>OY728158.1:1295834455-1297034455 GCA_963277665.1 Viscum album
ATATTTTTTTAATATTTTTTGTTTAATGAGTTTCAATCCTAAAAATATAATCATAAGACCAGTTTTAATGAATTCTCCACCTGAAACTCAAAGTTCTCAAAGTGTGTAATTGTTTTCCTTAATATCATTATATTCTAAATTTCCGTTAAATACATAATTTTTATCAATCTACTTTGATCGAATAATTATTTTTTATATAATAATTTTTATTATGATGAGATAAAAAAAATTAATCACTTTTGACCTAAAAAATACTATAAATGGAAATTTAATTTTGTGTATGTGTGGGAAAACATGTCAATGGAGAAATATCATCAGTTCAGTTTAGTGAATCACATTCTAGTCCCTAAGAATGAACATAATGTATAAAAATGATATTTTTGACATCATAATGTTATATTATGAATTTTTGAAGATGATATTAATTATATGATGAATAAATGATCATCATTGATTCATTTTTTTAATATAAGAGTACTAAGAGAAACAATTTTTTTTCATGTTATATAGTATTTAAAAATTCATTAAATCATATTATAATTCACACTAATTCAAATACATGAAAATAATTATAATGACCCCAGTATTTATACAATAATAAATTTTAAAATCTTTTAATATTTATAAATAATATATTAATTTACTATTAATTAGGACACATTTTACGATAGCATACTCAAATCCCAACACAAGGTTTCATTGAAATCTTATGTTGCACATAACATTGAGTTATACCAAAAAATAATATAATATAACTATTTTGTAAATGATAGTAAATTACTTTCCATTATATTATAAGGAATTAATAGAAATGAATACTATATTATTATTCAATTTATATACACTTATATAATTAATTTTAGAGGATTTAAATAAGTACGAATATGATTTTAAGCATGAAAAAATCTAATATTTTTTAAAAGTCATTTTACAACATTTTTAATGGCTAACGCTTTTTAAATATAATATTGGTCACATTTATATATTTTATTTTTCCTAATAATTTTCTTATTTAAAATTAAAACATCAAAATTTAAATCAGATGAATTTTTTGTTTTTTTTTTCTAATAAATTTCATTTTTTATGAATAATGAAAAATATGAAATTGTAACTAAAAAGTGTCGTTTAATCTAATCTATTTATAAAATTAGATTGTACTTTTAAATGTTTTTAAATTTAATTGGATTATATTTATACCATTTAATCCAATTTTTTTCATTGGAAATAATTCCACATTTAAATTGGACATAAAAACATGTCAATGTTTGGGTTGTTTTAATTTCATAAAAAAAGATTTTTGGTTTTGACAACGATAATAAATTTTAAATTAATTATTCTGATTTATGTGTTTTTAATTTATAAAAATTGATTATATATTTGGAATCATGATGTCTAGATTTTGTAAATATGCAACTTTTATTTTTTGACATTATGAATAGTAACTTCAAAAAAAATATTTTATTAACCATCATATGAAGGGAAATACGGTAAATAAGGGTAAAAAATATATATTAAAAATATTATATTATTCTAACACATGTCCTAACCATATTGGATGAACTATTTATGTCGATGGGCATCTTTGGATCGTTTTTTTGGACCCCATCGTTCTAGATGTGTGTAAAATTTACATTTAATTGCTTTTAATTTAATGTTAATGAATATAAAATATAAACATATTTCTTTTATCAAAAATAATTTTTTATGGGGTTATATAAGTGATCAATTCGACCATAAATATTAATTAGATTGCTAAAATATATTTCTAGATCATGATATTTTATTTATAATATTTAGATAATAAATAAATAGAAATAATTATGAAACATTAATGATGTAGTGATTGCTTCATTAATAAAGGATTCATATAAATGATATTATAAATTTCAAAAATAAAGGCAATTTTGTTATTTTGAGTTTATCCATGAATTCGGGGAATGAAAATTACATGTTATAGTTTTATTAATTATGTTTTTATATGTAATGAAGTATTTTTGGATATTTAAAAAAGTCATGACATGAATAGTGTCAAAATTTACATAATTTATAATTTAAAATATAAAATACTTTATTAAGTATTATAAAATTCTAAAAATATATTATTATGGAAAACGGTTACCATAATTATTATTTTTTATTTACTCTTTATTTGGATATTTTTCATGTTTTGGTAACTATTTTCATTCTCATTGTTTAAAATTCTTGATAAAACGGTAAGAGTAAAAAAGGGTTAAATAATAAATATAACGATTAAAAAATATCCAAAACCTATCTAATTATTCATGGATGATTTTATTTTGACTTATATTGATATTAAATTATACCTAACTGAAATTGGACTCATATATAATCGAAATAGAATTTATAATAAAATAATATTTCATGGTATTACTTATGTGGCCATCATCCCTCTTATAAAATAGAATCAACCCACAGTACTTAATCACACCACTCAATACCCTTGTATTTTCCAACCTCTTCCCAATTGTGCTCATATGATCCCTCAATTACTCCTAAAATCATACCCTTTGGAATAATTCAATATTGGAATGCCTTTTGGCTCAAATCAAAGCAATTTACATGTGTGAAGAGGTAGTGTCTTCTCTAAATTTCCTTTCCATTATTGTACTTCATCACACCAAATTATATTGTTTTTCAATAATTATATAACAAAACCAGTATCATAAATATATTTAGATTATTTTTTGGAAGTATTAAATCTACACTTACACACAGCTCCATCAAATGGATTTAGAACTTACTATTTCTTTTGACGACAAAGTACTGCATCAAGAAACAATGATTAATCTATTATCTCTTACCACATATTATGGTGTAAATTATGATAACACTGATATTAAATATGATATATATTATATTTATGTTATCTATAAACATATATATTATTATAATTTATTTCATACCTTTATTCATTACATGATTTATAAATATGATAATTTCATTTGTGGATGTGCGGACTACCTCCCACTCAAAGTGACATGACTCGTTCGTGCTATACTTGGAACTTATAAAGGATGGAATTAATGAAATTATTTAACATATAAAAAATATATATTATAATTTAATTCTAATATACCTATGTACCATTTATTTTTCATTCCTTTTAAAATGAAAATGAAATGAAACAAGTGTTCATGCGTACGGACGACTTACCGTCTACACGAATGATGCATTTCATTTTCTAATATCTAAATGTAATAAAAAATTATAAATACATATATAATGGATGAAAATAAATATATACTAGATATATATTATATTTAAATCATGAATATTATTCTATATATAATGGACTTTTGACCACATGGACATCTTGTAATTATAACAAGTTCTTTATTAACTCAAGTACCGAACATCCAAAAAATACTGATATAAATCTGAATAATTATAAGATTTATTTAAAGATAATATGATATATAAAAGTAATAATGAACAATAATTGTTTTGAATAAATTATAATTAACATATGTTTACTTTTCAGGGAGATAATGAATGAAGAAGTCAGGTCGAACAAAAGGTAAGGGTACTTCTTAACCAAATTTTCATTCTTTGGGTTATTCATATACATTTAATCATGTCATGCTATTATTATGTAAGAAATAAATTTTGATCTCATATTTTTTATATATAAATTACTTAGGTGTACTTATAGTGAATTCAAATTATCAAACTATTTTATTTACAAAATGATCTTTGTAAGGGATCTTTTCACCCTCCTCTTTCAGTCAAGGAATTATTTTTTGTTATGTCTTATAATTTCCACTATATTATTTCCGAATATGTTCTTATATATCCATAATGTTGTTAATTTTATTTTCATGTAATTATATTCCATTTTATCTCTCACCAAAACACTTTCTAAATTTTTATGTGACATCATTATGCTGCTGAATTTTCGTAAGGAATTTCTAAACACAATTTCCTCTCATTGAGTTTTAAATATACTTTTATGATTATTTTTCCATGATTATGTGTGGAATAAATGTTTGATTATTAATGTTTTAATTTACACTTTTCGTTGAGGATATACTGTTGCTACACAGAATCAGTCGATTGATAAATTCTTATGTCATTTATACAATCATTGTAAGGGACTTTGTCTCAATCTCCTTTCACTAAGGAACATCATGATATTGCACACCTTTATTGTCCTATAAGGTGTATATAATTCCCTTTGAAATATTATATCATGAATCTCCTTATTCTCATGATATTATTTCTTTCATTTAATTTTGTTCTTTAATTATTTGTATTCATGTATTTTCTCACATAGTAAGGCACTAATTAACTAAATCATAGTTTTAAACGTTTTAAAGATTTAGTCTTCTAAATCACATTAATTAATATCCTTGATTTCAAAATGGTTTTAAGGATTTACTTATATTGAAATTAATGTTTATTCCTTTAAAATTTTCAAGGTGTTATGGTATTTTTTGTCTCAAATATTTCATTATTAAATTTTTTAAATGGTTTTGGAAATGGATTGAATATTTTAATATAATGAATTGATTTATTGTGAGCGATTAATGAAATGTTTATTATTTCAATATTTTCTGTGTTATGATTAATTAATGGTATAAGGAAATTTTATGGGTGGTTTCATGATAAACAAAATATGGGTGGTTTTGTGATAAACCTAGGGTGGGTGAGCCCTAGATAGAACTCCAATGAATTAGGTAATGAGATAGAGGTAAACGTTAATATTTCTACTAACAGATTTAGGAAATATATAATGATGGTTATTCCAAACATAACTTCTTATGTTTCCAAGAAAGATACGACATAAATTTGACAAGGATTCCACAAGTTACATTTAAGATTTATGATTATTATGTGTTATTCGTAAATCTTATGATTTCATGAGTTATGTTAAAGTGATTATGTTATGAATATATTGATGGAATAATGTTTTAATTATTTCTTTTATAACCCTTAATGATCCTTTTATGATCATCCAATGTTTTGAAAAAAAATTCACAGGGTATAAGGAAGGAAAAGAGAAAAAAAGTATTCATGATTATTTATATCAAGAAAAGAACTCTTTATTATTGAAAGAGTTTTTTTAATATTTTGGATATAGTAGGATTGTATAACTTGTAATATTGAGAAGTATTATAATAGTTATGGACTATTTATATAAAACTCTATACCTGAAAAGGTTCTGAATATTAATTCTTAACTTAACCCAAGATTATGAACGGTTTAATGCGGAGGACTTATAATAGGTATCATAGGTATGTTTAGATAACTTATGAGGTTAGAGTGTTATCTGAGTGTAGGTAATGTATCTATTATAACCAAGATGGTTATTATCCAATGAAAACTTTTGTAGGTTTAATTTAAAATAGGTTGATTTAATAAAAATGTAAACAATCAATATATGAGTAGGATGATGTATTAGAGTAATATATAATTTTTTATTTTATAGTTTCCTCATAGAGGATTATTTTTTATTAATAAATAGTTCTATGTTTCATTGTTGATTATTTTCAGCAGATTGAGGATAATTTATGATGATAGAAGTTAATAAATATTTTGCAACCTTTTTATCCCCTAAATATTATTAGATCTTCACTGTTAAGGAAAAATAATGTTTAAATGATTTTGACAGCTTCTTAAGTATTTAAATCCCATAACATAAATTGTTTGAGTTATCCCACACTTACACATTTCTAAAAACATTTTATTGGACATGGTATCTTTTTCATATGATTTAATGTTCTCAACTTTTCTGAATCTATAAAGAAGTGAAATTACTGATGTTTAGTGAATATTTACTTTTGGAAGTTATGGTATCTTGCCGAAAGTGAAATGGTACATCTTGATGACCATGATATCTAGATTTAATTTATGATTTATTTTGTTGTACATAAATAATGAAGCATATTAGTGTTGATATTTATAAATTATGAGGATATTAGAATTGAAAAATTATTTGTTAAGGAATAAGGTTGAAATTCAGTATTAATGGATTATGAAGAGAATTGAATGAGTAAAAAGACAACATATAAGGGATTAATGAGTTATGGTATATTGTATTATGATGAAATGTTTAAATGTATTGATGATTTTTTTATTATGGGGTTACATTTTGATTAATTTTGATAATATATGTAACTGTGATATTTGATATAGGAAAATGTTATTCAAGAATGAATAAATTTATATTTGGTGGGCATAATGGATAACCTTAGGGTATCATATGAAATTTTTATTATGAGGTCATTAATGGTTAACATATTTTGGGATGAATAATTAACGGTATTATATATCCATTTAAGATAAACTAGAGTATGACATTTTTTGTTCAATAATCTTAATTTTTATAATTTTTTAAAAATGATATGTTTTTAGAAAATGGAAAACTCATAGGATGGGTGAAAACCATTCGCATCAGGAAAGTCCGCAGGAATCGAACCTACTACGGAAGAAAGTTAAGGGTACCTCACCTACCACCGGCCTATGTGAAGTAGTTGGTTATTATAACATAATTGTTTAGTTAAATTATTTAATAAATCAAGAATATATTGATTTTGGATCATATGTTTTATAAAACTTATTTCATTAGTATACTAAAATGATTTGGATATTATGTGAAAAAATTTATTTTAGAGGATGATCCCTCTTTTGGGAACACTATATGCCTAATGAATGTAGAATAATAAGAGTTAAATTTTTTGGAGTATTGGCCGAAATATTATTTTGTAATAGTCTATGTTTTATTTTGAACATATGGCTATTTGGTTTATATATGGAAATGATTAACCAATCATAGAGTATATGTGATTATAATAATTACTTTTTATCATGATATTTTAAGAGTATTTGATGATATTTGGGGATATATGTTTTGATTTATCATGGATGACTCTGGGATCTAATATTTCTGAAATTTTGGGTTTCAATCATAGTTACATTATTTTGAAGAATTTAAAGACAATTGTGTATGGAATGGTTCTTATTGAACTTTGTGTTTTGTTTGTTGAATTTTGGAGATTAATGGATTATTCTTTTCATGGAATTATCTAATCTTACACTAACCATTTTGGTATTGATTAATATATAATGACAAGGGAAATATATAGTTCATCTTTTTTGGATTGTTTTATTTTCTAGAATATTATTGTAGCGCTTTATGTGTGACCAAGTAATCTTGAATACACATCATTCGGAGAAATTATTTGTTTAGGGTAGATGTGTATTAAAGGATGAAACTCTACTTGAATAATTAAGTATATTACCATATGTTCTTAGTAAATATCATAAATAAATTCCTCAACATCATGAAATGGAACCTATAACAAAAAAAATTTCCAATCTCTTTTCATATTTGGACATCAACGACTATTTAACCTATCACAAGATTGAGATTTTCTAGGGGTTAACATTCTCTTGATCATATTTTCTATCACTCTTCATCAGAACATTATGGTTTGTTGTCTCTTCCATGTCCATGTTATCTTGTATCTAAACCCTAGTATGAGATATCTCAGGTGACCATTGTACATAAAATTATTTATTATAAAGTGATAGTTTTGTTGACTCTGTTTTCGATGTGGGATATTCAATGGTGTTTCTATGCCCAATTTTAAAATTTGAAGGATGGAATTTCCAAAAGGGGGGAAAGATGTAACCACCCAGGTATTTATAAAATAATAAATTTTCATATTTATTAATATTTATGAGTAAGATAATAATTTAATTATAAAGGGGACTCTTTGTCCAATAGCGTACACTACACACAACAAATTGTTTTTTGAAATCGTACTTTTCACCCAACTTTCTCTTAAATAAAATATTAATATATTTATATTATTATTTTAAATGATATTTAACGCCTAAAAGTTGTCTTAGTGGGAATGAATAGAACAAACTAAAATAACCCTATTAAATTTCATTACAATTATCCACTAAATATTAGATGCTTAAAATAAGAATGAATCTGATTTTATGCATGACAAACTATAATATTACTAATAGGTTGTTTTAACAACATCTGCTTGTGAAACCTTTGTAAATCATGTTTTTGAAATTTTTATATGTTTTATTTTAAAAAAATAATATTTTCCTTTATAAGTGGGACATAATTATTTACATTGGATGATATTTTGGTATTTTTCTGAAAAGTACATTTTTTAATGAATAGTGGAAAAATAATGAATTTTAATTCAAAACTTCCATTTAATAATATATATATATATATATATATTGATTGTAATTTTAATTTTTTTTAAGTTTACTTGGATTTTATTCTTAATATTTAATCCAGTGTTTGATATTGGAAGTAATTTTATTTTTAAATTGGACATAGTCACATGTCAATCTTTTCGTAGTTTTTAATTTTTAAAATCACACCTTTTGGTTTTGAAAAGAGGAATTAATTTTAAATTAATTTTTTCCTATTATGTATTTTGAATTTAGAAAAATGGATTCCATATTTATAATAAGGTCTTCCAAATTTTTTGAATATATTACTTTTATATTAAGAAATTATGAATAATAATGTTTGTAAATATATAATTTTCCATGGTAAAAGGTTAAATCTACTAAATAAGAATAAAACCATAATACTGTAATAATATTAAATTACTGAAAAACATGTCACAACCCTATTGGATGAGATATTTAAGACTCTGGCCATCCTTGGGTGGAATTTAGACCCCATGGAGCCACATTTCTGTGTAAAGGACTTTCAATTACATTTAATTAAATGTTAATGAAAATAAAACATAAATAAATATGTTTTAGTAAACCAATGTTTATATTGAGTAATATATTAGATATATTTAAAAATAAATATTCATTTGTAATTTTAATTGTTTTATTATATTATCATTTTTATTTATACTTTTTACTGATTTAATTAATAAATCTAATAATTATACAATGATGATGCTCTAATTGCTTCATTAATAATTGATTCAAATAAATGATATTATAAATGGTAAAATAAATGTAAATTTGTTATTTTGATTTCATTCATAATTTTTTTTTGATAGTCAGGTTTTATAATTGTGTAAATGTTGTTTTTATGAATATATCAAGTCGTTATGGAATTTTATAAATGTCATGATAGGAATACTGTCAAATTGACATTATTCCTATTTTAGAATATAAAATTTTTGATTAAATATTATAAAATTCCTAAAAAAATCTAATATTAATCCTAGTACTTATAATAATTCTAGAGTTTCATAATTTACTATTTTATTAGAAATATTTCTTGTTTTGGTAACTATTTTTATTATCCATGTGTTAAATGATTGATATAATGGTAAAACAAAAAAAGTGATAAATAAAAACGAGAACGATTAAAAAATTTCCAAAACATATATAATTATTTTTTGATTATTTATTTCGACTTATATTTATATTTTCTTCAAAATAACTAAATTTGGATTCATTTTTAACCAAAATTAAACTTATAATAAAATATTATTTCAATATATTCCTTAAGTGCCCCTCCCCCATATAATAAAAGGTCATCACACCTAAACATTTAATCAAACTGTTAAATCCAATTTTCTCATACAAAATCTTCCCAAATAAGCTCACATTATCCCTAACTTCCTAAAAGATTCATTTATTATAGGCATAATGAAATACTATAAATTGTTTTGGCTGAAATGACAGGGAGTTAAATGTTTTAAGTTGTAGCGTCTTCTCAAAAATTTCATTTCTAGTATTCTACTTCATCACTCCATATTTTATTATTTTTAACTAATTAAATAAAGACACAAGAATCCTAAATAAACTAATATTTTTTTTAAGATTTGTATTCAAATAACATTTATAAACACCCCCATCTAATGGATTTAGAACATTCTGTTTCTGTGGAAACCTAATGAAAAGATGATTGCTCAATTCTCTCATACCACATTTTATTGTGGTCATTATGATGGATCTGAAATTAAATATGATATTTATGATATTTATGTTTTCTCTATACTTCTATAATTTTAATTTATAACATACTTTTATTATTTTGATGTTGTATAAATAGGATAATTTCATTTGTGGTAGTGGATAATATTGCCCCCTCAATGTTGTATGACTCATTCATGCTATAAATAAAATGTACAACGTATAGATTTAATAAAATTATGTAACATATATAACATATATATTATATTGTAATTATTATATATATATTTATCATTAATTTTTTATTCCATTTAAATATAAAGGAAATAAAAGTAGGGTTCTTTTGTACGTACGGATTACCGTCTCCATGAATGGTGCATTTCATTTTCATATATAAAAATTTTATAGACTGTTAAAAAAACATATATAATGGATATAAATAAATTTATACTACATATATTTGATATTTAAATCATGAATAAAATTCTTCGGATAACTGGCTTTTGACAACATTGACAATTTGAATTTATAACAAGTTCTTTTTTCACCCAACTACCAAACATTGACAAAAAGACCAACATGAACATGAAAAATTATATTATTGTTATATAATGGTAATTAGTGATATAAAAGGACTAATAAATATTAAAAATGATATATAGTAATTATAATTTACATAATTTTTTTATTCATGGAGTTAAAGAATGAACAAGACAAGTCAGACACAAGGTAAGGGAACTTCTTAACCAAATTTCCATTTTACGGTTAATCATCTACATTTAATTACGTTGTGATATGATAACGTAATAAATATCCTCTGATGTACTATCTTGTATTTTTAAAATACTTATTTGTACTTATAGTTAATACATAAAATTGATCTATTTTATTTTCAAAATGATCTTTGTAAGGGAACCATTCACACTCCCCTTTTATTCCAAAATGTCTTTTATTTTGTGTATTGTAATTTTCACATTATTATGTCGGGATATGTTTTTTTATATCTTCATTTATATATTATTTTCAGTCCATGTGACAATAGGCCCTTTATTCAATAATCTACGCAATTATATATTTATATGGGATGACGTTAGGCTACCGATTTCACGAAAGGGAATATTTGAACTCAATTTCATCTCATTGGGGTTTACACATTATTAATGATTATTTATTACATAATTATTTTTGGAATAAATTATTGTCTATTTATGTTATAATTTCCACTCTTTTTCAGATATACTATTGTAACACATAATCACCCAATTGATAAATTTTTACATCATTGATAAAATCATTGTAAGGGATTATGTATCAATCTCCTTTCATTGAGGAATATATTGATATTGTGAAACTTTATCACCGTATATGGTATATATACATCCAATTGACATATTATCTAATGATTCTACTTATTTACATGATATTATATGTTTTATTTAATTTTTTTCTTCAATTTTTTTTCATTTAATTAATTTCTAATTTGGTAATGAAATCATTAACTAAAACATAGTTTTAAACAATTTAAATATTTATTCTTCGAAATATTTCTCATTAATTTCAATGTTTTCAAAATGTTTTTAATAATTTATTTATATGGAAAATAATGTTAATTCCACAAAAGATTTTAATGTGATATGACACACTTTGACTCAAAAATCTATCATTATTAAATCTTTTAAATGGTTTGGGAAATTGATTGAATATTTTAATATCGTGAATTGATATATTTTGATGGATGAGTGAAATTTTTATTATTTCAATATATTATGTGTTATGATTATGTAATGGTTCTTGGGAATTTGATGGGTGGTTACATGATAATAAAAACATAGGTGGTTCAGTGATAAATCTAGCGTGGGTGAGCCCTAGAGAGCTCACCAATGAATTTGGTAATGAGACCGAGGTAATAATTAATGTGTCTCCAATGAGTGTTTTGGAATATATTGGGATGGGTATTCCCAAATTAACTCTTTATATAGATGTGAAAGCTACATTGTATGTATGGTATGGATTCCACAAGTTACACTTATGATATATGATTACAATGTGTTATTCATAAATCATATGGTTTCATGAGGTATGTTAAAGGGCTTCTGTTTTGTATGTATTTTTATACTATGGTTTTCTTTCTTTATTTTTTAACCCTTACTGAGATTTTTATGCTCATACCATGATTTAAATAAAAAACCATATGGTATAAGGAAGGGTAAGAGAAAATAAGTATTGAAGAAGATTTATATTAACAAAATAAATCTTTTTTTTAGGGTGTTTAATTTTTTTTGGGAAAAATTGGGGTAGAGTAGAAGTGTCGACAATGTAATTCTGAGATGTAATGTAATAGTTATAGCTTAATAATCTAAAAATATGAACCTAAAAGGATCCCCACTGTGAATTATTGAATTAACTCAAGACATTGTAAGGTTTAATGCTACGTCCTTATACTAATAAACACTATATATGTTAATTATTCTCATACTATTGTTAAATATACCCTAAATCAACTCATATTAAACCATTAATCCTGCTGTATACATGTTTGGGTTGGTTAATACACATACATGAAAAATACTAAAAATTTATATCATGGATGAATGAGGATATGTAATTATAGTTATTGTATGAGATGGCTATGTAAATAATTATATTATTTTATGAAATTGATTCATTATTATTAAACACATTAGTAAAAATAAAAATTATTCATTAAAATTATAGGATATGTGATCATTGTTGATTTTATCTTCAAATTTGTAACCAAAACATCCATGAAATTATGTTATTTAATTTTAAATACCATTTATAATATATTTTATATTATTTAATGGTCATGGGATATTAAACCTTATTAACATAATGAATATAAAATCTATTTTTATGAAACTAGTTTAGAATGTTTATGATTGCATAAAACCATTATTTAAAATAGAATAGAAGTAACTAAAATTAATATAAATAATGATTACAATGGTTGAATATAAATAGAAAACATAACTGTAATGATATTAAATAATGTATGATTATATTTTTTTATAGGATTTTTTTTGTGTTTATGGAAGTTGTGATAAATGATATGGGTTTTATAGGTCTCGTATCTAATTCTTTGATTCATAATAAATTATATATGTAATGATTTATATATTTGGTGTTCCTACTACACATGGATTTATTTTTATCATATATATTTTTTATATCATGGGTTATAAAATTCAAAATCATATTAGAGTTTTAAAATATTTGTTGATTTAATTTGTACACAAGTAAAAAATAAATATTTTTAAGTAAACATTTTTAATCTATATTATGATCATTCTGCTTAACATTTGGAAAATTATTGTGTGAATTATAGCATTTCTTGTATTATATTTTATAATTATTTTTTCATTGGCTTTGAATTGCAAAAAAATAAATTTATTTTGAATAATTCTTAGCATATTATGTATGTTTATTGTAAGGGATTTTAATATCTTTATATTCATATCATTGAGTTATAAAAATTTTTATTGAAGATTTTTCTTAAATGTTTTTGTTCTACCTCTCTATTATTTTATTATATAATATATTATAATCCACTTTATGATCATGTTTTTTAATAAAAATAATGTTTCATTAATATTTTTTATATATGGACTTTCAAACATTGTTTTTTTATGGTAGTAAACAAATAAAATTCCTTTCATTATAAAATATTTATATTTTGAACGAGATTCCATATAGAAAACATAATGTAAATTTGAAGGATCCATTAAATTGAGATTACTATTAATAATTAATGGTATTACTAACAAACTTGTAACACCATACGATTTTGTGAAATACTTTTTCTCATAATAATGTTATCTTTATGATATTTGTCATTACAAACAAAACAATATGTTTAGAATTCATTAAACTTAATGATGACTTCAAAAGAAACATTACATACTATTAAATTATTATTTTTCAAAATGCTATTTATTTCATATCTATAGATCATTTAGTTGTAAATATTATTACATAAACTAAGAATATATATGTTTTAAACATGTATATAAAATGAAATCTTTTGGTTCATATTATTTATAAAATTAAATTAAATTTATTTCAAAAAAATGGAAATCAATTTTTGAAAACTATTTATATGTAAGTAAAAAAATTTCGTCTCAATAAATAAAAAATCCTCATTTATTGAGTGGGTTATTTTAAAGAAAAATATATAGAATATATCTAATAAAAAAATTTAAATTCATATTTTGTTTATTCTAGAACGGTTATAAGAATATATTTAATTTTATTCTTATGAATTGTAAATTTCTAAAAAAACAATTCTTTTGCCTTTTTGTGTACTAATTTTTGAAAAAACATTCTCCGAGAAATTTAGAAAACATATTTGAAAAAATGAGGTGAATTATTTAAATAACAACATCAAAATTTAAAAAGGGTATCTTTAGGAAAATATTAATTAAAAAATGAATAGCAAAACATTTTGATTTCAAATTAAAAACATCATTTTCATTAAAATATTATAATGTTGAATTATATATTAAATAAGTTTTAAAATATAATTATTTATATATATATCTATAAATAAATTTTTTATGGTATTAACATTAATAAATAGTTTTTATATAAAACCATTTAAACATTTAAATATTTTCTCGATGAAAACAAGCTTTATCATCCCATATGTGTGAATAATTATAAAATTTATTTTTTTTAAAAAATAGTATATTTTTAAATATATATATTACATATTTATTATAAAAATAATCTAATTTATATAACAATAAAAATTAATTTTTCACCATAATAATATTTAAAAAGAGTAATAATTGTTTATTGTGGTTATGGTTAAAATGGGGTTATCATGGGTTAAACTAAAATGTTAAGGGTTAAAATAACAAAAAATGATCAAAAATACATTATATAGTAATAATTAAACCCTATCATATCATATTACATGTAATAAATCATTTTGGACAATTATTTTAAGTGAAAAACGTGGATACACCTTCTTATATTCAGAAATTTAAAATTTTTCACTAACATAAATTATAAAAGGAAAACCCCTCTCCGCTTATAACACATCAATCTATATTGGATAAGATAATAATGGTTGTAATAACTTCCCAAATACCCCCCTCTCATACAATATTTTATAATTTTGGTCTAAATCCTTAACAATATTAATTTTTGGTGCAATCCTAAGGAGGATATCAAAAGAAGAGTTGTTGTTTTTCAACAAAACTATTATTTTATTTATTCATCCACATCCATAAATTATAAAAAAAATGATGATTAAATATCATTAGTAACACATATATAATTATATTTTATTATGTATTGGGAATTTCCTACAACCAAACACACTTCCATCAAATAGGTTATGAATTAATTGTTTGTGTATAAGCAGACTACCGCCATGCGAACCGATATCATTCATTTTTTCCAGTACCACCTAACAACATTTTTGATGGTGATGGATATAAAAAATATATATATCATATCTATAAAAATATTATACCAATATATTAATAATATATTATATAAATTTAAAAAATTCCATTATTTTGGATGCATGATAATGTCACTATGTGTAAGGAAGACTATCTCTCAATAAAGTGATGTGATTAATTTTTCACTAATGTTTTATGTGGAAGATAAAAACGATAATATAAATTAATATATGTGATATACATGAAGTAATTATTATATATACTACAAATTATAAATTTTTAAATATAATATTTCATTTTATTTCTTATTATTCTTATCACTGAAAGGTGACAACATCATTCGTGTAAGTGAAGACTTTCACCATCACGAAGCGATGTGACTCTACCATTCCATCATCACACCACATGTATGATAAAATTATGTATATATAAATAGATGATATGAACATTTTATAATTTTTAATATTAAAAATAATACTTACATTCATTTTATAGTGAACATTCAAAAATGAAACTTTAGTCATTTGTATATATGGTATGTAGTCTTTATTATCGTAATATACTTCATTTATCTTTACCGTATCCCATGATTGCCCATAAATGTATAACTTCTTTAAAAATATTACAAATATTTCATGAATATTATTTTTGAGATTATGGAACAGATGATCCGTGTATAGGGATTGAACATAATAAATTAAAATATGTAGGAAAATCTAATATTACCCAAAACATGAATTTCAGAAGAAACTTGTAACAGAAGAGTAATGATTTACCATTGGTAAATAATATATGGTATAATATTGATAATTATGTATCTATAATATATTTATAATAATCATATTTTTATTATATATGAGGTTTTCACTTGTACAAAGGAACTCGATACTTGAGGTATGTGATTCCTGCCTTGGTTTTTACATCGGTGTGACACATGAAATATTCACCTCTTATTTGTTTTATTTTTTGTATATACATAACATGAATTTATTTTTTTGATTATTCTCATATAAATTAGTTTTATTTAATTATCAATTTTAGAATCCAACTTTCATGGGTTTTATAATTTCGATGATACCAAAGTGGTGAAGAATTGTTTACCCAAATTTGTGTTATTTTGGAAATAAGTTTCATTGTGCAGATATATTCTTCAATTAGGTGTTTATACATCCCATTTGACTTCTACATTCATTAAAATAATTTTCTTTCATGATATATTTGATTTTATCTAATGTAATTCATTCATGGGGCTTTTATATCAGTATTTCTAATATGATGAGGGGTTTATGATATAATCTCATCTTCTATTGTGATTATTTATGATTATATTTATGATTTTGGAATATGATTAACCATATCACAATAAAATAAATATTTTTATTCCCCTCGGGTTAGGTCATTTGAATACATGTTTTATATTCACTTTCTTCTCTATATAAACTCAAGATGTAAATGAAATTTTATTAACAAAAATCATATTTAATTCACTCTTAGGGTGAACAGATATTTTATTTCCAAACAAATGTTTTGTAAAATAAATTAAAACAATTTTATCATTATCCAAATTAATTATTAGTGAATATTTTCAACTTATTTAATTTTTTAAAATAAATTAAATGG
This sequence comes from Viscum album, assembly GCA_963277665.1. Lineage (NCBI taxonomy): Eukaryota > Viridiplantae > Streptophyta > Magnoliopsida > Santalales > Viscaceae > Viscum > Viscum album. Next base: position 1,295,851,393 of record OY728158.1, read on the forward strand.
AATCTTCATGACATTTAATAAAATTCCAGTTATTCTTTTATCGAAAATATTAACTGATTCCTTATTTTACTATTTAAGATATGAATTGAATTTAGAACCTCAATTAACATTATATTCAGTAAATAATAAATTATTATATTTCAATTATATTTTCTGATAAATATAATTATAAAAAAATTATGTTTTAAAATAATTGAGTTGGAATGTTATTTTCCTCAATAAAAGTGTAAAATGATATTTTAAATTCATTTTCCATATGAGATTGAATCAGTTGACATCCCCAATTCAACACTGGGTATATTATCAATGGATACCATTCTTATTATATTTTAGAATATTTTATTTTTTTATGGATTGATATTTATGAAACCATTTTCTCTACAACGGTTATAAAATGACTAAATTCTTATGAAACCATATCATTTTTCATGAATATGGTCATAATGAAATGATGAAATTTTAAAGAAACCCATTTCATTTCATGTATTATGATATGATTAAATTTTTATGATATTTTCAAAAAACAAAAATATAAATTTCATTATGTGATGGTAGGGATCAATATCTACTTCCAATGAATTAGGTAATGATTTATATCTCAATAGATGTAAAATTATTTAATGGGGGAAATCTAGGTTCATTAATGAACTTGTTTTCACTATGATTTTTTTAGTGATCCATTACAAATATGTTTGAAAAATTAGTAAACCCATTATAGTATTATATCCATTAATTTGGACCATGAATACCATGGAAATAAATTTATATCCTTATTTATATTCCATATTTTTGTGTATTATGTCAATGTTATCATATAAGGTATCAGGTTATTTTATTTCATATTGTTTGATGTATTATTAAAGTAAAATATTTATTCCATGACTAAAAATAAATTTTATATATTTTCATTTTCTAGTATTCATATTTTATTATCATGAACTCATATAAAAATGTTCATGATATTCATACATATCTTTTTTTCATGACCTCTATGGTCATCTGAGATAACCATTTTGAGTGTTTAATTTCCATAGATTATGATGAATGGTCTTATGTAGGGTATTTTTATATTCATTTCTATAGAAGAAAATAATTATTAGATTTTTTGAAGATAATTCACCAAATTAGAATATTTGATACCATGTATCCAATGTAACTAGACTATTATGGTCCTTATCTGTTTTCTTAATATTTTATCGAATAATAACCCAGAGTGATGTAATATCGTTGTATGAATATAATGGGACCACATAATTGGTATAATATAAATAGATCAATTAATCAATAAATCATGGATGAGATGTAATTAACATGTTCTATAGGTATATTTCTAGGGATATGTATGTGGATATGATTAAGGATAATTATAAGGATGAGTCAAATAATGAGGAAATATCATAGAATTTTGTAAATTTGTTGAGGGAGTCATTTTCAAGAACATACTTCCATTTCTAGATATTACAAGTGGATGGGTCTCTATTACAGAGGTACATAAGGGTTACAACTCTTGAAAGGGTAATTAATAAGGGCTTCAGCACAAAATTAGGTATGAAAAAGGATTTATTACTCCATATAGTTGACACTCTAGGGGATATTCATTAGAAATTCACAAACTCAAAACAACCCATCATGGAGAATTTAAATATATTATGACTGTATATTATCTAAGAAATATATATGGTTTAATAAATTAAAAATTATATGTCATGATTAACATATGATACAGTTCATTTTTATGATTTGTGATTACCCACTAGTATTAGTGTTTCTTACAGCATTCTTTTGGTTTTCATTGGTGACAAGACATCTTGTAAATTTGTTTTATACATAATGTGATGTACAATGGAATGATTTTACACCTTACAAACAAAATTTGGTAAAAAATTAAAATTAAAATAGTATTTTTATGCTCACACAACATTATGAAGATATCGATTTTGTTGTAATTCGAAACAAGTGTTGTATGAAATGATATTATGGTGTGACCATATTGAGGAATCATCCTTCTTATTCTTGTGGAACATCTAATAAACGTGTTTATAGGAATAGGATTAGAACCTATAAATAAAATTCATCATCTAGTTCTCATAGAATGAGAAAGTCTATTTGGATGTCAACCATTCTGATGGTTAAGTAGATGAATGATAAACTCTCTTTAGGAATACAATTGAATATGATAAAATTAATTCTATTGATTCAGATAGGTTCAAGAACATATCTATCAATAATTACATTCATTGTATTTTTTATACGAAGATGTTAAAGGATTTCATTGAGAAAAATAAAAAAGATGATGAATCTATTGGTATGTACAAAGACTCATTTTATAAAAATGTGTGGTAATTTTCTTTCATGATCATACAATATCAAATTAATAATGATTAATTATTCTATATATTAATACATCGTTTCAAAAATGATTTGTCCATAGAAGAGTTTAGTAACTCTGATGATATTTTCTGACATTATATCATGGTTGATGTTTATGAGATAGTTACAAATCATTATCATGGTATTTATGAAAATAGAAAATAAAATTCAATGGAAATATAAAAAATATAGATAAAAGAATATGGTATTTTATTTTATGCTAGTTGTGTGGTAATAAACATGGGGGAAAGTTTATTAAAATTAATACTAAATGATTTAATTGTATATTTCACGGTCATCAAGTAGTCTAATTCCAATGTTATAGAAAAAATTTAGCTAATGATAAAAATAGATAGGTGAATTCATAGAATACCCCACCCATGATCATTTTTTTCACATCATTGAGAATAGGCTTTATATGAATCAATTCCCCATTCCAAGTGATGATAAGTATGATAATCCAAATCAACCAATGAATCAAGTTATAATAGTTAATCCTATTTTATCATGGAATTTTAATATAATTATGTGAATTAGAGAAATATTACCCCTCCTTCCATACTATTTAGTTTAATTTTTTATTTTTTATGAATGATCCGAGGGAAAATCATAATTTTTATCTATATTGAGATTTCATGTGAATTAGAAAATTTAATATCACTCTTTACAATGATAATGGAATAATTAAATCATATTTCATATTATATCAATTGATGGTTGAACCCAATATTCCAATGTAAATGTTTTTGAATAATATAAGTTATTATTTTTGGAAAAGTGTAAATTATCTTTTGGAAGAATATATATCCCTATGTAATATTAAATTATTAGTAACATATAACATCATGGTTTATTTGTACTTTTTAGTATAAATTTATCATTCATTGAAATCCATTTTGATGTTTATTTAATTAGAGTTCACCATGATTAAAAATATTTTATACGACATTTATTGTAATGAAACCCTTAAGTTTTTAAAATGTTTTAGAGACAAATATATATGAGGATACATGCCTTTAAAATATTTCGACATATGATCAATGGTACATGTCACACTTATTGTATTCTTATCTTTTATGTTGAGGTGATTATGGGTTGTATTTGATCACCTTATGATGTCATCAAACATCATTGTAGTCAGATAAAGTTTCACACAGAAACCTCATTCTAGAAATTAAATTAATGAAGTGGTAAGGTCACAAGGGTACATATTCAATATTATCATATCTTGATCCTATTTTTACCTCAATGTTTTGTTTAAGACTTCAATAAGTTCATGGTATTATATTTAGTTTAAATAGTATTGATGGTTAGGATAATAGAAAAATTATAACTGGATCAAATATGCTATGAATTTGTCTAATATATTTAAAATGTTGGGATGGAAACAAAATTCATGTTGAGTTTTAATGAAATAATATAATTCACTTGATTTTTCAAGTGGATAGATATCATTCCTATTATGGAATGAAGTGTAAAAATACTATATACTAAAATGACATTATAGAAAAAATATATAAGAAACCAAAAAAGTTGGTGAGACTGTATGGAAGGTCAGATCTATTAAGCTTATAAAGGATTATATAAAGATGATATAAATATTTAAATATTACTTTTTTATATGGTATAATTATATTTAATTTTTTTTATGATGGATTATAATAAATTTTTCAATGAGAATAATAATTGAAAAAAATAACTAGTTATATTGGTCATATTGAAAGAATCGATCATTCCTTAGTAGTATCTTATGATTTGGTTCTTCCACCAATGCACCCTCAATTCCATAATGTGTTCCATGTATATGTCATTATAAATTTCATACATGTCCATTCATAGATACTACAAACATTGGTCACAACACTATAGTAGGATATTTATTTTATGTAACAACTAATCGATATTTTGGATCTTATAGAGAAATTTCAACAAAACAAGACCACTCAACTATTTATAGTATTTTAGTGAAACCACTAGTATGAAGAAGAAACATGGGAACTTGTAGAAGTGATGAGGAATATATATCACAATTTGTTTTTATCATAGTAGAAAATATTGAGTGGAAAATTATTTTATATGGGTAGAATTTTTTGACAATAGTTTTTTGAAATATTTTTTTCAAATGAATGGAATTTATTTGATATTTTGTATTACAAATAACATTTGTTTTATATTTTGTTACACATATCACTATGTTTAAATATCACATGACATACTATTAAAAAATAATTACTTAAATTTATAGTTATATCCAACCATTTTAATAGTGAGTATAAATAGAATTACCTAAATAATGAAATTATAAGGTTAAAAAAATGAACATAAAATTAACTCTTTTTTGATGATTCAATTGTAATTTAAAATAAAAACTATTTGAAAGTAAAGAAACTCTTTTTCTAAATTTTTTTTTGGAAAAAAACATGTTTTACCAAAATAAATGAAAATATTCTCATTGTGAATTACTATAATGAAATGTATGTATTAAATATTAAATAATATATTTATCATTAAACATATATTTTTTTTATAATTGATAATGATGAATATAATATTATCCTTCAAACATTAATTTTCTAAAAAACATTTTTCCCCAGCTTTTTGTACTCTTATTAAAAATAATATTTTTTTAAACAATGAAAACAATTATTTGAAAAATTAAAATTTATTTTATAATTAATAATATTAAATTTATATATAGATTAGTTTTTTGGTGTTATTAAAATATTATATTTATATTTAATAGTGATAAATGCAGAATTTTAATTGAAAATTGCAATTTCTATCATATTAATTATAAAGAAATTTCATATATTAAATATATTTTGAATATATTTTTTATTAATTTATATATATATTAATCAAAATTAGGTAACTTAAAAAAATTATCTTTAGTTTTTATCTAATAACATTGGATATTTTTGAATATTTTCTTTTTGAAAACCAGTATTCTCATGACATTGGTGTGATTAACATTAAATTAAATATTCCAAAAGAATGCAAATTGTAATTAAAAAAATGATAAAATATTAAATATTTTATTTATGTATATTATATAATATTCTCAAATTAATTAATAACCATAATAAATATTAAAAATTGAAAAGATTATTTACCATGATTAATGTAAAAATGAAATTTACAGAGTGTAAAACTAAAAAAGTATGGGTTAAAAATTAAATAACACACATATGTAATATTTTTTATGGATTTACGTTAATATTATCTTGTGTATTGAACTATAATACTCTATTTTGGTCTCTTTTTACTTGTGATAATCATTGGTATAATTTTTCTTCAAAAACATTTCTATTGTTCCACTCTCCTCACTTATAATGGGACACCCACTATGCTCCATTCTCCACTCATTCCAACCCAATTAAATCAACCAATGAAAAGTAAAATCTGATCCCAAATTCCATAATCTCCTAAAAAATCCTTATTTTGGGCAAAATATTTTGTCAGGAAGTATTTCAGTGCAAATCTAAGGAGGATTCTTGAAGAAAAGCTAAAATTATTCAAACAAAAATTTTAAATTATTTCTCCCTTTTCGTAATTATATTATCATTAAAACGTGATGATATAAAAAAATTATCTTTGATATAATAAGTTTTTTATATGTTATTCTCTGGATCAACAACATTCCCCACATCAAATAATTGAGCCACAAAAGCATCAATCTTGTATACAACAAACTACAACCTTGCAAACTAATGTCATTATTTTTTTCCATTACCACCACTCATGGTTTATAATAATGATGGAAATATATTATTTATATTGTATTTATAAAATAACTATACATATGTTTTTATTATATCATCTGTATCTTTTTTTACATTCTATTAAATTGTGGATTCAATAACGTTGTGTGTACGGTGGACTACCACCTCGTGAAGAGATGCATTTCTTTTTTAAATTATGCTTTACCTGGGTGATTATAAGTAAATATTTAATAAATATAGAATATATACATGACTTAATAACAATAATAATGAATTTTGTATCATTTAAAAATGATGATATATCATTTACCTTCGACCATTTAACTCACTAAATAATGATATTGATATTGATCTACGTGTGCACTACCACAATCCTGAAGCAATGTCACTCTGTTTGTTTATAGAAAAAATATTTATATGATATGAATAAGTATATTTTATAAAATAATATTATTTTTGGATCATTATTACATGATAAATCATTAATACATTCTTTATATAATGCATGTTTAAATATAAAAATGTATCTAATTCATATGTATGGATGACCATCTCTATGGTCACAGTGTATATAATTTCTCAAAATAGTAGTTCATGATTTTTCGTAAATTTATAATTTTTTTATAAAAATGATAATTATCTCACTATTTTTTTCTTTAGATAAAGGAACTAAGATCAAATTATGATGTATTAAAATAAAAAAAGAAAAACATATATTAAAATGAGGTTAATACGAGAAACATTATTATAATAAATAATTGGTTAAAATGGATCATCATTTGTAATAAATAAATAATATATGGTATACAATATATAATTATGTTTCTATAGTTTCTTTATAATATACATATATTTTATATAATAGATTGTATGATGTAGTAAAATATATAGGTTAGTGTGTTTTTGTCTTTATTTTTTACTTTGGTTAGACACATGCCACATTCTCTCCCTATTTCATTTATCAGGTTCATATAATAAACATGAATTTATTTTATGATACATTCACTAAAATTATTTTTATTTATATATCCTTTTAATTATCTCCCTTTCTTGGGGATTATAGTTAAACAGATGCAATAACGTTAAGGGATTATTTTGCCTCAATTTTCCGTTTTGGGAAAAAACTTATATTAATATTTTTTATTTTAATATGACATGTTTATAATTCCCCTAAGACATGTTATACCATGAATTCCCTTCCATTATTAATATTATATAATATATTTAATTTTTTTATTTAATGTGTCTTAATATTCTTGATACCAAAGTGGGAATGATTTTATGATGCAATCTCATCATTTATAGCGATTGTTTATGGTTACATCATTGATGATGAAATATAATGATCGATATCTAAATAATATTTTGTATTTTATTCACCCATATTAATTTCATTAAAACAAATATTCCCCATCATTTTTATATCCATATGATCTCACAATTTAAACAAATGATTTTGATGAAAAATCATTTCTATTTCTCTTTTTAATTGAAAGCCTATTTTTCAACTAAAAATATTTTTTCTAATAAATGATTTTTTTATCATTCGAAAAATTATTTATTGAATATTTTCCCAATGTTTCACTTTAAAAAATATATTTTTAATGGAATCATCATGTCATTTTATAAACAAGAACAATTTATATTTTACCTGAAATGTGAAAATAATCCTTATTGTAACATGTAATTGATGAATGAAATTTCACACCATCATGACCATTATATTCATTGAAATTTAAATTCCATTTATTTAGAGTTATTTTTAAATTAAATTATTTGAAGTATTTAAATTTTTGAATTTTATGTGGAATAGATATTCTCATCAAAAAAATGTTTTAACATATTTTCAAAATGCATTTCCAATGTAAGTTGACATACATTGGTGTTATCAATATCTTATAGGTGATATGATACAGTGATACCATTATTTTACACTATACATAATGTTTTTTTATGTTGTAATTATTATTATGAATCATGTTAGCCTTCTATGGGTTATTCAATAAATATAATATTTTAAACATTCTCCATTTTCAATATGTTAGACTATAATAATTTAATTAAATGGTTATTAAAATGTCTATTTCACAACTGTTATGATATAATGATATATTTATAAAACCCATTTCAATTCATGTGTAATGATATGATGTAATTTTATGATCATTTTTAAAAAATCTGAATGATTTTCATTATTTGACTGGTGTGACCTATATCTTTTTCCAAAGCATTGTTTAGTGATGTAATATCATGTGATATACATGACATGAATGGTTAGTAAACCCAATTTAGTAAGGAAACATTTATTCTATGATGGGCATGGGAGTGAATCGTGATTATATTGATAGTTAAGAGAGGGAACCCATCCCATAACGATAACATTAGAAGCGAGAAAATAATTTTAATTTATTATATTTTCCAAATATTTTTTTAAATTATACTATGGATTTAAAACAAGACTAGGTTATGTGACGACGTGCTATTGTGAGGCCCGGCGTTCACCGAATAAATGATTGAAATAATTCAGAACCCTAAATTGTGTGTGCATGTGGTTTTCCCGAAAAAGGTAAATGAATTTTAAAAGGGTTCCCATATCAGAAACTTGAGGGCACCATGGCATTCAAAGCATCCACCTTACCTTATGCACGAGGCCTAACATTGACTATCATGAGACAAATTCCAACGTTAGTTCCTAGAAGTTTTAAAATACATAAAATAAGAATATATATTTTATTTTTTTAAAAGCTTCCATAACAAGGTTACATGAGCTATTAAAAAATTTGTCAAGAAAATATATAGGGATAACCAATTATTCATTAAACTCTATAGAGGCGTGGAGAGGGGAACCCTTTGAGAAACCTCTCGACAACGAAAGATGATGGATCGATCGAACGATGAACCTCATATTCGACAGAACCTCACCAATGAATGTGACCTGATGATTGTTCTTCAATAAAATCGAGGGATTTGTTTGTAATTTGATTTAGTTATCTTATATTCTTGGATTAAACAATGAACCCATATCAACCCACAAACTTGTTGATCCAAAGATCATGTGATTGTACAGGAGGGGGTTGTTTTCCATTTCTTCTAGGGTTATTATTCTAGAATTGGTTTTATGGTAATTTTTTATTTATTAATTTTATTTTACATTTAAAATAACTATTAAGAGCATATAGATACTGTGATTAACAATGGTGGAGGTGTGTTCATCCTTTGGTTATTGAATTCCATCCTCCTTTGCCTCATCATTTTCTCTTTCTTTGTGGTGCAATGAACAATGAATCGCTGTGAATCAGTTTAACAATGAAAAAATCCCAAACTAATTATCATAAATCACTATGACCTAGTGGGGGCACAACCGTCATTGTGGATGACAAATCGACTGGGATCGAGGAGGGTCATTGGTTTCAGTGTTCTTCTTGTGGTATGACAGGGACTCATTCATGGGGCCAATCAGAGGCCCCAAAACAATGTAAACAACCTTGTGGAGTTGCGAGACCAGGAATCTAGAGTATCCTGATAATCAGATGGTCGGATTTAAGACTAGATGAACATCCAAGACACGATAGAAGATTATCACATTTCTAAGAAATTAAGATGAACACTATGTATTGTCTAATGAACACACCATATAGGACCTGAAATGTGGAAGCTTGAGTTAGTGCACTGTAAGAGAAGAAAAACATGACATGCCCAAGATAACACAATGTATAGGCCCCACCTCACGATGGTGAATTTCCAGGTGATAGGAATCAATAACATAGCATGTGACGATTGTCACACGTCATGTGGGTTGTTAGGCAGACTCAATGTGTAAGACAATAATTTACACAGACAGGTGGTGGAGTACATGGAATGTACTCCACCAGACGACCATACGTAATCGGATATGCGGACTACCCCAGGTACCAGTACACCGTTTGGACACGCCGGTTGAATCTATGTATACACATATGGCCAGCGTTCATGGAGTCTTCCATGTAGAGTGTAATATGGTGTGTCATTCTCCTATATATCTTGTATACATTCTCCTAGATGACAATCCTTACGACACATAGTATTGTACACATGAAGTACCATGGGTCAGATGACATGGTGTGTGTCTATTTCTACACACCGTGTACTTTATAGTACAAGTCTTGATTCTCCTATCCAATGTTTCATTAAAATCAATTGTTTGGGTTAGTTCCCCCTTTTTCGTTTCCCTGATGATCTAGCGTCGTTTCTATCTATAGGAGTATGAACCATTTTGTATGACTTCCCGAGATAGAATCAGGTATCCCTAAGAGAGTCCCATATCAAGATCCTCAATCCATTATAGATGCTTGTAAATGTAAGGTATCAATATGGACAATCCTATAGGATGTTGATCCTCTATATAGCAGGTGAATTGGGATGAGTGATGGTATCCACCAAGGCCGTGGCAGTTATCCTCATCCAATTATCAGGATATTATCCCACACAAGAGTGTGATCTATTGGAATGTGTGTATATGTGCTCTCATCATAATTATAATTACACTTATCTCTCCCATGGATTCTCCTAATTTACATTACTTATTAGAAGGAAGTCATCTAGAGTTATAAGACTCTTCGAGTGAGTTCTCCTGGAAGAGTTCGTTATGATATCTTCAAAGTGAATTGAAAGCATGGGTATGGGTTTTTGAGACTTTACTCTAGACTACAAGTATGGGTTTTGAGTATATCTAGGTATGTTTCTATAACTATTTTTACAGTAGATATATTCTATGTAGATATTACCATACCATTACATTTTGTATTTATTTTTGGTTTTTAGAGTCCCCTAGTGAGTATGGTTATACTCACTCATTCCCGGGCAGTTCTTGCACGGGTCGTGTCTTGTATAGAAGAGTGGACATTTGATGGATTCCATGGAGGACAAGGACCAGAAAGACCATTTTGAGCTCCTTGCAAGACGAGGTGTTCTTATGGTTACAAGGAGAAGTCCCAATACTTCTTTAAACATACATGTCTGAATTTTTTGTTTGTATTCTCTTTATATGGTTGGGATATTATTTTGGCCTAGTTTAATTTCCACACTATACCTTAGGTTATACTCTGTTGGTTGGGATTAGTTGTATGCACGAATGTTTGTTCATAAGTTGTTTTTTACATTTCAGTATTTGTGCGTTTAGAGTTGTGTAGGTGTGTATAGGTACATTGGAAATTCCTCCCATGTTTGGAATATTCCTGCTTGTTGCTAGTAACTAGCCCCAATACTATTCGAAGTGGGCTTGGGGAGTCGCAGAATGAGACCCACTAGGATGGGTCATGAGAGAGTGGCATCAAAGGATTCTAGTTCTACCAAATTACTATGTGTATATGATATTGGTTTATGGAAATAGTGTAAAGGGTTTTAAGATCGAATGTTTGGCCAGGGACCCAAGTTCTGGTGTGTGTGCCCGACAAATCAATACAATAGGACATAGATAACCTTATTTCTGACTTGGTACCAGAAAAATATTGTTGATGGGACAAAATATAATGGTACAAGCATCATATTGGAATTGGATGTGTTTCCCATGTCATATTTTTGGTAGGTATCTAGATATACTTGTTGACCATTGTATATATTGTTTCCTTACAGGATGCCTCTACAATGGATTCTCGCTATGATCTATAAACACGATCATGAGGATGACCCCCTCAGTGATAGGGCACCGATACAGGGAGTATTATTACAGGAGTTACCTCCATGTGGTGCACCAACTATACCAACCCCAGGGGAGCAGCACATGGTACCTACAATAAAGATAGAAAATGAGTATAGGCTGAGTGTGCTCCGTGAGTTTTAGAGACAAGGGCCCCTCACGAATTTATGTGAGCCTGACCCTTAGGTGTCTAAGGATTGGCTAGAGACAATAACCAGAGTTTTCCATCTAGAGAGGACACTTGGAGACTAGATGGTGATCCCAGGTGTGATCCATCATTATGGTTCAATGGGACTATGGTGGAGTTATACCACTAAGACTCAGGATATAGATCCTCTTTCAGGGATGGAGTTTGTAGCAGCTCTCTTGGGATGAGTTATCTCCAGATACAGTGAGAGACGTGTGTATCCAAGAGATTATTTTTCACTAGTAGGGAAAAATTATTGTGGCTGACAATTAATCGAGGTTCTCCAACACCACTATGTACTGTATTGATAGTGTAAAGGATAAGAACATTAGATCTTGGACCGTCGAGTGAGTTCTACAATGAGAAATCTGAGCTTGTGTAGTGCCTCTATAAATATTGTCTAATTCATGACTGTTCGAGATATCCTTGGTGATCAAGATATTCTTTTTGTAGCATATACAGCCAGTGGTAGTTATCAATAGGAAAACAAGTGTAGAGACCTCGACAATAGGTATCTGACGTCTAGAACAAGGTTCAAGATGTTAGAGGCATCACAGGAGGACCTAGGATTGTGGATTGACAATCCAGATATCTTGGAATGGATCTAGTCAGCCTAGGGAGAGGTTATTCTACTTGTATGATGGTATAGGACACCTCTATAGACATTGTTCAACTCATTTGGTTTCTGATAGGTAGACGATGGATTGACCACAGAGGCATAGCTATAGAATGGATCATGCAGACCTACTTGACGGCCGACACAACAGAGGAGCAAGGACATCTGCAAGTGGTGTATGATGCTTTGATCTAAACCCAACACCACCCACAAGTGGTCCTCACCAGGCTAAGGGAGTAGGGAACTAGGGCTGGGACAACTGCATGTTGTCCAGACATTCAACCCATGGACTCCATGGATTCTTTGAGGAATGATATGTGTCTTTTGAACCATATATTCCTACCTCATAAACACATGTTCAAGTTATTCATTCATCCTTGCATGTCATGGGGGAGAACATGGGATTGTGGAAGAGTCGTTGCCTTGACCTTTATTCATGGTGCCTGCTATAAGAGGATACTTAATGATGATCAATATTTTTAGATAGTGTGATCATTCTCATAGAGGTGAGAGTTTCAGTTAGAAGCTCTTAGTGGAATCATCAATGCCTTATGATTTCATCCTTGGTATGGATTGGTTATGTTCGATACCTACCCAGATTGATTGCATTAGGAAAAGAGTTAGGTGTGTCCACATCGATTTAACAACATTCTACATGTACTCTGAGAGCACCTACTTTATGGAATGATTTTAATGTTATAGTTCTAGATACAACAGGCCCACTTTCTAGGACATGATATCTCAGTATATGGAGTAGTAGTGGACACACCCAAGGTCTCAAGGGTGGTAGCATGGGAGCCACCCCAGTGTGTGATAGAGGTGTGGAGCATCCATGGGCTGGCATGCTACTATCATATATTTATCGCAAATTTCACAGGGATATCTTCACTAATGATAGCCTTGAATCTAAAGGGGATGCCTTATGTGTGGATGTGGAAGATTGAGTATTATTTTCAGTAGTTGAGGCAGTGTTTGAAGAGTGCACTGATCTTGAGATTCCAAGAAGATGATGTCGAGTACATAGTTTTTTGTGACACTTCAGTGACAGGGATTACATGTGTCCTGGTGTAGAGGAAAGATATTATATATTATGGTTTACACCAACTATGGACTCTTGATCAGAACTATGTGACCCACGATTTGGAATTTTACGAAGTATACTTCGCATTGAAGATGCAGTGACACTACCAGATGCGAGATTGGTTCATCGTGAACTATGACGATAAGAGAATCAAGTACATAATCTCACATAAGGATCCGAATATGGGGTACAAGAAATTTATATTTTTTCTCTAGGATTATTACATTGACATCATCTATACTCATGGTATGGTGAACATTATTACAGATTCTCTCAGCAGTATATCGAGTTTGCAGCTATTGAGCAAGGTGTCGGAGCAGTTGGCCTTGCTACTGTCATCCTTACGGGATAGAGATTATAGAACTTATCTCTTGTCGATGGTTAAAACCCCTCCACTATTACGACGAGTCGAGGAGCTACATCTAGAGGATGTTGAATGCAAGATTTTTAATCCTTAGAAATCTACTGGCTATGCTCCGGATGGATATTCACATGGTGGGGAGCACATAGTTTTCTCAGAGGGTGCACAATGGTAACAGTGAAATTGTGAGAGGAGGTATTGAGGGAGTTTCATACATACCCCTTGGAAGAACAACCTGATGTAGAAAAAATCTATCAGGAACTCTAATGTGTGTATGGGTTGATAGGTATGATGATAGCATCATCAGAGTTTGTTTCTTGATGCATTACGTGCCAGCATATTAAAAATGACCACCAAGTTCCATTATGATTATCTCACCTGAGGATGTTCTAGAGTGGATATGTGATGGAATATAGATAGGAATTATAATGGGATTACCACAAATTTCCAAGGGGAATGATTTCATCTGGTTGATCATTGAATGACTAACCATGTCGGCCCACTTCCTAGCCATCAAGGACCATATTTCTATAGATATCTTGGGTTACCAATAAGTGAAATAGTTTTTTTGGAATCATGGTGTCCCATGGATGATACTCCCATATTGCAAAACTCATTTTACATCCTAGTTTTTGAATGGATTGTATGAGGTGTCTGGTGCCCAAGAACACTTGAGCATAGGGTTCCATCCCCAGAGATATGGTCAGACGGAGAGAAACATTCAGGTTATGGAGTATATGTTGTGGGCTTGTATCATCTATTTTGGTCACAATTGGGAGGAAAACCTAAGACTAGTGGAGTTTGCAAAATTCAAAATAAACCACTCCTCCATCGGTATGGAGATTTTTTAGGCTCTATATGGGTGACCCTGCAAGTCCCTAATTTTTTGGACTAACCCCGTAGAGTCAGCACTCATGGGCCTGAGTTGGTGTGATCTACCATTGAGAAGGTGCAGGTCATCTAGGAGGGGATTAAGATAGCACAGATATGGAATAAATCTGATTTTCATAGATGATGTATACCTCTTGAGTTCATGGGGTGGAATTCTTCTTTCATGTCTCACCCTGATGAGGTTTGTAGAGATTTGGATGGGGCGACAAGTTTTTTTCGAGTTTCATCAGACATTTTTAGATAATCTATATAGTTAGAGAGGTGGAATACCACCTAGATCTACCACGACAGCTGCACAATGTACATGATTTATTCCAAGTGTCATAGCTGATGAGGTACATTCATGACCCATCACATGTCATAGTCTAGGGAGAGATAGACATCGAGGAAAAATTTACCATTAAAGAGTACCTAGAGTATATTGAGATCGAAATGATAGGATCCATTATGGGTGAGTGATTACCCTACTGCATGTATGGTGCCAACACGAGAATCATTAGTAGAGCACATGGGAGAAGAAGGAATAGATTCATGCACAGTACCACCATCTATTTGAGTAGCCTTTTGTTTTGGATTTTTGGGGAAATAAAATCCCTAAGGTGGGGGAAATGTTATGTGTTAGATTTTGTGTGTGTTATTTTTAAATATTATATGGAGTTATTATGAGGCCACGAGTTGTGATGACGTGCAATTATATGGACTAGGTTTCCTAGAATAACTATTTTAAATAATTTAATAATCTAAATATCACGCACAAATCGTTTTCCATAAAAAGTAAAATAACATTTAAATGGGTTCCTTGATCATATATCTAAGAGAACTATTGTGTTTAGAGAAGCTACATTCCCTTAGGTGGGGACAAACATTGACCAGTGCGGGTTGGCATGAGAACATAGTATTTGGACATTTTAATGGACATAAAATAAAATACACTTTTTTAAAACATTTACATTATGAAGTGAAGAGATATTTTAAATAATTTTGTTAAGGAAATATCTAGGGTTAGCTGCATAACCCGGAAAATTTTCTGGATGTTTTGGGAGGAGATCACTTGTAGAAAACTCTTGACAATGAACCACGACTGATCGATTGATCAACACACGTCAGATTTGAAGGAACCTCTCCAAATAACATGATGAGAAGATATTTCTTCAAAATATTAAATCTTGGAGTTTGTTATTTGATTAAGTAATCCCCCATTCTTGTATTAAATGATCAATGTTGATCAAACATCAAATGGTTTATCCGCATACCATGTGTTCGTGTAGGAGGGTGTTGTTTTCCATTTCATCTTGTCTTTTTATTTGGGAATTGATATTGTGGTAATTTTAGAATTGTCATTTTGATGTGAATGTTATACATATTAGGAGGAGCGGATCGACACCATGAAGAACGATTGTGGAGGTTCATTCCTACATTGCATATTGAATTTCATCCTCAATTTCGATTTGTTATGCACGTTCTTCATGGGGAGACAAACAACATATCATTGTGAATCTACTTTTGAAAAAAATGATCCCAAACTGGGGGTCATACTTCATGAAGACTGAAAGGG
Organism: Viscum album; assembly: GCA_963277665.1. Taxonomy (NCBI): domain Eukaryota; kingdom Viridiplantae; phylum Streptophyta; class Magnoliopsida; order Santalales; family Viscaceae; genus Viscum; species Viscum album. The sequence continues at coordinate 1,295,867,850 of OY728158.1, forward strand.
TGTGTGATAGAAATTGCGGACAAAGAATCCTCAAGGATCGAGGAAGATATTTCTTGGACTGTTAATTATACAAGAATATTGAGACTCGTTATTAGGGCCAATAGTAGGTCTGAAACCAATCGAAATGACCTTGAGGTGTTGGGGCGAACTAGAATCTTCATATTCATAATGATCGTTACGTGGAATCAGTGTGTATCTCATAATATACGTAGACGTGGGTTAGATTACATAGAATGCACTCCACCCCACATCCAGACATGGAAGAATGAACATACTACCCCATATACCAGCACACAGTATGGGACACAAAGGTTGAAACTGTGTACGGGCACATGACCAGTATACATGGTGTCTTCCTTGGATAGTTTAACACGACATTTCCTTATCATACACACCATGTATACCTTCTTCTGCATGAAAAACATTACGACATGGGTCATCGTACCTAGTTAGTACCCGAGGTCCGAGAACAAAGAATGTGACCGTTTCAACACACCATGTACTTCTCTGTACATGGGTGGATCCTCATGTCCACTGTTTCCTGGAAAGGTTTCATTTTGGTTAGTTCTCCCCTTATTGTTTCCCTGATGTCCAGTTATCATTTCCATCCACATGAGTATGATCCCTTCATCAACACATCCTGAGATAGTGGTAGTTTTTTCATATAAGAGGCCAAGAGAGAGACATTATATCCATTCTTGACCCTATTTATTGTCAGGAATATAAATGACGAATCATACAAGATTTCAATCCTCAAAATAGCATGTGAATTTGGATGAGTCGTGATGATCTCCAAGGACCTAGAAGTGATCAACATCTGTGTATCCTAATCTTTTCCTACACAATACGATGTTCTCGTAGAATGTGTGTATCTATGCTTGCTTTTGATCAATCAGTGCATCTGTACCTTTCTTGGATTATCCTGTTGAATAGTACATCTTGGACGGACAACATCAAAATTTATTAGACATGGGGAGTGTGTTCTCTAAAACAATTGCATTGTATGATCTTCGAATATAATCCCTAGTATTAGTATGTGGTCGTTGTGAATAAATCTACACTACAGGTCTAAGATTCTAGTATATCTGGATGTTTTTATCTTGTTATATGTTTAGTAGACACATACTAAGTAGAGCTTTCTGTATAATTATTTTTTGTATTTCATTGTGGTTTTAGGGGTCCCCTATCAAGTATTTTTATACTTACCCATGCACAGGCCTTTCCTGCACGTGTCATGTCTCATACAGACGAGCAGCCTTTAAACGATGTCCACGGTGGGCTAGGACCAAATCGAGAATTCTCAGTTCCATGCAGGTCATGGTGTTCCTGATAGCTATGAGAAGCAGCCCCAATATGACAAATGTTCTTAAATGTTGGACTTTGTAGTTTTTCTGACACTTTCTTTTTGTGTTATTTTATTCTATCATAGTAAATTTCCACACATTACCTTCTATTGTACTCTGTTGGTTGAGTTTAGTTGTATTCATGCCTTTTTCTTCCTTAGTGGTTTTTGCTTTTAAGCATTTGTGGGTTTGGAGATGTTTGTGTGGGTAAAAGTATATAGGAAATGCCTCCAATGATTTTAATATTCCTACTCAGTGCTAGTCGCCATCCCCTGGCATATTATAGGTAGGCATGGGGAGTCACAGGACAGGCCCTACTAGGACGTGTCATGACATGACTACTATGGAAATGGTTCTATATAATTGTGATTATTCAACAATTAAATCTATCGTTCTATTGTTATGATCTCATGCATTATTCAATTAAATTTCATTATGATTCAAATTTTATGAGAATCCAATATTTTTATCATGAATCATGATTTCATTCTTTGATATGTAGTGCATTGTTTTTGAAATGATATCCTCATGTTCTTATATCCTTATGTGCATGTTATTCTTACATAACTCACTTTTTTACCCTTACTAAGAGAATGAGATCACCCATTCTTATGATTTTATTCCACATGTATTGAATAATGGTTCTATGAAGGTTTTGTTTTTGAATACCTCTAATGGATAAGATCATCATTGGAAATGTTGTGGATCATTCAACAAATTAGAATAATGTGTACCTCATATTCAATGATGCTAAACTATTTTCATTTAAATGAATTTATTTATATAATGTATTTAATACTAATTAAAAAAAGGTATTATCCATTTATGAAAATATTGGATCACTATATCACTCCTCAATTTCGAAATATTCTTTTGAAAGAGACATGTTATTTTATTAAACTTCATTTCTAAAAACTATTTCTAATAGACCATAATTTTTTTAACGTGATTTTAGTTTTTGAATTAAAAATTATTTAGTAATTTTTAATTTATATATGAACAATATTTATCTAATAAGTATTCATATTATAATTATTGGTATTAAACACGTGTAATATTAATATTTTATTCCCGGTCCATTTTTATGTGATACCATTCTACGTAATAATTATAAATGTTTAAAAAATTGTGTCAACATCTTCATATATTTCCACTGTATCAGTAGGAATTCATATAGGTTTGAAGTCATATATTGTATTTTTATAAATATCTTGTGTATTACTATTCTCTATCGTAGATATGATTCAACACCACATTTGTCTCACTCAATAATCCACAATTATTTGTTATAATTTTGTTTCCAATTAAATTAAACTTTAAATACCAAATTTTCAATATCATTAATTAAATGGAGTTCAACAAGATAACATACATGGATTTATTTGGGTTTTTGTGGAAATTATTTTATACCCATTACTTAATATGATGTTAGTTTTATTAAATCTTACAATTAATTGTATTATATTGAATGATTTTGGAACTAATATTATTTATTATTTATTATTTGTAATTTTATCTTTATTCCTTACCCATGAATACTTTTTATCCATTTTTTACCATACACATCATTTATATGGATGGTAAATGGTAATGGAATACAAATTAATGCCATAGAAAACATTTATTGATTACCTATATATTTTTATTCTAAAATATATGATTTCTGGTATTATTTATTTTGTATTATTTTTTCATTATCTCATATGTTTAACACATTAGGCCTAAAAGAGGCATATAGTATGTGGTATTTTATAGAAAATCAAAGTATAAATATCATATATGAGTCAAACAAATTCTTATTTCTACTGCACACCTTCACAATTCCTCATGATTTCTTAACTATGGTGTTGATGTCAATAATGATTTATTATCATTGGGATTGGAGATAAGAATTGTGGATTTGATACGAAATTGATTGTAGGATAATGATATATATTATTATGTATTCCTACCCACCATATTTTGGTATTTTAACCTATGTAATATATTAATTTTTATATTATCCATGTATATATTATCTTTTTAGTTTCAATAGATTATTTATTTATAATGATTACATATTATACCCCAAATATTTATAGCATTTTAATTAAATCATTTATATAGAAATGTGTTTCCATTCATGATAATTTTAGATGAATCCTTTAATTTTATTCCATATCACAAGGTTATGAATATTTGAAATGTATAAAAATATCATGAATATTATATGATATGCAAAACATGGGACATATTTTGATAATTTTTGATAGATTATATAGCTTATTATTTTTTTGGAAAATATCTAATTAGATAAAAATACATGAGTTGATTTTGATAAGGATTTATTATAATTAAAATAAATTACATACCTACATGGTCTTGGGTATATATTTTATACCAATGATTTTATTATTTAATATAAATAAGTTATCACATATGTGGGATTGTATAGTAATAGGTTATATAACACATAAAAAATTGGATGGTCATATAATTATATCCCACACAAAAAGTATGTCTGGTTTGGGCCTATCCAAATAATATAAGAAGATATATTTTCCATTTTACATTATATTTAAATTTTCAAACTATTCCTCCAATAAAAATGGGAGATCTATGTGTAGTGACCTTAATAGATGAAAATATAGTATTGGATCATCCCTGTAGAGTTTGAAAAGGAATTTTTATGGGTTGTGAATCACCATAAAATATTATAAATTCCATATTTGTTTTTTCTAATACTCTCTAAATTGGAGATAATTCAAGAGTAGATGATTTATCATGTAGATTCATCCTACTATAAATGCAACCTTGTTCATCATAATTTCAATTCTTTTATAAAAATTATATTAACAATAATAAATATTTAAAAATTCTAATTATTCCCCCTACCACATGACCAATGATGCATACCCATATTGGAACCAATGAATAAGAATTAATGTATTAACCCAATATATATATATATATATATATGTGTGTGTGTGTGTGTGTTCTTGTGTCTTTTTTAATTTATTTATCTATTATAATAAAAACCTATCACAACCATCATGGAGAAAAATATTCAACCATAATTTCATGATCATTCTCGAATAATTAAATTATTACTCAAATAGAAACATTATTCAATTTAACATATTATGGATATGTTATATCACTTATAAAATGATATATAAATAACCTAATAATTTAAAATTGGATTTAAAAAGTCAATAAATTGAACATTGATGATGATGATCAAAATTATTCATCATGTAATAGTGCTATAATATAAGTTTTCAGTGATAAGGAAGTGAATATTTTATTGTTTTTTATTAGTATGAATGTTTAAAATCATTAATATAGAAGAAAAATAGATTTTGATATATGTAAAATAATAAAATTTAATAGTTGTTTGCATTGATATGATGATAAAAACAGTTAGAGGCATTTTAGGAGTTCCCTACCAAGATTACATAGTTGTAGAATGAGAAACATGTAATCAAATGATTAATATATTTATACGTAAATAAGATGGATTGAGATTTTATACTGAAACATTAGATAATTAAATATTAGTTTAATTGGTTGTTTCAATCATAATTTATCATAAATAATGGCATGAATTTAATAATTGTAGAAAGGAAAAAACACCGCATCAAAATCAGGTGACTTCATTAGTTTTTAATTCTTAATATTTTTTCAAAAATAATAAATAATATTGTTTCAAAATGTAAGTTGATAGATTTTTAAAAACATGGCAATAAATAGGCCTATTTTCATGGTTTGAATAAACCATAGTAAATTTTAATACATAATTTTTCAATAACAATGGTTTTAGAAAACAAATATATATATCTAAAGTACTACCATGTTTAATTATAACCATGGAAATATACTGATCTAAAGACATGGTTTTTAGAACCATAGACATATTAAATTTCCATAAATTCTAGTTCCCTAGTTTTGAAAACACTGTTTATATATCCACCTCTCGCACCATGGGTTTCTTATTCAGCTATAGTCGGCTGGTAGAAAATAGGTCTATTTTAATGGTTCAAATAAACTGTATAGATAGGGTGACACAAGGTATTCTACGACCTCTGTTACTTTTTTATTGTGGAAGTATGCTACATTGTAGAGAATGATTTTAAACTATATCTATAAATGAGTGACTATAAGGATATTTTATTTTTCTGAATGTCTAGAAATATGAACAATAAGACCTTATTAGATTATTGAAATTATATTAGTTGGAAGTCAAAAAATTAATCATAGTATTAAATTTAAAAAAATATATTATTATTACATAATCATCTTCATCTATGATATATTAAAATGATCAATATTGTGTTTCCCATATAGATATGGGGCCATATAAAAAAGAATGAATACTCCCATATATTCCAAATGTATCATGCTGAAAACATTAATTGTTATTGATAAAATGTATTGATTTTTTTAATGATGATTTGAATATTATTATTTTCTGGGTATAGAGAAATAGAAAAAATCGATCTAAATTTATCATCCATAAAAATTAAAACTAGAAATTCAAAATAAAAAAAATTGAAAATAAATAAAAGGAAGCGAGTAGGGGTTACATTTTCAACATAGTTTGTAGTTAATTATATCTCATTGAAAATGAATCATATAACCCAATTTAAAAGCATCTTAAAAATAATTATCTAAATAATATATTTTTTTCTTCTTAGTATCTAAATCTAGTATTACTAAAAATTACTTTTTTGAAGATATTGATATAGTGAATGATAAAATTAACAATATTTTTGAATTATTTAAAAATAATAAGAGTAAGAATCAAGACGACCATGAATAAATTTAAATATTGGGAAATACATACTAGGTCTCGTGTGATAAATTATATACTTATTTGGAATGTTTTCAAAAATAATATTTTAAAAAAAATGGGTTTTTGTCTTAATATATCATACCATAAACAATTATATTCAGCTATTTAATGAAAATTATAATCCTAGAAATTAAATTGACATATTAAAATATATTTTTCTGAATATGATTAATTGAGAAAAATATATGATAAAATTTTTAGATTCAATAAAAAATAATACACAACATTGATATGAGAATTTATACCCTCCAATGTACACTTCCATCATTTCAAGTATTTGTATATAATTGTTTCGAGTGATACAATCATTATTTAACAAATGAAGGGACATTAGTCTAGTGAATGTTCCTTGAGGGTTCCCCTGTCTCTTTGCCACATCAATTATTTTATCAGAATATTAGTTCTATATTGTTGTCAAAAGGCTATAGGATTGAAATCTATTGGGTTTTGAAATAATTATATTAATAAAAAATTTAAACCCATATATTCCATCATAAAACAATTCTCACCATTATGGTTTTATAAGATGTTGGTCCGTGAAGATTCCAATAAGAAGAAACTTAAAATGATATTGGGTTCTTTATACATATTATTAGGGAAATATCCAAATTTTATTATATTTATAAATTTGACCATTATAGTGTCATATTTGTTGGTAACTGAAAAAGAATCATCAATTTTTTTTGGGGAATCTATTATTTAGATATAAATTATAATTTTAATAGTTTTATTTATAGAATTTATAAAATAGAATGTCACTAGAATATCATATCATTTTAATGATAATTTGAATGTGATATAGTGAAATGATAAATATATTTTTTTGAATATTGAATTTTTACTATTTAGTATAATGATAAATGATAACATCTAATAAATAAATTTTTCAATATTATATTGTAATATTTTATAATTAATAAATATTATTAAATATAAAATTATTTTATGGAATAGATATGTCAATGGTTTCACTTTTACTGTAGTGTGTAAGATTGCAAGAAAATTAACTGGTTTAAGATCATCCATTATAAAAACTAGAAAACAAATGCAGATGTTATTCAAGATTAAAATCTAATTGATACAATGAGTTATATAAATCATAACATAAGGTATCAAATTCTATATATTTTCATGTATTACATTTTTATATAATACAACCCTTATAAAACATAAATACTATTAAAAACGTTATGTATATAACTATAACAGATTTTCATTGAATTAATTTTTTCTCATTAACCGATTACATTATCTAATTTTTTCATTTTTTGTGAAATGCTTAAAAATGGGGAAGTATGTCTAATAATATCATTTCAATTTACAACATTTTTTAGTTTAAAAAAAATAAATTTTATATATTATATGAATATAAATTATGTAATAATATTTTTTCGATCCAACAAAAAAACAACATAATATTACAGTACGGTGTAAAATTAGGACCCTCAAAAAATGTCTAGGATAGTGATAGATCAGTAGACTTCCAAAGAGAATTTTGGGAGATGCTATTGTTGAAACTCCATAAAAATAAAAAATGATTATGAAGAAGACTTCTGGATATTTCAATATCTCAATATGAATCCAACAAAGTAAACCGTGTAAAAAATTCCAGAATCCTACGTGGCAGAGCTACACAATGATCCTAGGTAGCACCTATATATCAATATGATCAGCACACATTTTGCGTATACAGACAAATCAATATTCCCTACTTGAAATACATTCATGGAGGAGCTATGTAGGAGTGCAATGTGGAAGAATGGTTTCATTAATCCTATATAGAGGATCTGTGCAAAAGACCTATGCAACTGGCCTATACTACCAAACTCATTTCAACCACCCCACTCATTGCCTATAAAAATGATCATTGGGATCCTCATCTATACATAAATTTTTTTGAAGAAATATTGAATCTACCTTTGTGTAGCACTTTATCCATGTTCCCCTAAATTTTCTCAAGTATTTTTCTAAAAACAAGATAGAAGAGATAATTATATTGGATGTAGATATTTTTAAATCATTTAATAGTTTTTATTCTATCATAGGCTTCGTTCCCCTATGTTAAACCTTTTTTAGTCATCGGTAGGACATGTGTGGCACACCTACACAACATATCTGGGCAGTGTACATATGCTAAATACCTATGTCGTATAGCTACGCTGTATAGATATGCACAGGTCCTATGCCTCATCCTGTAAACCCTCTTCAAAGACATATATTACATGGTTTCTCCTTGTTTGGTTCCCTTCTCTGGAAGGGTCTAAGTTGAAACCTCCACCAAAACATCCAAACATATCACAACCATTTTTAAGGGAACATTAGTGTGTCTCCAAATTATGTTCGTATATCTACAATCTAAGGATTCCCGCAATTAGAATTGAATGGATTGAGGATCCTTATGATGTGTTTAGGTTTTTATATCTACATTGACATGGATATTGACCCTTGAGATAATTTTTGGAAGCTCCTTGTTTTAGATTTTGGGAATGGGACTCTGATCTACATTCTCCTATCTAAGACTCGAAGCCTCTGGTTCCCAATAGTTAGAGTGAGGGTCATACATTCATTACAATTAAATCAAAGGAAAAAACTATTTGCTCTCCAAGACTCTATAAATGGAAAACCTTCTGGAGTAATCCCCTAGTCTTTATAGATGAATACAATAACCATAAATTTCATTACACATTGAAACGATCATTTCTCCCCACACCCTCACCCACAATTGCCTCAACATCATTCATAATTGGTCCACCTTCTCCAATCAATGAATGAGAGAGTGTGTGGTTATATTAATCATTCACGTCACCTTTTTTCTCACACCGAGAATGAATCACGGGGGAATAGAGAACTGTGATGATCCCAAAAACCATAAAATTCACTTGTCATGAACTACAAAGACTCTTATTCCTATTCTAATTGGGATATGCAGGAATCCATCCTCATCTAATGAACTTTATGGATCTCCTCTTCATGAATCTAACCCAAATTCCTTTAATTAGAGAATCCCCCTTTGGATTAATCCCCACCCTATTTATCTCAGTGGTTCTTAAAAAACTGTGAGATTCATCAAAATTCAGAGTCTTCAATTCCCATCCAAGTGGGATTTGTAGGAACCCTCTCTGAGATTCAAACCCAACACTCCAAAACAAACCTATACATTTTGGTCATATTCTCTACAAGGTATGATTCTATATGGGTATTCATATCCCTTCCAGGTTCCATGGGGTGCTTAGGCTTAATCCCTACATCGAGAATTGACTAAACAACATCTATATTGTTGCAATTTGCACATGATATTATACTGTATTGTTAGGCCATTAAAACATGACCTCAAAAGGTATGATGTGTCTCGTTATGTGGCACCGAACTATGTGGGTTCTTATTCATTTCACAAGGATACATTATTAGCCTATATTTGGATATGATCCCAACAATAAAACTATCTTTCGTCTCACTATATGGAATAAAATTACATATGGAACCATTGAGTTCCTTAAAAAATAGCATAATCATAAAAATAGTTAAAATAATCTCTAAATATTATATAAGAAGTTTAATTTTTTTGAGAATCAAATATACATATGGAAGTATCCATTAATGGAAAGCCTTGAATTAAAATGGATGATTCTAAAATTATTACATTCTAATAATTGATTTAAAATTTCAAGGAAAACCTATATTATACTCGGTAAATTAATAAAGATTAACAAAAAGATCTACAATCTTTAAGAGAGTCTCGGAGTAGCCAATAATGACCCCAAAGTGTTTGATGAGTACGACCTCCCATCCTCTCCACCAAAGGTTTTTCTTAAGTATCGTAAGTCCAAAACTAAAAAATTACTACCTTTATAAAGAATGTCCCATTGGATAAAGAACCATTGGATGTTTCTAGTTTCATAAATAAATCCAATGGAAATGACTTAGAAGTAGTGATCACATACCAAAACACACATTCCAAAGGAGAAGAAACAAAAATGGTGAACCCGACATGAATCCTTAACCACGTTGACAGTATTACCCATCTATCTGGTCCCTATCAATTAATATGGTCTGGAAATAAGAAGGAAACAATTATGCATGGGTCAAGCTAAATTAAACTTCATTAATGGAGTTCATTGTTTGTGTTTCATAGGGTTTTAATGAACATTCTTCAATAAAAATTGCTACCTTCATGTTTATATCGATGAATACCCAGGCTGCTGGACAAGCTATTCCTCATTTTTCAGAGGGCTTCTTCATGAACTCAGTATCTTCAATGTTTGGTCTCCAATTTATTTCTTTGGGAATACAATAAACATACTAATATTCCAACCCTAGAGGCTTCCCAAAATTATCTCCATGTTAACTACAACCATCGATCATCCAGTCAGTGATGATAGGTTTTCAAGAATCATATAATTCCAACCATCATCTTCATCATCTTTGGGACGTTTTCCATAGAATTTAATAACTATCCCTACCATAGTATAAAGAGGTGCATCAGGAGGTCACTCATGGATTAAAATCAAATACATAGGGGTCCTTCCATAGTGTTCCCACCAATAATCTCCAACAATAGAATCAAACAACAATAAACCCCCAACATGATAAAGTTGTTTCCTTTGATGAAAATGATAATATCTTTCAGACCCAGTCATGAAGGATGAACCATCGGGGACAACATCCATATAATATGGATCAGGTTCATACTTTTTCCAACTCAATTATATTCCATCAACCTAACTTGGTGGAAGATAATGAATGTGCACATACACATGTCGACCAGAATCCTTCCAGCTAGCAGACTCGTCTAGCATCTATCATCCAATCATTCCATTTAATCCTATTAGAGTACTATGACTGTGCGTATACACATTCTTACAAACTATCAACCAGTTAGTAGACTCCTCTAGAAACATTCATGTACGTTCTCCAATAGGAATGGTAGGACATGAGAATACACATACATATAATCCATATATGAAATGGAATTATATTTGTGTTCCAAATGTTGAAGTCACAAAAAACATTATAACAATGGTGAAAGGGCAGACAAAAATTCCTTCCCATATTCTAGAATCCTGTTGAAATATTATAATGGAAAAATTAGCTGAAATAGGCGGACATAAACATAATTCGGACCCCACACATGTGATGACTCATCCTCATGCCATCCCGGATCATATACAAACCTTTTTTCTTGTACATGAGTGTCATAGGGCATACTACCCCATATCTTATGGACCACCAGATCGAGAAAATACACCCCTTCAAATTTTATATAATCACTCCATTGTGATGTCCACTCCAAAGATAGGCACATACACCTACCCTAGTTAACCAGATCTCCTAGAAAGTGGACCCATCTATGAAAAAGGAGCATTTGTGAAGAAATATCACTAAACATAGTTAGGAAATCAAGAGACAATCTGTGATCTGTTTATTATTAATTCGAGAGTCCTTGAATCCCTTATACATATATCTTTTGAAAATCATGATACTACCCTTACATTACCAAATTATTGGAGTAGTATTTGTAAATTTGATTATCTCCATTGGATAATTCATCATTAAGGATTTATTTAATGAAAATTTAGTCAATTTGAAGAACCAATCTCAGGACGAGTGCCTCGGGAACCCTTCGTAGGGCCAGAAGTCTATGGATGAAGTGTACATATCCTTTGCTCTAAACCACCATGGTGGTCTTCCCCATGATGGCATTCACTGGGAGAGTTCTCTCCACAGTTGTGTTATGCATTGTCAAAATCATTCCCCAATAGACAATGTTGTTATGAGAAAACCCAATTATATTTAGGCACAATCCAACATAATGCTGGTCTTGTATGACGCCTTATTATTAATCGGAAAACATGTTCCTTAAACAGAAGTCATATTATGATGAAGGTCATTCATTGAACCTCCTTTGGTTCATATACCATCTATTACGGAGAGGAAAAAACAACTAATCACATTGTTTCGTATAGAACAACTGATAATTATCCACTATGGTCAGAAAAGGTTGAGAAAATAATAGTAAAATATGATGACGCTATGATGAACATGAGAAAAAATATAACTAAGGGTGAAATACCAGTTATGTTTTAGCCTTTGGAAACCTCTCAATGGAACATTCCAGAAATTATGGAAAAATATTAGATTCCTGATATTCTCCTCAACATATGGAAAATTCATCATCATATAAAATTCAATGTTTTATCATACGATTAATTTAAAAGTCCAGTAATGTTAATATAAGGGTTTCAACTCCAAATTGACATGGCATCTCTCTCAGTTTCCCAACATCCAAGGGTCATGAGGTTGTAGGGATCCCTTCATCATGCCTACATCGATGAACTAAAGGGGATATTCCAGTTAATTACAGATACCCCATCTAGTGATCATATCATATTATGGGGTGCACACACAACATTTCATTTCACTGCGCTACAAAATCATAAAATCACATAAAAAGTGCTATCGTGCAATGCTTTTCCCCATGTCCTCCTACAATAAACAGATATTTTGTTTAATCAAATATATGCTCAAGAACATTCATCAACTAGATATCAGCACATTCAGACCCACATGGAGAAATTTTTCAATATACGTCTCCATTAATCATCTGATAACATCAAATGAGCGTCCCTCTTAGATGATTTAACCCATCAGATTGTGAAATTTTCAGAAATAGAACAAGAGTCTTCTAAAACAGGTGTTTTAATTGGTTTCTAGATAATACAACCATCCATTATTCCAACCAAAATTCATAAAATCAAAATAGAATCTATTATAATATTATCCACAGTATTCAAGGATCTACCCCAGCTTTGTAGGATTGTGGGATTATTTAACAAAACCATCTAATTCAATAAATTTTTCGATGGTTTTATGTTGAATAATGGTAATTACCTCAACCATCAGGGCCAAGGTATTTTTCACATATAAAATTCCCTCCATAGTAGAATTTAGTGTTCTCCTGATTATAGAAGATTCGACAATGTGAATGCACAAATGAACTACCAAGGATTCCCTTAAGGTTACTATCCGTCAATATTTTCCTGAGAATTCATTATATATTTAAATAAAGTATCATTTTTGGAATATAAGGAAATGATCATATAAAGATTCTAACAAAATTCCATCAATTAATTACGCATCAGTAAAGGTCATTAAAATCATTATAGGAAGATCCTCTATAAAATGAGATATGTTAATTAGAGACGGAGGATGAAGTCCTTATTTATAACATGGTACACACTGATGAAAATAAAGGAGGTGTGCATTCCTAAAATCAGAGGTTACCCAGAATCTAGGAATTCCCACAAGTGAGAGACTCCCTCCCCATCGGAAGGAAACTAATAAGGGGGAAATGTAAATGTTTGATCATGTCTCACATTTCCACTGGAGAAGGTTAATCTTTTTTTCTTGAAGAAATATTTTCCCTGCAAGAGGAAGAGATGAATGATTTGACAAGACACAATGCAGAGTAACATCAAAGTATAATTTCATCTTGAAATAATCTACAATAATATCCTCAACATGAACATCATGTAGGAACTCCTCAGCAAAGAGGGTTTGTGGAAATTACCGATGCCAATAATTAATTCACTCTATTGGGGACAAATCCAGAATAGGATCAAACAAATCATTATAGTCCAATATACATGAGTTATCTATGTAAAATACCAGAAGCACCAACACCAATGGGTTTTCTAGTTGCCTCTCAAGTTAGATATGTAGCCGCTACACCTATATAGGTTACAGCTCACCTATATATTCCCAAAAGGAATATTAATACAATTTAGGCATTAACATCTCAATTAGAAGCTATGGAAGAACACAATACTCCGTTTAAACCAAAAAAATAACTCATACCATTAATGGGTAGATCTGATCCCTCCCCCACCAATCACTGTGAAAACCACTTGTCCAATCATTAATGGTTCAATAGGTCTAGGACAATAGATAACACATTTTGTTTCTCATTGGGATCTAATGATAAGGACACTTCTTCAACCTGAAGTAGTAAAGATCAGGGTTTTTGTCTATTCATTAAAGGATCTAGCCTTGTTTTCTATATAAGATTGCAGTCTCAATCCATTACTGGTTGGGAATTTTTCTTTCAAAAAAATATTCTCCAATTCCGCTGAAATTTTCCAAAAACAAATGCTTTTTATCTTACAAATTTCAAAAAAATGGAGAATGTAAGAGTTTCATATTTCATTTCTCAAAGAAAAGGATTATCTTATTTCATAAATACACCACTCCCTTATTAAGAGTTTCTTCCAATTTGTGTCTTATATCTACATGATGACTTATGCAGACCACTAATCCCTTTGAAATACATAGTTGGGTATTGAGATCTTAATTCAATCATCCAAAAATTTGTGGAATACATTGTGGAAACCAATGATTTTTCTACTATAATTTCATCAGCTTCAGGAAGGAAAAACAGGAATGTAGAGGCTACTATAGTGACACTAAAATAAACACATGTTCCTACATCTACTTCAAAACCATCATGATACTGAAGATCTCTACCTCAATAGTGACAGCAGTAATGACTTTCATATCAACATGATTAAAAAATTCAAAGTCGGAGACATTTTTTGAGTTTTTAAAACATTCTTATTCTTTTCAGAATAAATATGTTTCTTGATTACATAATTTCAGCTTTGGAAAACAATTTTTCGTAGTTTCGAAGGGAAATGAAACTAAATAAGGAAGGGGGTTATGATCTCGCAAATTATTTTCCCTTTCTTCAATTTTTGGGGAATCCCATTCAAGAGTGTTTTGTTTTTAAATACCTCCTAAAAAATTTGTAGACTCTGGAAAAGTGAAACTAAAATTTCCAACATCCCTAGTAGCCCTTGTATGGCTAATGTTCAAGAGGAAGAAGGTAAATGGAATTATATCAACATTAATATGTGCCAATGTATGAAGATTCTATTGTCAAAAAAAGATCAACCAAACATATAATATTCTACAAACACAGTTGAAACAAAAAATTATCCCCCCTCCTACTTATTATACAAAAAAATTCATTTTCATCAAATGTATAGTCTTCTAAATGTCATTCCTCAAATAAGAGACACAATCAGAAAGGTAAAGAGATTTCAAAAGAAGATGATGTTGTGTCAAGGCTAAAGTTGTCCTTGACATTGGCCTATTCCATGCCATCTGTCTCAAAATCATGGAAACTATGCCAACAAATGGTACAAAAAGAAACGAAATATTCAAAATAATATTCATCAGATGAGTAATTGTTATTCAGTTCCTTTAATGTTTTACACTTAATGGACCCCTTTGTAAATAAGGATTATGGATATGATGATCCAAAATTCCATTCACCATATTGGGGAACTACAACAAGAAGTCAAGTTCGAGGATACATGGGATGACATAGATATTCTAGAACCCACTATTATATCTATACCATAGCTTGAACAACTTATATGGAAAAAATCATGTGAGAGACCTTCAACATGCATAGTAAGAAAATGGAAATTCTCCAACACATGATAGGATCGTCCCTGACATGATCATATTTGATGAATGTTTAGAGGTGACACCAATAATCTCTCGATATGTAGATATACCTAGTATGTATAATAAACCATGATTATAAGTATTTACTTCTTTTTCTCGGACATATGATACGTCCACATAAGGAGCATCAACATCGAAGGTGACTACAATACCGCATCCCCATGATGGGAAAAACAAAAAACTGGACCAATAGTATGATTTTTTGAAATAGATACCCCATGAAACTTCCATTTTAGCAATCCTAGATTCATTTTATTTGTCACAATATCTTTAAGAATCACTTATTGAGGCTTCACCAATTCCTCAAGTGTTTGAAATCACTGATGTTACTATTGTGGATTACCATATAGAGAATGATCATGTATAATGTTAGGTAGTTATGTCTTTCATAGATTAAGATGAGGATGATGTTGTACATGGAAACATCATACCCTTATATCTTTGTAATAGTGTTAATGATGCAAATATCTGTCGAGCCTTCACTGATAATAGATCAGGAGTGATGTTCATCCGTATCTGTACACGTCATCGATTAGGTGTCACTGATTCTGATTTTTATTGTTAAACATTGATGTTTCAAGGTAATGATAAGAATAAATGAGAACCAATAGGATAGATTACACTCACAACTCTGTTTGGGGATCGAGTATCTAATTTAGTTTTCTTGGATGTATGATACGACACATCCTTCAACATTCTGTTAGGAAGGCTTTGTCCACAACAAAATGCAGATATTCCCTCATCATATAACCATTTTCCCAATTATTTAATCAATTGAATATTTGTGACATTATTTGGTGACAGTGCACAATGAAAAACGTGTTAATCTCTGAATATAGGGGCAGAATTATATCACACAAAAGGAATGTGGTCCATGGAAAAAAGACGTAACAAGAATCAATGCTCTGAATGGTCTGGAAATGATCCAAGCTAACCCACTCAAACATCTAAGTATAGATTACGTGTAACCTATAAATAAAATTGAAAGTATAAACCCAAATTCAAGAACTCATCTAATGACATCCATCATGTCAGTTTTCGAAATCGATCCTGATGGCATGAGAGAAATTGTTAATCTACCAAACAGTGGGGAAAGCCTAACTGGATATGTCTTCATATCATCCAGCGAACTTCAAAATTTTTTGGGTTCATCAGTCGGACTAAAATATGATTCTTCATTAGTATTGGAAGAAAATATATTTATTCCCCACCCATATTTTTCTCATCAATTATCCTGGAAGATCCTTAACAATTTTTATGGTATGAAATGGATGCATCTTATTTAGGATTGATAATACATAATCCCCCCTACCTAGAAAAGTTTTGCATAATCACCTACCCTTCATGAAGAAAAAAAGTGACATGTGAGGAAGAAGATGAAGAATATATTAAATATGACCTTCAAGAATTATAAGAAGTCATCTACAGCACTATGGATGATCTTAGAGAAATAAATCTGGTTATAAAAGAAGATCCACACCATACTCTAATTGGTGTGTCTATGACATCTAAATATAAATACATGTATACATATTTTATATAGTAACATCTATATATATTTTATTGTAACTATACAGAATTTTTTTTGACTTAATCCTAATGTGGTCACTCATCATATGGGTTTACCAAAAGAGAAATAAGGATTAATGAAACCAGCAAGAAGAACACACCCAACTCACGTCTCTAAAATTGAAGTTGAATTCGACAATATAATAAAATATAACAATTTCAGGGAGGTAAAATATCCAAAATTGATATAGAATAATTTTTTAGTGAAAAATAATATTGGGAATATCTGAGTTTTTATTGATTTCAGTGATCAGAAATAGCATAGTCCGAAGGATTCCTTTTAAGTTACGATCACAAAACTTTCATTAAATGGAACAGTTGTCTACAAATGTATCCACTTAATGGATGGCTAATATGGGTTTATTCAAATCTGAATGGCCCTAGAAGATGAGTAATATAATTCCTTTATAACCTCTCAAAGCTTACTTTTCTTTTGGATAATTCCATTTTGATTAAAAAATACAAGTGAATCATATCAGAATGCAATGCACCATATCATCAAACCCTTCTTGGAAAAAGTTGTTGAATTTTATGTGGATGATTAAGTGGAAAATTTTATACAAATTTTTGATCACTTGGTTGATCCGGAAACCATATACTGTAAACTTTGAAAACATAATATGAAGATGTTTCCCTTGAAATGTGCTTTCGGGTAACCTTATGAAAATTCATCTTCTTCGTTGAACACTATCGTGGTATCAAAGATGATCCTAAAAAGACAAAATAAATCATTTGAATTGAACCTCATAAAAATAAGAAGAAGTTAAGGGGAGATCATGGAAACATGGCCTATGTTTAGTTCATTATCTCTTATAAGGCAGGTAAGTGTTTACCCATCATCAGATAAATGGATTAGGGAGTTAAATATCACTGGACTGAAGACTTCAAAGAGGAATTTGATACACTCAAGAATTATTTTTTGAGTCTATCAGTATTAATGTCATTTATTGAATGAAGGCTACTTATTCTTTATCTGAAAACCTTGGAGCGATCTCATAGTGCCTTCCTTGTGCAAAAATACTAATGATGAATATGAAATTAGCATGTAATGTCATATTCAAACCATGATTAACATCAATACTCTATAATCATGTATCAAGAAATGTAGTATGGAATTAATATTTTCCTTTTTGAAGTTGAGGTGATATATGGAAGATCATAGGGTCCACTTGGTTTCTCGCTATACCACACTCATATTTTTAATGTATCGTCCCAGGCATTCAAGATGTTTGGAAAGGTGGGCAGTTATTTTATCACAGTTCGATATCTAATTTGTGACTAAAAAACTATTAAAAGGCCAAGCCTTGGCTGAAATACTTTCTAAACAACAATCTACAAAAGATACATCTTTCAATACAAAACCCCCTGATGATGAAATATTATCTATTCGTGTTAATCCCCAAATGGGAAAAATGTAATTCAATGGTGCTTCCATAAGTCCAACAGGGAATAGAATAGAATAACATAGACTGAACAATTTTCTCTTAGGAATTGTGCTTATCTCCCCATAAAAATAATTGTTTCCATATTCATTTATATAATCAGAAGTTGGTATAAACAATGTGGTAGAATATCAAGATCTCATTAGAGGCCTGTAATTTGAACTCCAGGTATAACAGAATCACCATGAAGTGAAAGGTGATTTAGAATTGGTAATCAAACAGATTAATAGAGATTATGCTATCAGAAAAGAAGAGTTAACCCCTTTGTGTGATTATTTCAGACAGTTAATGGTCTAATTTCCCTCAGATCCCACATTATCATATATCACGTGACCACAAAATAACCAATCTGATGCATTAGATAATGAATCCATAGCTATAGAATATATAAATAGGGATGGAGAAGTCATTATTATTGGCCATCGTCATTTGGTTTCACATTTTTTCAATATAGAATGGAGGAAACAAATGAAATCAGCCCTATTTATAAAAAAATTTGTTCATTCTATAGGATGGATCAAACCGTTAATGGAATAACATCAAAATGGAATACATCCACTTGATAGAGCTAGGAAATAGAAAATTTGGAAATGAGTTGTCAATTTCACTCGTTATGATAGCCCATATCACCATATGATCCATTAAAATTTATTTTTGGATTGATTCCTCTTTAGGTGTATTGATGGAGATGAAATTGAAACTATAAAGAATGAAGTACATCCAGGAGCTTCTAGTGATCACTAGTCTTTTCATTGGATTTCTAATGAAATCCAATGGCTTTGATTCTTCTATCCTTCAATGGTACATTATTCCATAGACATTACCATGAAGTGTCACCCCTTCCAAGTGCATGCTAAATTTATTCTTAAACCCATGATGTTTCAACATACAACTAAATAATATATGCCATTTTCTTCATGGGGGATAGATGTAGTTGAACTATATCATGCAGCTGTGGCTAAGATGTTTAAATATACTCTTACTACTTCTGATTTCTTCTCCATATGGGAGGAGGTAATTAATTTTAATGAAGTAATATTAAAAAGCTTTGTTAGATTTTTCCAAGCTACTATCATTGCTATATTTAGTTCCACTCAAACAATATTGAGTGATAATTTCACCAATTTATGATTTGATGAATTAAAGAAGTTATATCTTGATCACAATATCAAATCAGACCATTCATTTCGCTATGTTGGATCATCCAATGAAAATATAATGGATTTAAACTAGAAACTATTAATAAACCCTATAAAATGGTGGATAAAGTTAAGGAGTCATGCCCTAATAAACCTTTGCATGCTTAATGGGATTATCATACTTGAACATGTATAAACACTCTAGAAATGCCATATTCAATGGTGTATGTAACAGAAGATGTTTTTACCATTGAAATTTAATTTCCTTTATTGTAGGTTGCAATCTATGATTAATTATCAACAAATGAATTGGCCCTGAAGTGATTTGTTGAGTTTGAATGATTAGATGAAAGGAGATTGCAAAATATACATCATATGGATGTTTTTCATTTCAAAAATACATGAACAATAAAAAAAAGTTCTACTCCGCTCATTTCTTCATCAATCATAGGTATTAGTTTTTAGTACGCCCGTCATAACTGGAAAGAAGCCTCCAAAGCATGATTCAATGTAGGAAAGACATTACTATGTACATAAGGTCTACTATAATGAAGCTTATTACCAAATTTAAATGGTTGTATAATTCATTACAACTCCAACCAATGAAAGATTATTGAAGAATTAAGTTTTGTAATCACAAAGCAAAATTTCCTCACTATAAGTCTTGAAACTACACAACATAATGTTCTTGCTGCATGACATGAAATTGCACAACATAATGTCCTCACAGTATGACTTGAAACTGCCATACATAATTTCTTCGATACATGACATGAAACATTACAACATGATGTCTTAGTGGTAAGAAATTAGATTATTTAACAACAATATGCATCCATGTTTCATGGTGTTGAAATGCATAGAATTGTTTTCATTGTCCTACATCGTTAAACAACATGACACCCTTTATCCTCAGAACATGACATTAAATTGTATATTTAATGTAATCTTCATGTAACATTAATAAATACCATAAGATAACACAAAATGGCATTCCATTTGGTATTTTGAAAATATATGAGCACTTCTATGCAAAGAAAATTATCACATCATTTATACTTCATAGTGATGCATGAGTTTCATTTTATCCCTATGTTTGAATGAGATATTCATATTGATATCATTTCATGAATGATGTGTGGATTTATTATCATTTTAATGGGATACTTAGAGACACATGGATCTCAAATTTTGGGACCATCTACAACAATAAAGAAATTAATTTCCCTTTTTCTTTTTATATATAAACAAAATATATATACAGTACTCTACTATGATATGTGATTTCAACTTCATACCATCTTGTTTCTTTAGTTGATTAACTCTTCCCAAATGTTCTAAATGTCTATGTTTCTCACATTAAACACAATTAGTGTGGGAATGATTTTATTAAGAAATACATTTGGATTGATTCTCATCCATATGAGATAGGTATTGACACAGAGGTTCAATTCTATGGTTAAGCCACAATATTACTTTTTCACATCAGAATGACTTCATGTCCTTATTGCATGTCATTAAACTGCAATGTACCTAAATAACTACATATGTGTAGAATCTCATCCCATTGAGATATGTAGATAAAACTAGGTCTTATATCTTAGGACCCTCCAATGGGAAAACATTTATAACTATTCCTTATACAATTTTCAATATATGAAAACGTCTTCATTTTGGGTCCTCCAAAGAGATCCCCACATGTAAAAAAGAAATGTCTCCATTTTACCTATGATTCATATTTATGTATGAGACTCCAAAATAATGTACAATATTGATTCAAATTACTCTCTTGTACATTGAGTATTCCCCCCATTAATATTAGACATTGTTTATCTTGAATACATTCAGATTATCGTAATAATTATTCAGTTTTTAGTGGCATAATTCTGATCCTTGATAATTATTTTTCATGAATATGTTGTATGTGTCCCCATGTGGCCTTTCAGAAGTCTCCTATATAATGTTCATGTACATGAAATGATTACATAGTTTTTCAATTCATCAAAATATCTACTTATGCATTCATATTACATTCCCCGGTATATGTTCGTCAAATAGTAGTAACTTCATTCTGGGTAGAATCCATCTCCATCCCCCTCAAAATTTGATGGCGATATACATGAAAATGAATCTTAAAGAGGTCATCAAGTGAGTATTTGTCTCAGTACCTTTCACCTGATCGGAATGACTCTAAGACCATGGTTTACACTTTTTCCAACTTTATTTGTTCAAATCCTATTGAAATAAAATTGGATCATTTTACTGCATATCATATGTTATTTTCATTAAATTATGGTTCTAGTATTATAACCTAATACTATAGAAATATGACTTCCTATGTTTTGGTCATGCCTTCATATAAATACTAATCATCTAATTCATTGAAAATAATGATTGGAAATACTCTTCTGTATTAAGGTACCTTTCACCATAATCAAAATTGTTTGTTGGGGAAAATCAGAATCTCAACAAGATGTCTTCAGTTTTTAGGAATAGAATATTTGATACCCATGATCTCTTTTTCATGACTATTTAGTAAGTGCCCAAGTGGCCTTGCATAACGATCACTTACATAACGGGAATGTCAATCAAAGGATACCACTATTTAGATATGCATCGTATTCCGATCTAGTTGGACTTATATAATATAGCCCCTAATAATGGTTTCATAAAATAATTGTTACTCTCTTCTGGGAAAATATATCCTCTAATTCATTTATCCATTTTTCCATTCCATTATCCGGATCTATAAATTCCCAAATAGTAGTTTATAATTTTCTATTCCATACATGAACATGGAAGTTTGTTTCCAGAAAAATTATCATAAAATTAGAGACTCATAATCCTTTGTTAAGAGCTAAAGACCATAAATTAAATCCCCATTAATATAATTTCTTCATGACTAAAACTGAAAAACATAATGTCCTTGGGGCTTGAATTAAACCTGAACAATGTAATTTCCTTGGTTCATGACTTGAAACGGTACAACATAATGTCATAAGTGCAAGACATTAAACATCAATATATAATGTCTCTACTGCATGAAACCAAAATAAACAGCCCCTCTACTAGCTTTTTTTCATGTATTAGATCGTCATAGTATTATTTTCTCATTGCATGACATAAAACTGCACAACAAAATTTCAACACTAAATAACTTGAAACTGATCATTGTAATGTCTTAACTACATAATTCTAAACTGCAATGCATAATGTCCTTACTTCATGACTCTTAACAGCACAAGCCCTTAATTTTCCTTGACACATGACATTAAATGGCACATAACTATATCATAAATCATGCTTTCTAAACAATTTTAATCATTTTTCACAAATATATCATTCTAGTATGAATGATTTTCTATATTTATAACCCTTTTGGTACAAATGAACTATTAATTATAAGGTATATTTACTTGGACAAAACATCCACTCTGGCCATGAGATATCCAAATCCCAAATCGCTTTGTCTATCCATAATAGATTCTCATGTTTCTTAAAAGCTCCTTTTCCTTACTAGGTAGCACATTCCCTAGTTATCCTTGTATATAATTCAAATATATAATGGTCATGGCAGTCAAAGGATTCCATTTTCTGGATATACAGAGCATTCCCTAGTTATCCTTACATAATGTAACCACCATAATGGGTTTTGAAAATAATTTCATCATTATTCAAGGAAGAGACCTCTAATATTACTCTATAAAATATTTTATAATTTTTGGACATAAAAAAATCATGACTCCATATTCTTCATGGAATATTTAGAAAAATATTAGCACCTTCCCAACAATAAAATACATCTTTGGGTTCTAATCAGAATATTCATTGTCATTGCTCTTCAGCCTAAGAAACACACATGTGTAACACAGCTATGTGGATCAACTAATTAATGTAGCTACACTTCATACCTATATAGTTCATAATTTTCTCCAAAATCGTTTCCCTATAATCTTATGCCAGGACCCGACCCACAATCTAATCAGATCCAATCCTGATAGAGGATTTTTTGACATCCTTAAAAAGACAAAAAGATTATGAATACTTTTTCTATATATTTTAATGTCTCAAGATGATTCTAGAAGAAGTTCAAGAAACAATAAATACAAGGATCCTATATAGATGAGCTAAGCTTGGAACCTGCATAGCACATTCATATCCAAATGATCAGCACATGTTCTACTTATACAGCTCAATGCAGAGTCCCTACATGACATACCACTGTGAAGGAGCTTCGTAGAAGAGCTATGTGAGAAAATGATTTATGTACCCCTATATAGAGGAACTACTGGGAAGAGATGTGGGGTTGGCATATGCCTCCAAACTCATTTCGACTAACCCCCTCATTGCCTATAAATAGTACGCTTGTGCTTCTAATTTGCACAGAAAAATGTGGAATAACTCTTGAATCACTCATTTTTGTAGATCATTCTTATAGGTCCCCAAAATTTTCTCTATAATCGCTCTAAAAACATAATAGAATAGAGATTTTCTTGGGATACGATCTTTTTTGAAATCCTTTCAGAGCATTATAGAATTCTTAGGCTCAGTTCCCCTATCTGAATCACTTTTTTGTAATCTTAAGGACATGCATGGACCACCTAAACAACATTACGATGTGGTGTAACTAAACGAAATATATATGTGGAATATCTACAATGCATAATTGTTCATAGGGCTTATGAATCATCTTGTAAACCATCATCAAATCCACTCAAGGTAGGTAGTCTCCTTCCATGGATGCCTTATCTGAAAGAGACTAATTTGAAACCACCTCCAAAACCTCCTGACTTATCAAAATTTTTGGGAAGGGTACATCAGTTTTTCAGCTATTTAGGTTTTTATATTTACTATTAGAGGTTTCCAGCATTCATCTTCTAATGGATTTTGGATCCTTGTCTGGTTTTTAGGATGTTATATGTATAGTCACATAGATCATTTCCCTAGAGCTAATGATGGAAATTTACCTTTCTTAGATGTTTTGAATGGGACTTTGAGCTCCCCATCTAATCTCTTGGACTCAAAGCCTTGGGTTCCCAGAAGGGAGAGTGAGGGTCATACATGGTTTTCCATTCAAACAAAGGATAAGAATCTATCCTCTACTGGGATAGAGGTAGGGAAACACTCCTGGAGAAACACCCTAGTCTACCTACCATGGTTTAATGACCATAATGTTTATTTCACATTTAAATGTTCATTGCACTCTACCCTCAGCCACAATGGCCTCCACATATTTCATTGCAGGACCACCCTCTCCCCTTAGCATAATAGATAGATTACGGATTTTTGAATCTTTCGCATCCTGTTATTTCTCACATCGAGTATGAATCAAGCGGGCTTAGAGATATTTGATGATAGCAACATCCACACAATTCCCCTATCATGAACTATGAGAACTCTGATTCCCACTATAATTATGATACATAGGAATCCATCATCAAGGATGAAGCTCATCGGATATCCTCTTCAATAATCCAAACATAGTTCCCATAATGAGTGAATCCTCCTCATGATTAATCCCCCAAAATTTTTCTCTCATAGGTTCATACAACACTGTTTGATTTATTAAACGATGTGGGATTTGATTTCCTACCAATTGGGATACATAGGAAGCCTCTATAAGGATCAATCCCAACATTCCAAAACAACCCTATGCTTTCTGGGTCATATTCCTATCAGGTTAGATTTTGACATGGATATTTATATCCTTTTGAGGTTCCATGGGATTTTTAGGTTAATACTCCACCCTAATCATCTACTAAACACCTTCTTATTAGATTTCCTTAACAAAAAACATTATACTATATTGTTAGGTCCTTATGACATGACCTCAGAAGGTATGATGTGTCCCATTAAGTGTTACTGAACTACAAGGGTTTTGATTTTTTTTCATAAGGATGATTAGGTAGCCTATGTATGGGATTGATCCAAACATGAAATCGTTCATTAGTCTCCCTGGACGACAATAAATTCTAGAGTTCCCCTCCAAGTGGATTAAAAAAAGGATTATCGTAACCACGGTTAAAAAAATCTCTAAATAGTATATGAGGGGACACCATTGATGGAGAATCACAAATACATACGCATGTTTCCATTAATTAAGAACATATAATACATAAGGATGGATCTAAAATCACCACGTGAGAATAATTAATTTCATATTTCAAGGGAATAATATGTTAAAATTTGAAAATTAATAAGGATTCCCAAAAAACTCTTAAGTCTATAAGAGATTCCTAGAGTATGAAATAATTCCCTAAAAAGTGTGTGATGAGTCCAATCTCCCATCCTCTCAACCATTGTATGTTCTTATGTATCATAGCTCAAAAACTAATGAAGGATTTCCTTAAGAAAGATGGTCCCTTAGGATAATGAAACATGGGATCATTCCAGTTCCATAAATAAATCAAATAGAAAACACCTAGAAATAGTGATTCCTAAATAGAACACACCATCTCATGGAGAATAAAAATATATTAATATATTTGATAATGTTCCCCACAGAAAACATTTAATGAGAATACCTTATAAAATCCTAAAGGTTACTAATTCAAAAAAAAAAATTTTATTGAATGTGGTTAAAATATTCTCGTTGAAAACTTTATATAATCAGTAAAAAAGATTTATTAAAAATCAGATGATGTTTTTTTCATAAGATATTAAAATTATATTAAGACAGACATTATTTTCAACGAAACAACATTAGTTGTTGATTAAGTGAATCATTTAAATTTTTATAAATTTATTTTTACTAATTAAAAATATGATTTTTAAGGTAACTGGGATGAGTTTTGATATCTTTACATTAAGCAATATATAAATTCAAATTTATATAAACCAATTATTATAAGTATGTCTCACTTGAAAAATCATTAAAATTTTATATAGATCATCTGATTAAAAAATTATATATAATATATAGTTTTAAAAATAGAACATAAATATCGAAGCGATTTTCTATTCCATATTTTTTTCTAATTATAAATATAAAAATATTTAAAATTATTTATCATATTCAAGTAAAATTATTATAATTCAAAGAGAA
Organism: Viscum album; assembly: GCA_963277665.1. Lineage (NCBI taxonomy): Eukaryota > Viridiplantae > Streptophyta > Magnoliopsida > Santalales > Viscaceae > Viscum > Viscum album. The sequence continues at coordinate 1,295,894,750 of OY728158.1, forward strand.
TGATTTTTTTTGAAATTAAAAAATTGTGGACCTTAGATGTATCCCCTACTAATTAAAATATTTTTGAAGCATACAATATAATTAAAATTAATTTAGATGAAAAAAACAAATATTTATAAATAATGTTCAATTAGGGTATCTAAATTATTGTTAATACGAAGGAATATATTTTAAAGATTCACTTTACATAATTTCTATATTATAATTTATAAAATTTGTTTTATAAAATATTTAACTCATTGTAATTATTCTTTTAAAAATAAATTTTGTGTTTTAATTTATGAATTGGTATATTTTTTATTAAATTTGGTAAAAAATCATGGGTATCGGGAATTAATATAAACCTAATAATTTTGTAATGAAATAAAAGTATCTTAATTTTTCAAAACATGTTTTTCATGCTTTCTAAGAATTACTATCAAGTTTATATTTCAAAAAATTATTTAAAAAGGGAATGATAGATCCAATATTTCTTATTAAATGGATTTATAAATATTTAAAAACATTTTAAATATATATTTATGGAATTATATTGGGATCTTAATGATAATATATTGAAAATCAATTTAACATTTTAATGGAAAGTAAATTAGATATGGTTTTTACAACCAACCATACAATAAATTCATATAAACTACAAAAAAATAGAATAATTTTCATTAAATAATATAAAAAATCCATGACATGACCATATTTGTATAGGGTCTTTAGAAACTGGGAAATATAAAAAACTAGTTAATAAGACACTGCATTGTCACCCCCTTATTCCTTCATTACTAACACCCTTTATGACATATCTTATTTAATACCCTTATTCACAACAAGGGGAAAAGAAACATATGAATGGGTGACATTATATGTTTAGTATGGTTAAACATTGGAGATATAAATATTTTCATAATAATAAGACAAAAAAACATAAAATTAAAAAATTGTTTCCTGCATATGATAGATCATGGTATGATGCCATAGGATTAATCATAAAATATCATAAGAAATAATGAACGTAATTACAAAAGTCATAACATAAGACATGAATTTTTTTTCATATACATAAGCATTAAAAATCATTTAATATTAGTTACTTCTCATTTCCAAGTCATTCATTGGGGAAAAATTCTATTACTAAGATGATTTTATTCCCCATTTCTACAATGTACTGCTGAACCAATATCATTTTCACTCTAAACATGTATATATAATGAGATATAAATATTTACCCAATGAATTGAAGGGTGATATTGGTCAAAAATATATCATGATCAAATAATTTTTATGTGTGCCACAGAAACATAAATCATTCATCATTGTATAACTGATGGAATAAAATCGGTTTCATATTCATCATTCCACCATAATATAATCCCATTAAAACAAATTTATTTCATTAAAAAATTACATAAAAACCCATAATAATTATTGGGATTTTATTCTTAAAAAATATCCATTTATGTAATACATTATAAAATAGAAAATAATTTTATTGAACCCTTGAAATTATTTCTTGAAGAAAATTTCCATTCTTTTTCTAAAAGGCGTTATTTTTTCATAATGCTCCACATTTGTAGAAGAAAATAATATCTTTTAAATTAACTTGAAATATTGTAATAGAATATATTTTTAAATAATGGTTTGTGAAAACATAAAATCCCTTAATGTTTTTTAAGTTAAAAGAAATCTTTCTACTCATACTTTTATCAGATAAGTCAAAAATTACCTCATATAGAAAAATTAAAAAAAATCACTTTTTTGAATTAAATAAAAATTCCCGAATAGGTATAATTGAATTTAAACCATTATAGAAGAAAATAAATAATATTACATACTATGGAAACATGTATATGTATGATACATAAAACCCTTGAAAAAAATTATGTATAAACAATCTCTAATAATAAAGGGATTGTGAAATTTTCTTGTAAGTTATGTATGATATCCATTATATATATCCAAAATACATTTATAATTATTTAAATAATTTCATTGAATTATTATATAATCAAATTCATTTTCATAATATCATATATGATAACATTATAATCTTTTTCGTAATGAATGTTCATTATTACTTGTTATTTGGGTGATAACTGGAGCATTTTCTAATCTAGGCTTGGTCGGATATGATCTATTTCATCTTATTATATTATTGATATATCATTCACAGAATCATATTGTTATAAAATATATCATATTTATTCATTAAATTCATTTATAATATCATTCTCTAATGAAGATCATGTAGAAAGAATCGCATCACGCCATGGAGACGGTAACCCCTACATATACATGAGAAACGATATCATTCCCACAATTGTTTAATGGGATGGAAATGTATGGTATATAATATTTCAAAATCAATATCACTTTATAATAATAATATTTTTTTATTATTTCCACCATTATACCCATCCATGTATGGTGGTGGTGAAAAAAAGATTACCCCACAACATTGAGATAGTAAGTCGTACATACTCACACGTGGTGATTTAATTTTAAGTAGGATCAATAAGAGGTGTAATATGGTTATTTCATAATCATAATAACATCATAGTATATAATTGATACTATATTAATTAATTTATAATTAAAAAACTCTTGATGAGTAAGTTCAAGACTAAATACATTTAACATGATCGTTAGAAGACATTACCACTTCTTCGACGTGCTCCATGTAAATATACACTTAAATCGATATAGTTAGAGTTTTTAGAATTCCCACATATGTAGAATTTTAATAGGGAATTTGAAAATGGAAAATGACCAGGGATTTCCAAGAATAAAAGAGGTATGTGTTGTAATGTAATGAGGGAGGAGGTCCCCATTTATAATTGTGGTGAGGGGCACATTTGGAAAGACCCAAAATATTAATTTATAAAAAACTAATACCACTTTCAAAAACCTACAATGTAACCTTATTATTAAAATAATATCTGCAATGGTTTCAATAACTTAAAAAAATCAATTCTAGTTAAGTATTTCTGTAAATTTAAACATCATCATGTTAGCTAACACTTACTTATTCATTTTATATTTTAACCAATTATACAAATATTTTATTCTTAAGGTGTAAAATTTATATATTTTAGGTCAATTAGACCGTAAATAAATAATTTGTAATTTTTTTCAACCTATCATAATTATTAAATATTTTTCATAAATGTTTTTGGATTTTTTAATAATTTATTAAAATATTATTTTGATAAACAATCAATAATTCCAATTTTAACACTAGTCAATTCATTGATTTTTACATATATTATTATCAAAAATTAACTGAAAATGATTATTTTTTGATATTACGAAGAGGTAAAGGTCATAAATAAAATTCATTGGACATATTAATGAGGCCAAATTATATTTATTTTTTATTTATAATAACATTATTTTAATGTTTCCCTTAATAAAATTATCACTACTACAGTTTTGTGTAATAATTTTATACACATATTTGTTGAGTAGAAATTAAAAATGAAATTAAATGAAGGAAATAAATATAAAAGATTGCAAAATAATAAAATTAGTTTAATATAACATTAGTAAAATCCATCATTCATAATGCGATACATTTTAAAACATGAAGGTTACATGATTATCATCAATTTAAATAAAATAATGTAATTTTCCTAATCTCTTTGATAGGACTAAAAATAGTCAATAACTTATACCCTGGATTGTTGTTGTTGAGATATAATCAACAAAAAAAATCATGTTGTTGGGTCTCTTAAGTGTTATTATCATTTTAATAATAATTATTTTATTTATTTCTAAATAAATTAAGAATTTCTGCATCATTATAGTATAAGTCGCTAATGTAATTATTTATTTCATAAAAATTAATAATAAATAACATCAACAAATAACAAAATTTTATCTATGTGGTTATTATTTATAATAGAATTTATATTTTTTATAAAGATTTTTTAAAAATTATTTAGTTATTAATTTTTTTTGAGGAATATTTATCCTTTATTTAAAAAAATAAATTAAATGTCCTAGTCTTATTGAAGTGGGTTTAAATGGATACCATTTTGACCCACAGATGATTTGGGTCTAACAAAACTCATATGAGTATATTTTTACAATTATTTGAAAAAGTTCATAATATTATTTTACCCATAATTAAATTATTTAACCATTATCCTATTAATAAAAATTTCTGAAGATACTATTCATAATGACCATAAATAAAACAAAGAAGTTGTCACAATTTGTTTATTATTATTCCTATTTTTGGATTGAGAGAAAATATTTTAATGGTCAAAACATTGCAATATATTGAAATGTGTTTAATCTGAATTGAATGTAAAATTAATCCCAATGACCTACATTATAATAATGAAGAAAACTTTATTATATTTATTTTGTTAAATAATTAAATATTATAGTTTAATGATATAAAATTTTCTAATAAAAATTATGATTTTAATGTTTTTGTACTATTATTATAAATCATAATTTGTATCATATCCGAAATATATAAAAATTTCATCCAATGTAAATTTTTATATCTCTCGTATAATGATTTGATTTTTGTTATCAAAGTAAACTTATTAATGTTTCAAAATTTTAATTTAAATAAGTTTCTCCATTAAAAGGTTGTAAACCCACCCTTTTGACTAATATAGTTATTTATAAATAAAATATTGGTTATTAATACCCAATGAAAATAATTTCTTTTTGATTAATAATACTTTTTAGTATATAACATATATATTTAATTAATTTCATTTACTAATGATAAATCATTCATTTTATTTATTTAATAATACAAATATATATTTTTAAAATATTTTACATATATAATTGGTAGCCAAAGAATTCAACATAAATAATTATATGTTAGTTATATTTATTCCCACTAAACTATTGTCTAGGGAAAAATATTCTTTTCATACTAAGGTATTCTTTTATTTTATTTAAACTCATGATTATGAGTGATGAATGCTATTAAATAAAAATTATTTAAGGAAAATAATACTAAAATACAACTGAATTATACATCCTACCCACATTAAATTGAATTTCGCACTCGAAATTCGTCACAAAGATAAAAAATTTTAAGTGTAACTCTAACTCATTCCATCCAAAAGATCACATGTAGCTTCGTCCTTTTTGTAGTTCAACCATAAATCATTAAACAATTTACTGGTTTGGTTTCATTGATCAATTTCACTATGATCTATAATCTCTATCGTTTGATATTCATATAAAATATAGTATTCCAATGGTATAACTTCTCTGTTTTGTACATGTAAAAGATCATGTACGTACTATTTTTGGAGAGATATATGGAATAGATCTTGAACTTCAAATAGATTTGGTGGAAGCACCAATGTATAATCTAACTTCCCAACACAATCTATAATTTCCAAAGGACCAATATATATAGGGATCCACTTTCCCTTCATGCCAAATCATATTACTCTCTCGCAAAGAGATATTTCTAGAAATACTATGTCACCCTCTTCTAACTCAACGTATTTTCTTTGGTTGTCATTAAATTATTTCTGTCGACATTGATTTTATCATATGTGTTCTTGAGTAGATATGTCATTTTATTCCCTTACATCAATATGAACATGTCATTATATATTTATTTACCCATATTGGTCCTAGCATTTGGTGTTACACCATTCATTCCAAAGAGTCCCTCTTGTGGAACCATATTAATACTATAGTGAAATGTATTATTGTATAAATAATCCACGAAAGGCTGGTGTTGATACCAACCACCAATTAAATTCATAGAGCAATCTCCTCACATGTCTTTTAGACATGGAATTGGCCTCCAAATTTGACCATTTATCTGACTGTGATATGAGGTACTGAAACAGATATCTGCTACTAAAGCCTAGTATATACTTCTCAAAAACATCATAGTAAATCTCTAACTCAGATAAGATATAATGTAAAGTGGTACACCATGAAATATTATTACTTCGATAACATATATCAGGCCATGTAGATCAAGAGATAAATCCTCTCTAATATCCATGATGTGTGTCAAATTCGTAATGATATAAAATATAAACCATATATCATTATGGCCTTTATATTATTTTTGAATTCCATTGAAAATAACCATATTGATGTTCTTTGATTTTTATTTTGGTATAGGTAATGGTTGTAACATCCCTGTATACTTCGGTATCTTAGTATTAACTTTTTCAAAAACCAAGCACTGAGAGACATATTTGGAAACATTTCTTTTCATTCCATCCCACTAGAAATATTCATATAGGTTCATGTAGAAATTATTTCTTATAGGATGGATAAAATAGGATGAATTATGGGGATCATTAAATAGATCATTGCTTTATTCTAGAATGTGATGAATAAAATGTTTTTTCTAGAATATTATTATTCTATCACAATCAAGGTTATATTCTAGAACACTTCACACCATCTTTTGTAGATCTAATTTTTTCTTTCTACGCCTGCTTAATATTAACATGTATAGATGGTTAAACATTATTTTCATAAAAATAATATTTATCACCTTAAATAAAAATTTAAATATCCATAATTTGAATACCCATATATATTGAATATTTCGTGATCCTCATCATTGATAGGCTAGCATAGTCCTTTCGACTCAAAGCATATTTCACCTTCTCCTCTTTCACATTGTTGTAATATATTGGGAATTCACAATCATTTATCAACTAATACCATATTATTTTGGGTATATTTATCTATTGTTTTGTAAAAATAAGCATTAATCTTTTATGATTATTAAAAATTACCCACCTTCCACCGTAAAATAATGCATCCATTTCTTTAGTACAATGATTACATCAATTAACACTAAATCAAGAGTTGGGTAATGTTTCTGATGGATTTTCAATTTTTATGAGGCATAAGCTATCACCATATCATTTTTAATAGAACATAACTAACACCCTTCTCTGATTTATCACTGTAGATCATAAATCATTCTCGACTTCAAAGCATTGTGAGAACATTGCACTGGTTATACTTATTTTTAGATCATTGAAAATCAATTCAAATTCCCCCATCCACAAGAACATTACTCATTTCTATGTCAATATGTTGATTGGATTAGATAATTTGTAAATAAAATAAAAAAATATTGATAATAACCATCCAAACCAAGAAAACATCGGATCCCAGTTATTGTTTTTGTTCTCTACCAACAATCAAAAGATTCTATTTTTGTTGGACCTATAGATAACCCCTCCCATGATATTTTGTGACACGAAAATGAAACTTTATGAATCCAAAATTATATTTTTTTTAATATTTCATATATCAAATCATTTCATAGTGTCATCGGTATAATTCACATGTGATCGTCATGTTCTTTTATGATCATTGAATTGACAAAAATAACATCTATATGGACTACCACAAACTAATTATGATATTCTCTAAATAATATATTAATTAAATCCGTTAACATAGTTGTGGAATTATAAATACCAAAGGTCATCATTATAAATTCATAAATTCTATATCTTATATGTGATTTTTTCCTTGGTATAACCTCTTTCTTGACCCGTAGTTGATGATATCATGAACAAAGATCAATCATGGAAAATTATTTTGTATGCATAGTTTTTCAAATAAGTCATAAATTTGTAGAATAGATTAATTTTTTACTTATATTGATCTTGTTATTTTCTTAATAATCAATGTCGATTCTCATTGAGTCATATTTCTTCTTAACAAACACCACAAGTTCTCCACAAATTGACAGATTATGGAATATGAATCCCCTGTCTATATTCTTTGGGAGATTATTCTTTAATTACTACATCTAAATTAGGGACATTATAGAAGGTGTATTTTAAATTGGCATGGAACCCCGTATGACTTCTATTGAAAACTCATCATTATGATTCGGTGGAAGACCTGGAAATTCTTCCAGAACGACAACAACCAAGTCCCATTAAATAAGCATATTCTTAATTGGGTGTTTCTCCCAAACCGATTTTTATAGATAACATTCATTTATAGAAATGAAGACAAATAAGTTGTTTTAAATATCTACATGAAGTTCATATTCATCCTTTCAATGATATTTGATCATAGATTTATCCAGAATATTAAATGTGACTTACCTTCCATGGAAATTGATATGAGATCCATATATTGAATTCCAATCCAGGCCATAAAACACATCAAATTCCACTATATGAAGGGCCTCATGATTTTTAGGAAGCACATCCCCACAAACATATACAATATAAGATTTATAAACTAATGATATGACCATTTATGCCATTTGGATTTGTTATTACAAACTCAACTTTTAATTATTGATGTAATATGGTGATATCCTTAGAAAATTCATCAAGAATAAAATAGTGGGTTTATCTAGAATAAAATAAAAGATATCATACATTATATCTGGTGGTACATGTACCATTCACGACTTCATTATTGTACTCCACATCACTGATAATGATTTCTTGTGACATTACACTATCTTTTCCCTCAAGAGTTTCCTGACACCGATCATCATCAGTAAACCATAGATTAAGGAATTTAATTGAATGATTCCCCATTTCCATGAAATTATAAAATTGATGTTTAAAAGTTTCATTCGATATAGATATTTCATTAGTCAGATTCATAGATATATTTTTCCCACTAATTTGGCATTCAACAACCCGATGACCACATTTTCCATTATTAAAACATTTTCTAGACCCATTAAGATAATTCCACCCCTATTTAATTCCACACATTGGGTATAAGGGATAATTATCCTTCTTCTCAGTGTGTTCTTAATATGTTCCATTGAATTCCATTTTTCTCTTCATATCAAACCGATAGTACAGATGGTTTACTCTAATAAAAATCGCAACCTTCATAGAACATCAAACAATTTCCTCTTAGCTATTGAGGTCCCTTATGGATAATTCCCTTAGAATACATGGTTTTATGTAAAATAGAGTTGATAATTTTTAGTCTCAGGTTGGATAATAACTCTATAATAATACATTGTATGTCTTGTAATTTTTTCTTTGAATGTACCAATGGATTCATCATCTTATTTGTTAAGCTCAAGGAGCTCCTCCTCCATCATTTTTTGAAGAATACATTGAATGTACATATTAAAAAATAAGATCTAGAACTCATCCAAATCAATATTTTCAATTTCAAATCCTGGCCTCAAATTCTTGATAATGTTCAAACATTGAGTAGCTTAACATTACAAAGTATATACTACTAAAATGACTTATAAATTTAAAAACATTGAAGAAGAAAAAATATATTTTTAGTATTACTAATCCTTTGATCAACCACAAATGGATTTCAAGACCAACTAAAAGAAGGTGAATTCTTCCTCATGAAGGTCTTTTCAAAAAAAATTCCCTCCATTTCACGTTTGGAAGACATGCATGATTCATATCCTGAGAATGTTGTGTGTGCAAAGAAAAATGATTTATCATTCTAGTTCATATAACATTTTTTTCTCACGAGGACAATCATTTCATTTCCGTTCATAATCATCATTAAATAGTTCATCTATGTTCCATCCATTGACTAAAATTATGTAGCATAGTATAAGAAACACTAATAAAATTTCTATATATTAATGAATAAAATTCAAATTTAGAAAATTTAAGGATTTATCTTATTTTATGTAATTTCAATTCTAAAACACTAGGATTCAAAAATATACATAGGCATATCCTTCGGGGTCTTCCTATGGTTTTCACATCCTAGTATTCATAGGTTAAATATACATTTCCTATGATAACAACTATAACAACACATAATTTACAAACATATATATTACATCAAAATTAATGAATATTCTTGTTGACGCTCCTTTCGTCACGGAATCTAAAATCGGAAAAGGGGAATATCTAAGATCAAAGTGATTCATCCTTTGAAGAAAATATCAAAAATCGACAAAGGCATGTACAAAGGATCAAAAGAAACTTCACCGCGCAAGTTATATCACTGTCGCGCAAGTCCACTTGTGCGATGATTATGGTCGCGCAAGTGACTTGCGCGACCTAAGTGATAACCTCCCGGTAACCGCCCAGGGTCTTCTCCTACCTATAAATAGACCCTATGGGCCCCCCATTCGAGGAGGATATTTTTTTAAAAAAATCGTATTGAATCTCCCGACGCCCAAGTCTCTTCTCAAAGCTTCCAGAACACTTCTAAGGTAATTTCTTACCTAGAACGGAAGATCTAAAGAGAGGGAGGAAGGCTTAAGTGTTGAAACTCATCAACACTTGCGCGCCTGAGTGGCCAGCCCTTAAGGGAAGTGACCACACATGCGCGCCGCCTTCTTTCTACACTAGAACTTGCGCGTCCCTTTTCTGGAAGAACCTCAAGAGGATTCTAAAGGCTTTAATAAAGAGTTGCTCAAGTATTTCAATGTTGGTTGACCATCGCGCAAGTACAACATATGTCGCGCAGGTATACCTGCGCAACCAATACTTGTGCGCCTTCCAAGACTTGCGTGCCCCTTCCTTTTTGGGTGCCTTTCTTTCCCATTTCACCCCTCTTAATCCATTACACCGTTCCTTTTGAAGATTCAATCTTCAAGACACTCTTCAAATCCATTTATGGCATGATTTCTTGATTTGACTTCCTTATCTGAAAGGAATTCAGTGAAATATCTCTCAAAACCTAGTGATTTAAATATCTTTTTGTCACTAAATATGGAGAGTTCATTCATTCAACCTCATCCTTTAAGATGAGAGAAATCCTTAACCTGGGTCTCCTTTTTAGGAATAAGTCCCAGTCATATTTTTGGGAATCCTTCTTAGGAGTAAGCCCCATGTCCCTTAATTTTGGGCATCCTTCTTAGGAGTAAGCCCCAAGTCCCCAAATTTGGGCATCCTTCTTAGGAGTAAGCCCCATGTCTTCTAATTTGGGCATCCTTCTTAGTAGTAAGCCCCAAGTCCTCTAATTTGGGCATCCTTCTTAAGAGTAAGTCCCAAGTCCCTTAAATGTTTGGGCATCCTCCTCAGGAGTAAGCCCCAAGTCCCCTAATTTGGACATCCTTCTTAAGAATAAGCCCCAAGTCCTCTAATTTGGGCATCCTTCTTAGGAGTAAGCCCCAAGTCCCTTAAATGTTTGGGCATCATCCTCAAGAGTAAGCCCCATTCCTTAATCCTTAACCTGGGCTTCCTTTTCAGGAGTAAGTCTCAGTCTCCTAAATTTGGGCATCCTTCTTAGGAGTAAGCCCCAAACCTTAATCCTTAACCTGGGCTTCCTTTTCAGGAGTAAATCCCAGTCTCCCAATATGGGATTCCTTTTCAGGAGTAAGTCCCAGTCTCCTAATTTGGGCATCCTCCTCAGGAGCAAGCCCCAAACCATAATCCTTAACCTCGGCTTCCTTTTCAGGAATAAGTCCCAGTCATAAATCTTGGGCTTCCTTTTCAGGAGTAAGCCCCAAGTCCCTTAATTTCTCTTTAACCAGTCCTAATTTACATTTAATCTGGGATTCCTTCTCAGGAGTAAAACCCAATTATCAATCCTCTCCTAATTTGGGTTTCCTTTTCAGGAATAAGTCCAAAGTTAGAGTGTTCAAATCTCCATAAAGCACATATACCTTTATGGACCCTGTTCCTGGATTTTCTCCTTAAATTAAATCCTAAACTTCATTCATCTGGGCAGTCATACATACATAAGACCCACATTAATTCTTATGATTGCTTTTTTCATGGCACAATTGTCTATTTTTTACCAATACCTCTTGTTTCTCACACCGAGCATGACTCACGTGAGCTTAGAGTGTAAAAGTAATTATGACATCCTTCTTTGAGCCATCAATCATAAAACATCATACTCCCTTACTTGAACTATGTGGGTTCTGATTCCTTTTCTAAAACAAAGGATACTGAGGTATCCCATCTATGGGTTCGATCCCAACTCTGAAATAATTCATTGTCCTTATGAATGACGATAATCATCAAGTGCCCCACTGAGTGGCTTTAAAACCAGCCCGGTCATCCTAAATGATCAAGAGACTTTTATATAAATGTTTTGAAGGTCATCATTGATCAGGAATCTCTAAATAGATATAGATGATTATCTATTGATGAAGAACCTCGAATACATATAAAAGATTCTCTAAATTTATTACATATTTAATCATTGATTGTCAAAACCAAAGGAAAAGCTCATTTTATTCTTGGTAATGTAATAAGGATTGACGAACAGAACTTAAATATATAAATAGAGTCCCAGAATAGACAATAATCCCCCACAAAAAGGTGTGATGAGTCCGACCTCCAATCCTCTCGACCAATGCAAATTCCTAAGCCTCGTCAGTTCACAAGCTAATGAGCGCCCACCTTTGGAAAGTAGGTCCAAATGGATATGGAATCATTGGATGTTTCCGGTTCTACGAAAAAACCCGTTAGAAACCGATCAGAACTTTTGAATCTCCCATCCAGGAGGTCATCCCCGAATTCTGAGGGAAACAAAAAATGGTGAACCCGACGTGAATCCTTAACCAAGTAAAAATGATGTTTTACCTATTTGTTAAGCCCCTATTTTTAAGAGGGATATCAAAAACAATCACTGACATGTGTGCTCATCCAAAGGATGAAGTGGCTGAATTTTATATTGATTACGTCTGTTATATCAAACAGGCACTCTTTTCCAAGATCTTCTATATTTCCATAATGGCTGCTCTCAAATTCACATCTATGAATACTGCTGCTGCAAATACCACTGCTGCTATTCATACTGGATCGTCATCCACTCTGAGGATGACATCACCTACTTAGAGTCTTCAACGCTGGGTATCAAATGCGCTGGTTAAGGAGTACTATCAACACGGTACCATCCCAACTCTGGAGGCTGCCCGACAGGCCCTCCAAGTGTACAACTCACACAGGTCGTCCGGACAACGACGACCAGTGATCAAGAGGAAGGCGGTGCTGACTACCGTCTCCAACCGTTTCGGGTCGTTATCCCCGGAACGCAATTTCCATTCACTCCCTTACTTTGAGGAAGTGAATGAGCAGGTCCCTCAGGGCCTTCATTCAAAAAGACAAGAATCCTTCCTGAGGGCTCCCATCAACGATCACCGCCATACTCGTGCGGCAGTGTGCCCTCAAAATGAAGAGGGTACTGACTCCAGGCATTCAGCTCAGGTTCCTCGAATCCGAGTAGGCAAGACGAACCGCCAGAGATGGAATCCGGTTAACAATAGGCAGTTTTTCATCCATGCCATCTCCGAAGAAGCCCACCAACCTAACTTGGTAGAAAACAACGAGCAGGCACACACACATGTCCGTTTTAATTCTGCTGTCCATCAGACTCATCTGGCAGCATCAAGCCAATCCCACCAGGCAATTCCGGCGGAGTATTATAGGCAGGAACATACACCTGCTTATACATCACGAGTTAGTCAGCAGGCCCTTCTGACTACATATGATGGATCTCTTCAACCACCTTTGGCGAAGTGTAATCAGCAGGCACATACACCTGCTAGTACTAATCAAGCCTACCAACAGTCTCGCTTGGTAGCGCACGGAGAAGCCAGTCGGAAAGTTCCGACGACAAACAGGAGGTAGACTCAACTCTCTGCCTCCACACTTGAGTACTATCAGGATTCACTGACAAGAAAAGGAGGACAGGAGCAGGCACATACACCAACTCCAAACCCGGAATGGACGTATATTCCTGTTCCGGCGGTTGATGTCACCAAGCATATTTTGTCAATGGTGAAAGAGCAGAAGAAAATTCCTGCTCATATTCTGTATGCTGGCCAGGATATCATAACAGCTTCAGCATCATCTCATGGAAAGACACATAAATCTATCCCTAGCAGTGGAGTGACACTTCAACGATTCACTCCGGAACAGACACACACATCTGTTCCAGTCCAAGAGGGTTATGGGGCATTCTCCCCCATATCATACGGACAACCAAGTCAGGCACATACACCAGATTTTAGTGGAGATCGTCAGCCTAACCTGACCATATTTCATGATCAGGAATATACACCTGCTAAGAGCAATCACTTTCGTAATCAAGTGGTTTCTAAAGCGAGTAAGAAGGCATCTAAGAAAAAGATCAGCCCAGCATAGTCAGGAGATTAAAGGCCAATCTGTAACCAAGACTTGCTCGATGCTGGATTTCTTGAAGCCCTCAGACATTTATCTGTCATAATTCAAGATTCTACTCCCTCAGTTCCCAATAACGGGAACATTAATTCTGAAGGACTTCAACAGACACTTCCTCATGAAGGTTTGCTTCAGGAAAATTCGGTCAATCATGAAGTTTCTTCTTCAGATGAGAGCCACAGGAACCCTCTGTGTGGTCAGAAGACCAAGGAGCAAGAGATCTCTTCTTTTGATGTAACCCATTATGGTGGTCCTCCCCATGATGATGAATTTCGCTGCAAAATTCCTCTCTACAGTAGTGATTCACATTGCCTGGAAAATACTCCAGTGGACAATGTAGTGCCAAGAAAGCCCTCTTATCTTGAGGCACTTGCAAATGCGAAACCAGTCATGTCTGATGCTTTATCGCTAGCAAGTGAAATACTTTCTCAATCAGAAGATAGCCCAGGGTGTAGGTCATTCTCCGAACCACACCTAAGTCATGCATCTTATAGTTTGATCAATGATCTCTCTACCAATCTTGTTGAATCCTATGAAGCAACAAGGAAACACCAACTCTGGTCAAAACAGGTAGATGAATCTTCATTTAATGATAATGTGGAAATGCTGAACATGAGGAAAAACTGGTGAAAAGTGAGGTACCGGTCATGTTTTGGCCTTTGGATGACTCCCAGTATGACATTCCAAAGATGTTCACGGAAGATGGAGTCCATAATATTCATCTCAACATATGGAAAACTCTTTATCAATTGAAAAAGAAGGTATTATCTTATGATGAATATGAAAATCATCTTAAGATAATAAAAGGGCTACAACGTCAGATTTATTTGGCATCTCTATCAGTCTCTCGGTATCTGAAGGCTGAAAAGCAACAGAGAACCCTTCAACGTTCATGCCTTGGCGCACTATGAAAATTGTGTCAATTAATTGCAAATCCTCCATCTGGTGTTCATATCAGAGGATGGGGTGTTCACGGAGCACTACATTTCACAGTACTTTCCAGTCAGTAAATCCCGCCGAAAATGGTCTCATGCAATGTTATTGCCCATGGCCGGCCACAGTCAATGGGCTTTGTTCATAATAAAAAGCTTGCTCAAGAACAGGATTCAACTAGTTCCTCTCAAAATCAAGCATATAGAAAACATGTTGTTGAATTGCTCCTACATCAAGCATGAGAGAATATTTCACAAGCCTCTCATATGGAGCAAAAAATCATCAAATGACAGATGTCTCGGAAATCATCCAACGGTATGTTGAACCAGGTGATAAAAGTGGATACAGGTTAATGCATCCAGCTATTTTCCGAACTAATATTCACAAGATCAAGAGATCTTTTAAGAATATCTCAGACATAGCATGTCAAGAGCCACCCCAGCTTGTCAGAATGGGTACTCCTTTAACCCAACCCTCAGAGTCAACAAATGGGATTCGACGAGTTGAGCGGAATCAGCAGGAACATCCCCAGTTCACGAGACTGGGGACTCTTTCAAATCATCATTCCCATTCTCAGAGAATGTCGGTGTTTTCTCGATTAGGGAAGAAGACCCAAGAGGAACGAAGAGCCAAATTATCAGGAGATTCCCTCCAAATTATAGCTTGTCAAGAAGTTCCTAAAGGATTGAATCAACAAAAGGGAATGTCTCATCAAAGATATGAAAGAAGACAATGTCACAGAAGTGTGGATAGAAGGGATACGATGCATTATGCATCAATCAATGTCATCAATGCCGTTGTTGCTAATCCACCAGAGGAGACTCACTCAGGGGACTCAGATGAAGAGCATCCTGCTCAAGAAAATGTATGCACCGATAAAAATAAAGAAGGTGTGCGTACACGAAATCAAAGGATTACTCAGAACCTAGGTAATCCACTTCCCTCTCTCTAAAAAGTATCCAACAAAGGGAGGGGAAAGAATCAGGTTACATATCCTTCCTCTGGAGAAGGTCAATTGCTCTCATTAGAGCAAAGGTTTTCACAACAAAAGGATGAAATGAAAGAATTAAGAAGGTTGAATGCAGAACTACTTTAGAGTAGTCTTCTTCTTTAGAATTCTGAAGTCCGACAGCCGAAGGAATTTTTTGCAGTTAGTGAGATGGATCAGGAATATCCTCCTTTGTCAGTACACCCTCAGAGGTCTAATATTACGTGTCAAACGCAACAACGGTTGGCAGTGCAACCACCAGTTACAGCACCAATCACCACATCTGTCCAAGCTCCATTCAATGCACCTACTCAAGAACAGATTCAAACAGATGTTTCTCAAAAGTTAATAACTACTATTGAGTCATTAACAGCTCGGTTAGAAACTATGGAAGGGAAATGGGAGCAAGTTAAACCAGAAAAAAAGTTTACCCTGAATGGGTAGATTCAATTTCTCCTCCATCTAGTTTTGGAAACCCTGTTTTCCCTACATTCAATGGATCAGGCGATCCTGAACAACATTTGACACATTACGTGTCTTGTTGTGGTCCTATGATGGGAACTCCAGAGTATCAAGAAGCATTGAAACCCAGATGATTCGGGCGAACCTTGAAAGGACAAGATTTTGTCTGGTATAAAATCTTACAATCCCAGTCAATCATCAGATGGGAGGATCATCGCAAAAAATTCCTTCTTCAGTTCAGCTCAACTTTTCCAAAACGACTGTTTTCGATCTTACCAACTACAAGCAAAGGGAGAATGAAAGAGTCACTAATTTCATTGCTCACTGGAAGGGATTAACGTATTCCCTATGTTTAGCACTCCCTCAGAAAGAGCTGTTGCCAATTTGTGTGGAAAATTTGTGTGACGAATTACGCACGTCATTGATCCCTGTGAAATACACAGGAGGATTTCGAGACCTTACTTCAATCGCTCAGCAGATTGAAGATTCCCTTATACAGGCTAAGGTTAAATCTTGTGTAATTCCATCAACCTCAGGAAGGAGAATGGGTAAAGCAGAAACTGCTACAGTTATGCTTAAACAAGAACCTATACCTATTTCTACTTCAAAACCTTCACCTTCTCGAAGGGCTCCACCTCCTGAACGCCAACAAAAAAGGCCGTTTCGTCCAAATGATCAAAGATATCAACGCCGAAAACAATTTGAGGATTTGAAGAGTAAAACATACTCCTTCCGAAATGAGCTAGTTCTTGGTTACTTCATTTCAGCTCTGGAAAATAATTTGGTTCAATTACCAGTGCCCAAAAGGCCAAACAAGGATGGAGATGAAGACTGCCCCAATTATTGTCCCTTTCATCAAATGTTAGGGCATCCCATCCAGGAGTGTTTTGTCTTCAATGACCTCCTGCAAAAGATGGCCGACTTGGGACAAGTCAAGTTGAAAGGTTCTTCGACTCAGGTAGCATGTGTTACTGCTATAGTTCTAGAGGAGGAAGGTGAATGGAAATAAGTCAAAAGCAGAAATGCACAGAAGTATGATGATTGGATGGTCAGAAAGAAAATCAATCGGACTAATGCCATTTTGTGAACACAATTAATGAAACCAATTGTGTCTTCTTCCATGAATATTGTGGTAAATCCCTCTTTGTCAGAGGGAAAGTCCTCAAAGAAATGGTTTGACTCAAATAAGAAAACAGAATAAGTAGAATATGAGTATGTGTCAAAGCCTAAATTTTTATTGACTCTGGTAGACTTTATGTCATCTACTTCAGAACCACGGGAACTGCCCCATCAAATGGCACAGCCTAAACAGGCTAGTCAGGCAGAGTCTTTATTAGACGATGAGTTAATCTTCGGTTTTGTTAATATGATTCAATTAACAGATCCATATTCCAGTCGTAATTTCAATTTTGATGAGTCTGAATTCCCTGTATCAAATAAGGGAATCTGAGGAAGTTCCAGAGGTTCAGGATACAGGGGAAGACATGGATCTTTCCGAAGCCACTACTCTAATTCTACCCCTTCTAGCACTGTGTATGCAGAAGAAACTCGTGGTAGAGCCCTTCAGCGGGCTCAAAAAAGAACAAGAAAGTTCTTCTGCTAATAGTCAACTCAGTCTTGGCACAACTATTTTGGACGATCGATTGAAGATTCCATCTTCTTTATCTCAGCAAGTAAATGGATCTAATCGGTCTAATTTTCCAAAACCAAGAATGTTGTCAACTTCTATCCCAATACAAGATGCATTAGCTTCCAATGCATCTACTTCCAAGGTACCTGCTAAACCGCATATTCATGTTGGGAAATGCAGACCTTTAGATCAAAAGTATGATATATTGAAACACTTGGCCCAATTACCAGCCAAGTTATCAATTTTGGATGCTTTGAATCTGTCAAAAGATCTTCGGGAAGCACTCATCGAAGCTTTGTCAAGTCTTCAGGAGTTTGAAGCTAAAATTGCCGCAGCTGAAGTCTATCACATTGAGAATAATCCTGCAGAATGCCATGCAGTGATATCTTTTACTGATAAAGATTAAGATGATGTTGTTCATGGGCACATAAAACCTATGTACTTATCTGGAAAAGTCAATGGTGTAGATATCCGAAGAGCTTTCATTGACAATGGTTCATTAGTCAACCTCATGCCCATTCGTACACTTCACCGATTGGGCCTCACGGAATCTGATTTATCTACTTCTACCATGATGATACAAGGATATGATAAAAATGAACAAGAACCACTGGGCGAAGTTACACTCAGAACTCAGTTTCAGAATCTTGTGTCCAATTCGGATTTCATGATTGTTGATTAAGACTCAGATTTCAACATCTTGCTTGGAAGACCATGGCTACATCACCATGCATCTATCCCTTCATCATACTATCAATGTCTCAAATACTGTTTCAATGGTCATGTTGGAACATTGTATGGTGATAAGGCCCCGTTCAAGACATGTATGTCTCAATACATTGAGGCATAATTTTATCACATGAAGGGAAGAGAGAAATCTACAATGATGGAAATTACCAAAATTAATGCTCCCTGTGGTTTGGAGAAAATTCCAATAAATCCATTTACACATGTGAGTACAGATTATGTGTTACCAATTAGTAAAATTGAAAAAATATGCTCAAATCAAAATACTCTTATAGAAAGATCCATAATGTCAATTACGGTAGTTAAGCCAGACAACATGGGAGAAATTGGTAACATACCAAACAGTGATGATAGCATAAGTGGTGACGTCTTCATTTCATCTGCTGAAATCCAACAAGTCTATACTTCGCCAATCAGGCCAGAAAAAGTTATAGCAACATCAGTGGTGAATAATGATGTCAATTCTCAATCAATCATCTCCTCTTTATTTCCCAAAGAAGGCCCTTTATCATCAATAGTATCGGAAATGGAAGCTTCTTCTTCAAAATGTGCAAATTTTGAAATCTCTTATGATCATGGAAATTTCGTTTTGTCATCTACTATGCAAGTAGAAACGGAAGAAATATCACATGATGAAGATGAAGAGGAAGGTCTTATAGATGCTCCTCCAGCATTTGAAGAGGGTATCTCTACCACTGTGGATGAACCCAGAAAAATAAATCTAGGTACAGAGAAAGATCCACGCTCCACTGTAATTAGTGCGGCCATGACCCTTGAAGATCAAGAGATTTATATTTCTTTTCTAAAGAAAAATAAAGATATTTTCTCTTGGAACTATACAGAAATGCCTAGGCTTGATCCTAATATTGCTACTCATCATTTGGGTTTACCTAAAGAACATCGAGGATTTAAGCAAGCCGCAAGAAGAACACACCCAACTAATGCTTCCAAAATTGAAGCTGAAGTGGATAAGATGATTAAAGCTAACTTCATCAGAGAAGTTCAATATCCCAAGTGGTTGGATAATATTGTCCCTGTAAAGAAGAAGAACGGACAAATTGGGGTTTGCATCGATTTCATTGATCTTAATCGGTATTGTCCTAAAGATGATTTCCCAGTTCGAATTACAGAACTCTTAATTAAAGCGACGGCTGGCTATGAAGTACTTTCCTTCATGGATGGATATTTCGGATATAATCAGATCCGAATGGCCCCAGAAGATGAGGAATCTACAGCCTTCAGAGCCCCTCATGGTGTGTTTTGTTACCGGGTGATGCCCTTTGGTTTAAAGAATGCAGGTGCAACATATCAACGCGCCACGCATCGTATCTTCAAACCTTTTTTAGGGATGTTTGTTTAATGCTATGTAGACGATTTGGTGGTTAAATCCAAACAACATTCTAATAACTTGGCTTATTTGGAAGTCATATTCCACAAGCTTCGACAACATAATTTGAAGATGAACCCCTTAAAATGTGCTTTTGGGGTAACCCCAGAAAAATTCCTCGGCTTTGTTGTACGCCATCGTAGTATTGAAGTCGATCCTGAGAAGACCAAATCAATTCATTGTATGTCACCTCCTTAGAATTTGAATGAATTAAGAGGACTTCAAGGACACTTAGCCAATATTCGGTGATTCATCGCCAATTTGGCAGGCAAAAGTTTACCCTTTACCAAATTATTGAAAAAAAGAGTCACTTACCAGTGGACTGAAGAATGTCAAGAAGCGTTTGATGTTCTCAAGAAATACCTCTTCAGTACACCAGTACTCATGTCACCTGTTGAAGGTAGACCACTTATCCTCTCTGTGACAGCTCTAGATCGATCATGGGGTGCCTTTCTTGCTCAAAAGAATGATGCTGGGAATGAAAACAGCCTCTACTATCTCAGTAGAACTATGCTTGAAGCAGAAACCCGGTATTCAAGTATGGAGAAGTGCTTCCTGGCATTAATCATTGCAGTTCAGAAACTGAGACACTACCTGCCACATCATGAGGTCCAATTGCTATTGCGCAATAATCTGCTCAAATTCATCCTTAGTCGTCCAATGCTTACATGACGTCTAGCAAGGTGGGCGGTTATTTTGCAGCAGTTCGACATTCAGTATGTATCTCAAAAGGCAATAAAGGGCCAAGATCTGGCTGATTTCCTGGCTGAACATCCTTCAGTGGAAGACACGTCTTCAGATATTGAACTCCCTGATGAGGATGTTTTCTCTATTCAAGGGAGTCCTCAAACATGGGAAATGTATTTTGATGGTGCTTCCAGAAGTCCAACAGGGAATAAAATGGAAAATCCTAAATTCAACAAAGTTGGTTTAGGAATTGTACTCATTTCTCCAGATAAGGCATTGTTACCTTATTCCTTTTTATTGTGGGACGGTGGTACTAATAATGAAGTTGAATACCAAGCTCTTATCACAGGCTTGGAGTTAGCGCTTCAAGCACAAGTGAATCACTTAAAGGTGAAAGGTGATTCAGACCTTGTAATCAAACAAATCAATGGGGATTATGCCATCAGAAAAGAAGTGCTAATCCCTTTGTATGATTATGTCAGAAAGTTAATGGCGGAATTCCCTTCAGAACCGACATTTTCTTATGTCCCAAGATCACAAAATGCTCAAGCTGATGCACTGGCTAATATAGCCACAACTCTAGCAGATCCAAATCGGGACGAGACAACCATCAGTATTGCCCACTGTCGTGCAATTTCATCTTATGTTCAAGCCAGAACAGAGGAAATTAATGAAATTAGTCCCATTCCTGAACCGTATGGTCATACTATAGGATTGATGTCACTTATCAGGGAATACCTTCAAAATGGATCACTTCCACCTGATAGAGCCGAGAAAGAACAAATCTGGCGACGTGTGGTCAATTTTACTCTTTATGATGGCCCAAACCACCTAGAGAAAATTCTCTACAAACGTGGTTTTGATGGAGTTATCTTCAGATGCATTGATGTTGAAAGAGACAATGGCTGTCATGAAAGAAGTACATGCAGCAGTCTGTGCTGCCCACCAGTCTGGACATAGATTATATGATCAAATTCGAATTCTTGGATACTTTTGGCCTTCAATGATACAAGATTGTGTTGATTTCACAATGAAATTTCATTCGTGTCAAGTACATTCCAACTTCATTCATCAACCTCTGGAGTTGCTTCATACAGCTAAATACTCATGGCCATTTTCCACATGGGGAATGGATGTGGTGGGGCCTTACCCTTCAGCTACGGCCAAGCAGTTTAAGTACATTCTTACTGCTACTGATTTCTTTTCCAAATGGGCAGAGGTAGTACCTCTCAAAGAAGTCAGTTCTAAATGCATTGTTAGCTTCATCAAGTCTAACATCATTACTAGATTTGGTGTCCCTCATACCATATTGACAGACAACGGTACCAACTTCTGTTCTTCTGAGGAGAAGAAATTGTTTCAAGAATACAACATTAAATCCAACCATTCATCTCAGTATCATGCGGCAGCCAATGGCCAAATAAAAGCCTTTAACAAATCACTTTCAAATATACTACAAAAGATGGTGGATAAAGATAAGAGATTATGGCCTGATAAACTCTTTCAAGCTTTATGGGCTTATCGGACTACCACCCGCAATGCAACGCGGTCAACTCCATATTCGTTGGTATATGGAACAGAAGCAGTCTTGCCAATTGAAGTTCAATTTCCCTCACTTAGAGTAGCCATTTGTGATCAGTTATCTACAGATGAGAAATCCCAAAAGCGATTGAATGAATGGGAACGGTTATATGAGAAAAGATTGTGCATTTTGCACCACTTGGAAATCTATCAGAATCGAATAGCACGAGCTTTTAACAAAAAATTTCATCTTCGTTCATTCATTCAGGGAGAATTGGTATTAGTTCTCAGAACTCCAATGATACCAGGAAAGAAACCTCCCAATCTTGAGCCAAAATGGGAAGGACCTTATTCAATACATAGGGTTTACTCTAATGGAGCTTATTCATTAATCTCGATGGATGGAGAACTCATTACTACTCCAACTAATGCCATATTTTTTAAGAAATATTTTGTATAAAATACAAAGTATTCACTATTTTGTCCCTATTACATGACACTAAACTACGTAGAACCAATAGTCCTAACTGCAAGACTTTAAATTGCATAGTCCCTCAAATGTCCCCGCAACATGATGTTAAACTGTGCAGCACTGTTATGTCCCCGCAACATGACGTTAAACTATACAGCACTATTATGTCCCCGCAACATGACACTAAACTGTGTGGCACTAGTTCATCCTTTCTATTTGACGTTAAACTATACAGCAATGGTCTAAGCATATGACCCTAAACTATTTCCACATACGTCCAACATGACGTTAAACTGTGTCACCATTATGTCCCTGCAACATGACACTAAACTGTGCGACACTAGTTCGTCCTTACTATATGACGTTAAACTATACAGTAAAGGTCTAAGCATATGACCCTAAAGTATTTGCGCATACGTCCAACATGACGTTAAACTGTGTCGCCCTTATGTCACTGCAACATGACACTAAACTGTGCGGCACCAGTTCGTCCTTGCTATATGACGTTAAACTATACAGCAATGGTCCAGTATGACCTTAAACTGCAACTTCATCCCACATGACGTTAAACTGTGAAAAAGTTCCTAAACCGTCCAGTATGACCTTAAACTGCATCATCCCTGGTCCATGCATATGACCATATACTATTTGCAAGTACCTTACGTCCAGTAAGACATTAAACTGTGATGTCCTAACTACATGACGCTAAACTGTATAAAAGTCCCTTACATCCAGAAATACGTTAAACTATATAATCATTACAGGTCCAGCATGACATTAAACTGCACCATCCACGGTCCATGCGTATGATGTTAAACTATTCTCACTTTCGTCCAACATGACATTAAACTGTGAAAAAAATCCCCAATGCGTCCAACATGATGTTAAAATGGTGCACTCTTTTGTCCTCACTGCATGACATTAAACTACACAGTTCCCCCCTTTCATCCAACATGAAGTTAAACTCTATTGTTCCCATCATCCTAACTACATGATGCTAAAATGTACAGAAAATTCATAATACGTCCTACATGACATTAAACTGTATTTTGTCCCTGCTACATGACACTAAACTGCGCAGCACCAATAGTCCTAACTGCAAGACTTTAAACTGCATAGTCCCTTTATATGTCCAACATGACATTAAACTATGCATTGTTAAGGTTGTTGTTACCTATTGTTTCTCACACCGAGTATGACTCATGTGAGCATAGAGAAAACCTCAACCGTAACACTCTCTATGGGATGCTAACCATGTATAATTTCCAACAACATTTTTTTTATTTAGATCGTTGTCCCCAAGAACAACTTGATCATTAACTCATTCTTTATGTGAACTACACGGACTTTGATCCTTGCCCTCCAGGATGGGTATGTAGGCAACCTCCCAGGGTTCAAGCCAAAAAAAACATTCTCTTCACATCGGTTCACCACCATCTCATATGATGTTGATTCGTGAAACCGCCCCTAGAATCAATATCTTTACATTGATTCACATTCGTCCTTGTTATATGAAGTTAAACTATGCAACACTTTTTTCCGATACGACAATAAACTACAATACACTTTGATTTCATCATTTGAGAGAGAACTATTATAGACATTTATTTTTCAATCATGTTTTCATTTCAAAAGACTACGTGCATACATGGTAATACCTAAACTTTTTGTCTCAGGTTTAACCATCATTGCATTAAAGTTCCCTTTCACCCGTACAAACCAAATTTGTACAAAGGGTAGTTCTAGAACTACGGGGACTTGATTCCAATCCTTATGGGATACGTAGGAACATTCGGTTGTCCCTCGAATCCAGTCCCAAGTCTTTTGGGCCTCACCCCAAATTTCACTTTCAGTCCCTTGGCTGAAAAGTCCTCATGAAAACACACATTGTGTATTCATTATTATGGTGCGAACATTATGACCCTAAACTAAAATCTCTCATACTTTCATCCTGCACGACGTTAAATTGCATTTCAAGAACTACGTATGGCTTAATTCTCATTCTTATGAGATACGTTGTGAAGTCCAAAATTTCAATTCAGGACCCAGCCACAACCTGATTATGGTTATCATTGACCTATGTATCTCTATATACATTAGACAATACCCATATTTATGTGTTATAATCCTAACCTTAAATATTTTCAGATCTTCATAACCCTTTTCATGACTTCTAGTCACAAAAATGTCAAACTTCTAAGAATTCTTTTGCTTGACTATGCAGCATGTGCCCATAGGTGGCTATGCATAAACAGTCCACATAACAGACTTGTCAGCTGAAAGATGCTATTTATTTGACCATGCAGCCAATGCCATTAGGTGGCCCTGCATATTTCAGCCCCCTAACGGGTTTGTTAAATTATGGTAACTTCATTCTTGGGAAGAATGCCTCTTTTGTCCTTTTTTGTCTTCAATGACAGTATGTAGAAATCCGCAAAAAAATAGCCATCCTTAACATATTTTTCCCATATCATTTTTCATGATCTGAAAGTATTCAAGTCTATGGTTTATTCTTCCTCCCTACGTTTGGGTCAGACCTTCGTGGGAGTTATATTCATACAGTTCTTTGATAATCTTGTCTGGAAATTTCTTCTCCATATTCAAGTACCTCTTTCCATACACCAAACTCTATACTTTAGAAAATTTTAATCTCCATAAATTTTCATTGGCTTTTAACACTAGGAAAGTAAATTTCTGGGAGTTCTTTTGCCTGACTATGCAGTACGTTCCCATAGGTGGCCTTACATAAACAGTCCACATAACAGACTTGTCAGTCGAAAGATGCTATTTATTTGACCATGCAGCCAATGCCCTTAGGTGGCCCTACATATTTCAACCCCCTAACGGGTTTTGTTAAATAATAGTAATTCCTTTCTTGGAAACTACTTCTTCTAATGCCTTTTATCTCTTTTTCATATCATTCCTCAGATACAAATATTCTTAAGCCATAGTTTACATATTTTCCCTCATACATGAGTATGGTAACATGTTTTCAGATGAATTTTCAAGGAATTCTGTCAATTCTAATCCATTTCGTTCAATGCTATTTCAACCTTAAACATTAGCCCCTTTATGTCCGGCATGCATGACTTTAAACTGCCCACAAAAGACAAAGGAACTCTGAATAAAATTCAAGTTCCATCTCACTAAATATACATTTTGTATGATTTAGGTAATATTGAGCAATTAAAAAGGTTCAAAGTTTGCAGGGTTATTTATAATAATCCTAGTAAAAATCAAACTTGCTTACTAATCCCTTTGGCTTATGTAAATTTAAAGTAGGTAGTGAAAGAATGCAAGTACAAATGATTGAAGATGAATGTGTTTTTCATTGATACACAAGAGTTAAAAGAACGTCCACAGACTGGAGTCTCTTCTCTTTTTCAAGAATTACAGGAGGCTTTCAATATAACTCTTCATTTGATTTACGGCATCCTGAGATTTATCAGCAGTTACTTGAAGCTCGTGCACTTGACCAGCTTCACTCTTTTCAGCTTGATGAAGTGACTTATTAGCATCTGCAATGGATTTCATGCCATTCATATGAGTTTCATCCAATGATTTATTAAGCTGATCAAGTTCCCCAATAACCGCATCTAACTGTTGCGGGAGTTGCACCTACTGGACAACTTTTTCTTTAATTTTATGCTTTAGCTCCTTCGTATTGGCAGCATAATCAGCTTCAGCTTGGGATACCGCAGCCTCAAATTCACCTATTTTGACTGATAGTTTCACTCTGATCAAATCTTCGTGACTTTTTTGAGCATGTTCCCTCCTGAAAATGATTTGTTTCACCGTGGCATGGATCGTTTCATATCCAAAACCACCAAGTCCTAGTATTACAAATTAGGACGACAATCGAGGAATTTTTTATGGTATCTCTTCTAAAGGCACCACAGATATGATGTTCCATATGTTGTTCCATGCCTTATGTCGTGAAAAGATGAATTCTTTAAGCATCTCTGGATCTGATTCAACATCATCGTCATAGGGGGGTATGTAATCTGGAATTAGTGCACTTAAAGAAGTGCCATGTCCTGTTTTCCCCCCTGATTTGTGCTTCTTCACTTTCAATTCCTGTTGGGGCAAAGTCTAAGGCCTCACCTCCGGATCTAGTCATTGCAGTTGATGGTCCTGCATGATTAATTGAATGATTTAGTCAGCTTCAAAGGATAACAAAAGAATAGATCGTCTTGCGAATAAAGTACAATCACAAATATTGTTATCCCTTACCCAAGGATGGTTCAGCAACCTGAGAAGACTTCTCCCCATCTTTCCCAGTCTCAACAGGATTTTCAAGATGGGTCTCAAGAGGGTTTATTAGGATTATCTCTACTTGAGCTAATGTTTCTGCAATGGTAGGGTTGACATCAATGTCCACACCCTCTTCAGGAATTGGCAGTTCAGCAGCTTCTACGGAAGAAACCGCATATTATTTTCAGTCATGGTTAGAAGTGTAAATTTTAAAAAAAAATTGGCGAAGGGTAGTACTCACGCCCAAGGTCTTCTAAATCACATGACAACTTAGCATGATCATAAAATTCTTCGAAAGTCATTCCTTGATTCACCATTTCATCCAATGATATTTCAGAATCCTGGTTAGTCTCACCAGTGGGAGCATTTTCTACATCTTCTTGCCGACTTATGTCCTGCAACCCCTGACCCTGGACAACATTTTCAGCAGCAGGAGGGATACTGGGAATGGATGCTAGCTCTTCTCCAGGATCAACCTAGTTAGCTTGGGTCTGTGATTGTTCTACAGCACCCTCCATGGCCTTTTAAGGAGGATCAGTCCCTTCCCTCAAGGGGTAAATTGAAGAAGCCCCTGCAATCCTCAGAAATATGAGTAACCATATGATTATGGATATAATATCATGATTGATCGATGGAATTACTGCTGCTAATGAAACGTTTAGCTATGGATTTCCTCCTTCATTGCCTTTGTATCTTTTTTTTTGGAGAATCAGTGGTCTCCCTTATAGGCACTTGGATTGGAGAATGGAAGGCTATGTCCAGCGCCTCATTCATGGCCTGCTGGCCTGGAGGTATCTCGCCTGGTTCGCGAGGAGAATCAGCAGTAGCCACGATAGCAATACCACCAGGGCTATACTGTGGTAAAGGAACCCCAGTTCCTTTCTTTGCAAGCTACGAGATGAATAAAATAACTTCCTTAAGTAACAAAGCTTCAACTGAAATCAAGTTGCAATGAAAATAAGGAACGAAAACTTACATCTTCAGGAGGCACGTACTCTTGCCATTCCTCGTCTCCAGAACCTCCAACACCCTCAGTGGCGCCACGATCAATCATTTCCCTCACCCGCCTGGTGATAGGAACCGAGTCATCAGTGGCATATATGAGCATTTCCAGCTCTCTGATGTAAGATCACACTTCATTGGGGTTATCTTCGTATTGAATATTTTTAGAAGCTATAATATTTCCTATTCCAGGAAGTTGTAGGCCCTCACACGAATCCAGCAAGGCGGTCTCAGTACCACAGTATAAGCTCTACCCTAGCTGAACAACCTCTGGTCTTAGATATGAAGGCTGTGAGGAAGGTCCTACAATTTTTGATTTTAATTTCTTCCCAACTCCTCCTGGTACAGATAGAGAATAATAAAGTAAGACTTATTACTTTATAATGTAGCAGTGATTGAAATTACTACAATAAAACAACTCACCAGGAGTTGATGGAGTGGGTATTTTAATTCTGGCCGGAGGATTATATCGGGCACGAAACCGCTTTGCTTCCGGTTGTGCCTCATCATCTCCATCATGATAATCTGATGAATCAGTTCTAGAAGAGGAGTCTATTGAACCTATTTTAGGTGGGGAAGCGTCACCTTCATGAGGAAGGATTTCTTTCTCTACAGTCCTCTTCCTCTTTCCCACTTGATGTACTGGGTGATTAAATATTCCTTTGGGGTATGACGCTATCCAGTGTTCGGCATAAAATGTAGTCAAATTATGTGCTGCTTTTTCAACAGGTAGATCAAATACGGCCCCAGTCTTTTCTCTTGATGTCAGTAGCCATAGTTGTCGAGCAACCATCGGATGTTGCTCTAAACTGACATGTACTGGAGGGGATACAAAAATCTGATGTAGACATTTGAATTGGCATGAAAATCTATATGGAGCATAGGCCTCACATATGATTTCTTCATCAATACTGGCTACTAACACACCATCCCTGCAAGCTAGCATGTATGCCCTCAAATCCAAATGGGATGTCCCATCATCAACAAACCACCCGGATGGCGGACTTCCATTGGGAAAGAAGTTGAATTCCTTAAATCTGCTCAGCCTCACTTTCATGTCATAACCTTTAAAATCTAATATAGCAATTCCATAGAATGCTTGCACTGACGGTCAGAATGAGCTTCCAGGAATTTGTAATCTATTTTTTACATTGTAAGTCCTGAAGTGAGTGGCGATCCATCCCCACAAAACCTGGAATGGTCCAACTATTCTTAAAGGAGATTTACCTAGGAATAAATGAAGTAAACTCCTATGAATCTTTTCTAAAAGGGGGGTAGCTAACCCAACCATTTTTCCCTCAGCCAACTTTGACGTAATGAAGAAGGTCCATGGCCTAACGCCTCCCTTCGAATCCCTGACCGGCAAGAGATAAACACTGATCCACATTGCCAAGAAACCCTCCAGACGAGTTTTCTTTGGAATTAATTGATTCACTTCATATCCCCACTTTTCAAACTCTCCTGCTTCTAGAGTTGGCCATAATGTGCCAGGAGCTCCTCTCTTCTCAGGTTTTGGACAGGTGGTAGGACGTTTGGGCCTGGTATCCTTGGATTTCTTCTTCTGGATCCGTTTTCTTTTGGCTCTATCCCTTTCTTCTCAATAAGAAACACATTCATCCATTCTTCCCGTTGAATATCTTTTCTAAAATGAGTTAATGAGTTCTCTGAACTCTTGAGCCTGTGGAAGATCTTATAAAATTCTCTAGCTAAAGCGGGAGTCTTCTCTAAATCCTTCCAAGTCACCTTGAGAGGAATGAATTCATCATACATATCGCCCAAAATTGGAGCCCCTGAGATCTTGCGGACATCCCGAAAACTGATACCTACTTCTCCATGAGTCAAATGGAATGAATTAGTTGCTGGGAATCCGTGTCTGAGTATCTTTGGCACGAAGTTATCATGTCTGTAAACATATGTTTTCCCAACCCAAACATCCTCATATATTGCATCTCTCTTCAGATCCTCGATAAACTCTGCGTAGGTCTATCGCACCCACTATGCCCACATCCAAGTTGGCTTCACACCTCCCCCAGGATGGAAGTCCCAACATTTCTTCCAGCCTTTGGATTGATACATCTGGGCATTTCGAAAGATCGAAGGATGACAATGTGGTTGAAGCTCAGGTGTATGTTTTTTCAGATCTAGTGTGCAAGGGATATGATGCATCATATAGGCCTTCTCCACTGTTCCAGCAGTTAAAAATACTCCTCCACCTGAGATATTTGCTGAAGCAAAATTGGTATAATTCTGAAACCACGAAAATGAAAGATAATTCTTTACTTTAGGAATAATGACTTCTTGTAGATGACCATAGCCATACAAAGGTAGATAAATGCAATGAGGAAAGTTGAGATGATATTTCTTCAGATACATAGCCAAATTTGGAAGAGTACTATCTTTGACAGTATAATAATCAGGGCCAATGATGTCCATCATATCATCTATCCACTTGCTAGCCAGTTCATCAATTAATCCGGGTCTAAGAGCCATTAATTCTGCACACAGAGTTGAATAAGTTAATTTATAAATGAATTAATTTTTCACAAACTTTTTGAATGAAATCAAAAAAAATGGCTAAGGCATTAAGGCGCCCAAGTATGGAGATGTCGTGCAACTGTTACATGTGCCGCGCAAGTTTCTGTCCCGCATGTATCACCCCGCAAGCCCTATTACCTTGAGAGTAGCACGGTAGTGCGGAAACAGTGGAAAAAAGAGACTTGCGCGGCGAGGAAGACTTGTGCGGCGAGAGCTCGAGAAAATTCGGGATCAGATGTTATACATGGCCAAAAGCTGTGTATTTATAGGCGAGGAAGCCTATCTGTGCGCTGTACCCAGTGTGCTTAAGGCCTGTGCGGAGAGAACTTGTGCGCCGCCCTCTGTGCCCTGAAGACTTGCGCGCCCCCTTTTCCTTTGGATGGATTTGATTTCCTCAGAGTCAAATCCTCATTTATCTCCGGATCCAACTCTGAGGGGGGACTTTTGTTGACGCTCATTTCGTCATAGAATCTAAAATCGGAAAAGGGGAATATCTGAGCTCAAAGTGATTCATCCTTTGAATAAAATATCAAAAATCGACAAAGGCATGTACAAAGGATCAAAAGCAACATCACCGCGCAAGTTATATCACTGTCGTGAAAGTCCACTTCTACGACGCTTATGGTCGTGCAAGTGACTTGTGCGACCTAAGAGTTAACCGCCCAGTAACTGCCCAGTGTCTTCTCCTGCCTATAAATAGACCCTATGGGCCCCCCATTCGAAGAGGATCTTTTTTCAGAAACTCGGATTGAAGCTCCCGACGCCCAAGTCTCTTCTCAATGCTTCCGGAACACTTCTAAGGTAATTTCTTACCTAGAATGGAATATCTAAAGAGAGGGAGGAAGACCTAAGTGTTGAAACTCATCAACACTTGCACGCCTGAGTGGCCAGCCCTTAAGGGAAGTGGCCACACTTGTGCGCCACCTTCTCTCTTCGATAGAACTTGTGCGTCCCTTTTCTGGAAGAACCTCAAGAGGATTCTAAAGGCTTTAATAAAGAGTCGCTCAAGTATTTCAATGCTGGTTGACCATCGCGCAAGTACAACATATGTCGCGCAGGTATACCTGTGCGACCAATACTTGCGCGCCCCCGCAATACTTGCGCGCCTTCCAAGAATTGCGCGCCCCTTCTTTTTTGGGTGCCATTATTTCCCATTTCACCCCTCTTAAGCCATTACACCTTTCCTTTTCAAGATTCAGTCTTCAAGACACTCTTCAAAGCCATTTATGGCATGATTTATTGATTTGACTTCCTTATCTGAACGGAATTTAGTGAAATATCTCTCAAACCCTAGTGATTTAAATATTTTTTTGTCACTAAATATGGAGAGTTCATTCATTCAACCACATACTTTAAGATGAGAGAAATTCTTAACCTGTGTCTCCTTTTCAGGAATGAGTCCCAGTCATAATTTTGGGCATCCTTCTTAGGAGTAAGCCCAGGTCCCGTAATTTTGGGCATCCTTCTTATGAGTAAGCCCCAAGTCCCCTAATTTGGGCATCCTTCTTAGGAGTAAGCCCCAAGTCCTCTAATTTGGGCATCCTTATTAGGAGTAAGCCCCAAGTCCTCTAATTTGGGCATCCTTCTTAGGAGTAAGCCCCAAGTCCCTTAAATGTATGGGCATCCTCCTCAGGAGTAAGCCCCAAGTCCCCTAATTTGGGCATCCTTCTTAGGAGTAAGCCCCAAGTCCTCTAATATGGGAATCCTTCATAGGAGTAAGCCCCAAGTCCCTTATATGTTTGGGCATCCTCCTCAAGAGTAAGCCCCAATCCTTAATCCTTAACCTGGGCTTCCTTTTCAGGAGTAAGTCCCAGTCTCCTAAATTTGGGAATCCTTCTTAGGAGTAAGCCCCAAACCTTAATCCTTAACCTGGGCTTCCTTTTCAGGAGTAAATCCCAGTCTCCCAATATGGGATTCTTTTTCAGGAGTAAGTCCGAGTCTCCTAATTTTCGAATCCTCCTCAGGAGCAAGCCCCAAACCTTAATCCTTAACTTGGGCTTCCTTTTCAGGAATAATTCCCAGTCATAAATCTTGGGCTTGCTTTTTAGGAGTAAGCCCTAAGTCCCTTAATTTCTATTTAACCAGTCCTAATTTACATTTAATCTGGGATTCCTTCTCAGGAGTAAAACCCAATTATCAATCCTCTCCTAATTTGGGTTTCCTTTTCAGGAATAAGTCCCAGGTTAGAGTGTTCAAATCTCCATAAAGCACATATACCTTTATGGACCCTATTCCTGGATTTTATCCTTAAATTAAATCCTAAACTTCATTCATCTGGGCAGTCATACATACATAATCCCCACATTACTTCTTATGATTGCATCTTTCATGGCACAAGTGTCTATTTTTTACCAATACCTCTTGTTTCTCACACCGAGCATGACTCACCTGAGCTTAGAGTGTAAAAGTAATTATGACATCCTTCTTTGAGCCATCAATCATAAAACATCATACTCCCTTACTCGAACTACGTGGTTTCTGATTCCATTTCTAAAACAAAGGATATGTAGGTAGCCCATCTATGGGTTCGATCCCAACTCTGAAATAATTCATTGTCCTTCTGAATGACAATAAACTTCAAGTGCCCCATTGGGTGGCTTTAAAACCAGCCTGGTCGTCCTAAATGACCAAGAGACTTTTATATAAATTTTTTGAAGGTCACCATTGATCAGGAATCTCTAAATAGATATAGATGATTCTCTATTGATGAAGAACCTCGAATACATATAAAAGATTCTCTAAATTTCTTACATATTTAATCATTGGTTGTCAAAACAAAAGGAAAAGATCATTTTATACTTGGTAATGTAATAAGGATTCATGAACATAAATTAAATCTATTAAGAGAGTCCCGGAATAGACAACAATTCCCCTCAAAAAGGTGTGATGAGTCTGACCTCCCATCCTCTCGACCAATGCAAATTCCTAAGCCTCGTCAGTTCACAAGCTAATGAGCGCCCACCTTTGGAAAGTAGGTCCAAATGGATATGGAATCATTTGATGTTTCCGGTTCTACGAACAAACCCGTTAGAAACCGATCGAAACGTTTGAATCTCCCATCCAGGAGGTCATCCCAGAATTCCGAGGAAAACAATTCCATAAAAAATATAACAAATCCATGACATGACTGTATTAGTATAGAGATTGAATAAACTGTTTAATATAAATAACTAGTTCATAAGGCATATACATTATCTCCTTCTTATTAATTAGTAATTATAGTAGTTTTATAAATATCTTATTTATATCCTTTTTCATGACCTTGGGAAAAGAAAAATATGAAAGGGTATGATTAGATTCTCAATAAGGGTAAGCAATGGATACATAAATCATATCAAAATAAAAATAAATTAGAACATAACATCTTAAAATATAATCATGCATATGAATGATATTTGATATCATTTTATGAGATAAATCCTAAACGATCATAAGAATTAATTAATATATTACCATAATTAAAAACATAATCCATGAAATTTTTCGGCATACACATAAGCATATTAAACCATTTCATATTAGTCAAGGATTATTGATAATACCATCATAGAAAAAAAAATTCATTACTGAACCAACATCAATCTTTATTCAAGTATTGATCTACTGAAGTGAGATAATTTCCTATTTCCACCATGTCTATATCATATGATATAAATCATTATACAATTATTTGGAGGGAGATAAGGTACCAAAAATCTCATAATGAAATCAGTGTAATGTGTTTCACATAAAATATTAATCAATAATCCTAGAAAAAACTAATGAATAAAATTGGTGTCTTAAAAATCATTATGTCATAACATAATCAAGGTAAAACAGATTGATTTCATAAATAGAATTCAATAAATTAATAATAAAACCATATGAATAATACTGTTAGTATACATGAAACAGAAACCTATTTAATAATCCAAAATTTTATGGGAAATGATTTTGTCTGATCACTTGAAATTAATTCCTTACGAAAATATTCGTTCATACCATTTAATAAATTTTTCTGAATCGGAAAAATTGACATCAAATAGTTATTGAATAAAATAAATATAATTACATATATATGAATCTTGTGTTTGTTTAACAAATATACATAAATAAAAACATATGTAGAAATATTATCAGATAATAATGAAATAGTAAAATTATCCTTCACCTTAGGTTTTATATCCATTTCATCTATCTGATCCTCCTGTATAATGATTTAAATAATGTTATTTACTTATTCCAAAATCATATTGATATTTATGTTAAGATATATCATCATACTATCATCCATTTGATAATCACAATAAATTAATACTCTTTGTTCGAATATTAACTACTTTATTTCCTTATGAATGTTTTGTCGAATATGATCTAATTAAACTTCTTAGGATATTGGCATATGTTATACATAATTATATTAGTATAATATATATCATTTTCATTAATTCCATTCATTTATATAATCACACGTTAAGGAAGATCTTATTGAATGAATCAATCACGTCGTGATGATGGTTTGTCATACATACGCACAAGCGATGATATCAATCCCACAGATATTGAATGGTGTTGAATTTGATGGTCTATAATATTTTAGAATCAATATAATGTTATTATATTCAAATATATTATTAATTTAAATAATTATACCAATCCATGTATGTTAGGGGTGAAAAAACATATTACACCATGGTGTATAGACGGTAAGACGTACATACGCACACAGAATGATTTCAATTTTTCTAGATTAGATAGAAGGTGTAATATTGTTGATTTCTAATAATAATATCATATTAGTATAAAAGTTCTAATTTATTTAATAATTTATAATTAATAAAATCATGAAGTGGAAGGAGATGAACAATTAATTATGAAACTATCGGTTGAGGAGATTACCTCTTCTTCGAGGTGCTCCGTCTTAATATCTTCATAAATCACTATTGTTTTCCCATTTAGAAGATAATTTACTCCATAATGTCAATATATAATATTATAAGAGAAAATATAATGTGATATTGGACCATTAACGATCAATGAGTTGTGAAGGAATGAGGGAGGATGTATCTTTTTATAATGGAGATGAGGGACACTTTTTGAAACTACAGATATATTAAAACATAATAAACTCAACCCATATCAAAATACCTTCAAATCAATAAAATTTAAGAATATTACTTGAGGTAATATTTCAATATCATCCAAAATTAAATTTTATGCACACATTTCCAACAATTTAATTGTTTTCATATATATTAACACTTAGTTATTCATTTTACTTTTTTTCTAGGATAACAAATATTTCAATATCAAAGGGGTCAAATATTAACACATATGATGTCAATTAGACCATAAATAGACACATTATGAAATTTTGGACCCAATCATAATTATTCTATATTTTTAATAAAACTTTTATGATTTTTTAATAATTTAATAAAACATTAATTAGATAAACAGTCAATAGTGTCTATTTTGAAATTATTCAACTATTTGTTTTTTCAAATAATATGATAAAAATTTAACATAGAAGCATATATAATATTATATTTTTTATAGGTAATGGTCATCTATAAAATTAATTTTACATATTAATTAACTCAAATAATATTTATTTTTGAAATTTTATTGACATTTTGTTTGATATCTCCCTTAATAAAATAACTACTACAACTATTTGTAGTCATTTTTTAAAACACATTTTTTTAAATAAAAATTAAAAAAATAATATGATTATTTTAAATATACTATCTTTTATAATAATACTTTTAATAGAATATATATGCTGGAAAATACATCATAAAAATGTTATACATTATAAAACATTTAAGTGACATGTTTATGAAATCAATAAATAAAATAATATAAGTGTCATGATCTCTAATATAAGTCAAAAAATGGTCTATAACACGAATCATTAGTGAATATAGTAATATATTATTATGAAATTATGATTTGGTCAACTGTTAGGGTCTTTAAATGGTTATTATCATTTAAATAATAATTATTATATTGATTTCTCCTCAATTAAATAATTTATAAATCATTTTAGTATAATCATTTAATGTAATTATTTATTTGATAGAAATTCAAAATTTATTACCATTATAAATAAAAACAGTTTCTATTTCAATTTACTTTTTATAATTGAATTAATCTTCTTTAATGCATTATATTAAAAAATATTTAGATATTAAAATTTTAGTGACATATATTTATCATTTCATTATATAAAAATAAATGACCCCCTTAATCACATAAAATCAGATTTAAATGGATAACAATTTGACCCAATAATTATTCAGGTCAAAACAAAATCTACCAATGATATTAAGAGATGTCTTAGGGTAAATTTATAATTTTATTTTACCAATAATTTCCGACTTTAACCTTTTACTATATTTATAATAATTATATAATAATAAATTGACAATACCCTAAAACAAAATAAATAGATTTACAAATTGTTTCGACCTATTTACTAAAAATATAATCTCATATTTTCAAAATTAAAATAATAGAATTTGTAGAAATTAATTTACAATTATGCTCTTTTTCTCAAAGAGAGATTATGTTTAGAAGGATTAAACATTACAAACAATTTAGTTGTTTTTAAATAAGAATAAAATATAAAATTTAATCTAAAATAAACATATCATTATAGATAAAAACTTATACAATTAATAGTTTTAAAAATTTAAAAAATATATTTTAACAATAAAAATTATTTCAATAAAAAATGTTGTTTTCAATTAAAATTTAGCGTATTTTAACTATTAATCAAAACAGGAATGATTACAGAAATTTTTAAAAAAATAATCAAACGAAAATTTATATATCCCACTTCAAAATAATATTATTAGGTTTTCATATGAAATTTATTAATGTCTCAAAGATTTTCATTAAAAAGGGTTCTTCAATTATAGTTAGTAAAATTACCATCCTGAAAAACAATGGTTTTAAACATAAAATATTATTTATTCATACCCAATAAAAACAATATATATTTGATGAATATCATAATAAATTTTGAATTATTTAACATATACATGTCATTAGAATATTTTTTTATGTGTTATTCACTCAATTTATTAAAAACAATACAAATATAATATTGATTTATATGTTGCTAAAAAAATTGTTAGCCAATGAGATCACCATAAATTTTCACATGTTATTCAGATTTACTCTTACTAATTAAACATATAGGATAAAATGGATATATTATACTAAAGAAATCTCATGGTTTTTTTTAACTGATGGTTGAGTGAAATGAAATCTATTGAAGAAAATTTATTGAGATTTAATATTTCCAAAAAATATCCGGGGGTTACAATTTTTTTGGGAGAACTCATTTTCATTCATTATCATAATATTCTTCAATTGAATGATTTGGTTTATTCATATTGATATACATTTTATAAATTATTAGTCATAATATTTTCTTATAAACTCTTAAAAAATTAAATAAAACATTGAGAACCTCTTATAAATATAATAAGTATTAATCTCAAATTTTGATGGATTTTATAATGTTCAAGAACATGATGGCTTTGAATTTCTAATTTAACACATCCGAGATATATAAATTTTTTTTTATTTTAATTTATGACATATATTAATGTAATACTATATATATTCATTTGATAACTAGAATTACCTTTATAAAACTCATTAAAGTCTATTTTAATCATGTTTTATTATACCCTAATATGTCTTTGTTTGATAAATATAGTCATTGTTATTCAAACATTAGTTGATGTAATATTGATACTAAAAGATTATTATGTACGAGTCCCATATTAATAAATGTGTATTCGAGTGAATTTAAATGAAAGAAATTAAGATAATTATCTAATATCAAATGTTAATCATTATATTTTTCATCTTTTATCTCACATTTTCTTATTGATTAAGAAATTGATTTTTGATTTTCGATTAAATATTCAAAATATTCCACATAACACTGATAATTCTATAAACATTTCAATCACTATAATTATGTTACTACATTATTGTAATCATAATATTTATTTTTTATTTTAAATCTTAAATTGTAACACCCCATGATTTTATAGTATGATATCTCATTAATGTAATTCATTAGCATGCACTACACACCACACCGAGTTCGAGCGCACCACAATGTACCAAACTAGCCGTTCAAGAAGCAGTTATGAATAATATTAAATACAATTTAAATATTATAGACTATATATAATTTTTACATTAATATTATGTGTTTATTAGACATAATATAAGAACAAATTCATTTTTTCGGATTAAAGAAGTATTTTTTCAAAATATACAATTTTAACACATTTTATTCGAGAACCCATTTTAAAACCAATATTTGACACATAAATAAATTTGATATATTGAAATAAAATTATTGTTTAGATGTGGGCCATAAAAATGTAGTCTGGATAAATATTTGGTACATTTCTGTTAACATTCATATTTTGATGAATACTGAAAATACTATTTTTAATAGAAAACAACTTTTTTAATATAAATAATTTATATTGTTAAATAATAAATTTAAATAGTCTTTGAGTATAATTAGATTATATGTTTATCATTTAATACAATATATGTCACTATATGTAATTTTATATTTAAATTTTACATAAACACATGTCAATCTTTGGATAGTTTTTTCTTTTAAAAAAACCCTCTTTTTGGATTTGAAAACGGAAATTAATTTTAAATCAATTAATACAACTTATAGATTTTTATTTTTGTAAAAGAGAATAAAATTTTTAATTTAGTGTTTCAAAATTATCTTAGGGTGAATTTTTGGTATTTTCCTGAAAGCATTCAATTTTCGATGAAAAATAAAAAAGACTACATTATTGTTCAAAACCATCTTCTTATTTAAATAATATTTTATTTTATTTTATTTTATTTTATTTTATTTAAAAATATGTATATAATACCTATATTTTTTCAATGTAATTAAATGGAGTCATTTTATAGTAAAATTAGATATATACATTTTTATTGATCTTTTTACCGTCTTTTACACACATTCTAGAAGCATTTGCAAATTTGCATAAAAAAATAATTTTGTTGCTATTGTGAGTTGAACATAAAAAATCCTAGAGACAAGGTTGAAATTAGTAAGCTAAATTTTGTTCAATAAGAAATAAAATAATTTTTGTTGAATAGTATCTTTTGACTTTTATTTACCACAATTAAAAGTAAATAGGGTTATTAAGGGTAGAAAAGATATTATAATTACACTAACACTTGTAAAAATTATATTGGATAAGTGTTTTGAAACATGAAAAAGAATTAGAATTAAAATATATTCCTCTAGGTACACTTGGATTAGATTACGACATTTATTATAAATTTATTAAATGAAGAGTTAAAAGTGTTAAATTCCATTATTATTAATTAATACATTTTTAATATAGGGTTACACATAAGAACAATTTGACTATAAATATTAATTAAAAATAAAATAAGATTTACTACATAATCGTTTTTTATTTACAATTTTTAGGCATTAAATAATTAAATTTATATATGACACAATGATGATGTCGTAATTTTTTTATTATTGAATGATTCAAATAATTGATATAATAAATATCCAACTAATTATAAATTGAAACTTCTGATAAATTCCAATAATAATATTGGTTAATATGACATGTTAGTGTTGATTATAAAATAAAATTTCGATGTGATAAGGTTATTATGCCTTTCACAAAAACAAAATACAAAATAGAGTCAAAATTGACATAAATTTGTTTTTAAAACTAATACTATATTATTGGTTGATATAATATTCCAAAAAATATACGGTTCAGAAAAAGGGTTTAAATAATATTATATATGTCATTAATTAACAACTAGAGGTTCTCTTTGAAGATTAGAATATTTTTATAAACCATATAGTGTAAGAATATTCAAGAAGACACGATAAAAGTTAAACTATTTAACTAAGAGTTAAATCTAAAAGAAAAAGGTTAACATGGTAACCTAAATTTGTCCAAAGCCTATTGGTTGAAAGGATTTCGACCCATAACCACCTAAGGCTAGAAATAAAATCATTTTGAGCGATTATAAACAGAATATTATTGTATACTAAAATAATATTTTAATCTTGTACTAATGTGACCCTCACCCGTCTTTTAAAAGGGAACTTCCCCTTCTCTCAAAATCACACCTCCAAAGCCATTTGGCTCAACCACACCTGCACAAATATCCTCCAACATCCCTCATATCAATTTATTGGGCTTACATTGATCCGAAAGCCACCCTATAGAGACCCATTTATCAACTCCAACGGAAACACTCGAAGAAGAGGTAATAATTTCACAACCCTCTTTCAAGTTCATTTCATCCTCCACATCCTCTTTATTTGGTATTTCCAAACCAAAATTAAAAATCCATAACCTTTTACATACTTTGATGTTATTATAAATATTTTACAACAGTATTTTTTATTCATTCAATCCTATAAATGATAAATTCACCATATGTGTTTAAGTACGGAAACTATCACCTCGTCGTAGTGATGTTTGTCATTAAAAACTTCTTTATTTGGATGGGTATAATATTGAGTATAACTAATATAAATTAAAAATATAACATGTGAATGATTATGTATATATTATATACCATCCAATTAAATAATATTTCACCAACAATATAATGATGTTGTTGCTCATGCGTACGTACGGATTACCATCTCCATGATGCTAGGAGATTTATTTCTACATTCACAATTCAACGATGACTATAAAAATATATATTATTTATAAGAATGTAATATATGTCATAATAATTCTACTAAATATATTTATATATGTATGAATTTATGTATGCACTTACATATATCTTATTCATTCAACATGATATGATAATAGAAACAACGTTTATCCGTACGTATGGCCTAACATCTCCATAAATGGTGTTTTCCATTTCATATATCCATATATTATACATATTTATCATCTATATATATATGATATAAAAATCATGTGTTATATTTTGGAATTATTTAAATCATTATCTAAATGATACTATCACGAATAACAAGTTAAAACATGTATGATAAAGAAACAATGATTACCCGAAATGTAAATTTAACATTGAAATCATTATTAAATGGGTAGTATAAAGTCCTAAATGAATCTTTTATGATATAATGAATAAGAATACCGTTCTATTATCATAAAATAACATACTATGGTCACTATATATGAGATTAAACGTACCCTCGACCAAAGGAATGTGCAAGGTAATGGTTAATTTCACAATC
This sequence comes from Viscum album, assembly GCA_963277665.1. Classification (NCBI taxonomy): domain Eukaryota; kingdom Viridiplantae; phylum Streptophyta; class Magnoliopsida; order Santalales; family Viscaceae; genus Viscum; species Viscum album. Next base: position 1,295,936,700 of record OY728158.1, read on the forward strand.
TCATTATTATCCGAGGTTGTTTTTACATAAATATCCACTTGGACATATTTATTTTCCATGACAATGTTTCATAAAAGTGTTCTCAAAGGGATTTTTAAGGTACATATTACTAAAAAATCATTTTAAATGTAATAATGGTTTACTCTTCTAAACCGTTCTCATTAATGACTATGTTTACAAAATGGTTTTAAGGATTTATTTATAAGGACTTCAATGTTTTAAAATTGAAATTACATTTAAAAGATTCAATGTAGTATGGGACTCTTTGATTCCACAAATTATTTTCGAAATATTCATGATTAAATTTGAGCCTTTAAAATGTATTCATGAAAAATGGATATTCCTCTCAAAGATTTTTACTGATCATTTTCAACTTTGCCAACATCCATTACGAGATATTTTTCTAGATCTATGTAGATTTATTAACATAAAAATCATATGTACTATATTGATGGTTTTGTGATATGTTTTTTTGTGGATGTGTTTTTATTATACCATTCATCATTTATGGATAATCTATTGACATTTCATATTCTAGTTTTAATACGATTGTTTATGTTATGTTTAAACCACTAATATGAGGAATGCATTCAACTTAGTACGTGATAGGTGGAGCTTGCTATAGCTTTTCGATGCATCAGTAGGTCTAATGAGAAAAACTATTGTCTTGGAACCAAGCCCTGGAAAAATATTATTTGTTGTCTTGGCACAATTCCTTGAATATGTTGTTATGAAGTATGGCATTATTCATTTCATTATTATGAAATTAGCTATTGATATTACATGTGATTATTAGACTAGTAGAATATCAATATGAATAAGTAAGTGGAACTATTTGATTAATCATTTCCATATTATGCCTAATATATAAGTTTAAAAGTCTTAGATTTAATCTTATACATTACATTATATGTTTATGCTTATTTATGAATATTTGGCTATATTGTTATCTTTACTGAGAATCTGAACTCACCCCATTCTATGTTTTATTTTTCCCTGGACGTGAAGAAGTATATTACGACTAACCTTCAGGGATTATATATAGGATATGAATGTGGTGAATGGATACAATTTTTTTGTTGTTTTTAATTTTATAATGTAATGTAACATTCATGTATGTTACTTATTTTCCATGACTTCTAAACTTATTGGTCCTTCAGGACTTGAATCCTAGTAATCATACAAATGTAGTAAAATAATGCATCGGCTCTGAGCTTCTGGGGTGGGGGATTTACAGTTGGTATCATAGAATGTTTAGCAACATCCTTGGAAATAGATTTAGATAAACTCTAATTAGAAAACAATACCCTGAGATATACATTGAGGGTTATTATATAAGAACATCATAGAATATAGATAATGTTGAAATTTTTTGTACTTTACAAAAAATACATCCCTCTTTAAGGTTATAGTATTTCATAAATTATATTATTATTATTATAAAAAGGAAAACATGAAGGTCGGGCGACAACATGTCTTGTCTGGCAAGGCTGTGAGACACGAACCAGCTACCAAAGGTTGACATGGGGAATCACTTACCACTGACATATGTGATTTATGAGTTTTTATAATGTAATTTTTTAAATATTCTGACAAATGAATTATAAATTCATTATTTTTGGAACCTTTTACGATTAAGATAAAAAAAATTTAATTCTATTATATTTTGGAGTGAAACATGAGTTTGTGGTAGGAATAAGTTAAATGTTGAAACTTTAGTTATAATATATATATATACCTCATATTATAGGAATAAAATATTTCTTAAACATTAGGGGAGGGATCCTAAAACCAAAAATGTGTTATCTTAATACCTTATGTTTTGTTGAACCGATGTTATTTTACATCATCTTAGATTGATGGATTTGAGAACCTCATTTTCACACATGTTTGTGATAGATGACCTAAATTACACCCAATAAATATTTATATTTTTCCTCCAACTATGTGTCTCTAATTTACATCAATGTTCTTTTAATCAAGATCATAATTTGGTGGTGACTATTTCTTTTCCCTTTCCCTATTATTATGACTAAATTTTATTAACCCAATTTCTGATGTGGGTTTTCAACAAAGGTAGTTTTCTATTTTTAACCATTAATATTCGAAGAACAATTTCAAATTATGAGGGAACATTATTTTGAATGAGTGGAGAATGTAACACACCAAGATTTCATAGTACGTAATCTCATTAATGTAATTCAATAGCTTATGCTACATGAAAAACTGATTTCGAACTCACCACAACTTTCTAAACTAGCCTTTTAAAAAGGGATTTTGAATACTATTAACTAAATTTGGAATCCTATACACACAGAATAATTTTAACCGCAATATTATGTGTTTCTTAGACATAATATATGAACAAATTCAATTTTTAGATTAAAGAAGTATTTTTCATGAAAATAAAATCTTATTAACTTTTAATGGAGAACCCTTTTGAAAACCAATATTTTACTCTTTCATATATTCAATTTAATGAAATTAAATTATTCTATAGATTCAGGACATAAAAGCATAATATGGATAAATATTTTGTACTATTCTGAAAACTTTCTTATATTGATGAATAGTGAAAATATTATGTTTTAATTGAAAACAAAATTTTTAATTGAAATAATTTATAGTATTAAATTATCCATTGAAGGGTTTTTAAGTATAATTAAATTATTTTTTTATCGTTTAATACAATATAGGTCATTATATGAAATTTTATATTTAAATTTGACTTAAACAAATGTCAATATTTTTATTGTTTTACATTATAAAAAACATGATTTTTGGATTTGACATTGAGAATTAATTTTAAATTAAATAATGTAATTTCTATATTTAGAATATGGTAAAATAGAATTCATTTTTGAATTTGGGATTTCAAAATTATCTTTGGGTGAATGTTTTGTATTTTTATGAAAACATCTAATATTTGATCAATAGTGAAAAACAATGTGTTATTGTTTTAAACCGACATTATAAATTAATAGTTATTTATTATATTTTAATTTATTTTAAGTCAAAATGGATATAAAATACCATTATAAGTTCAATTTAGATCATTGGAGTCATTTTATAATAAAATTATATTTTTAAATTTTTATTGAACTTTTTACCGTCTTTTACCAACCTTATAGGAGAATTTACAAATTTACAAAAAACACAATTTTACCACTCCTGTGAGTTGAATTTCAAAAATCTGAGAGACACAGTTGACATCAGTAAAAAAAATGTGGTTCAATAAGATTAAAAAAAAATTCATGAAAAGTAACTTTTGACTTTTATTTTCCACGGTTAATAGTAAAGAGGCTAATTAAGGGTAAAAATGATTTTATAATTACCCTAACACATGTACTAATACTATAGGATAAGTGTATTGTGACAAAACCCAACGATAGGAATAAAATATGATCTTTTATGTCCATATGTATTAAATTAGGACATTTATTATTATTTAATGTAAATAAGAGTTAAAATTGTTAAATTCAATGTTTATTAACTGACCCATTTTTTATACAGGGTTATACATAAGATAAATTTGAATATAAATATTAAACATAAAGATAAAAATATATCCTATATAATGGTATTTTATTTATAATTTTTTTAAATTAAATAATTAAATTTATTTATGACATAATGATGATGCAGTAATTTCCTTTTTAATGAATGATTAAAATAATTGATATTAAAAATATACAAATCTATGTAAATTGATACATAAGTTGAATTAAAACAATTTTTTAGGTTAATATGACATGTAATATATGATTAGATAATTTTTTTTCAATGTGATAAGTTTGTTATAACTTTCACAAAAACAATATACAAAATAGTGCCTAAATTGACTTAAATTTATTTTTAAAACAAATACTATATTATTCATTGATATAATATTCCAAAAAAATACTAAATTTTTGCCAAAGGGATTAAATAATATGATATATTCGATTAATGAATCACTAGAGGTTCTCTTGAATGTTTAGACTATGCTTATTAATCATATAGTGTAAGAAGTTACAAGAAGACACGGTAAAAGTTAAACTATTAAACTAATAGTGAAATCTAAAGTATAAGATTAAAATGGTAACCTAAATTTGTCAAAATATTATTGGTTGAGAGGATATAGACCCATAAACAACAAAGGATCGAAATAAATTCATTTTGAGCCACTATAAATAGACAATGATTGTATAATAAATTAATATTATAATATATTCCTAAAGTGACCCTCACCCCTTTGATAAAAGGGAACTTACACTTCTCTCCAAATCACACCTCCAATTCCATTTTTCTCGAAAAACCCCTGCCAAATATACTCCCAAATTCCCTCATATCCACTTAGAGTCCTTACTTCTATCATAATTCCAATATATGGATCACGTTTGATCAACACAAATGGAAACACTCAAAGAAGAGGTAATAATTTCACAACCCGATTTCATGTTTTTTTATTTTTTCCATATCCTCATTATATGTTGTTAGCATATCCAAATAATAAATCCATTACCTAAAACATACTATGATGTTATTATAAATATAGTACAACCATATTTGTTATTCTATCAATTCTATAAATGAAAAAGTCATCATACTAGCATACGTACGGCTTACCGTCTCCACGTCATGGTGTAGTTTGTTATTCAAAGACTTCATTTGTTGGATGGGTATAATAATGATTATAAATGATGTAAATAATAAATATAACATCTTAATTATTCTGTATATATTATATACCATTTAATGAAATATGATTTCCCCATCAATATAATGATATTGTCACGCATGCGTACGAACGGATTACTGTCTCCACGACGCGATGAGATTCATTTCCACATTCCCCAATCAACAATTACTATTAAAATATATATTAATAAAAATTATGTATTATATGAAATAATAATTCTATTGAATATATATATATATATATGTATGTACATACATATAGATTATTCATTAAATATGATATGAAAACGGAAACAACGCTCATGCATAAGTACGACCAACCGTCTCCATAAACCGTGTTTTCATTTCATATATCTATCTATTATAAATATTTATAATGTAAATACATTTTTTATATAAATAATTTTTTATATTCATTAAGTATGTATATCATGATCTAAATTATACGATTAATAATAACATGTTAAAACACGTATGTTAAAGAAAGCGATTATTTCTGGAAATGTTAATTTAACATGGAAACATTAATAAATGGGTAGTATAGAGTCGTAAATGAATCATGTATGATATAATAAATTTGAATATGGTTCTAGTATAATTTAATAACAAACTTCAGTCAACATACAAGAGGTTAAACATTCCCTCGATCAAATGAAAGTGCAAGGTAATTGTTAATTTCACAATCTCTTTATTTTCTGAAGTTGTTTTCATGAAAGTATTACCGGGACATATTTATTATTCATGTCCATGATTCATAAAATTGACTTAAAATTGATACATTTTTGGGGAATTTTTACTAAATCATCAATTTAAATTTTTTAATGTCTTATTCTTCTAAACCTTTCACATTAATTTCCATTTTTTCAAAATGGTTTTAAGGATTTATTTATATGGACATTAATTTTTGAAATTGAAATTCCTTTTAAAAGTTTTAATGTGGTATTGGACACTTTGATTGAAAAATCTATTTTAAACAGATTCTTGATAAATAATAAGACTTTTCAATGTTTTCATGGAAAAGGGATACTCCTCTAAATAATTTTTAATGAAAACATTCAACTATGTCAGCATCCTTTATGGGTTATAATTTTCGATTGACATTGATTTATTATGATACAAATCTTAAAAACTATATTGAAGGTTTTGTGAAATTTGTTGATTATGGATGTGTTAATTTTATACCATTAATGGTTTATGGATAATGTATTGACATTTTGTATGCTAGTTTTAATATTAATATTTATGTTATGTTTAAACCTTCCATATGAGGAATGCATTGGACTTAGTAAGTGATAGGTGGAGCCCGCTATAACTCCTCGATGCATCAGAATGTATAATAATACAAACTAGAGTCTTGGAATAAGGCCTTGACAAAATATTATTTGTAGAAATTGCGCAAGGCCTTGACTATGGGGTTATGATGTCTGGAATTATACATTATGTCATTATGAAATTAACTATTGATATTAAATGCGATTATTGGACTAGTAGAATTTCCATGTGAATAGGTAAATTGGATTATTTGATTTATATTTTCAATATTATACTGTCGTTTATGTTTATAAGGATTTAATTTTAGTCTTATACATTTCCTTAAATGTTTATTCATATTTATGAATGTTTCCTCTATATTGTTATCTTTACTGAGCAATTTAGCTCACCCCTTTCTATGTTTTATTCTTCCCAGGATGTGAAAGAATTGTTTTATGACTAACCTACAGGGATATTCTAAGGGATATTAATTAATTCAATGGAAACACATTTGTGGTTCTTTTTCATTTTGTAATGTCATGTAACGTTCATGTATATATTCTATTTTCCAAAACTACAAAACAGATCGGCCCTTTATGACATGATTCATTATAGTCATACAAATTTTTTAAAATAATTTAACAGATCCGGTATTCTTGGGATGGGGCGTTACATAAATTTCATATTCTTAATGGAATAAAAATTTTAATTAAATTTATACAGAAAATTAGTTTGCTATAATTTATAATAAACCTTTTTTTCTCTAAATTTTAAAAAATATGCTTATAAATTTCCCCAATTAAATTAAAATTATTAATTAACTAGAATATATTTTAAGTTAATTTAATTATTTGTTCAAGAATTTATGATTCCTGACATCCAAAATAATAATATTAATTTATTTTTACATGATATATTGTTAATAATATTTTTTATTTTGAGGATCATTCCCAAATGATTTTAAAAATAATGGTTCGTAAATACCTTTAAAACAATTATACACTTTTCTATATATTAAGTATATTATATTCCATGTTAATCATTAAAGTTTTACTTTTATAATAAAAAGAATTGATATTTGTTAATTCTAATTTTCATTAGGGGCAGCCTCAACTTCTCTATGATAATATTTATAGAGTCATTTTATTTCCCATAAATCGTTAAGGGAATTTTTTAAATCTGAATATACCATTTCATGGGTTAGGTTAATTATACTATAGAATTTATATCTTATCGGAATTATGTTTTCACAATTATTTTTTAAATAATTGTGGACTAATTTATTCATTTTTAATAATTTCAAAAAAAGGAGAGTAAAATTAAAAAATATTAAATTATAAAAAATAAAATGTGTTGAAGTTCTTTCAAAAAATATTTTTTATTTGTTTTCATATATTCATAGATCATATATTTCATTAATAATAATTTCTTACCATGATTTATAAATTGAATATTCCCTCAATTATTAGTGAATAAAATTGTTTAATTGGTAGAATTCATATATATGACAAATACAATTATTGAAAATTAAATTAGTTTATACTATATTGATATTTAGGTTTGTTCTATATTATAGAAATTTCATAAAAAAAATTATCACAATATCGATGTGTATCATAAATTTTTTAGTATATATTTTTAGTATTTTTTTGAAATATATTCATATGTGTTTGATAAAAAATGGATATCAAGTGACCAAAAGGCTTGTATATTTATTGAATGTGTGGTATAAAATTAATCCAACTTATATAAAATAAATTTATTAAATAATGAAATTACAGACCCCATATTAAAATTTTGATAATTGATACATCGACCATTAAAATAAATGGAACAATCTTATGTACTCAATCAACTATAAGAATTATTGATAGACCATAATTCATTCATCAATATTTGGAAATATAAGTATTCCATTGTGTTTAGTTGTATATATGTTGATTTTTACTTTTCCATGCAAACTACTCCACTATAAACCAAATTATTATCATCTCATTAATCCACAACTAGTTCATTTCAATTGGATGCATAACAAGATTGACGACATGATGGGATCAACATCAAATTCAATCAAATCATCTGTGAAAAAATTATATACCATAATGTAATGACTACATTATAATTTTTATTGACATAATGCTAATTCATATATAATTTGAAGGTGTATTTATAAAATTCATTAACCTACAACAAGAAGAAAAAATATAATACCCCTATTTGAAAAATAAATGTTTTCAAATAAGAAACAATATTCACAATGCATCATTATTTTAAATAATGTATAATTATTATTTTTAGTTAAATATATTTCAATGTTATGTTATTACATATGAATCATCTTTATTCTATCTAATAATTCATTGATGTATAAACTTATAAATTATAAAATGAATTAATATGCCAACAACTATTGAATATTAAAACTACATTATAGGAAAATTCATTTTTTTCAAATTTGGAATATTTTATAATTTTAAATGTATTTCTCAAAAGATCTAATATATTTTTATTAAATACACAATTTTTGTATTTGAATATTAATTTTATTTTAATAATTATATTGAGTCATTTTTCCATAATTATTTTTTTACATTTCATCTTAAAAACGTACAATAGAAAAGAAATTTTATTTCATTAAAAGTTATTTTTTCTCTATATTGAATGAATAATTAAAATTGTGATGCATTAATGGGTAAATTTAAATGGGAAATATTTATATTGGGTTTGAATGTTCTGGTTCCATTTCTTGAGTTTTAAGAGATATTCAAAATTTTATATGAAACACATTTTCTAATCAGTTCTATTTATTTAATGGATGGATTAAATCATTTTGGTCATTTTATTTCACGGTGGTAGATTGATACATGGAATACATTTCTCTAAATTTTGAACTCATTAAATGGTTCCAAATTATTCATATTTATTTCAATAATTGATTTTTAACTAAAATATTAAAATATTTTAGAAATTCTGACCTATAATAGTGATGGAATTATAGTGGGGGGTTATGGGGGGAATTTCATTAGTGTTCCACAGTATGTGGTAGAGTATTGTTGAGAAAAATGGGTAATGGTGATTATATAGAATGAAGCTTGAGGCAGTATTTTATGGTGTCCTACTATAGTGTGGGGGGATCAGTTGTGTTATGGGGGATCAAAGGAGATGTTTGGTGCATCTACGAATTTTTCCAAATTTATGTCGTGGAGAGAGAATAAGAAGTTGAGATCAGATTCTTGCCTAATAGGTCGTGGTGTTGAGGTGTTGTTTAATAAATTTATTTTAAGAGGATTTGGTTTGTGGTTCTATTGTTTTCAATACTACTATATTGTGGAGAAGTTATTCATTAAAGACTATTTATTATTATTAGGTTCTATGGATTCATCCTTCTAAATACCTTGTGTCTCCACCTCTTATATATTTGTATTTATGGCGTTGAGATAGTTTTATTTTATCTAGGGGAATTTGAATATCTAGGATGTGGTGTGTTCCCTCCGCTCTGAATTGGTGTCTTCCTTTTTCATCATTTCCAGTTTTGGGAAGTGTTTCTACATTGTGGCCATATCTTTTTCATACTACATATAAATTACATGATCCCTAAAACCCAAATATTTTACTAGATTTCCTGTCATTTGTTGATTAATCCAATTGCACCAATTTGTGGTCCTATAGACACTTTTCATTTTCTTTCAATCCAATTCTTTGGGGATCTATTTTTTAATATCTAAGGTGATTTTCCTTCTTCCCACATCTCTATGATTACCTTTTTCATCATCTAATGAAGTCAAATATTTTTGAGTAAATAGTTTAGTTATTATTTATAAGGTAATTATGTTTCATATAGTGTTCTAATATGATTCAGTATTTCATCTTAATAATGTTTCTTGGTGATTTTATTTTTCTCATTATAACTATATTAATTAGATATAAAACCACTACATGGAGTTATATTATTATTCACTTATCTTCTAGTTGTTCAGGTTGGTCATATCATGCTTTCATTTATCTTTGGGAATATATAATTCCCTATATTAATGAATCTAATGAAATGGTTAAATTTTAATTGATTGAGGAGGGGAATTGTTCAATTATTTTTATATTTCAATGTTATTGTTATACAATGTTATGAACTGTTTATAAACTATTGAAAATAATATTGAATTGAATTCTTTTTTTGTGTAGAAAATGATTTGATTGTGTAACCCATGATGCATTAATTTTTGATATCTCCATTATTAAATGTATAATCAATTAAATTATACTAATAAATTGATTAGACCTACTAATTTGGGAATTTTTAATAATTCCATATTAATTCATTGTGAAATGTGATGTCAATACCCTTGATAAATCTAAAATAATATTTCTGAATGTAGTGGTGTTCTATGATTATTTTTTGGGGAGAAGATGTGTCTTTGGAAGGATATAATGTGAGTTATTTGTGCAATGATGTGGACTCTCTATGTAATTATTTTTTTGAGAACGTGGTTCTAGCTAGAAAATTGTAGAAATAATGGACTTATCATTATGAGGTGGTTAGTTTGCTTTAATTTTATATTTTGTTCTAATTTTAAGTATTAATTGACTAAAGTTGAAATTAATTAATTTAAATTCTTGTGATGAAATTGATAATAGTTTCTTGAAATAATATGTGATGTTTTTCTAAAGATGATATTACTAAAATATGAAATAAATTATCTGAATAAATAATGGTGTTAATAAATGAAATTGATTGGTAGTGGACAATCATTGAATAATGTTAATTTGAAATGAAACGTAGATTATTTTTTCTAGCATGTGGTTTGCTTGTGAGGTGTTACACATGAAGAGTTGGTCCTGAAAGTGGAAGATATCATGCGACTTTGTGTTGATGTTATGAGTTTGTTAATAATCTTATATTGAACCCATGAATAGTGATTTTTATTGTAATATATATATAGTATAATATAATATAATATAATATTATATAATATTATATTATATAATATAATATTATATAATATTATATTGTATTCATTTTTATCTATACACACAACAATAGTTCATAGAACATTTATTGAACTAGAAAATGTTATGGGTGTGATATTTTCAACATCTCAATGGGGATGATGGATACATGGATACCCACTAGTCCTTACCCACTCCTCTAGCTAAAATTAACATGCATGATATATTATTCATAGAAGTTAAAATTGCACTGTGGTGGAATTTATGATATGGTTTAAGGGGGATCATTGAAGGTAATTAAATGGAACATATTTCATTTATTTCATGTTCATGATAACATACAATTATTTTAATGACTATTATTTTGTGTGATGTGATGCACCATGTGTCTATGCGTGATGTATTCTGCGATTTGATTTGATGAAATAGCTATATATGGATGAAATGTGATGTGAGGTGTTGTGATAACCCAGGTTAATGTATGCTAGATGTAATGTCATGTGATTCCGTTGGTGTTGATAGATGAGAAGTGAATTAATATGATTTTATGGACATGTTATCTTAGAGTAGGTTTCTATACAGAATATATGGGATCTCTAGGATATACGATGTTTGGGTGTGAGGTAATGTTCTGTACGGTACCATTTGATTGGTTTTTTAAAGATTATGTTATTATAAATTGAAACCTTATTTAGTGATAATGAATTTTATGTTAGGAGATTGCTTTATTGTCCAGCTTGGGTGCAATCAGTTCTATTGTTTTCTCATTTGCGTTATATGATTTTCTTTATTACATGTTATTATTATACATTCTATTTGATCATATAGATTATACTTCAATTATAGAACTGTGTTCATACAAACCATTTTCAGTTTCACATGATCACTACATGCACCATGCATGAAATAAGTTTCATGGGATTTAGGGTAGCTACTATGTCATAACCTTTAATTTTTTTATTATGTGGAGATATAAATTGATTGTAATTAATAATTCATTGTGGTTTGGAATTAGTTTCATTTATGTAATTTATATTTAATATATTTACATGCAACTTAATTTTATTTTCTCCCAATCATAATATATATTGGCTAATTCAAACCATTTATGAATCTTTTATACCTTTGGGTCTAGTATCAATCCTTAGGCCTATTTGAGGATTCTCTTAGGGATAATTATCCTTATTCCATGATTTCTATCAGTGGTGGGGTTATTTTAGATAGATTTCATTGTTATAAATTGATATTAATTATTTTGGTTAGTTGATATAATAGATTTAGAAGCAAGACACAGTGATGATTTAATTTCTGAAAAACTCATAATGAATGTCGATTGTTGTATATGTCATATTCCAAAGAAGACCGATTCAAAAATTGGATTTTAGATTCACCTTTGATTCGACACAAGGAATCTAAGACTACGGAATAACCATGTGAGATGAAAAATATTTCATACTGGGAACCTAATAGGGAAACAAATATTATGATAGCATTTTTTCTTATTGGAATTGGGTCATTTTGTGGATATTAAAATGAAGTAAATGCATCTCAATAAAAAAATATACTATAAATTTTAGTTATTTTCTGTTTTCAATTTAATTTATGTTTCGAGATCATCCCAAAAATGTGGTTCAGTCAATGGAGGTTCACCAAAATGACATAATTGTTTTACTGGTGACTGATCTTACTAAGGTGTATAATTTGTGGTATATATAATATCATGGTTTTCATAGTATGTCTATAGGTATTTATGTGGGAATGATCTTGAATCCTGATATAGAGAGAAGATTGGTTGAGCTTATGATCACCTTCAGTTTGATATTGTCCCTGGAAGAGTACATGGTCCATTTTGATGTTTGTTAGATCTGTGGAATTGTGTGTCCAAGGAGGATAATGTATCATTATGAGTGTAACGAGGAATATTTTTTTGGATTACTTTAAAAGGGATCTCTAATAAATGCTCTTTTATTTTAATTTCGAGTTAGTGAAAAGGAAGTTGCTTCTATATCATTCCTAGGGGACTTTGACATTTTTGGTGATGAAAATCACATTAAAGGACAATTTAACTTTGGACATGAATTATTTTCTTCATCAGGAGTCCCTAGTTTGTTTCGTCTTGGGGTAGCACTCATACAATCAATACAATATAAAATTACATCATTTAAATAACAATAATAATTTGAGGTTGAAAAGAATTCTATGGTGATAGAAAATATGAACTCATGAGGAGGAAAACAGTGTGATGGAAACCATTGGGCTTCCTCAAGGAGCATAAATTTATGTGTTATATCGCAAAAACCCGATCCATTAAGGTTTTCTCCAAAAGTGATTTCACCATAGTATATTCTTTTCTATCTTTCTAGGGAAGTTTTCATGAATTATTTCTAGGGTTTATGTTCTAGTGTAATTTTTCTATGAGATTCTAGAAATCACCTCAATTATGTGCATATAGTTCATTGAGATTAGTTTGGTGGAGGTGGTCAAGTTCATATTTATCCTAATAATCTACTATTAGAAAATTACGAATGTAGGGAAATCATACTTATTCTAAAATGATAGCAGATAAGGCCTCAAGAGGATGACCTCAAGATGATCCTTGTGTTTAGGTTCATCGACATATACGTGGAAATGGAAGTGGCCAACCTCAGATAGACATAAGAACTATAAAAAGAAACTACATTATTTGGATGGGACATTATTAGAGTTTACAATAACTACATGATTTTTTATGAGATATTTCATTGAATAAAATTAACAATTTAAACAACTTGATAAAGATGCAACGCTGAGTTTTAACGAACCACAACATACTAGTAGTATAATTATTTAAACATGATTATTTGAACCTAGATATTAAACATTGAAGTGGGAATATGAATAAACAAACAATAAAATTTATTTTAATGGTTTTATATATAGAAAATAAATTGATTAAATTGTACATCATTTTCAGTATATTGTTTTTTTTAAAATACTTTATTATCAAAAACAGACATTTATTTATTTTTTATAAATAATTAAATAAAATTTTAAAACATATAGTAATATTAGTTCACAATATAACTTCATTTTTTATATAAATTTCAAAATGATTAGTTCGTAATTGTTTTTGAAATTTCTGTAAATATTATATTTTAAATCAATGGTATTTATGTTCTGGTTTTTATTATAAACAATAATTTTGATTAATGAATTTACAAGTACAACAATATTTTATCATTTTTAATTATAAATTTACCTTTAATATATATTTATTTATAGAAATTGGTCACTAGAATCAATATCGTATTGAATTTTGATATTAATTCATTCAATACGGTTGTAAATATTCTATTACAAAAACCTCTTTTTAGTGACATTATTGTGTTTATTTTATTTAATTATTTCAACATATATGAATGGATTTTAAATTTTTTAATTATTATAGTTAATCTTATTTAATAATTTCAACTAATTGTAATAAAAACTAATAATAATATTACAAATTAATTACAGCGTTTAAAGAAAATATGGAATTACATGGGGTTAAACTAAATGATAAAATATAAAATTACACATATTCTTGTAAAAATTCCATTAGATATACATAATTGGATATTATCTCATATATGGTTTTATTATTTTTCCTTTCCAGAGGTTTATGTATTTCGTAAAATAAGGGTACCCATATTTCTTTTAAAATATCGAAACTGTGTCCTTTCACAACATATAATTGGGCACACCCTTCCCCTTCTCTTAACACATCAAAAACCCATTGGTATAGAAAATTATTACCCAAAAACATCACTAGATTCACTAACCACATCCGAGACGATATATTTTTTATTATTAAGCCCTCATATAAATTCTTTTGGTGTGATCCTATTGGGGATCTCCAGAGAAGAGGTGTAATAATTAATTGTAAATTTTCAATTTATTTATTCTTTATCCAGGTAATTTTTTAATTTATTCCATGATTATTTAATAAAATAATAATATCCGATATAATTTTTTATTATTATATTAATTTAATGATAAAAATATGTCTTTTATTCTGTCATGGAATAAATGAAATCATTGATCATGCGTGCATGAAACCACTACCTTACAGTCCAATGTAATTAATTTTCCATCACTACCTATCATGTATGGATATAGTATAGGATTAAACATATTGATATGAATATTAGAGATAAATATAGTTCATAATTTTGAAATTACATATACCTTATTATTCTTTGTTATCTGATAATATGATATCATCGATGTTGGGTACGTTGAACTACAACCTCATGAAGTGATGTGATTTTTTCCAATGACAATATACATAGAATGCAATAACGAACAATTTAATTTATATATATTTTATATATTAAAAAATATCTAATATGTAAATGTGATATATTATTCTATTTTTTTCTATCTCTTTAGAAACTATTTTAATGGTCATCCCTATGTATGACGTAATTTCTCCATGAATGGTGTAATACATTTTCATTCTCTATTGTTTATTCATCACTATAAATACATATATAATTAATATATATGATATTAATATCATTTTAAACATTATAGATTTTATCTAATAGTGATAAATGTAAAATAACCAAAAATACCATACCAAAACACATATTAAAAAAAGAATCAATTATTACATAGAACCTAATTTTAATAATGATATTTTTAATAAACTCATAATAAAAGGTTGTAATTAATTCATATATTATATGATTCTTATAATTATGTAACATTAATATATTTATTATAAACCTTTATTTATTATATTTATTAAAAAATGTATGAATTAATTCAAGACTATTTGAAATGGAACATTGTCTCACAATTAATTATGTGGGGAAAATAATTATACACCACTACTTTTTTTTGGGAGTGTATATAATACCCATTAATTTATTTTATGATCATCATTATCATATTTTTTATATAAATATACATATTTTTTATTCCTTCATGGCTCTTAATGCACACAATAAACAAATGTAGTAAGGGTTTTATGTTACAATCTCACTATTTATCAGTGTTGTTTTTGATTAAATTTACAATTATAAAATATTATGATCAATGCCTCAATATCGACATTAATTTTTTATAATAAATTGTTCTATTTATAGTCCAACTTCCTTATAATCGTTTTTTAGAAATTATTCACTATATAGATTCAAATGATGTTTTTATGAAAAAACAACTTCATTTCATTTTTTGTGAAAAATAATTTTTCCCTCAGGTAAATGTTAAATGAAAATGTTTTAATTTAATTTATACATTTTTTTGAAGATTTTTTAGTTTAAATTTGACCCCTTTTTGAACTTTTAAAAAATATTTTACAAATAATATTCATTCAATTTTTTCGAAGAAGTCCCTTTTGACCTTTTACTGAAAAAGTGAATGAATTATTTGTTTTAACATGGATAGTATGCATATAATTTTCAAATTTCATTACAACATATTTATTAAAATAATTAATTTCATTTAATCAAAATTGTTTTTTTTAAATTACTTTATAATTTTAAATTTATTGATTTTATTGAATAATTTTAAAATGTAAGATTTATTTTCCGCAAATATTTTTTGATGATATTTTAATGGAATTGTATTTCTTTAATGAAATTAAAAATTAGTGTTTCTTATCATTTAATACTAATATTAAATAATTATACAATTCTTATTAATTTACCATATGTTTTATAATTATGATTAGGATTATAAACGTTTTATAAAACTATTTTCATTCCTAATATGATGATATATTTTTGAATCCCATTTCTATTTCAATTGTTATGATATGAAGAATTTTTTATGATTCTGTGTGAAATCTGTGTATGGAATATGTGATGTGTGTTACGTATATCCCCCACCAATTTATTGGATACTGATTACTGATAGATGATCTCAAATGGTATACATGAGGGCACCACATTCCAATAATATGATATATATGAGGTCATCACAAGCATGTATTAGGGTACATTGGAGGCTAGACCAAGGTGAAAAGAAAGAACATGGGAGTTAATCGAAATACTAACATACGAAAATGGATTTTTATCCAATTATTATTAGTTTATGAATGCAATGAGGGTATCCATGACATATTATTTTCAATGCCTCTTTTTATTAACCAAATTATGTCTTTTGCCAATGTTATTTTCTCATGGAACGTGATAATTGATTTCTTTATGATTATTATCATATTAACCACAAATATTTATTCATTTACTCACAATTATGATTTAGTATATGATAGGGTATGATTTTCAAATTTTAATCTCAGGTTCTCATAAAATTATACTCATGTTATTTTAAATGATCATTGATATATTACATGTATACTTTTACTGAAAAAAGTGCTCACCCTTTCCTTGGTTTTCTATCCACAAGGTATAACAAAATGTTCGATGAATGTTATGTTTATGAAGTGTAAAATTTGGTTGTATATTTTTGGGAGATATTTATAATATTTTTTCAAATAATATGTATGTATAAATAGTTTATGGGGACACTATGCCTTTAGGATCATTTCATTTGTGTTTATGAAATGTATTAACCATTAATTACTTATGATTTTATATAAATGTTTAAAAATAATTGGTATTAATAATGGGTAGCCGATAAACGTTTACTTAAACCTTATTAAGCATGGATGGATACTAACAATGGATGTGGATTTTACACAATATTATATATGGGAAACAAATACAAGAATTACACATTTATATTGACTAAATAGTAATCTGTTGCAAGAAAATGGACCATGTTGAACACTTGGATTGACTCTTCAAGAGGATATACATATTGAGTACATAAACCATTTATGAACCATAATGGAGGAAATGAATAAATACCATATAAGTCATAGGATATACCTATGGTATAATATAATGTAAATATGGTCTCATGTTATGGATATAATATAAGTAAATTTTCATGATTATGTTGTTCCACTATATAAATTTTGTTTCTTATATTATTATTTGTAGCTTTATTCAATAGGTGGATCCATAATAATCCATGTAAATGCTTATTGTGAGAGACAATGAAATGATTATCCTCCAGTTATACAAAATTTTATAGGAGATCAAATGGAAAATATGATTTTAATACTTATATAACTTTAAAAAGATGTTAATCATACTAAATTTGTAAATGATAAATGGATGTAACAATTTTATATTGGGTTATTCATGAGGTAATATCCACCATAATATTAGTTGTTCATTTAATACTATAGTTACTATAAAATGGGTCAATTCAATTGAAAAGATACTTTATGTCCTAAACTGTTTGGAGAATGAATAGTCATTTTTCATCAATTAATTAGGAGGATAAATCTATCAATTGTTGACTATTATCAAGACTATAAGGAAACATGATCAAGCTGACTCCCTGGATTGGGAAGATTCAGAGAGATTATTATTCAATAATTAATTTCCGTATATTATTTTTATGAAAATGAGGAATGAATTAATTGATCTAAAATAGAAGGATAATGAATCTATTAGTTCTAATGTTTTATATTTACATGGAAATTAATGTACAATTTTTTATTATTGTATAATATGAGGGTTAGGTTTAAACATTTAGGAGTGATTTTAGGCCATGTCTTTGAAGGGTTTTATATATAGGGATTTTTTATTTATATTAAGAAATTACATGATGTATTGTCATGGAAGAAATTGATATTAGAGTAACCCATTAATCACATTTTTAATAATTAAAATAAGGAGAAATTACAAGTAAATCCAAAAATCTAATTATAAAATAATAATCATCTTTATTCATGGTTCATTAGTTGAAAGAATTTTGGGGAAATTTTCATTAGTGGAAATATAAGTAATTGATGTGTGGGAAGGAAATCAATAGAGTATAATAATTTTGAAATTATGGGTTGAGTTTAATAACTGGTTAAAATATAGCGAATTATCCAAATGAATTCACCACTCATAATCTAGTGCTTAAAGTGTAAGGTGTTTGGGAATAGTATAAATTAGTGCCCTAATATAAGGGAAAATTGTGATTTTTTCCAAACATGCATCTGATGACAACATAAAAAGGGAATGAATATTTAATAACAAAATATGAATTCAATCATGATAAATAATTAAAATTATCATCCAATCAATTTTTGGAAATATCATATTGGAGTCTTTATGAATGTACAATGATAATATCTTATTTTTCAATATTTGGTGAAATGTTATGTGATTATGAGAAATTTCTAGATCCCTCTACATGGATTATAGAATAATGAAATAACATATTACATTATGTTATTAAAATAAATAACTAAAACACCAAATGGAAATGTTTTTTTCTAAGATAATATCATATTAAAGGAATATGGGATAAATTATATTTTAGAATAATATATTCCACTATGTATGATTTACTTATGTGTATTGTATAATTATATGGGTTTATGAGTTACTATTGCTCAATATTTAAATGTGACTAAGTGTCTATTGATGATTTATGTGCTGGGAATTATGCTATAATAAATATGTATTTAGATACATTGTTTGTAGTACAAAACATTGTTTATGTATACGTTTTAATGGTTAAAAATTATCTAAGGAGGAATGCATTAATTTTTTTTGAAAATAATTAAATGTATTATTATCCTCTGGGGTTTATCTTCTCATTGATGATAAGTTAATTATTTTTTATTTCAATTTTATAATATTTTGGAATTATATATATATATATATTGTATACCCAAAAAAACCAAAAAAAAACAAAAAATGGGTATAATGACTACTGGAGGACTATGGGAATCAATATATATGTTGGGAAAACATGAAAATATATATTTATAATTATGTATCATGGTTCCTAGAATGTAAATATTTAAATGTTATGACTCCAAATTTCATGTGTATTCTACAACATTTTTCTCTACGTAAATGAAAATTGGAATTAATCACAATGAATTATTTTTTGGAATCTTGAAAACATGTAAGGGGTGTAACATTGAATGGGATTTATTCGACCACCATAAAAATTCATCACACGTAATAATTATTTAATAATATTTATATCCGGATCATATTTCTATGGTATACATTAACGAATTTGTAAGATTTGATGGAGTACCACAATTCTGTTGTATCTGATTGGGATTTGACGTTTTCATTAATATTACGGTCTATTATTTAGCATTCTCTGGATAAAGATATTGGATTTAGAGATATGATCAGTATAGAGGATGATAGGCTGTATCAGTGAAATATAAAAACTATGTAGGATAATTTTAGACCATATTCATTGGATTTCAATGGTGGTTGGGATCAATATCTTCCACTGGTTGAGTTTTCATGCAATAATATCTTTCACATGAGCATTCATATGTATCATAATGATTATATTTATAGAAATAATTTATATTCCCAATTTATTGGGAAGAATTTTGATAAACTATGGTATTGGGAAATGAGAAATCTAAATATATGGTTGGTGATGATCGTTCCATTCAACAACACAGAATTGTATCACACATTATATTAAATAATTTTCATAAAATCATTATAGTGATTTGGAATTTTATGATGATGAAATGTTTTTTCTATGTATTAACACGTATATAAATATAATGATATTTAAAATTAACCTCAAACTAAACCATATATATATTTATTCCATACATATTATTTATTATTTCGAGATTATTGCATTTGGATTGGAACTTCCATTGATCCTCTCTGAATTACCTGATGAGTTTGATTAATCTATCATGATGAATTTAATACCTAATCATTCACATGTTTTGAAGTCATAGGTCTTACATAGGAAAATTGAAATTTCATATGAATAAAAAGTTGTGTCGATTTAGGATCGTTTAGATAAAGTGTTACGAAACAAGTCAACTGACATGGTCAATGTTTTTTTTGGAGAAATCACTAAAATGAAGAAGTTATAGGAAAACATGTGAATGGATGAGAAATAATTATCATATCTTTTTTAATCATTGTTAATAATTACACGGGGAAAATTTTTATTTGTGGTTTATAATTTAGATGCCTTAGTTTTTATGAAATATGTTTATGAATAAATTTAATTTCATTGATTTTTATATTTAAATAAACACAGTGTTTGAAAAAAAAATTATGTACTATTAATATTAATATTATATAATCATGAAAATTATAAAATATCCACTAAACTTCGTTGTGTGAATAATAATAACATAATATTAAAATTATCCATAATTTTTTTACATGATGAAAACATATTGGAAAAAATGTAAATAATTTCTATTAAAATCTTAATAAGTATTGAAAAGTATACTTGGTCTATAAAAATTATTTAATTGTTATGTTTAAGATTAATAGTAGTAATTATCCCCAATTAATGTATATGTAATTAAAAAATTGTACCCATTTTTTGAAATTTAAATATCAAATTATCATTTACTGTAATTTAGATAAATTTATACAAATAATAATTTTTAAATGAATAGTATAAAAAACTGATATTTAATAAAAACATCCTGTTCGTTTGGAAAAAATTGATTCCGTATTTTGAATATTAATAAATAAATTTATAGTATAATTTAAAGTTACTTTAACAATATTAATTGTAAATACGGTAAAATTATTTACTATTGTTATGGTTAAAACAATTGTATAAACAGTTAAACTAAATGATATGGTTGAAAATAACATAAAAACATGTATAAATGAAATTATTTGTACATATATATTTATTATTTGATATATATTTAGATAATGATCAATTTTGGGTCCATTGTTTTGTTTAAAAGGTGGGTACGTTTTTTATCATAAAAAATTCTATGTGTGTCATTTCCCCTACATATATAAGGTAACTCATTCTCCTATCATATTCACACAAACAAAACCCAATGTTTTGGGAAATATCTACCAAAATTAATTCTTTATATCAACCCCCAAATTTATATTCATTGTTTTCATTATCAAAACCTCTTAAAAAGTAATTAGGTGTTAACTAATAGGGGGTCTTCGAATAAAATATTTGTGTTTCAATTTTATTTCTTCATATGATGCCTTCAAATAAAAGATATATATATTTATATAATAAAATTAGTATCTTATGAATATATATATGATATTATGATATGTGAATAACATACATAGATGTAATAATCTATTAATGCGGGTAATGAATCCAATGATCGTTTGTACGAAAAATGATTACCTCATGAACTGAATTAATTCATTTTTCATCACCTCCTCTCAATGATATATATAATGATTAATATTACATACATATATGATATTTATTATTTATTTATGCATTTTTTATGATAATATCTCATATAATATATTAATTTTCAATTCATTGTAATATAATTTTGTCACTCATGTGTACGGTCTACTACCACTTCACGTAGCGATGTGATTCTTTTTCCACATAAAGATTACATGGAATTTAATAAGGGAAAATTTAATTAAAATATATCATACTTATTTAAAAATTATTACATAATAATATTATCATATTATATACTTTTACTTAATTCCATCAATAATGAAAATGGTAAAATTTTTCATGTATATATATGCCACAAAGTCTGTAAGAACTTATAATTCATTTTCCTTATCTAAAATCTATTTATTACTATAAATCCATATTAAATGAATATATATGATATAAATATAGTGGATAAAATTATGGTTATTATTTAACCATGATAAATGAAGAAGTGAAAATACCAAACTAAAACATATATGTAAAAATGAAACATTTGTTACAACAAAATGTTATTAATAAGGAAATTGATAATAAAAAGTTATAAATATTTATATAAAAATATATATAGAATTATATCTATGAATTTTATTCTATAAAATTTTTATCATAACCATTTATTTTTTATATATTAGGTTAAAATTTGTATAAATTTAGTCGATACATAATATATGTTATCATTGCCTTACATTTATTTTTACAGGACACAAGGGTTATACAACTTTTTTTCATTTGTGTTGTTTATATTATAAAAATTAATTTATTTTAGGATTCTTGTCATGGTAATTATTTTATATAAATATATAAATAGTATTATTAATTTATTTGTATTTTGATTTTAATGATACCAAAGTGGTAAAGGTGATATGTTACATCCTCATTGCATATCATGTTTTTTTGTTTAAGTATTTGATGGTATTTTATTATAATCCATCTCTTTGGAAAATTAATATTATTATTCACCATTTTTATTTTTTATTATTATATGATATTTATTTAATTATCAAATATATTGTACTCAATAAATAATAAATTTGTTTTAACTAAATGCATTTTTTCCTCTCATAGGTAAAAAATATTTTTTCTTCCATGTAAAGGTTTTCTAAATATATTTTGGAGAAATGTATTAATGTGTTTAAATGAATGGTTAATGAAATTTATATCCATTTATAACTTTTTAAAAAAAAATATTTATAATAATTCTTCTTTTGTTTTTTCTAAACATGTCCAAGTTTACATTTTAACTATAATTTGAATGAAGACATCATGTTATGATGTACAATATAAACATAATTTCACAAACCCTGCACCACTCACATTCTTTAATCAATCATTACATGTTTTAATATTTTGTTCCAAATAAAATATTTTCTGTAATATTTGGGAAAAGCCATATTTTTAATTATGTTATTTCAAAATTTAAAGTATATGTTCATGAAGAAAGTTACAATGATATTTTTTTTGAAATTTATATTCACCGAAGACAATAACCTCTGGTCTTAAAAAAAATTTAATGGGGATATAATTCAATAGAATCACATTTCTTCTGTCTCATTATGGTTAATTTTTATTATTAATAATTCAATATGTATATGAAAATAATTACATTCACACAGGGATCTTCTATAAGGAAATTTTTATGAAACTTTTTTTTTCAATTCATGAGATAGGATATGATAAAGAAATTGTTTTTTAATAATTTATAAATTATGTGATAGGTGAAACATATATTTCCGTATAATTAATGGTTTCACTATTACTACAATATGATATCAATGCGAACACATGATTATATTATAATTGCAATAGGGTACACTTGTCTTTATCTTAGGCTAGAAATAGGTTAAATGAGTGATTATATAATGCATGAAATAGGGCACATATAACGCTATCCCCAGACTAATGTAGTTACATGGGTAGTTATCTGAATAATAATATTTCCTGAATGTATATGTTGGTATAATTGATAAAATATTTTGATTTCCTATATATATTCCACAAATCCATTTCTTATTCCACTGTTTTTCTCTCATGACATACGTTCTTTGATTAAATTATGATTCATTTATTTTGAAAATCCATTATTTATGCCATGGTTCATGATTATAATCTATTATATATATTATATAGTTTTGAGATGTTATTATCATGTAATATTACAATTATTTCCTTTTTATGATTTTGTGATCATTCATATCTCAATTATTTTCACTTATTGAGATTATACCTTTCTTATATTATTTTTCCCAGGGTATAAATATTGGTTTTATATAATGTATTTATATTATGTTAAATATGTGGGAATATCATTTAGTGATAATATATATCTTTCATAGAATAATATGATTGAGTAGATAATCATTAGTGAACAGGAACATTTATCATCCACAATATTTTATTTTTGAGAAGTATTGAATATTATTCTATTAGTATGTGTTATTGATATATGAAAACTCATGGTAGTAATAGGGACTAATAAAATTCATTTTATAATTATATTATAAACTAACAATCATTTTTATGTTTTTTATTGTAATTACCTGGAATTCCATTGGAATTTGTTTTAATACATGGGAATTTTACGAGTAAGTTTTTTCTGACGGCGCACGATTCCGAGGCTCGGAGTGCCCGTAATGATCCGTCGAAGCTTTTTTAAGTATAAATTAATCCACGTAAGCAGTTTTCCTAAAAAAGTAGAATAAGTATTAAATGGTTTCTTGGATTACGAATCAGAGGCCACTATTGTGCATAGGATGGTGGGAATACCTTCAGAATGACTTTATTTTAGTTGGCATAGGCCTGTTGTGAAATATTCCAAAAATGGCATAACCGTAAATAAAATAATTAAATAAAGTTATTTATTTTATCAAATGCTTATAACTCACAAACGGTAACTCAGATTACAAATCTGATACCACCGCTGAACTCGTGAGGGTAGGCTTTCTTCAAACAGATATTAACTTGTGTCGGCAAGGGCCATCAGAGAAAGTTAGTTTTTGGCCCCAAATAAAATAATGAAGTGATAATTATATTATTATAAAAATTCTAAATTCTAAACAGTAACTCCGATTGAAAATCCTAGAGTACTTTTTGGTTTTTTGGGGCTGATTTTAACCTAGGCAGATCATAACCTTGACCGGGGCGGGTCGAGGGTGGCTGATAATAATTTTCCGAACTTTTTTCGCGTACGTTCAGTAAACGTGCGAACAACATTTTATAACATTCGAACTGTTGCTCAGAATTGAAATCTAAGGGAACCATTGAACTCTCAGTGCCTATTTTCTCTTAATAAGACTTTTACATCAATGGAGGATGGCCTGGAATAAAAATTAGTTGTTGGTATTTTTAAAAAAAATATAAAATAAAGTATATCCAAATATTATTTTATTCCAGTCACCATGTGAGTGCGGGTAGTTGAACCACTACTTGGGAGTTGGTGGTGGGACCACCACACCCTATCCTCTCATGAGATGTTATGGTGGTGGGTCCCACCTAAACCCAATGTCCCATGTGAGGTTAAATGTTGTGGGGACCACCCGTGGCCACCCGTCCCCTATTAATGGGAGGGGACCATAACCTCTCAAATCCCCCAATTAATAGTGCCACCAAAACAACTTTTAATGGCCAAAACCACCTCTTTGAATTTGTGGCTTCTCCCTTAATTAATTACACTAATGAGTGTGAATTAATTATGGGGATCCTCTTTACATCCTCCAAATTAATTGTGACACCACTCGTGCAATTAATTTCGGGGAGCCGGGTTAATTAATTGTACCATTTAAATTATCGGCCAACATGATTTTAGACACCCCCCAACCATCTATTAAATAATGAAATATTGGGGGAAGGTTTGGGATGGCTTCATTGTAAGAACCCGGTTCTTAATTTTTTGGTACGAGCTTCTTCTTTTTCTTTTTCCTTAAGTGTTTTTGAGAAAATATGGAAAATGGGGGAAAATCCAAAATTTTGGAACTACACACTATGTACTTTTTCCACACGCTGTGTAATTTTGGCCGTGTTGGGATGAGTATATGGCGCATGTATCCATGTCAGTGATGCGGGGTGTAGGAACTGACTATACACCGTGTAGTGGTACCTTACACGACGTGTAGTCTGTCGGCAGGCATAAATATTAAGGTGGTGGAGTCGCCGCGATCTGGGCGACAGTACACGTTGTGTACTCAAGAGTACATTTCGGGTACTCATGTCGAAGGATGAACAGTGTGGCAGTGCCTCCAAATGAACAGTTAAATGAACGAAGTATACGCCGTGTACTCATAATTACACTCCGTGTAATTTGTTTTTTCAGTTTAAAATAGGCAGTGGCCTCCACATTTGGCATAGGAGACAATTGAGCCGATTTGGAGCCAAAGGAGTAGGCCAGACCATTGAAGATCCTCCGGGTGTTCGTCTGGAATCCGATTCGGCTTCGGACGATCTTGTTGGAACCGCACGGGTAAACCCTCACCTTCCCTGGTACCATTCATACCAATTCTTTCCCGAGGGAAGTTATTTACGTTTCAATGGGTTTTGTTCTTCGTTATATCTACACCATTCTTGGGCATTTCTGGAGTCGGCGTTCGGGTATAACGTTCATTGGTGTATAAGGTAGGGTGATTTGTGATTATTTTCCAACTGTCGTGCGTTTTTTTACATTTTCGTTCCACGAACCCATGTTGGGGTGTCGTGTGGCTGAGGTCATTGTTATATTTAATGCCTGAAATTGCATAGGTGATTAAATTCTGACAATAAAATGCTGGTTGGGATTGTTTCTTTGATCCGGAACCACCCCCGGGGTGTGTTTCACTATTTAGCCATTTGTCCAGGATACCCGAGGGTATGCCTTTAAAATGGAAATTGTAGAATTGCCTTGAGAGGAATTTCTTGTTACTACTTGTTTACTTGTTGGGCATGGCCCGGTTACCTGCTTAGCCTGAGGGAATTGTTGTATTTGTCCTGATGGAGTTGTTGTGATTAGCCTGAGGGCACATCACTATTTAGCCTGAGAGCTATAGTATTTTTCCTGAGGGAAACCTTTCGTGCCTGAGGGATTGACTTCTGTGCATGAGGGCGACACTTCCAATGCCTGAGGGAAATTTCTGTTATGCCTGAGGGCTGTACCTGCGGGTTGGATTCAGTTTACCTTAGGGTAAGATTTTACTTGTCTGAGGAGATGGACTATTTACTTAGAAATGCACTGTGGTGATTTCAAATGTTTAAATTGATTAAATGGATAATAAATTGGCAATATAAGTTGTAATTAGGTACATATGAGTACTACTTGCTTTATTGAATTTTACTACTGCACATTATTGTTGCATGCTTACACGTAGTTGGGAACGAGCCTTTGGTGGGTGCCTACTAAGATATATATCTCACACCCTATTTGGGCCACACTTTTCGGCCCAAACAGATTACATTTCTACAGGTGTAGATATGGGAAAGAGTCCCTATACAGGTACTTAACTGTTGCTGATGAGTAGGAGGGCATGTGACCGATCCTAGGCTCACGATGCCGCTGCCAACAGTTTTTCTTGTTTTGTTGTACTTTAAATTTTGTTTTACTGTATTGATGTATAACATGTTTTGGCTCTTTTCTTAGAACTTGAAACATGTAGAATCATCATTTATATACTGTTGTTTATATCCACTTCTGTAGTTTATTTCAGTAGTGTATGGTTTACTGCTTCCTCTGTTTGTTGTATGTTTTATTTAAATTCCGATGCGCTACACTTTGACAAATGAGGGCAGAGTAACCGCAATATCAGAATTGGGCCCTCGCTGCTAGTCGGAAGCCTTTGGCGTTTGTGGAAATGCGCTTGAGGTCATGTGGCGAACCGGGCTCGGGGCACCAGTTGCATGGCACCCGAGTCTGGGACGTTACAAAGTTGTATCAGAGGAATTTATTTTCTTTGAATTACTATTTGGAGCCGTAGTCAGGGATAGGACGGAACCGTAGTTGGTAATAAGCTGTGTCCGGGCGTAGCTAACCCGATTACAGGGAAATGCCAGTCTACCTTGTATTTTTCAATTCGTTTGATCTTTGAAATTTTATAGTTGATATGTTTTCACCGTTGGGTGACGCACTTGAATTGTGCAGTTTATAATTTATTTGTGGGTTCTGTTTAGTTGCAACCTGATGAGATGAGGGTATACTGTCTCATGCATCATATTGACACATACTAGATAACACATGCGATGCATAGTTTCCATTCAATGTAGGTTTATTAGAATTTTCATGTTGTTGTGATAGTGTTATGCTAGAAAAAATGTTTTTGTGATAGCTACTTGATAAATAACTACCTTGTGATATGGTGTTTTTTTAGCCTATTTATAGAATGAATGCCAAACTTTGGGTTTTGGGGAGTATGGGCCCCCATTGACCGGAATTTGGTGGATCATTGACTGTTTGTTGGATATAACACATATGAGATGTCAAAATTTGATTCATAGGGAGTATGGGCCCCATGGGTCGGAATTTGACCCTTAGGTGTTGTTTTCGGTATTTTCTGGGTTCCGAAGAAGTTTCTGAGGCATACTGTCTGGAAACACAGTATACACGCCATATAGTATTTTTATACATGTCGTGTATGCTCTTCTGTTCGGGAAGAAAAATAAACTTTTTGAGTACAGGCCGTGTACCCTAAGTACACGCCGTGTAGTCTCTTCCCGTGTCACAAACCGTGTTGGTGGTGACACGGGGTAGGGAAATGCTTGGGTAAAACATGTCAGGTAGCTTTTGTACATGCCATGTAGTGTGACCCGGTGTCTGACCGTGTAACTAACAACACCGGTTGGTGAACTCCTATATAGAACATGTTGTGTCAATGATGAACACACTGTGTGGTGTGACCTGGGGACTCGGCCATGTAACTAACAACACGGGCTGGTGCCACCTCTCCCTAAACACTCTATGTACGTGTGCGACACACTGTGTAGTCTTGTCTGAGGACAGGCCGTGTGGAATTAACTGTGTGGCTGAGAAAATAGGGTGGTGTACACGTCGTTTTCGGGTGTAACACGCCGTGTAGTGTCAAGAAGAGTAGTCAGCCATGTCACAGACGACACGGGCTGTTGGAAAATAACATCGTACATGCCGTGTATATATTTTACATGCCGTGTAGTTTTTTTTAACGGAATTCGTGTGCCTTAGCCGTGTGTAAGGAATCGAGCAGGGGAAGAGAAGTCAAGTACACGCCGTGTAGTTAATGTAAACGCCGTATAGTCTTGTTTTGCTAATTTTGAAATGCCTTCTTCCTCTTGTTCCTTTATGGTTCCTTCGTTTCAGTCATAATAATCTTGAATCTGAGGTGTGCTTTTGACCTTGTAGTTTCATGACGCCTACACGACCGTGAGTTGTTCACAAGGAGATTGGCGATAATTATACTCCGGAGATGGTGGTCCATGGACTACCAGTTGATCCTCCAGCAGAGCCAGATGTGGCACCAGCTGTTATACTGGACACAGGCGCATAGGCGCAGTTTCGTGAAGGCTTTATATGGTTCATGCAGACCTTTCAGGGAGCACCACATGCTACTACATCTATGGTCGAGCTGACGCGTATCTCCAACAACACCATCCGCCTACATTTTTAGGGTATGGCGGACCACAGGCTACTGGGTCTTGGCTAGGATCGATGCAGACTATTTTCGAACATCTTGAGATGCCTCCAGGGCAGAGGGTCAAGCTCGCGACATATATGCTGCGTGATTCCGCCAAGAGGTGTTGGGATGTTTCCACCCAGTCAGATCATTATAGAGACATGGCGTCAAAAGATTTTTAGGTAGTCTTCTATAACTTCTTATTTCCCGAGACGCTCAGGGCAGATAAAGCTCGAGAGATCATGAATCTGCAGCAGGGGGCCATGTCGGTGATGGACTATTCTGCTTGTTTTATGGAGCTTCAGGATTTTTCACCCGTGTTGGTGGGTGATGAGACGTTTAGAGCCAGACATTTTGAAGATGGTCTTCGGTAAGACATCCGAGCGTTGCTAAATGTTTTCAGGTTGCCTACTGTACATGCGATTGTGAATCAGGAACCGATTACAGAGTGGAACCTGCGGGAATCTAGTGGTGTGGTCCAGGGCGGTTCAGCACCAGTTACTGGTACTATTTCTACTAGCAAGAGGAAGAAACAAATTGACTTCTCTCAGGGCGGAGGTACCAGCCATGAAGCTTCTTGAGGTGGACCGGTCAGGTGCTACCAGTGTGGTACAGAGGGGCAGAAGAGGCCGCAATGTCCACGTGATCCAGTAGAGTTCCGAGCTTGTGGATAGATGGGTCATCAGTAGAACTTTTTCAAGGTGTTTCTACTAGTGCCTAGTGAGAGGGGTTCTTTACAGACTCCACGTTCGGGAGCAGGACCAGTGGCTTCCTACCAGTCAGGGAACTGGAATGCTTCAGGGCGTGTAGGTAGAGATGGTGGTCATGGTCGTGGTAGCCAGACAGCAGGATCTTGGAGGCAGCAGGTTGGGACAACTTAGGGTAGTCAGGCTGTGTCGCAGGGCCGTGGCACTGGGCAGGCTTATGCAGTGCAGAAGACCCACCAGGAGTAGGATCCCGGACCTTCTACAGTTAGAGGTACTATTCTAGTAGATTCATGCTTGTCTTCAGTACTTTTTGATATGGTTGCTACACATAGTTTTATATCTGTACCAATTGTGGAGAGCCTTGGGCTCTATGTTTCTACTTATTCGGATATCTTGACACTAGATATGATGCCCCGACCCTAGTAGCCCGGTGTCGGTGCTTCGGTTATGGTGTGCAATTTATTTCGTACAAATAATACAAATAAATCACACATCATAACCCCTCAGGAGGAACTTTCAGGTTTAGATCCTGGAGAATCAGAGACAACAGCTTTGCTTCTTCATTGTTGAGCTTAGAACAAAAATCCAAGACATGGATAGAATTTATCAACCTGAAATAAATTCATAAAAACGTAGGGTGAGCATTGAAAATACTCAGCACGGGGTTTTTGAAAATACTTAAATACAGCTTTTGAAAACTGCGTTGAAAAATACTTTTCCATACTTAGATATTTTTCTTAAAATAAAGACTTCAAGACTAAGCAAAGGTTGATACATCAGAGTTAAAGTACATCATACTTATGAACTAGAACACTTAGCGGTAACTCACTTAGTAAACAAGATAAGCATAATAATAAAAAGGAATGGGTTGCACGAAGTAAAGTGTCCATAAACAAGAAAGGTGTGTATGATCAACAAGATGAAAATGTCATCAGAGTCGCGAACAACCGCATCATCTACACAAAATATGCACATCATGACATGATAATTGAAATACAAAATTTGGAATGAAGTTCTGGAAAAGAAATTGGTCATGCATCAACATTGTCATATCACATGTCTTGTGTTTCATTTTTTTAATCTGATACTCATAGGTAAGGTTCTATAACCAAGGTTATTCCGCTAATCGGAATAATCACTAGGTTTGTCATAAACAAAGAAATGTATGCTAAAGGACTCATGGTCTCTGTGTCATGGCCTTGTGCCATTACCTAAGGGTAAAAACCCCAATCTGACTATCTCGATAATTATCGATGCATCGAGGAGCTTACTTTTACCGGTCTCCAACCCGGAGGGCTTACATTAACCAGTCCCCAACCTGGAGGGTTTTCTTCTTACCGAACCCCATTCTGGGTAGTCCCATACCTTTCTCACATGTTGATAAGGTCAGATATTCAAGGTGTCCCATACCACTTTGAATACTAAATTTTCATTTCATATTACCCAAGGTGTCCCATACCACTTCGGGTAATACGATCTTCATTACTCATTACCCAAGGTGTCCCATACCACTTTGGGTAATTTAGTTCTTAGTTCATTATCATGTTGATTCATATGCATGAAAAATATGAATATGACAACAATTATATAATTGGTTTACAAATACATGATACGACAGATAAAATGGAAAATATGGAATAAAAGCAGGCATGGTTAAGCAAGCATACTATGTGCATAGAACAATTATTTAAGAACATAAAATGATGAATGTTTGAGACTTACTCCCAAGGGGAATTAAATGATGAGTATCTAAAATTCCAGTACATGGAAATGACCTACTGGGCATTAACATTTGTACTTCACAGGTCACAGTACTTGCAACAAATCTCCATCCACTATTAATTACTGCGGCATGCTTGCAATAAAAATAATAAACACTTGCCATCTTTAAAATTCTGACGCTTGGAAGTAAACCACATTAAAAATAATATTTGTCATTAATCATAATTCTTCACTTGTCAAAGAATTTGCAGTTACACTCTGCTCACTAAAAATCACTCCAACGAGTTTGGTATAAAAATAATAGAGGATTTCTACATATTAGCATAACCCTTAAATCCATATCCCATTAATGCAAGTTTAAAACTGGCATAAGAATATCCTTAAAAAAATCATTTCAAAGGCGAGATTAATCAAGTTCATTGGTTTACCCTTAGATATAGAAATATAAAATAGCATAGGCAAGCACTAAAATCCTACATGCATAAAAATGTTAATAACAATTTCTTGAAACTAGGATTCCAGATATTAATCTTAAAAACACATACATACATAGGCATATATATACACAAAGTATATATATATATATATGGGTTTTCTCATAAATTAAACGTGGTTCACATGATATCTGAAGCCTCTAACAATCTATAATTTATTCAGTTTTAAAAAAACAAAACCTTATGGGTTTTAAATGATCATGAAACTATAAATATATAAAACATCAATTTCAACTATAACATGTTTGCACCCAAACCAAAGACCTAGTTCGCATTAAAAAATATTTTTCAAGGATAATTATTCATCTCTTAAACATCAAAACTGATTTCCATTCCAATACATTACCTTATATAAAAATGTAGTTATATAAATATATACGGCTTACATAAAATCCAACCTGTTAGGAATTGATTTTAGAAAAACCCTTTTCAAAAGCATAATTCTTGGTATAAAAATACTGAATAATCTTGGATACCCTAAAAAATGTGTTTGAGTGATGTATATACATATGTATATATTTATATATATATTCAAAACCATAAAAACACTATACACTTGAGTTTTAGGTTTGTAAAAATAGGGTCGTTAAAAAAAACTTAAAAGTGATATCCCTTTTTATATCACGAAGGAAACACCCCTTGATAATTGTTCAAAATCGAAGAGTATGAGTTGTATATACATATATATATATATATATATATTGTATATATTGTGGGTATAATAGTATAGGTTTCCATAAAACATGAAAACACCCTTAGAGTAGAGTACTCTTCTTAAACCGAGGGGTTTGCATGTTGAATATATGCGTATAAGAATAAATCGGATATGTATATACATATATATATATATATATAAACCGAGTATATATAACGTTTTATCTTAAACTGAAAAACCCCTAAAACACCCTTACCTCGCTTGAGGATGAAGCTCGAGACATGGGTATGCTCGCTGGATTGCCGGGAATTTAGGGGAGATGAGGAGGAGGAGAAACCGCCCGGAGTTTCATGTGGCAGGGGTGAGGT
Source organism: Viscum album (assembly GCA_963277665.1). Lineage (NCBI taxonomy): Eukaryota > Viridiplantae > Streptophyta > Magnoliopsida > Santalales > Viscaceae > Viscum > Viscum album. The sequence goes on from OY728158.1 coordinate 1,295,970,342, forward strand.
TTATGTAGAGGTTTTCAACGCAACTAGGTGGCTCGACCCAAGGGTTAGCCCGGTGTAGAGGAGACGAAGGTAAATCGCCCTAGTAGGTGGGGGTGTGCGAGGTCAACGTGAGCAGTGGAGAGGAGGCGTCTCTGGAAAACCAGCTGCTGGTTCGCGGGACCCCGGGCGTGAGGTTGAAGACGACGGGGTTAGTAGTAAAAAAAACACGCGATGGCCGGGATCTGACTTGAGTGATCGGACGGCTGCAGTGAATTGAGCTTTTTAAAAACACATCAACAGTCGGGATCTTCCTAGGCGAGATTGGATGGAGGAGAACGATTGCACGACCAGCATATGCTTCGCCGAACAGGAACAACGCGTTTTAAAAAAAAACAGATTACTTTTAAATGGAAAAAAAGTATATAGCATTAAAATGAAATTTACACAATTTAACACCAATATTTAAATAAGAGATTCCAAATTAAAAATCCCATTGTAAAATACCATATAAATCTAATAAATTTTATAATTATAATACAAAACTTTTATTAGGAACTTATATATTTAGAATTCAAAAATCCAATTTATAACATACTTTACTTGTTGATTTATAAAATTATGTTAAAAAGACCCATAGTTTTTCTCTAATTCAAAACACATAGATTTAGAGATCCGAAAAGATACATTTTTCAATTATTGCTGATACCCCGTTCGACACATTTTAAAATACCATGTTTTCCACCATATCAGGATCAAAATTGATTCATTTGCAAGAATAATATTTTATTTTAATACTTGAAGATATAATTCTAATATTGTGTACTTATTAAAATATTGAAATACCATAATATTATAAAAGCGTTATAAAGACAAAAATTTTATAAAAAGATGCACCTCATCCATTGGAATCCAACGGTCAAAACAAACAGTCATATTCCCTTAGAGGTCCATTATAAAAAAAGGGGTAGGATGTTTTATATTTTCAAAACACCAGACCCTTGGCGGATGGCTCTCCTCATACCTCTGGTGCTGAGTGCATGCGCGGTGATTCTGGCGGTTATAATTTTCACACTGATGGACCCTGAAGATGACGACTATCTGATTGCCTGTGTTGTGGTTCTTTATAGCCTTGTTGTGTCCGTGTTAGGTCTTGTCCAGAGTACTTTCAATTAGATGGGTCTTGTTGTAATGTATCTTTTAAATATGTAACAGTTTATTGTATTCTTCATGTTTGATTTCCCCTCGAATTCTTCATCAGCACAAAAAGCATAAAATAAAATAAAACAAGAGACATCATTAAAAAGCACAAAAATGTTCACTTGGACTAGTTTATAAAACCTGGGGCGTCACAATATCCCCCTCTTAAAAGAATTGCATCCCCGCAATTCGATCGGCGTACATACACTGACTTATTCACACCACTTCTCTGACACCCTTGGTGATGTCCCTTTACCTCCACTGCCCATGGAAGAAGTTACTATTCAACTCAATCCCCAGGGCTGAACAAAGCTTGTGGGTCTCCTCTTCCCAAATACATTTTTGGAAAAGTGGACTGTGGTTGAAGCCAAGCTCCCATTTGATACAGGTGGTTTTCCAGAGATGGGAACGCGTGACATCAAGCTTCGCGACATCCGCTTGGATTTGGTTCCTAAAGATCTCTCGAACCACTTCATAATTGAAGGATTCTATGAAAGATCCAAAATCGCAGAGCTCCCCAAGCATGCTGAAGCACATAATTTGGTACTTAAAGACTGCGTGGAAGTCCAAATGATTTGCAGCTTCTCCAAATGCCGGGAAATCCAACCATTTATTGTTCATGGTGAAACACAGGAAGAGTCCCTCATAGTACTTCCCTTTCTTTTTATAATTCTCAAACAGTGCACTAGCCATTTGGTTATACACAACTTCTGACCCTCGTAAGATTCGAAGGACATTCGAGCTTTTCGATATTTCATAGAGGGTTTTGCACGTGAGTCGTATGTTAACAAAAGGTTGGTAACTTGTTGAGCAGGATATTGCTACAATAGTCTCTATGATCTCTGTAGGGAGAGTCAAGAATCTAGGCGTGGTTCACTGTCTTTCCATCTGAGAAGTTTAAGAATAAACCCAACTTAGTAAAACATTATTAATGATTTTGTGTTGTCCTAATTTTCCAAGGTTGCCTAAACCATTCCTCTGATACCAACAATGACGCCATGTCCCCAATAGCCCGATGTCAGTGCTTCGGTTATGGTGTGCAATTTATTTCATACAAATGAAACAAATAAATCACACATCATAACCCCTCAGGAAGAACTTTCTGGTTTAGATCCAGGAGAATCAGAGACAACAGCTTTGCTTCTTCATTGTTGAGCTTAGAACAAAAATCACAGACTTGGAAAGACTTTATCAACCTGAAATAAATTCATAAAAATGTAGGGTGAGCATTGAAAATACTCAGCAAGGGGTTTTTGAAAATACTTAATTACAGCTATTGAAAACTACATTGAAAAATAATTTTCCATACATAGATAGTTTTCTTAAAAGAAAGACATCAAGACTAAGCAAAGGTTGATACATCAGAGTAAAAGTACATCATACTTATGCACTAGAACACTTAGCGGTAACTCACTTAGTAAACAAGATAATCATAACAATAAAAAGGCATGGGTTGCACGAAGTAAAGTGTCCATAAACAAGAATGGTGTGTATGATCAACAAGATGAAAATGTCATCAGATTCGCGAACAACCGCATCATCTACACAAATTATTCACATCATGACATGATAATTGAAATACAAAATTTGGAATGAAGTTCTGGAAAAGAAATTGGTCATGCATCAACATTTCCATATCACATGTCTTGTGTTTCATTTTTTTTAATTTGATACTCATAGGTAAGGTTCTATAACCAAGGTTATTCTGCTAATCGGAATAATCACTAGGTTTGTCATAAACAAAGAAATCTATGATGAAGGACTCATGGTCTCTATGTCAAGGCCTTGTGCCATGACCTAAGGGTAAAAACCCCAATCTGACTGTCTCGAGAATTATCGATGCATCGAGGATCTTACTTTTACCGATCTCCAACCCAGAGGGCTTACATTAACTAGTCCCCAACCTGGAGGGTTTTCTTCTTACCGGACCCCATTCCGGGTAGTCCCATACATTTCTCACATGTTGATATGGTCAGATATTCAAGGTCTCCCATACCACTTTGAATACTAAATTTTCATTTCATATTACCCAAGGTGTCCCATACCACTTCGGGTAATACGATCATCATTACTCATTACCCAAGGTGTCCCATACCACATTGGGTAATTTAGTTCATAGTTAATTATCAAGTTGAGTCATATGCATGAACAATATGAATATGACAGCAATTATATAATTGGTTTACAAATACATGATATGACAGATAAAATGGAAAATATGGAATAAAAGCAGGCATGGTTAAGCAAGCATACTATGTGAATAGAACAATTATTTAAGCACACAAAATGATGAATGTTTGAGACTTGCTCCCAAGGGGAATTAAATGATGGGTTTCTAAAATTCCAGTACATGGAAATGACCTACTTGGCATTAACGTTTGTACTTCACAGGTCACAGTACTTGCAACAAATCTCCATCCACTATTAATTAATGCGGCATGATTGGAATAAAAATAATAAACACTTGCCATCTTTAAAATTCCGACGCTTGCAAGTAAACCACATTAAAAATAATACTTCTCATTAATCATTATTCTTCACTTGTCATAGAATTTGCAGTTACACTCTGCTCACTAAAAATCACTGCAACGAGTTTGGTATAAAAATAATAGAGGATTTCTACATATTAACATAACCCTTAAATCCATATCCTTTTAATGCATGTTTAAAGCAGGCATAAGCATATCCTTAAAAAAATCATTTCAAAGGCGACATTAATCAAGTTCATTTGTGTACCCTTAGATACAGAAATATAAAACAGCATAGGCAAGCACTAAATTCCTACATGCATAAAAATATTAATAACAATTTCTTGAAACTAGGATTCCAGATATTAATCTTAAAAACACATACAATCATAGGGATATATATACACAAAGTATATATATATATGGGGTTTCTCATAAATTAAACGTGGTTCACTTGAAATCTGAAACCTCTAACAATCTATAATTTATTCAGTTTAAAAAAACAAAACCTTATGGGTTTTAAATGGTCATGAAACTATAAATATTTAAAACTTTAATTTCAACTATAACATGTTTTCACCCAAACCAAAGACCTAGTTCGCATTAAAAAATATTTTTCAAGGATTATTATTCATCTCTTAAACATCAAAACTGATTTCCATTCCAATACATTACCTTATATAAAAATATAGTTATATAAAGATATACGGCTTATATAAAATCCAACCTGTTAGGAATTGATTTTAGAAAAACCCTTTTCAAAAGCATAATTCTTGGTATAAAAATACTGAATAATCTAGGATGCCCTAAAAAAATGGGTTCGAGTGATGTATATACCTATGGATATATGTATATATATATATATTCAAAACCATAAAAACACTATACACTTGAGTTTTAGGTTTGTAAAAATAGGGTCATTAAAACAATCTTAAAAGTGATATCCCTTTTTATATCACGAAGGAAACACCCCTTGAAAATTGTTCAAAATCGAAGAGTATGAGTTGTATATACATATATATATATATATATTGTATATATTGTGGGTATAATAGTATAGGATTCCATAAAACATGAAAACACCCTTAGAGTAGAGTACTCTTCTTAAACTGAGGGGTTTGCATGTTGAGTATATGCGTATAACAATAAATCGGATATGTATATACATATATATATATATATAAACCGAGTATATATAACGTTTTATCTTAAACCGAAAAAACACTAAAACACCCTTAAATCTCTTGAGGATGAAGCTCGAGACATGGGTATGCTCGCTGGATTGCTGGGAATTTAGGGGAGATGAGGAGGAGGAGAAACCGCCCTGAGTTTCATGTAGCAGGGGTGAGGTTTATGTAGAGGTTTTCAGCGCAACTAGGTGGCTCGATCCAAGGGTTGGCCCGGTGTAGAGGAGACGAAGGTAAATCGCCCTAGTAGGTGGGGGTGTGCGAGGTCAACGTGAGCAGTGGAGTGGAGGCGTCTCTGGCAAACCAGCTACTGGTTCGCGGGACCCCGGGCGTGAGGTTGAAGATGACGGGGTTAACAGTAAAAAAACACGCGATGGCCGGGATCTGACTTGAGTGATCGGACGGCTGCAGTGAATTGAGCTTTTTTAAAACACATCAATGACCGGTATCTTCCTAGGAGAGATTGGACGGAGGAAAACGATTGCACGACCATCATATGCTTCGCCGAATAGGAACAACGCGTTTAAAAAAAAACAGATTACTTTTAAATGGAAAAAAAGTATATAACATTAAAATGAAATTTACACAATTTAACACAAATATTTAAATTAGAGATTCCAAATTAAAAATCCCATTGTAAAATACCTTATAAATCTAATAAATTTTATAATTAAAATACAAAACTTTTATTAGGAACTTATATATTTAGAAATCAAAAATCCAATTCATAACATTCTTTACTTGTTGATTTATAAAATTATGTTAAAAAGACCCATAGTTTTTCTCTAATTCAAAACACATAGATTTAGAGATCCGAAAAGATAAATTTTTCAATTATTGCTGATACCCCGTTCGACACATTTTAAAATACCTTGTTTTCCACCATATCAGGATCAAAATAGATTCATTTGCAAGAATAATATTTTATTTTAATACGTGAAGATATAATTCTAATATTTTGTACTTATTAAAATATTGAAATACCATAATATTATAAAAGCGTTATAAAGACCAAAATTTTATAAAAAGATGCACCTCAGCCATTGGAATCGAACGGTCAAAACAAACAGCCATATTCCCTTAGAGGTCCATTATAAAAGCAAGGGGTAGGATGTTTTATATTTTCAAAACACCAGACCCTTGGCGGATGGCTCTCCTCATACCTCTGGTGCTGAGTGCATGCGCGGTGATTCTGGCTGTTATACTTTTCACACTGATGGACCCTGAAGATAATGACTATCTGATTTCGCGTGTTGTGGTTCTTTATAGCCTTGTTGTGGCCATGTTACGTCTTGTGTAGGGTACTTTCAATTAGATGGGTCTTTTTGTAATGTATCTTTTAAATATATAACAGTTTATTGTATTCTTCATGTTTGATTTCCCCTCGAATTCTTCATCAGCACACAAAGCATAAAATAAAATAAAACAAGAGACATCATTAAAAAGCACAACATTTTTCACTTGGACTAGTTTATAAAACCTGGGGCGTCACATTATCCCCCTCTTAAAAGAATTGCGTCCCCACAATTCGATCGGCGTACATACACTGACTTATTCACACCACTTCTCTGACACCCTTGGTGATGTCCCTTTACCTCCACTTCCCATGGAAGAAGTTACTATTCAACTCAATCTCCAGGGCTGAACAAAGCTTGTGGGTCTCCTCTTCCCAAATACATTTTTGGAAAAGTGGGATGTGTTTGAAGCCAAGCTCCCATTTGATACAGGTGGTTTTCCAGAGATGGGAACGAGTGAAATAAAGCTTCGCGACATCCGCTTGGAATTGGTTCCTAATGATCTCTCGAACCACTTCATAATTGAAGGATTCTATGAAAGATCCAAAATCGCAGAGCTCCCCAAGCATGCTAAAGCACATGATTTGGTACATAAAGACTGCGTGGAAGTCCAAATGATTTGCAGCTTCTCCAAATGCCGGGAAAGCCAAACATTTATTGTTCATGGTGAAACACAGGAAGAGTCCCTCATAGTACTTCCCTTTCTTTTTATAATTCTCAAACAGCGCACTAGCCATTTGGTTATACACAACTTCTGACCCTCGGAAGATTCGAAGGACATTCGATCTTTTCGATATTTCATAAAGGGTTTTGCACATGAGTCGTAAGTTAACAAAAGGTTGCTAACTTGTTGAGTAGGATTTTGCTACAATAGTCTCAATGATCTCTGTAGGGAGAGTCAAGAATCTTGGCGTGGTTCACTGTCTTGCCATCTGAGACGTTTAAGAACAAACCCTACTTAGTAAAACATTATTAATGTTTTTGTGTTGTCCTAATTTACCAAGGTTGCCTAAACCATTCCTCTGATACCAACTATGACGCCCTGACCCCAATAGCCCGGTGTCAGTGCTTTGGTTAGGGTGTGCAATTTATTTCATACAAATGAAACAAATAAATCACACATCATAACTCCTCAGGAGGAACTTTCTGGTTTAGATCCTGGAGAATCAGAGACAACAGCTTTGCTTCTTCATTGTTGAGATTAGAACAAAAATCCAAGACTTGGAAAGACTTTATCAACCTGAAATAAATTCATAAAAACGTAGGGTGAGCATTGAAAATACTCAGCAAGGGGTTTTTGAAAATACTTAAATACAGCTTTTGAAAACTACGCTGAAAAATAATTTTCCATACTTAGATAGTTTCCTTAAAAAAAGAAATCAAGACTAAGCAAAGGTTGATACATCATAGTTAAAGTACATCATACTTATGGACTAGAACACTTAGCGGTAACTCACTTAGTAAACAAGATAAGCATAACAATAAAAAGGCATGGGTTGCACGAAGTAAAGTGTCAATAAAAAAGAAAGGTGTGTATGATCAACAAGATGAAAATGTCATCAGAGTCGCGAACAACCGCATCATCTACACAAAATATGCACATCATGACATGATAATTGAAATAAAAAATTTGGAATGAAGTTCTGGAAAAGAAATTGGTCATGCATCAACATTGCAATATCACATGTCTTGTGTTTCATTTTTTTTTAATTTGATACTCATAGGTAAGGTTCTATAACCAAGGTTATTCTGCTAGTCGGAATAATCACTAGGTTTGTCATAAACAAAGAAATCTATACTGAAGGACTCATGGTCTCTGTGTCAAGGCCTTGTGACATGACCTAAGGTTAAAAACCCCAATCTGACTATCTCGAGAATTATCGACGCATCTAGGAGCTTACTTTTACCAATCTCCAACCCGGAGGGCTTACATTAACCAGTCCCCAACCTGGAGGGTTTTCTTCTTACTGGACCCCATTCCGGGTAGTCCCATACATTTCTCACATGTTGATATGGTCAGATATTCAAGGTGTCCCATACCACTTTGAATACTAAATTTTCATTTCATATTACCCAAGGTGTCCCATACCACTTCGGGTAATACAATCTTCATTACTCATTACCCAAGGTGTCCCATACCACTTTGGGTAATTTAGTTCATAGTTCATTATCAAGTTGAGTCATATGCATGAACAATATAAATATGACAACAATTATATAATTGGTTTACAAATACATGATACGACAGAAAAAATGGAAAATATGGAATAAAAGCAGGCATGGTTAAGCAAGCATACTATGTGCATAGAACAATTATTTAAGCACACAAAATGATGAATGTTTGAGACTTGCTCCCACGGGGAATTAAATGATGAGTTTCTAAAATTCCAGTACATGGAAATGAACTACTTGGCATTAACGTTTGTACTTCACAGGTCACAGTACTTGCAACAAATCTCCATCCACTATTAATTAATGCGGCATGCTTGGAATAAAAATAATAAACACTTGCCATCTTTAAAATTCCGACGTTTGGAAGTAAACCACATTAAAAATAATACTTTTCATTAATCATTATTCTTCACTTGTCATTAAATGTGCAGTTACACTCTGCTCACTAAACATCACTGCAACGAGTTTGGTATAAAAATAATAGAGGATTTCAACATGTTAACATAACCCTTAAATCCATATCCATTTAATGCAAGTTTAAAACAGGCATAAGCATATCCTTAAAAAATCATTTCAAAGGCGACATTAATCAAGTTCATTTGTGTACCCTTAGATACAGAAATATAAAACAGCATAGGCAAGCACTAAAATCCTACATGCATAAAAATATTTACAACAATTTCTTGAAGCTAGGATTCAAGATATTAATCTTAAAAACACATACATACATAGGGATATATATACACAAAGTATATATATATATGGGGTTTCTCATAAATTAAACGTGGTTCACTTGAAATCTGAAACCTCTAACAATCTATAATTTATTCAGTTTTAAAAAAACAAAACCTTATGGATTTTAAATGTTCATGAAACTATAAATATATAAAACTTCAATTTCATCTATAACATGTTTGCACCCAAACCAAAGACCTAGTTCGCATTAAAAAATATTTTTCAAGGATAATTATTCATCTCTTAAACATCAGAACTGATTTCCATTCTAATACATTACCTTATATAAAAATATAGTTATATAAATACATACGGCTTACATAAAATCCAACCTGTTAGGAATTGATTTTAGAAAAACCCCTTTCAAAAGCATAATTCTTGGTATAAAAATACTGAATAATCTTTGATACCCTAAAAAAATGGGTTTCAGTGATGTATATACATATGTATATATGTATATATATATATATATTCAAAACCATAAAAACACTATACACTTGAGTTTTAGGTTTGTAAAAATAGCGTCATTAAAACAAACTTAAAAGTGATATCCCTTTTTATATCACGAAGGAAACACCCCTTGAAAATTGTTCAAAATCGAAGAGTATGAGTTGTATATACATATATATATATATATATATATATTGTATATATTGTGGGTATAATATAAAACAGCATAGGCAAGCACTAAATACAGATTTTGAAAACTACGTTGAAAAATACTTTTCCATACTTAGATAGTTTTCTTAAAAGAAAGACTTCAAGACTAAGCAAAGGTTGATACATCAGAGTTAAAGTACTTCATACTTATGCACTAGATCACTTAGCGGTAACTCACTTAGTAAACAAGATAAGCATAATAATAAAAAGGCATGGGTTGCACGAAGTAAAGTGTCCATAAACAAGAAAGGTGTGTATGATCAACAAGATGAAAATGTCATCAGAGTCGCGCACAACTGCATCATCTACACAAAATATGCACATCATGACATGATAATTGAAATAGAACATTTGGAATGTAGTTCTGGAAAAGAAATTGGTCATGCATCAACATTTCCATATCACATCTATTGTGTTTCTTTTTTTTTTAATCTGATACTCATAGGTAAGGTTCTATAACCAAGGTTATTCCCCTATTCGGAATAATCACTAGGTTGGTAATAAACAAAGAAATGTATGCTGAAGGACTCATGGTATCTATGTCAAGGCCTTGTGCCATGACCTAAGGGTAAAAACCCCAATCTGACTGTCTTGAGAATTATCGATGCATCGAGGAGCTTACTTTTAACGGTCTCCAACCTGGAGGGCTTACTTTAACCAGTCCCCAACCTGGAGGGTTTTCTTCTTAACGGACCCCATTCCGGGTAGTCCCATACATTTCTCACATGTTGATAAGGTCAGATATTCAAGGTGTCCCATACCACATTGAATACTAAATTTTCATTTCATATTACCTAAGGTGTCCCATACCACTTTGGGTAATACGATCTTCATTACTCATTACCCAAGGTGTCCCATACCACTTTGGGTAATTTAGTGCTTAGTTCATTATCATGTTGAGTCATATGCATGAACAATATGAATATGACAACAATTATATAATTGGTTTACAAATACATGATACGACAGATAAAATGGAAAATATGGAATAAAAGCAGGCATGGTTAAGCAAGCATACTATGTGCATAGAACAATTATTTAAGCACATTAAATGATGAATGTTTGAGACTTTCTCTCAAGGGGAATTAAATGATGATTTTCTAAAATTCCAGTACATGGAAATGACCTACTTGGCATTAACTTTTGTACTTCACAGGTCACAGTACTTGCCACAAATCTCCATCCACTATTAATTACTGCGGCATGCATGGTATAAAAATAATAAACACTTGCCATCTTTAAAATTCTGACGCTTGGAAGTAAACCACATAAAAAATAATACTTGTAATTAATCATTATTCTTCACTGGTCATAGAATTTTCAGTTACAATATGCTCACTAAAAATCACTTTAACGAGTTTGGTATAAAAATAATAGAGGATTTCTACATATTAACACAACCCTTAAATCCGTATCCTTTTAATGCAAGTTAAAAATAGGCATAAGCATATCCTTAAAAAAACAGAAATCATTTCAAAGGTGACATTAATCAAGTTCAATGGTGTACCCTTAGATACATAAATATAAAACAGCATAGGCAAGCACTCAAATCCTACATGCATAAAAATATTAATAACAATTTCTTGAAACTAGGATTCCAGATATTAATCTTAAAAACACATACATACATAGGGATATATATACACAATGTATATATATATATATGGGGTTTCTCATAAATTAGACATGATTCACTTGAAATTTGAAACCTCTAACAATCTATAATTTATTCAGTTAAAAAAAACAAAACCTTATGGGTTTTAAATGTTCATGAAACTATAAATATATAAAACTTCAATTTCAACTATAACATGTTTGCACCCAAACCAAAGACCTAGTTCGCATTAAAAAATATTTTTCAAGGATAATTATTCATCTCTTAAACATCAAAACTGATTTCCATTCCAATACATTATCTTACATAAAAATATAGTTATATAAATATATACGGCTTACATAAAATGCGACCTGTTAGGAATTTATTTTAGAAAAACCCTTTTCAAAAGAATAATTCTTGGTATAAAAATACTGAACAATCTTGGATACCCTAAAAAAAATGGGTTTGAGTGATGTATATACATATGTATATATTTATATATATATTCAAAACAATAAAAACACTATACACTTGAGTTTTAGGTTTGTAAAAATAGGGTCATTAAAACAAACTTAAAAGTGATATCCCTTTTTATATCACGAAGGAAACACCCCTTGAAAATTATTCAAAACCGAAGAGTATGAGTTGTATATACATATATATATATATATATTGTATATATTGTGGGTATAATTGTATAGGTTTCCATAAAACATGAAAACACCCTTAGAGTAGAGTACTCTTCTTAAACCGAGGGGTTTGCATGTTGAATATATGAGTATAACAATAAATCGGATATGTATATACATATATATATATATAAACCGAGTATATATATATTTTTAACTTAAACCGAAAAAACACTAAAACACCCTTACCTCACTTGAGGATGAAGCTCGAGACATGGGTATGCTCGCTGGATTGCTGGGATTTTAGGGGAGATGAGGAGGAGGAGAAACCGCCCGGAGTTTCATGTGGTAGGGGTGAGGTTTATGTAGAGGTTTTCAGCACAACTAGGTGTCTCGACCCAAGGGTTAGCCCAGTGTAGAGGAGACGAAGGTACATCGCCCTAGTAGGTGGGGGTGTGTGTGGTCAATGTGAGCAGTGGAGAGGAGGTGTCTCGGGCAAACCAGCTGCTGGTTCGCGGGACCCCAGGTGTGAGGTTGAAGACGAAGGGGTTAGTAGAAAATAAAACATGCGACGGCCATGATCTGGCTTGAGTGATCGGACGGCTGCAGTGAATTGAGCATTTTTAAAACACATCAAAGGCCGAGATCTTCCTAGGTGAGATCAGACGGTGGAGAAAGATTAAACGGCCAGCATATGCTTCGCCGAACAGGAACAACGCGTTTTTTTATAAAAAAGATTTCTTTTAAATTGAAAAAAAGTATATAACATTAAAATGAAATTTACACAATTTAACACAAATATTTAAATTAAATATTCCAAATTAAAAATCCCACTGTAAAATACCCTATAAATCTTATAAATTTTATAATTATAAAACTAAACATTTATTAAGAACTTATATATTTATAAATCAAAAATCCAATTTATAACTTACTTTACTTGTTGATTTATTTAATTATGTTAAAAAGACCCGTAGTTTTTCTCTATTTCAAAACACATAGTTTTAGAGATCCGAAAAGTTACATTTTTCAATTATTGCTGATACCCCATTCGACACATTTTAAAATACCACGTTTTCCACCATCTCAGGATCAAAATAGATTCATTTGCAAGAATAATATTTTATTTTAATACTTGAAGATATAATTCTAATATTTTGTACTTATTAAAATATTGAAATACCATAATATTATAAAAGCGTTATAAAGACAAAAATTCTATAAAAAGATGCACCTCATCCATTGGAATCCAACGGTCAAAAAACGGTCATATTCCCTTAGAGGTCCATTATAAAAGCATGGGGTAGGATGTTTTATATTTTCAAAACACCGGACCCTTGGCGGATGGCTCTCCTCATACCTCTGGTGCTGAGTGCGTGTGCGGTGATTCTGGCGGTTATACTTTTCACACTGATGGACCCTGAAGAAGGAGACTATCTGATTGACCGTGTTGTGGTTCTTTGTAGCCTTGTTGTGGCCGTGTTAGGTCTTGTGCAAGGTACTTTCAATTAGATGGGTCATGTTGTAATGTATCTTTTAAATATATAACAGTTTATTGTATTCTTCATGTTTGATTTCCCCCCGAATTCTTTATCAGCACACAATGCATAAAATAAAATAAAACAAGAGACATCATTAAAAAGCACAACATTGTTCACTTGGACTAGTTTATAAAACCTGGGGCGTCACACTAGACACACCATTGGGGGCTAGGATGGCTGGTGTGCGTCAATTCAAGGAGTGACCCCTTGAGGTTGGAGGGTGTCATTTCCTTTTGAACCTCTTTGTCTTAGAGATGACGAGCTACGACGTCATTATCGGGATGTACTAGTTGGTTCCCTTTCGAGCCTTTGTAGACTGCTATCGTCACATGGTGTGTTTCACTTCACCATAGGGTGGAGAGTTTCTATACAAGGCCGAATGGGATGTTCAGGCGAGTTGAGCTTGACCAGAGCATCATGGGAAATGTGGAGTCATAGCCCAGATTGCGAGCTTATATCTGGATGATCAGGAGACTTGTCAAACGGGTATCCCTCCAGTTGTTGATCATTTCAGGGATGTGTTCCCGGATGACTTTTCAGGTCTACCTCCAGTGCGTGAGGTGGATTTCTCTATCGAGCATGTGCCAGGAGCAGCACCAGTGTCCATTCCTACTTATAGGATGGCCACACCTGAGTTGCAGGAGCTCAAGAGGCAGTTAGAGGAGTTAAAGGCAAAGGTTTTTATCTGACCCAGTACTTCTCATTGGGGTTCTCAAGTCCTTTTTGCGATGAAGGTGGACGGTACCCTTAGACTTTGCGTGGATTATCGGAAGCTGAACCAGTTGACGGTTAAGAACTGATATCCCTTTCCAAGGATTCATGATATGTTTGATCAGTTTCATGGAGCACGAGTGTTCTCGAAGATTGACATGAGATCCAGATATCATCAGATACGCATGAGACCATCTGATATACTGCTTAGAGCTTTTCAGAGTAGATATGGTCTGTGTGAGTACTCAGTTATGTTGTTCGGACTCACGAACGCGCCAGCAGTTTTTATGGATCTGATTAATCGTTTGTTCCATCCGTATCTTGATTCTTTTGTGGTAGTATTCATGGACGACATCTTGGTATACTCACACACTCGACATGACCATGCCACTCATCTTGAGATCATATTGAGTACACTGAGAGAGCATCGACTGTATGTTAAGCTCTCGAAGTGGCTGTTTTGGATGGACTAGATTAACTTCTTGGTTCATATCATCTCAGTGGCAGTAGTTGCAGTATACCCATAGAAGGTGAGGGTAGTAGTTTCCTAGGAGTGTCCTAAGAACATGTTTAAGATAAAAAGATTCTTAGGGTTGGCTGGTTACTACATACGCTTCATACAAGACTTCTCCTGCTTAGCACCACCGTTGACTGGTCTGACTAAGAAGGGGGTGAATTTTTTTGGCCAGAAGCATACGAGATAGCTTTTCAGGACTTAAAAGGAAGGGTGACATCAGCACCGATCCTGATACTCCTAGAGTAGGGGAAGATCTATACAGTTTACTATGACGCATCAGGGATTGGGCTGGTGGAACTTTTGATGCAGGGAGACTGAGTTATTGCGTACGAGTCTCGGCAGTTGAGGCCACATGAGAGGAATTACCCGACACATGATCTCGAGTTGGCTGTAGTTGTTCATGTGTTGCGCTGTTGGAGACACTATCTATTGGGAGAGCATTTTGTGGTTTTTACCAACCACAAAACCCTTAAGTATATCTTTACTAAGCGTGACCTAAATCTGAGGCAGATAAGGTTGGTTGAGTACCTACAATCCTTCGATTTTGAGATTTCCTATACACCTGGTAATGGTAATGCAGTAGATGATGCACTATGCAGGAAGACTCAGATACAGGCAGTGTAGGAGGCCAGTGGTGAGTGGGAGCTCATGGCTTTGTTCTCTGAGATGCATCTGGAGGTGCACGACAGTCAGGGGAAGACATATATTTCATCTTTAGTTGTGACATCTACCCACCTGGATAGAGTGAGGATGAGACAGATATCGGATTCAGAAGGCCTATTTCTATGGGAGTCAGTGGCAAGTGATGACCCTCCTCCCGGTTGGACAGTAGGCGATGATGAGGTTTTGTGTTTCCATGGACGGTTATGGGTTCCCGGGGATATACGCGAGGAGCTGATGCAGGTGTTTCTTGCTTCATCTTGGGCAGTTCATCCCTGGGTTACCAAGATGTACCATAACATGAGGCGTTAGTACTAGTGTCCGGGTATGAAGAGAGAGATACCTGGGTTTTTCATGAGGTGTTGCACCTGTTGGCAGGTGAAGGCAGAGCACCAGAGACCAGCTGGGATTTTATGGAAGCTACCCATTCCAGATTTTAAATGGGATGATGTCGCAATGGATTTTGTGACGGGGTTGCCGAGGTCACCTAGGGGAAATAACGCAGTGTGAGTTGTTGTGGACAGACTCACGAAGGTAGCTCACTTCTTGCTGATCAAGGAGACCTTCGGTGTTGTCGAGCTCGAATGGCTGTATATCTAAGAGTTTTTACGTCTTCATTGGGTCCCTCGTTCTAACGTTTCAGATACGGACACCCACTTTATGTCTCTTTTCTGGCAGAGTTTTTAGAGGGCGTTGGGTACACAGGTGCTTCTGAGCACGACATACCACCCACAGAATGATGTCCAGTCAGAGCGTACGATACCGGTGCTAGACGAAAAGTTGTGTGCATGCGTCCTAGACATTGGGGGCTCTTGGGAGAAGCATATACCCTTAGTCGAGTTCTACTATAACAATATTTTTCTGGAATCTATTGAGGTGGAACCATACGAGGCTTTATATAGTAGGCCATGTCGATCACCATTGTTGTGGTTAGAGGCAGGTGTGGCAGGTTTACTGGGACCACAGCTCATGCATGAGACATCTGAGCAGGTCCAGTTGATTAGGAAGTGGATGGATATCACGCAGTCTCGTCAGAAGTCTTATGTTGATCACCGCAGACGAACTTTGGAGTTCGTGGTCGGGGATCAGGTTTTCTTATGTGTTTCACCGAGGCTGCGACACAAGCGGATCAGGAGACATGGTATGCTTTCACCGAGGTTTGTGGGACCATTTGAGATTCTATAGAGTGTTGGGCTGGTTGCCTATCGGTTGTGGTTACCGCAGTGGTACCGAGCCATGCACGACGTCTTCCACATGTCTCAGTTGCCTCGCTATCATTCAAACCTGTCTCACACATTTCAGCCTGAGGAGGTTGAGCTTCAGCATGAGGTGTCCTTTGAAGAGCATATGATCCGTATCATTGACAGGAGCATGAAGGTTCTCTGAGGCCGGTCAGTTCCTCTCGTACGGGTGCTATGGGAGCATGGCCGAGTGCAGGACAAGACCTGGGAGAGGGAGGCCGACATACGTGCTCAGTGGCCAGAGCTGTTCTGAGCTTATTCTTTTCCGCCCTAGGAAGGGCAATTCAGAAACAAATTTCTATAAGGGGGGAAGTTTGTATGAACCTGGTTCTTATTTTTGAGGTATGGGCTTCTTCGTTTTCCTTTTCCTTTAGTGTTTTTGAAAAAATATGGAAAATGGGGAAAATCCTAAATTTCGGAACTACACGCCGTGTACTTTTTCCACACACCGTGTACTTTTGGTCGTGTTGGGATGAGTACACAGGGCGTGTAGCCATGACGGTGACGTGGGGTGTAGGAACCAACTACATGCCATGTTGTGGTAACTTACACGCCGTGTAGTCAGTCGGCACGCTTAAATAGTAAGGCGGTAGAGTCACCGCCAGTTGGGTGATAGTAAATGTCATGTACTAAGGAGTACATGACTTGTACTAATGTCGATGGATGAACAGTGTGGTGGTGCCCCCAAATGAATAGTTTAATGAAAGAATTACACGCCATGTACTCATATGTACACGCCGTGTACATTGTTTTTTCGGCTTAAAATAGGAAGTAGCCTCCTCATTTGGCAGAGGAGCCACTTGAGCCAATTTGGAGCCAAAGGATGAGGCCGGAACATTGAAGATCCTCCGGGTGTTCGTCTGGAATCTGATTCGGCTTCAGATTATCTCGTTGGAACCGCACGGGTAAACCCTCTCCTCTCCCGGTACTATTCTTACAAATTCTTTCCCGAGGGGATGTTATTTACGTTTGAATGGGTTTTCTTCTTCGTTAGATCTATGTCATTCTTGGGCGTTTCTGGAGTCGGTGTTCAGGTATAATGTTCATTGGCGTATAAGGTAGGAGGGTTTGTGTTTATTTTCCAACCATCATTCATTTTTGTGCATTTTCGTGGCATGAACCCATGTTGGGGTGTCGTGTGGCTGAGGCCATTGTTATATTTAATTCCTAGAATTGCATAGGTGATTAAATTGTGATAATAAAATCCTGGTAGGGATCATTACTGGGATCTGGAACCACCCCCAAGGTGTGTTTCACTGTTTAGACATTTGGCCAGGATACCGGAGGGTATGCCATTAAAGTAGTAATTATAGAATTGCCTTGAGAGGAATTTCTTGTTACTACTTGTTTACCTGTTTGGCATGGCCCGGTTACCTTATTAGCCTGAGGGCGTTGTTGTATTTGGCCTGATGGTGTTGTTGTGATTAGCCTGAGGGAACTGCACTATTTAGCCCAAGGGTTATAGTATTTCGCCTGAGGGAAACCATTCGTGCATGAGGGATTGACTTCTGTTCCTGGGGGAGACACATCCTATGCCTGAGGTCAATTTCTGTTACACCTGAGGGATATACCTGCGTGTTGGATTCTGTTTACCTGAGGGTAAGATTTTACCTGTCTGAGGACCTGGACTATTTACATAGAAATGAACTGTGGTGATTTCTAATGTTTAAATGGATTAAATGGATAATAAATTGGCAATATAACTGGTAATTAGTTACTTTTGAGTGATGCTTACTTTATTTCTTTTTACTACTGCACACTGTTGTTGCATGCTTACATGCAGTTGGGCACGAGCCTTTGGTGGGTGCCTACTGAGATATATCTCTCACACCCTGTTTGGGCGATGATTTTTGGCACTAACAGATTACGTTTCTGCAGGTGTAGATAGGGGTAAGATTCTCTATATAGGTACTTGACTGTTGCTGAGAAGTAGGAGGGCATGGGACCGAGCCTAGGCTCGCGATGCCGCTGCCAGCTGTTTTTCATGTTTTGTTGTAATTTGTATTTTGTTGTACTGTATTGATGTATAACATGTTCTGAATATTTTCTTAGAACTTGAAACATGTATCATCATCATTTATATACTGTTGGTTATATCCACTGTTGTAGTTTATTTCAGTTGTGTATGGTTTACTTCTTCCACTGTTTGTTGTATGTTTTATTTAAATTCCTCTGCTCTACACTTTGAAAAATGAGGACATAGTTTCCCCACTATCAGACCTGGGCCCTTGCTGCTAGTCGACAGCCTCTGGAATTTTGGGAAATGCACTTGAGGTCACGTGGTGAACCGGGCTCGAGGCACCCACTGCGTGGCACCCGGGTCTGGGATGTTACATACATCAACCGGTGAAATGCAGGCATATAGACTAGTCGCCAAACACATGGAGGATTACTCCCCTTCCAATGAATAATGCGAAGAATGAGAAGAACGTCAGTTACGAACATATTCTTCAACCTTCTTCCTCGTAATCCTTCGACGTGGGGTGTGATCATCAACCACGGATCGACGACCAACCTACCATGAAGTCAACAAAGGATCTCCCATTAATCAAAAGGTTGGGGATCTTTGTGTTATTTTAATTATGAGAATAAACCCCCGATCCTCATAAATCATGTTATGGTATCAGAATCATCGTTTTTGGTCAACGTAAAGAGGATGGTTAGAGACACATGAACATGGTCCGACCCTCCACTTGTTTGTTCTTTTTTGGTGAAGATGAAGGCTGTACACGCGGCTATGACTATGAAGGCAGCGAACAAAGGTTGTGCTACCTGTGGACTATGTGAAGTGTGTCACCCCCGCGGCGCCCCGATGCGCTACATGCTCCCCCGCACCCCTTCCGGTGCGCTTCCGGCACCCCATGACCTTGCTGGCGCGCTACCTGGCACCACACGCCCCTACCGGCCCGCTCCCGGCGCCCCACACCCTGCCGGTGTGCTCCAGACACCCTGCGCCCCTACCGGCGCGCTACTCGGCACCCCGAACCCCTAACAGCCCGCCGCCCGGCGCTCTGCGCCCCTGTCGACACATCTTAATCCTGCACAGCTCTGGTCGCTGCCTGCCTAATGCGCCCGAGGCCTCCAGGAGACCAACGGGCCGACCTATGCCCCGCGGGGCCAGCCTGCTAGCCACTAGGACACCAGCCTCTGGAGCTGACCCGCGGCGTCCCCCGCGATGTCGCAGGCCGAACCGGTCCCGTCTTCCGGGCCGAGTTACCAAGCCGCATACATGGCGACTATCGGGCCGAACCGCCCTCGTGGTACGCTGGGTCGGGCCCATCAGATGGGATCAAAATTTAGAGGGGTGACCCGCCCAATGGGCCGGGTCATCCCAGACTGGGTTGGGCTGCATCGGTCCGACCGGGTGGGACCGGACCTGGGCCCATTATTGACCCTTTACTTACATGGGCCATATGTTTGGCACCAGATATCCGTTTGATGAACCATCAGTGATGCCAGTATTATTGTAGCACAACCATCCATTTGATTATACCCCACTGGAGTTCGTGGTATAGTTTACTCACGGTGAGGTTGGTTCGTACATGAATACATCCAGTCCCCGAGACTAAAATGCTAATAACTCATTGACAGGGAGTTTGATTGACGTGTCGTCTATTATGTTGAGACCCCTATGACGTGGAGGTATTTGGAGATAATTTTACCTGATACTTCGTGTCACTTGGAGTATCAACCAGTAGCTTGTGGAACATATCCTTCCAGAGAAGAGCATAAAGAGTGCGAAGACCTGGTAGTTGTAGACCTGATGACTTCTTGACCGATTCGACTCGAAGTGATTCAACTAGCCCAGTGGACGGAGTACCAGGTTTGTCAGGAGACCCCTTGTGGATGGAGTGCCCGGTTTGGGTGCCGAACCACGGTACTCTATTGGAGGAGTACCTCTGACATATATTTGTTGGAGTGCCCGGTTTGGCGGTAGACCCGCTGCGGACGGAGCGCCTGGTTTGGCAGTAGACCCATGATACAAGACATGAGGAGTTCCTTAGCAGTCCAAGGTTAGTGAGTAGTTCCTCGGAGTCGCGACAGTTCTACTGTACTCGACCGAGGAGGAGTTCTCCAGCATTCGTTGTTTTGTTAATGAAAATCTTGGTTTTATCTGAGTCAATTACCATCTTGTATTCCTCATTATTGAGATGGGTTACATTATAACATAGGTAAATGTATGGTCATATACCTATGTAATGGTTATCTATTGAAATAATACTTTGTGGATTATCATTGTTGAATTTTGTGAGACCTTGAGGGTCTCGGGGTCCCTACTGAGTATCGTTATACTCACCCTTGCACGAGCTATGCCTGCACCTCGTTGTGTTGGATGCAGACGACAGACTATGCTAACCGAGGTGGGGTATGCGAGGACTGGACAATACCTGGAAGTGGAACTCACAACGAGTCGATACCCGGAAGAGGCATATGGATGCGGAGCACAAAGGAGGCTATCTGTACCTACCATTCGGGTAGGATTCATGGTGGATGATCCAGGAGCTGCTAGACACCTTCCAGCTGTTTGTCTTTTTAGTTGTACCGTTTTGTCCTTTCCTTGTAATTTATTGTTGGGATTGTATTTACGGCCCCTTTACTTTTATCATACTTGATACACAGTTTTTACATAGTGTTTTCTTCCTCTTGATCTATGATTGTGTTTTTTTTACAGTTATAAAGGCAATGTCTTCACTGCTTTAGGGATTTATGCCTTTGGTGCTAGTCGCTAGCCCCTGGCCTATGGACTGCGGGCTTGGAA
This sequence comes from Viscum album, assembly GCA_963277665.1. Lineage (NCBI taxonomy): Eukaryota > Viridiplantae > Streptophyta > Magnoliopsida > Santalales > Viscaceae > Viscum > Viscum album. The sequence goes on from OY728158.1 coordinate 1,295,991,690, forward strand.
TAGTAATGATACGGGCCCTAGGGGACGGGTCATGACATTAATCAAGATCATCAAGCTCCTTTATTTCTAGAAAACTAGTCAGTTCTCTTGGACTAGTGGTTTACATTCTTCATATCCCCTGCCGTTGAATACACTATTCATATGACAAACTGAAATCATTGATGTGAACTTATTTAGTACTATGATGTTGGGACCACATCAATATATTGTGGATATGTTATTACATCATATATAACCATAATATCTCACTAATGGACTCAATTTTATGAATTTCATGTGTTCTTTTATCGACTATATATGAAGGGGAGTTATGTTATTGAATTTGGAGGGAAAATGTGATTATTTTTCTCGTGATAAGAGTAATAAGTTGGGAATTAGGATTATGGATTTCATTATATTCTAGATGTAATAATTATATATAAAATTTGTAGATGTTTGGAAAGAAGAGGATATAAGGGTTTTCCTGGAGATTGGGGATGTTTTTCTCAAGGAGTTCATGATGCAATCCCACTTAGCATGATGTTGAGTTTAGGATACGCATCCAGTACGGTTCTAGTATATTTTAAATGTATAATTAGTTTATTGAACCTTATGGGTTTTAAAGACACAATATTAATATATATTAACTAATGTATAAGAGTTTCATCCATCATACTATGTCACTTTAGGGTTTTCCAGTGTTATTCAAAATGAATGAAGATTATATTATAAAGTTGTGTGTTGACCAATAGAGATTGAATCAGTTGATGATGAAGAACCACTACACAACCCTAATTATTTATGATCATTTTTGATAGATTATGTTCAACAACCTCAACACCAGTATCATGTGGATGGTTCCATACTTAATTTCTTTACCATAGATACATGATTAAAAAAGTACTGAAAATGATATCAGTTTTGGAAACTATATATATAAATTATACCCATTATACATTGGTAATTTGAAATGGATCCTAATACATAATAAAATCTATTGAAATAAATGCTTCAAAACTCATTTAAAACTCTCTTCTTCATAACCTGGTCAATGGAAAAAATATAAGGATGAGATCAAATAATTTTAAAGGGTTAAATATAGAATAATCCTTCAATGATCAATAATAAATAATAAATATCAGAATAAAAATAATCAAATAAAAATTCAATTTAAAGAGTAAATTATTGAATATTAGATATGGTAAGGTAAATAACAAAATACACATGTCATTTAATCAATAAGATGTGGATGAAATGTATTGTAGCATTTTGACACATTGAAAATCTCATGGATAACATAAATATGAAAGCATGAAATTAGTAACTATTGGATTCCATGTTTCCAATGTACATTGATCCCTTAGCATTAGGATATACTCTCAACACAGTTTAAAACAAATGGGTGAAACCCATTCTAATTTGGCCCATAGATTCATCTCAGAAGAGTACTAACACATCGAGGGACTTTCATTAACCAGGACCCACCCAGGTCTTCAGGTCCCAATAATTTCTCATATATTAGATAATCAATTTAATAATGTTCTTTATCATCAAATATAAATATTGTGTTATGAATACATATTTATAAATATTTCCACACATATAAAAAATAACATTCAATATTATTATATTATGTAAAAATGGTATACGGTTTATGAAACAATCATATCCATAAAAAATAATATTTATTTTTAATATAAATAAATATTATATTTATAAATGATTACAAGGAAGGGATTGTTTCAAGATATTGTTAACATTCTCAAAATAATGTGATATTGGAAAGATAATGTTTTCCATATGGTAATTATCAACTCAAAATAAGAATGATGGTAAAATTCAAAGTGAAACATAAAATCCCTAAAATTAGGTGGGAATAATGATATTTGATGATAATGGGGAATTATATAAACACCATTCACGTGAATTGTTTCATTATAAAAAAAGTAGCAATTGGATATAAAATGTGATGAAATCATTTACCCCTTGGTAATATTTGACTTATAAGCATCATGAATGAAATAACTAAAAATGTAAAAATAAATTCCGTGAATATAAATTTAATCATTATATATAATATAATATGATAGTACAAATCCACAAAAAACCATGTAATTATGAAAATGGAAAATGCCTCATGGAAGAAGAAGTGATACGAGAATCCCTTAACTCGTGCTTTCCATTGAGTCATACATTATTTAACCTCTTTTATAGTGGTTCTAATCTACATATTAACTTATTACATAAAAATATTTATAACTATTATATCATTCATGATACTTTTATAACATCATATCACTTGTTTTTTAATAATAAATCATTATTTTTATTGTTTGTTGTTTTAATTCACTTTTTTTAGTATGTATTAACTCATTTTTTTATTAATTTTATCTAGATCCATATTTAAACATATTCATAATGTAAAAAAAGATTTAACTATCATATATATTTTTGATATTTTTTTAATGTTATATAAAAAATTTGTCCATCAGAAATGAAATACAATGTTTATGAAGATGGTAGGTTGTACATAAAACTGAACATTATTTACATTTTTATATCATATTGAATAAATATAATTAAAATACATACATATATATATATATATATCATTAAAATATCATATTGATTACATATAGGTAACATATTTTTATTAAAATCATCCTTAATACATTCCATGTAATGTTTGAATGAATCAAGTCGGTTCGCGAGGTGGTATTCTATAGAACACACAAATGATGTTATCATGTTCCTACCAAATATAAATAATTAAGGTATATGTTATATTATATTTATATTATCATAAATAAATTATATATATCTAATATGTATTATATCATCTTTAAATACATATTTTTTCACCCTTCATGGGTGGTTATGGAAGAGAGAACGACATCAGTTCGTGAGGCTGTGGTCTGTCGTACACATGAATATTGATAGTATATCCCGTCGGACACCTCATCTAGTAATCATGTTTTAATGATCAAAAATACTATACATTATGTTAATGATTTTATTAATATTTAATCTATCTCCAATCATGTGTACAAATGGAAGGCTTCTTTATTCTTTTAATAATCATATCCAATATCTCAAGAGCTATGTTTGATAATTGCAAACAATGTTTAATTTCTTTTATAATGGATTTATGTGATAAATTATTATGTCTAATATATTATATAAATGTCACTTCTAATTTTTCTATACAGATATTTGGCTAAGCCTGAGAAACCCTGAGTATGCCAGCAGTTATTTTTTATGGAAAAGGAAAGAGACACCGTGATCTAGACACTATGACCAGAAACTATGACCCTTACACCGTGACCCAGACACCATGACCAGACACAATTACTAGACACTGTGACCGAGACACCATGACCAGACACTGAGAACCAGACATTGTGACCAGACACCGCATATGTGCTACGAGTTATTGATCACAATAGAACTATGCCATTATTACTGTATCACTGCTCTAATGGAAATGAGGAGACATTATTTCATGAATAAATTATTTCCATGTAACACTACTTTCAAAATGACTATGGCCCTGTTATTTAATCTGTTTTGTCGTTTTTCAATTTAATTTATAAAATTAATATTTGAGTCTTTTAAATTAACTGATATAATTAATATTTCATTGTAGACATGTTGCCTGATATTTAGAGGTCTGAGGTGCAAAATATGTGCATCCTTTCATCTCCAACAGATGCACTCCATGAATAAAATGAGTAGTGTGTCCATGAAAAAGTAGTACACGATAACGATGAATCATGTGAATTCTTGAGAAAATTACTAACTCATGCTACTCAATACTTCTGATGAACACATGAAGCATTCTCAAATATCTATAGTTGGTATTCCATTGATCAGAGTCAAGAACATCTTTACAAATCCTAATCTATGAAGAAAATGGGCCAGATCTGAATGAAAACTAGATCATTAGACTTACGATACTCTATTTCTCACAAGAGGACTCAATTCTAACTTTTGCATCATCCTAGAAGTGCAATGATATATATATTAACACCCAAAGCACTTTTGCCCTTATCTCATATTTTTTTCTCTATTGTGTATTGTTTTTAACTTTCAAGAAGTGTGTGAGTGCATCTTTATAAAAACAAACACTATATCCTTCATTAAATTGGAGGATATAAGATATGATTTCTCTAAAATCTTTTTACACTTGATTATTCCTAGAGATAAGTGTGGTAGAGGTCACTGTCTGACATGTTAATTTATACCCATGAAAAACTATGGAAGATGTAACATGACATTGACAGTCATGTTCACCTTTTTTCTCCCAGTCCTAATTGTGGATAATGTATATTAATATAATATTCATGGTGATAGGTGATCAACAGGTGGAGTGGATTAGGTCTCATCTTGAGACAAAACCACTTGTTTTGTATCCACTATGTTGATTAACTATGTTTTCTCTAGATTAGTATATAATTCAAAACTCACTAAATTTACATTGATAGTTAATATTGGAAATAATTTATAATTGTTTATCTTTATTATAATATCTTTAAAAGTAATATTAATAACTAATATTAAAATTGATGAGAATTTATCAAACATATGAGATGTTATTTAAATAGTCAAACATTAATAACTGTATTACATTGATTTACTATGTTTTATTTAATTTTATTGGGGAGCCTTTAAAGAATAAATTTAAAATAGAAATTTTTAGAGATACAAAATTCACCCCCTCTTGAGTACTCTACTCTGACCAATATTTTTTATCAATGGGTTTTTTGTTATTCTTGTTAAGAATCTATTTTTGACCTCATTCAACCGCGATTTTTGTTATACATTAAAGATCATTAAATTTTAGTTAGTTATAAATTTCTATCTCATTAAATTTATTTCATTATTTTGGAAAATATAATGGATGGTTCTACAACAAATAAACCACCATTCTTTCATCGAAAAAATTATGCCCATTGGAAAATTAAAATGAAAATTCATTTAAAATGGATGGGTTTCGAAATTTGGTCTTAAAATATAGTGGTGTATATGATTATTTATTCTAATAGAATTACATGAGATGACCCAATCAATAGTGCCTAAAATAAAAATTTCCATGCTATGAATTCATTTTATTTTTCTTAAGGAGATGGGAAATTTAATAGAATATATGCATGTAAAAATGCCCATAAAATGGGGGATACTTTATCTGTATCACATGAAGGAATTTCAAATGTGAATGAAATGAGACTTAATATTATAATATTAAATATGATAACATTAAAATGAAACACGATGAACCTATTCTTACATGTATCTCAGGTTCAACAAAATTTTCAACACAATGGTTTCTCTTGTAATAGAAGTTACTGCCAAAGAGAAAATTATGTGGATTCTTATTTTCCTAACTGATAGATGGAGGGTAAAATCTATCTCTACTAGAGAGTCATCCGACAACAGCAAGTTACCTGTAAATGACCTCATTGGTAATCTAATGAAGTATGAAGTGAATTTGAAAGTCATCAAAGAAGAGGATGATGAACCCAAAAGAAATGATTTTTCATTTAAGACCAGAAACTCTAAACACAAAGAAAAAGGGAAACTATAAGTCTTTGTAGAATGTTCCAACTGTGAAAAATCATGACCTATCCATGATGAGGATATGGATCAACTATCCATAAGGATTAAGAGATTTCACAAGAAGAAGATTTTTTTTTGGAAAGACTTACTTCAAGGAACTATATTATCAAAAAGGAAGCTGGATGAATGATTGGATAACTAGTGAAGACTCTGATGAGATATTATACTTTGAGTATAAGAGAAAGAGACATGTAATGTCTGATTGTCCCAAGCTCATGTAATAAAATGAGGAAAAGATAAAAAAGTATAAAAAAGTAACTAATAAAACATGTAGTGCTTCTGAGGATAGTTTAATTGACTAAAAATATTCAAATGATGAGCAGGCTATCAAATCCAATATGTGTTTTATGAAAAACACATTTGATGTAACACTAGAATCTTTTGTACACAATTCCGATTATTTTGGAGATGAGAGTGAATCTGAAAATATGTCTAATGATGAAATTATTGAGTACTTTACTATTCGTGAATAGACATGTGATGATGGAAAATATATACAAATCTTTAAGGAAACAACATTCTATTACCTCAAATATTAAATTAGAACATATTGTCGAGAGGCAGAGAATTGATCAATTACTCAAAGAATACAATGCAGTAAATATATAAAATGGTAAATTGAAAAAGGATCAGGAAAGGTTTAACAATGGTAAATATACATTATTAAAAATAATAGGTAATCAAATTTCTCATTAATGCACTACTGTTATTAGCTATCAACCAGGTAAATAAAATTTTTGACAAACTAATTTTATTTCTACATCTATGACATACATCTTTACTCCTAGTTCTAGAAAACATTCATCTAGTTCAAATTATGATACAGTCAATATTGTTTCATCATTTTCTAGAACAAATAGAGTTTATTTTTCAAGCACATTACATAATGATAATTGGAAACCAATGAGGCAGATCTGGGTTCTTAATTCACTAGTCACAAATATTACTAGACCCAAAATATATGGCTTCCAAAATCTATTTTTATTTGACTATTTTTTATGAATAATTCTTAATGATCTCGTGTAAAAGATTATGTTTCTTGGATTGAGGGTGTTCAAGACACATGACAGGAGACTATTTATGCTTCATGAAATTAATAAAAAATTATGGTGGACATCCCTACGTGGGTGGAAAATTCTATAGGAAAGATCATTGGCCTTGGACAAATTCGTAACATTATATTAGTTTTAATTTCCAATGTACATTTTTTTGATGGATTGAAATATATTCTTCTTAGTATTTTAGAACAATGTGATGATGGATTTCATGAATAATTTGAAAATGATGCTTGCATTTTTTTTATTCTAAAAATGAATTAGTATTTTCTTTCATTCAGAAATAAAATTGTATACACTCTTAAATTTGATTTTTTAGATTCTCAAAATGCTTCATGATTAAGTTTATTTCACAAATAATATTGGTTTTGGAATATGAGTCTTTGACACTATGATATTTAATCACATATAAATTTTATTAGAAAAATCATAGTTAATGACCTACCTAAACATGAGTTTCCAAATGATAAAGTGTTTAATCCTTGTCCAAAGGGATAGAAAAAAAAAAATTCTTTCATAATAAATAATAAAGTGTTAACTTGTAAACCGCTCGAATTGGTTCACATGGATTTGTTTGGACCATCAAGGGAATCTAGTTTAAATATGAATCACAATGTTTATGTTCTTGTAGATGACTTTTCTAGATAAACATGGACATTATTTTTGGCTCACAAAAGTGAAGAATGATCTCATTTTACCAAATATTCAAAAAATGTAGAGAATTATAGTGGACATAGAATTAAATAATTAATAAGTGATCATGTATGTGAGTCTGAAAATCAATAGATTGAATCTTTTTTCTCACAAAATGGCTATATTAAAAATTTCACTTCCCCTAGAAAACGTCAAATGAATTGAGTTGTATAATGAACAACTAGAACCTTGCATGAAATTTAAAGAACCATGTTTGGTGAATATACTTACATATTTAAATTTTGGATGAAGCTATAAATATATAATTCCATATTATTAAAAGATCTTTGATTCGACCTATTTTTAAAATAACCCCACATGAATTATGGAACAATATAAAACCCAAATTTATCTACATCAATGTTTTTTGTTGCAAAGGATATCTCTATAATACAAAGGAAAATATTGAAAAAATTTCATCTAAGAGTTATGAAGGTAGAATTATTGGATAATCAATATCTTATATAACTTATATAGTGTTTAACAATAGAACTAAATTTTTGGAAGATTCTTTCCACGTAAAATTAAATAAAATAGATCCACATCAGCCAAATACCACTCTAGAAAACATGGAGGATAATGTATCAAATTTGGAAATTAATTCAATGTCTTATACAATATTGTAAAATAATCTCTATAAACATACATTTCTGTAAATTTATCTGATTTTGGTCACAATGATCGTAAAACATTTGATGAACCTAAAATCACTAGACCTTATTTTTCAAGAGCTATTAAAACTTTTAAGAACCAACCTTTAGATGCATTTGTATGAGAGTTTGTTAAAGGGACTAAAACTAAATATTCTATTTTAAATCAGGTTGAACGTCAATACTTCTTGTCATAAGATGAACATAAAAACATTAATGATGTTATCAATGATGAATTCTGGGTGATAGATATGCAAGAAGTGCTAAATCAGTTTGAAAGTAACAATGTTTGGAAACATGTTGATAGACAGAAAGACACATTTACCAATGGAATGTTAAGGGTGTATAAAAATATGGTAGTTGATGCTGGTAACATTGTTAGAAACATGTCTATATTGGTTTCTAAAGGATATAGTCAAGAAGAAGGAATTGCCTACGAGGATCCCTTTTCACCAATATCTAGACTTGAGGCCATCAGAATTATTCATGCTTATGCTACATATATTAATTTCAAACTATATCAAATGGATGTTAAGAGCACATTTCAAAATGTGTATGTAGCTAGGGATGTCATTGTTGAGCAACCCCATAGTTTTTTCAAATACTCATTTTTCAAATTCTGTTTTTGAACTATCAAGATATTTATAGGGATTAATATAAGCTCAAAGAGGTTGTTATGAAAGAATGAGAAATTTTTTTTTTTCCAAAATTTTAAAAAAGGAATAGTTCATCCTACCCTTTTTATAAAACAAATTTCCAATGATGCCATAGTAGTTCAAATTTATGTAAATGAAATTATCTTTCGATATTCATGAAATTATATTTGTATTTAACTTACTAAAATGATGAAAAATGAATATGAAATGAGTTTAATTGGTGAAAGAAAATTCTCTCATGGATTTCAAATATTTAAAAATAATGATTGTATTATTTTATATCAAAACAAATATACAATATATATTCTAAAATGTGATGTCTTGGATTGAAATAAATGTATTGAAACTCAAATAAGTACTACTTTTATGTTGTATCATGATGAATATGGAAATTCAGTTGATCAATCCACATAGGGAGGAATGATTGGAATCTTAATCTACATAACTTGTAGAAAAAACCGACTTTTTGATTATCCTATGTATGTGTTCTCATTTTCAATCAAATCCTAAGGAATCTCATTTAAATATTGTCAAGAGAATTTTCAAAAATCTCAAGTTTACACACAATCTAAGACTGCTCTATCCCATAGGAAAATAATTTGAATTAGTTCAATATTCTGATTCTGACATTAGTGGTTGTATGTTAAATAAGATAAGAACCTATAGAACATGTCACTTTTTAAGAAATTCACTAGTATCATGTTGTAGTAAGAAATAAAGTTATGTTGTCTTATGTTGTGTGAATGTTGATCACATAGGTACTGGTAGTCAAAGTGAACATGTGTTGTTGATGAAACCCACATTTCTAGATTTTGGATATCAATTTAAGCATATACCTATAAGTTTTTACAATGCATATGCTATTAAAATCTCAAAAAATAATGTTTCATTCTTTAGGAAAAAGCATATGGATGTAAGACATCAATTATTTAGAGATCAATATCAAAAAGGTGACATTACTTTAGAATTCATTGGAAATGAATATCATCTTGCTGATATATTAACCAAACCATTAAATTATGAATGAATTGAGTACGTAATACATGTGTTGGGATTGATAAATATTATGTAGTAAGTGTATTGTTTCACAGTTTACGGTTCCACAAGTCATTGTCATATGATTACTGTCTAACTGTAATAGTTATATAGTTTTACTATATTAAAAGTTGTTGTTTCATTTTTACGGTTTCACAGTTACTATATCTTTGTTACGGTTTGGAACATACTGTCTAAAACAATACAATCGCGTAGTTTAGAAATCACATTGTTATGGTCTCACCGTGAATGTCTCTTATGGTATCAGCAAAAAATTCAGTTTGGGTCTCACCATATAGACGCAATATTGTTTTTTACCTATTATAACATGTATCACTATAATTAATTATTTTATTTTTTTACTTCCCCAAGATTTTAATTTTGCGACGCTTGACATACGTAAATGATAAAGACGAATTAATTTTCACTCCTTTCTCCACTCAAGCTATCATCTCTAAATCTAGAAGCCCCCTGTCAACCCTTTGGTTTGTTTTCTCTCTCTATCTCTTGAACATTCATTGAATGCACAAAATGAAACACCCATCTAGAACAAATCCTAAGAAGCGTAGATCAAAGAATCATTTGAAAATACCACCAAAGATAGTTCCCAGAGGTCCATTGAATCTGAACCTAGTGAAACAAATAGTGGTACCCTAAAAGGAAATTTTCCACCATTGCTTGCTTTCATGTAGGTATTTATTATTGAAAGTACTAAAAGTGAAATGTTAGATGGATTGGTCCAAAGAGGAGGATGGACTAATATACCTAAATCCAGTCGCACAGTTTTATCATACTGTTCAATTTTATTTTGATACGGAATATGGTAGTGTACTGAAAAGTTTGATCAATAGGCAATGATGTACAATTTTTTCACGAGTTTCGGAAATCATGCCTAAGGATACCACATGAGGGGATTTTTTAGGACTACTAGAGAGGTCCTCCACCTCCATGTGATATCATTGTTTTGGAATAATCCTTGCGAAGCATGACTAGAAATGAAACAAGTTGAAAATCAATAGCTACAGAGCAAGATGGGGAAAACTGAGTTTTGTTATATGTTTTTCTAGAAACTGATCATCCCCAGAAAATGTTATTTTTCTACACTCAAGTATCAGGATGTATTAGTGATACATCTTATGAATAATGGGCACAAGATCATCCTAGTCACATATGTTATCCTCTATATGTGTGAGTTTATATACATAACCTACATGTCATCCTCCATGTTCTACTCAAGGTTAATCCTATATATGCATCATGCAAATTGGATGGTTGGGCCAGATGAAAATTTCATTAAGGACTATGATTTTTTATTCAATAGTTATAGTTAATATAATGAAAATAATTTGGGATCCTTGGAGAAAATAATGGTGGGATGTTAATTAGAGGTTCAAAAAAATGTTAAACCAGGTTGAACAATCATCACGACCTGAAGAAATATCTCTTCTTTGTTTGGAAATCGATGAAATTGTTTTTTATACTGATGAGGAAGAACACAGATTGGCTATTGTACCTATAGGAAAATTTTTCCTGGATTTGGAAGCCAGTGAGCAGGCTCCTCAATTCTTAACTAAGAGAAAATTACACGTCTCTAAATAGATTTTTGATCTAGAAGAAGAACATGTCTCTAATGAATAATTTGTGGTTGTTGAAAGGGAAAAGTCTATTCTAGAAGAACTTTTAGAAGAAGATCATTCTCTTGAGAAAAAATCTACTTATGAGGAATATTTGGAGGAACAAGTTGTTCATGAGGTTATCTCACCTGCTGAAGTGAGATTATAGAATGACTTTCAATTAGCTAGAATTGAAATGGGTGAGGCAGTTGGGGATGATATTTTTGAAATAAATCAAGGATCTAAATCTTTTATTCCTATAAAAGAGTCACACATTGAAGGGGATCAGCACCCGAATATGGATATTGTTGAAGTGACAAATCTAGTTGATCCAAGCTCTTTGGATACATGGTATAAATTCCATACTATTTTGATGTGAATGATTACCAAGAAGTCTCTGTTAATGGTATAGATCTATCTAATGTGTTTTAATTGAAACCAGTATCAGCTCTGGATGTTATAGCTGCAATGAAAATGAGCCTATTTCAGCTCATATCCTCGATCCTTTATAAGAACATTACTCCTTTTTGAGTAAGGATGATTTGAATAAATTTTGAGCTACCCTATTGGCTATGGTTGAAATGATCTTGATCACTCAACTTTCTCTTGTGACAAAGTTGATTAAACTGTATGCTTCACTGTTGATAGAGAATAATATTTTACAGATTCACCCAGATATGCTTCATGAAAGTTAATAAGTTATTTTTTATTACAAATTTATCAGCGATGATGTAGAGTCTCTCAATGGTATAGATAAAGCTATGCAGAGAGTGTCCAACTCTAGATCATAACATCTTTCTCATCTCATTGAGGTTATTAGTTGTCAGATTCCACATAAACTAGAATTATTGATTCATCTAACATAACTTCCATAGCTGACAAGGTAGTTGAAAGAAATAATTTTTTTTCAAGAGATGTGTGGTCTTGTTATTGGTATTAACAAGTTGACTGATTAGTATAAGGGTTGTCTCGAGAATGTACTAAATCAACTTTAGACTCTTACATCTTATTTTACAGTTTCTAGTGCCTCTAGAAAATCATCTCAACCTTTTTTAGATATTGATCTGCTCAAAATAGTCATTAATTAATAACTTCAGTCTGTTCTTGGCAGCTTTGAAAAAGTGTATCTGTTTGTGTTTGTCCAGAATAGTGACAAAGTTCTTTATTTGGTGAGAATTCATTCGGATATTTCAAATTATGCTCAAGATGAAATTACTAAGAAGGTGTACGTCTACTTTAAAATGATTTTCTCTAAGCATGATATGAGAGTCCATTTCATGTACCTTGTATAGAATTTGTAAATCCATCATATCACTCAAGCTTCAAAAACTCATGTTCTAAAGAAAAAGGATTTGATTCATTTTTTGGACATGTTCATGGAAAACATGGATGAAATTTATAAAGGGATGCAGTACGGCAGAGAGATTATTGTTAACTTCATCAAAATTTTGAGGCCTTGTTTTCATCTGTAGAGAACTGTTATTGTGGATCATGCAGCTTCACCCTTGAGACACAATTTTTTTTACCTTCTCCATCCTCTTCCCTTGCCTTTAATTCTATGTCTATCTATTGAGCTCTGAGTCAGATTAGGCATGTTATTTATGACCAACTATTTCCTCGGACTTCTACTACACCTACCTTGGCTCCCTTGGTATTTTAAGGACTCCCCATACCATCCGATTTAGTGGGCTTCCTTCTTTATTCAATATCTACCTCTGCTCATATGTCTTCTAGTGATGTTGATGTCAAGGGAAAAGAGAAGACAATTGGGGCTGATGAAATTTGAATACTATCTTTTGATATGGATAATTGTTGTATTTTTTATTAATGTTTGTAATGAAACCTTTATTTTTATAATGCATTATGAACTCTTTTTTTCTCTTATCTCCTTTACTTTTGAACTCTTTTTGGTAATCCCAAAAAGGGTAGAGACATGTACTTTAACTGCACACTAAGGGAGGCTAAGGGAGAGACACATTCACTAAGAATAGATATCTCACTCAAATGATTTTTGATTATAAAAAGGAGGAGATAGTTGGACTCTTCAATTGATAATAATGATTTAGTGATCACATATCCTACAAATTCTAAAAATATTTTTAATCATGTGTAATCTATCTTAAATAATTTTTATAGATGGTTGGTTTCATTATGCTTTAAATAAACCTATCGAAGATATCTTGAGTTGTGATTGGTTGTTGTGAAATATTTCTAATTTTTGTTATAATGTATTTCCTTGATAAAGGATTTCATCTAATCTATTATATGAATATCACTATATTAGTCTATATACAGATATTTTACTAAGTCTACGAAACCGTGAATCTGTAACCAGTTATGTTTTTAGGGGAAGAGAACCAGACACCATGACCAGACACCGTGACCTAAACATCATGACCCATATATCGTGACCTGGACACCGTGACCTAGGCATTGTGATTAGACATTGTGAACATGAAATATGACCAGAAACCGTGACCTAGACATCATGTCCAGACATTGTGACAAGACACCGTGTCCCGTGACACCGTGAATGGAGACCGGGAAAAAAACATGGTGACCTAACAACGCATCTGTGCGACCAGTTCCAGATCAATATACAATAATACAAACCTAATAGTATCACTTCTCAAAGGAAAAGAAAGAGACACTATTTCATGAAGACACGTTTTCTTTGTGCCACAACTTCCTGATAGACTATGACACCATTCTTTAATCAGTTTTTTAATTTTTCAATTTAATTTCTAACAGTGATATTTGAGTTTTTTAAATGCACTGACATAATTAATATTTCGTTATAGGCATGTCACCTGACTGTATGAGGTATGAGGTGAATAATACTTTGATATTGTTGGCTCCAACACATGCACTCCATGAATAAAAATAGAGGTGTGGACCATAAAAAAGTAGCGCACGATAACGAAGAAGCACAGGAATTATTGAGAAAAGAACCATCACAAGAATCTCAAAAAATCTGAAGAACACACTAAGAATTCTCAAATACAACGATCTGGGATATCATAGATAGGATTCAAGAATAACATTGAAAAACCAACTCCATGGAGAAAATGATCTTGATCTGACTGGAAACAGAGCATCAATCTTTCGAAACTCTGTTTCCCACAAGATGACTCGATTTTCACATATGCTTCATCCTAGAAGTCAAAATCCATATTGACTAAAACCTAGAGAACTTATAAACTTATCAAAAATTTTTGATATATTTTTTACTTGTTTAGTTATCGATATGTGTGTGTGAGTCTTTATAAAAAAAATATTGTCTCCCACATTAAACTGGAGGATACATGTATCCTTCCTCTAACATCTTTTTACACTAGTTTATTCCCATATATAACTGTGGAAGAAGTCCATGTGTGACCTATTAATTTATAAACACGAAGAACTTTAGATGAGTTCATGTGACCTAGATCGTCTTGTTGAGTATAGTTTACCTCAATCAAGGGTGTGGATAATATTTATTAATATAAACTTCTTGGTGGATGGTGATCACCAAGTGGAGTGGATTAGGTCTCAGCTTTAGACTAAACCACTTGTTTTATATCCGTCGTCTTTTTTAACTTGTTTTCTCTATTTAACTATGTAATTCTGAAATAAATAAATATATTTGATAGTTAATATTAAAAATAATTTACATTTGTTTTTCCTTATTAGAATAACATCTGAAGAAATATTTATAACTGATATTAAGATTACTAAGAATTAATCAATCTTCTAAAAATTTATTTAAATAGTGAAACATTCATACCAGCATTACATTGTTTAACTAGGTTGTATTTATTATTATTAGGTTAAATTTTATTAATACTTTTCAAACAAATATTTTCATAGATACTCAATTCACCCCCCTCTTGAGTACACAACTACAAACAACATTTTACTTTTTTATGGAATAATGTGATGATTTAGTTAATAATAATATAATAACAAAATTTAATTCTATGTAATATAATAAGGTTGGTATATATGTTTTATATAAGAATTATTGATGTGGTATGAGAAATAAATATAAAAAAACTGATATTTGATTAATGTTATCTCTTTTCATGTAACACATTTTGTTCAATACAAAAATACACACATGGGTTTCATTCTAGAAAAAAAAGCTTCGATGATTTGATGAATTTTTAGTTTCATTTATTGTACTTTTTGATGAAAAAATGGATTTTTATTAGAGTATAATGGGGGTTAATTAATTCTATTTTATATTGGAGGTGGAGTGACATTCATGTAATCAAAAATGAAAAAACTATTTGAAGCCCACATACATCATGATCCTAAAATAATGAATTATTTTTGAAAATTCTGTAATATTATATAAATATGGTAATCTGATGGGTTATGTAAAAATATCTATAATAAATGGCCCCAAAAGAATAATTATATACCACTAATTATACTCATGTTTACCTTAATCACTATAATTATTTCTAATTACATTCACAATTTTTTTCGAAAAAACAAATTGGTAATAATATTCATTATAAATAACTCTTTATACACATATAGGATCCATTTTTCAAAATTCAAATAATATATGTGGAATAAATTAATTTAAAATTAAACTAATAAATGGGAAGAGAAAGCATCTTTTTAATGTAAAAATGTTCAATGGTTTACGAAATTTTTTCAAGTTTACTATAAAATTGAAAAAATCAACTAAAGTAGATTATATGTGTATAATTGATACATTAAATTTTCAAACCACATTAAAATATCATTTATGTTTTTAAATTATATTGATTCAATGTTTATTTTCAATTAAAATTCACTATTTTTCACTATTAATTAAAAATAAAATGGATTCGAAAAATACCAAAAATTCACCATATGATATTTTTAATATTACTATTTATTTTTTTTTTAATTTTTTTCCAAAAATAAATTAAATAGTGTCAAAATCTAGTTTTAAAATCATTATACAATTGAAATTATGAAAAAATCGCATTTAGAAAAATATATATTTTTAAGTGTTTCATTTGATTTATTCGTATACTATTTCAATAAAATAATTATCGTTGATTAAAAAAATTATGTTACATAAAAATATCATAAATATTATCCACTAATTCTAATTTAATTAACTTATTATTACTCTACGCCTCCACAACATAGAAATAGTTTTCTTATCGAAAAATTTCATATATATTCAATTGGTTTAATATCTATTCCGAATTTAATTATAACCAATGGATTCAACAATATATTTTTATAATATATTTATTAAAATTAATAACCACTAATTTATCATCTATGAGAAAAGTTTAATTTTATATAAAAATATGAATATAATTTGATAAAACTCGATCTTACATGTAACATAAGATATATAATAAAGTTGTTGTGGTCTATAATAAAATCTATCTCAAGGTTGTCTGAATTGATTGATGTAACACATAATGAATTTATTTATTATTATATATATATAATATAATATATTTGTATTTTATATTCCCTTTTGTTCTTTTGGTTTTGTTTCATAGACTCTTTCAAAAAAATCATTTATAATAATTTTTGGGTGTTACATTATAAAAACATTAATTAAATTTAATCATCCAGATTTGATAATTATCTGGGATATATATGGTTTTATATTTGAAAATTCATTTTATTAAAAACCCACATCATAAAAGGTTTAATAAAACAGCTTCGTAATAAGGTAAAAAGGGAAGTATAAAACTCATCTAGAATAGTCACATATCTATGTTTCCTGATTGGCGATAATATGTTGGAATTGAAAATATGGACATTGAAGATATAAATAACAATCAAATATTTAGTGAGATTAATAGATAACTCATTTAAGAGAATGTTATTGACCACAAGGCCATAATAAAATGGTGTGAATTTTTTTATAAACAATTAAATTATTATATTAGGATGACATTTTTGATTCAAGTCCCTTTTCCTAAGGATTAAGAATTCATTTACTCTATTATAATGTATAGAAACACACATATTAGTTGAATTTCAATTTCAAAAAAATTATTATCATATGGTTGTGTCTTGTCCACTTTATACTATATCCATTTTCATAGGATACATCATTTGGTGAGGTAATACATTAATATCAGAAACAATTTCCAAAGATTCTCATAAACCATTTTATATATCATTATGCTTATTCCCCTACCAAAATATCATGATCCAAAACATTTGAATGCCACTACATTGACAAAAATGAAATTATCATTAATTTTCATTGAACTTCAAATTTCCCTTAATTATCTCATAAAATACATATTATTACCTTCATCGTATAGTTTCATGAAACAATGTAATATAATAAATTACCATAAAATCTAATTGAAAATATGATTTCATCATTATTATGTAATTAAATAAATTATTAATCAATATATTCTATAAATACAAAAATGATTTAAAATCAACCATTGATTTCATAGCCACATTTACAATAATTAGTTAATTTTTTCCATGGTAGTCAGAATTATTCAAATTTTAATATCCAAATAAATCATATCTTTATCCAAAAATCATTATATCAACTTCAAAAAAAATATGTTTTTTGTATCCATCAATCATTTTCCATGAATTTTACCCTTACATTGAATCAATATTCTTGTTCGTCACTATAGATAGACATATTATTTTAAATCATTTATAAAAATTTATTGAAGTATAATAAATATTCATTTCATAATTGATATAACTATAACACAAGTAAAAAACATTCCATGGATCCGAATACCTAGGAAAATTAATCATTCCACTAAGTATATATCAACAACATATGATTGATCTTGATCCCTGGGATTATTTTTTGTTTGATTCTCTTAATGATTGGTGAATTGGGGTGAATAATTAACCATTTATCTAAATTTGAAGCATTTCAAAACATTTATTGGTTTCAACCCCTTTCAATCTTTATCATAGTGAATCTTATTTCTACACTTATGAAAAACTCCAAATATAATCAAACATTTACTAGTGTGATTATTTCAACAATTATAAAATTTCGAAATATATTTCATTCCCTTGTCAAATTTATCCATATTTCCCTCTATCATCCCCATATGCTCTTTCATACATAATAACCCATCAAACATCAATAATGTATTCTCATCTATGATTTCACATAATTACATTTCACCATATGAGGTAATTTTTTGAGATAATAGTTCCCATTGAATATATGGGAGAATACCTCTAGAGAAATGGTCAATCTAGCACTATGTGTGGTGTATGTATTCTATGGGATACCATGCTATAATTATAAAAGTAGCATCATACTTAGAAACAATATCTTCTTTTTTCTCTATGATTATGATTTTTATATTAATTTTAATTTCCACCTCAAGATGTTAATATTGATTGATGAATATATCCATTAAAAAATTTCATTCCCTGAGTTGAATTCCTTAATCCACCACAATATTATGGATCAATAATGATCATTATCCAGCATTACCCTTGGTTTATTATAAAAAAAGTTCGGCCTTTTCCATTTCAATGCATCACAACATGAAAAATATATTCTCCAAACACATTATCCATTAGTCAGTTAAAATTAAATAAGTAGGACCACTAAAGGATGGTGGTTATGGTGTATAATTAGATTCAACATAGGTGATAAATCCTATAGGATAGGGTTCTCTATCTTGTAAAGAATATTATGCCTAACCAGATTAAGATATCCTAATATTTTTGTAGGTTTGTCTATTCTAATATGAGCTGTATTGGTCACCTTAGATGGGAAATATCAACATTTTCCATGTGTATTGATACAAATATTACATCAATACCCCATATATAAAAAATTTCATATACTAAATTGGATCATAAAATTATGAAACCTAAATTATTATACTAAATATAGTAAAATACATAAAATAAATAGAAAATTATAGGTATTTTAAATCGCATAATTTTAATCATGGTTTTGTAGGGATGTTAGCCTATAAATATCCTCAAATTATATTATAGGGTTATGTTATTTAATGAAAGTGTTCATAAATTTAGTTTTTAAAGTATCTGATACACTTTATATAATAATAACTATAGAAACTCCAACCCTCATAGCCTGAATTAATTACATTAATTTATTACATTGGAATTGATATAAGAATCAAATCACAAAGAATATAAAATTTTAACATTTTTTTTAAACCAGATAAATTCATTTTAATAACTATAAAATGTTAAAAAGATAATTTAACATAATAAATAATGAAACCTAATAAATTGAAAACTTGAAAACTCATTCAATGATTTATTCTTCATAACATGGGTTATATAAAACATATAGGGATAAGCTCAAAATGTTAGTAATGGAACAATAAAATCTATCATTAATTAATAATTTATAATAAATATGATAAGGTGTATAACTAAACCCTTTCCTTTTAAATATCTATATACAGAATAATCAAAATGACATACTAAATAATAGAATACACAAGGAATTTAATCAACAATATGATAATGAAAATCATCCATTTATTTTCTTAAATTGTTAAACTATCATGGATAATAATATCTAAAATTTTAATAAAGGAAAATATTAATTATTATTTTCCATGTTTACCAGGTACCTGGAACCTTTACAATCAAGATCTACTCTCAAAATTGATTAACACTACATGGTATATAGACTTCTGATATGGACATCATATTCATCTCAAGAGACTATTGATGCATTAATGGGATATCATTAACAAAGAACCACCTTTTTATTCATGTCCAAATCAATTATAAAATTTAAAAGAATTGATTTCATAATCTATGTTAGAAAAAAATTTATTAATTGAGTAATAATATGGATTATTCTATATTTTCACATATATACCAAATAACTACCAAAATATCATGTGAATGTAAAATTTTGTACAATTTAGGAATTTATTATATATGTCGTAAAATAATAAGGTTATTTAATATAAATTGTATATTTAATTATAAATGATTACATTGAACTTATTGTTTTAGAAAAAATTTTCATTCTAAAAAATAAAATTAGATTGCAACGGTAACATTTACCCCATGGTAATTTACATGTCATAACCCATTCGATTAGATAGTTAAAATTGAATGTTAAAATACAATAATTTTTTATTCAATAACGATAACAAATGAAATATTTCAATTATATACACCACTATAAATTGAATTGGACCAAAAAAACAAATAATTGTCAATGGGATGTAAATTTAGGTGAAATCCCCTACCACTTGGTAGAATTTGGATAATAATCCCCAATAATAAAATAAACCAAAATTAAAATTTATATATAATGAATATAATTGTATGTGTGATATATAATAAAATAGGTTCTTATATAAACCATTTAAGATATATAAGTTGTTAAAATGGTGTATTCTATATAGATGAAAATGTGAGATTATAATACTTTACCTTGTACTTTATTTTTGGTCGCACATGCTTTATCCTCATGTATTAAATTTTTAGAAATATTATTAACATTTAATATATTCATATTAATATTTATTTTTTCATACATTACCCCTTTATAACATTTTTTCATCTTTTTGAATAAACATTCATTATTGTAATTGTTTCACGAGTTAATTACCCTGTTTTTTGAGTATGTTTTAAGTTATTATTTTTAGTTCCTTTTACATATATCATGATTTATTGATATATATAATTTAATAATTTATTCAAATATCATATATATTTGTTATATATGATAAAAAAATCTAATATATAAATTTATGTGATAGGAAATGAAATATACCATTCCCAGAGACGGTAGACCATAAGTACGCATCAATGTTTTTACCATTTTCTGGTTATATATAATGAAATAAAAGTAAATTATATATATATATGTGTATATATTATTTTTTATATTTATTATTTAATATATATATATATATATATATATATTATTTTGATAAAAT
Organism: Viscum album; assembly: GCA_963277665.1. Taxonomy (NCBI): domain Eukaryota; kingdom Viridiplantae; phylum Streptophyta; class Magnoliopsida; order Santalales; family Viscaceae; genus Viscum; species Viscum album. The sequence goes on from OY728158.1 coordinate 1,296,012,889, forward strand.
ACCTTTAACAAATTCCATGTAAATCGTGAAAAAATGACATTGAATCGCGAAGTGTTTATCTGTCATACACACGAACAAAGATATCTTATTTTCAATAAATGGAAATCATGACATTATTTGTTATATAAAAATTATATAAGGAAAATTAAATTATAATTATAATTTATAAAAAATAAATAATAAATAATCCCATCATTGAAATATGGTAATGGATGAATGAAAGACATCGGTTCGGGAGGCAGTATTCTGCGATAAATATGAACGATGATATTGTATAATTTTTATGAATATGTGTGAAGTTGTAGGTCATAATTTTATAAAACAAATATATTAGTATATTTAATATAAATATTCTGTAATATAATAATTATATATTTATAATTTATTATGTTGTAAAACTAAATAAATCAGTAGTGCTCAAATATGAACATTACCTCTTATTCAGAACTCTCTTTTTGGTTTATTGCTGAATCATTCCATGGTTTTAATTATGTCAAAAAAATCCAAAATTTATTTTTGTATGTTGGGAGATAATTTTTGATCATTTTTTTATCACATAGTCTTTTTAGTTTTTTATAATTTTGTATATTTAATTCTTATTTATATTCGACGAGACATTGAAATCTTGTAAATACAGAATGGAAATCAATATTGGGAGGTCTCATATATATCATGTGCTGCATATGATGAAAACCTTTATTATAATAGAGAGAATATGGTCGAAATATGGCCATACAATTGGTTTTGTAAATGTTTCTTGGTCATTTTCTTTGTAGTGTTAATGTTTAACCATGATGTACAATCATTTTTAACTTCACCATTATTAGTAATTTTAACTTCATTCACAAGTATATTTTCTTAAAAAGTTTGGTGGACTTAAAATAAATCATAAATTTTTGTTAAAACAAATAATTATTCAATTTTTACAAATTCAAATCACATTAGGGGAAGAAATTAATTGAATATTACTTTAGATAAGAATACCAGAAAGCCGGTTTTAATAGAGAAGAAGATAAATTGCTTACATTATTTTAATATCAAAATTCTATATAAAATTAATTGAAAAAATAAATTGGATTAATATATATAATTAAATGATATAATTTTATATTATAACTATTTGAATTTATATTTTACCATTTCAAATTATTTATATTATAAGATATTATTCAATTAAAATTTGATATATTACAATATTCAGAAAACAACAATTATTCTCAAAAAAATCTAAAAAAATATATAAATTTTTTTAACATTCCAATTTCAGAAATGATGTTAATTTTTGTAAATAAATACTATATATGTTTCAACATTTAATTTTAATATAATTTCTTCATTAAAAGTTGGGAAAAAAATTATTTTGAAAAATATTGCTTCTTATGAATAATGCTAGTTTTATTAATTTCTTATGCATTTGAAATATATTGGATGATTGTTAAAAAAATTATTTAATATTAAAGAATCATATGTATTCTCGTAAAATATTAATTATTTTAATTTTATAACATAATAAACCGTCTATACATAAAAATATTTTATTTCTAAATTTCATTTCAATTATATTCATTTTGTTTTTATGTAAATTTACAATTAGTTATTACCCAATAAATAAAAAATATATATTTTATTAATTTATTTAATACTATTCATAAACTAAGATTTAATGGAAATGGGACAATCATTATTTTAATTAATTATATTAATATTATTTTGTGAAACACAACCATACATATAACACAATATATCGTGGAAAGTTGTTTTGGTAGGTAATGCAAGATAAATCAATGTTGTTTGAATTACAGGATATAAAACATATTAAATTCATTTAAAATTAATAAAATTGTAATAAATCATGGGGATGTTATATTAATTTATTCTCTGGAATATTCATGTCATAACCTATATAAAAAATAATTTTATTACTTTATAATTTTATGGAATTACATGATGAGAGAATGTAGGTTTTACCGCATTGATCTATTGTGTGGATATCACTAATTGATGGTCAAGGATTATGAAATATGAAAAGAATAATTTATAAATAGTTATGGAAACACTAAGGTTATATATGTTTTATTCAGTATCATGAATTTATAAGATATTTTCATGGGGTTCATGAACTTTGGGTTCTATGGTTCTTGGGCATGCTCATAGTGGTGTTCATCGACAACTTTTTGATCTAATCGATTTTATGTGGGGGGGAATATTGATCATATATAAGGTATCTTTTGGGGTTCTATGATACAACCATCTATATATAATGATTATAGAGTGTAGGTTTCTATCCTTAGTGGGAAATTTCATGGGTCACATTGTTTCTTAAAATGGCCCGGTCATAGAAATGTCTATGATTGAGGAACAATTCTCATATGATTTTCTAAATAATATCGTAGATGATCGCAAGTTTCTTTTATCATATACTATTATTATCTATTTTTGTGTTATTTATCAAATTTTCTATTCTTATATATTTCTATGGTTAGGAATGAATATGATTTTATAGACACAGACTAGTTATTGAAAAAATTCTACTACTAATGTAGAAATAGATTAGTGCTCTACTGCTCCAATTTCTAGTGGAATTGATGATGTTTGGGGTGTAATATATTTCATATTGTTAGTTATTGTGATTTTTTTTTATTTAGTATAGTGATATTATTTATTATGGGTCTAAAAATGATACAGTCCCAAGAGTGTAATTGTGCGACCCATGATCTAGATCTTGTAGTGGTTGTGTTTCCATAAACATTGAGGCGACATCACATTATTATGGAGTGATTTGTGTTCTTCACAGATGAAAATATCAGAATTTATATATTTTCCCATAATTAACTAAACATTCACTAGTTATGTTGGATGTATTTTCTTTAGGACTACGAATATGAGATCCCCTAAACATCGTGAAATCTAAGTATTCTGGATCATGGGCATATACTGATGTCACGAAATTATGTTATTCAATATTACATAGATACATGGAATGTTATGGACTAGTTTTAATCGTAAAACATATTAGTGAGTTTATTTGATGGTGTAGTATTCATATTAAAAATCTAGGTGCAGTCTTATCTGATTGAGCTTCTTCAACAGTCTCAATGGGAATATTTGGAGGAGTAGGTGATATGTAGTCGTGGGTTCTATTATGATACTCTTTGGATCTGGTCCTATAATTTGTAGTATTTGGTGTCAATTCATAATAGACTATTTTTTTTACATGAATTGCATGAGGAATTCATTAAATAGTTTCATAACTCACATTGTTAAGTATAACTAGCAGTAACCATGTCTTATAGTGGCTTAGGGTAGTAATTATGGTCATATAAAATGAAATACATTATGTAAGAAATAATATAACATTGATTTTCATAGTATATAATGAAATATAATATGTTTCATCATTTTTTATATTCCTTGTTTGTTACAAGGTTTATATTGGAATAAATATTTTTGGCCTTCGTCACAAAGTAACCATGATCTCTTGGAGCTTGTGATTCTATTTGGCTATTTATGGAATGGTTGATGAAATATTCCAACATCCTTATGACCAATTTTTATGGAGTCTTGATATTTTGGATAGGATTTATGAATATGAGGTAGTATGGTTGTGTAGAATCCCAAGTTCAATTATCATGCATATGGAGGAATATATTATATCACTGTTCTGGAGCAGATTACATCCATCCTTCTTCACAATGATGATTTACATCTCTAAATTTCACCCTCATATAGACAACATCATGAAAAAGAAAAATCCATAAAATAGAGTGATTTTTGTTGTGATTTCTTATGTAAATTAGTGTATAGTTTAAAACATACATTATATTTATTGATTTTTCATATATCAATAGAAATATTGGATTTTTGAACATCACCCCATTAGAGGAGTTTTATTGGTGTTCATGTTTTTTCCCCTGTAACGGTCCTCATTTTTATTGTGACTATATCTAATTCTTGAAGAGGTATAAATAATTATAAAATAGGATTAGAATTGTTGATATATGATAATGGATATGTTGGACTGAGAATTTTCATCAGTTGATTACAAAACGTGGACATTGGAATTTATGATTAGAAACCATATATTATATATATTTTTCTACTGAGAAGGGAAATAGATATTTAGTATGGTAGAAACATCAAGATTTTTTATGATGGGATTATGAAGCTGTGGGAGTGAGTTGGAATGGTGGCTTATATGTTGGAACTCCCTTTATATCTATACATTATCTTGGACTTTTCCCATATCTCTCATCTATGATGGTATCTTCATAATTAATCCCAAATCCTTCACTAGGGATCACTATTTATCCCTTTTGATGTGTTTTTTATGAAGTTGAAAGTAGATATTTTTTATCATCATGAGAAGGTTCTCAGTGGATGGAAAATTCCATGGGTTCATGGGTTTTCACAGCATAGTGTCTTATATGATAGTACCTCTCAACAATGAGATACAAATGTATGTCTAGAACCCTATATTATTTTTATTTTTCTATTGTTCTAGTTTACTTTATAAAATAATATTTTTATATGTTAGGATAAAAAATTATCTTTCTTTTGTTGATGACTGATTCCAGTTAATCATTATGACATTTGAAGAGGGGAAAATCTAATCTCTAATTAACAATAGGTATACTATGAAATTTTTTAAAACAATTTAGGTTTTTTCTTGTTGTCTAATGAATATAATACTATTTAATTTTTGTGAAAAATTCCTTTTCATGTGATGGTTGTGGAAATTATTGACATGATTATTGTAAAGGTTTATATTGTGGTAGCGATGTTTATATAGAGTGGAATTTTCTGGTGGATTGTGTAAAATATATCATTGTTTGTGATACATGGTGAACGTTTTGAACATGGATTGTTGTGATTAGTTGGTTATAGTGATTCATTTCTGACAAGATCCTTGAGTTGTATCTTGTGGGATGGTAGTTTGGATATCCTTCCCTTTTTTCATCTGATATTGAATTTTATTTTCTTTTATATGAATAGTATGAGAGTTATTTTAGGGATCAGTTTGGACATTCATACCTATTACATTAAGGGAATTCTAGTAGTGGATGTGTTCGAGGAACGTTTCATGGATATATGTAGTAGATGGTGGAGTGTATCTGATAAAATATTATGAATAGTCTTCAATGTTGCGGAGCATGGGGATGGTCCACAGGTAGGGATTATATAGTGATGTCGGGACAACTACAACATAAGAAATTTCGAATGATTATTTGGATTCTACTAATAATATAGGAATGAATTCGATGTTGATAGAGGTTGTTTCATGGAGAAGTGTTTGTTAACATATGTGGTTATAGTGTAGAGATGTTGTCTACAATGTATATTCTTAAAGGATTATGTTCTGGGGTTACATTTTTTTGGATATATAGTATATATACTATGGATATAGTTTATCCTCTTCAATGGGAAATGGTTTTCCAACCCATTCCATCCAATGGTGTCATTGTCCTTTCATCTATATTTTGTTGTATTGATAAAAATATATTTTAATTGGGAAATTTGGCCATATAGGATATGTCATTTTCCACCACCCCACATTAAACACTATTATTCATTTTTAGTTGTTACACATCAAGATGATGTTATAAATACCATTGTTTTATGTTTTTCGGTCTATGATAAAATTTCCAAAGTCCCATGGAATGCCACCATTTCTCTATATTTTACAATGTATTTTAGCTAACACAAGGGATTATATTGGAGGTATTTCATTAAATTTTACTTTCTCTTAACCAGAAACACCGGGGGATAAATCCTTGAGGTTTTTATATGGCATTCATTATTCCATCCTCTCAATTTTCTGATGTTCGAAATTTGTATAAGTGTACTATCATTTAGTGTTTAGTTTGTGGATGTTTTTGAAAGGTAATGATGTGGGCTATCATATTTATTTTTTATCAAATATTTCAGAATTATTGTTCATCTAGATGGTTATCTTATTCTCAATTCATCCATTAAAATCATATCAGAATGTTTTCATTTAGTTATGGTATAATTAATCTCCTATATTATTGTATATGGTGGAGGTGTGCTTTGTTTATTTATAATAGGAAAATAGTGTAAATCAAACTTAATATGATAATTAAATGTTTTATCTTAAATTTATGGGCAGGTGAATAATATTAATTATTTATAAATTTCAATGTTAATTTTATTTGATATTATGCATGTTTGAGGTACCATTAAATATCAAGCCTATCAGTAACCATTTTTTGTGAAAAGATTGATTTGATTTTTCATCAATTGATGTGTGATAGTTTTTTTTCACCTTTATCAAATTGATAATAGCATATATTAGACTAATAAATTGGTTTCTCCTATACATACTATTATTTATGTTATTTCACTTGAAAATTTATTTAAAATTTATTGTGAATCTCCTTGTTAAATCTGAAATAAGACATCTCATAGTGGATTGTGTATGTAGTTTTGGAGTTTCGGTATGCGGATATATATTATAGATATGATTTGTAGAGAATTACCTGATAATTTTATGTATTATGTTAGTATTTTGATTTTTTTATTGAAGTACTTCTAAAATGGTGGAAATTTGTGCCTTAATTCTATGAGAATAATGGTATGTTATATTGTTGGGGTTTTTTTGTTTCCTAACGATAATTGAATAAAATTAAAAATTATGAATTAAGTAGAATGCATTGAAATAGAAAATATATTCTTGAAATAATATTTGGATTTTAACTATGTAATTATTTCATAAATGTGAATATTTATGGGGTGTTTTACCAATATCCCAGAGTAAGAGAAAGATGGTTTTATACCTTCCCTTCCCAATTCTAATTTTAAATATATGTTTTCTTGCGATGGTTTTGATAGATATAATTCACAATTTCAGTGTAGTTATTTTTGATTATATTGATTATGCGGGGTGTCATGAATAATTGTATGAGGGCATAAGGTTAATGCCCCTCGTTCTCATGATACACTACTATACTATTTACACATATGATGTTATGTTATTTGAGATCTCATATGTTTTCATCTGATATGTGACATAACTAGTGTCTACGGGTGACATGAGATGTGATGATATGTTATCGAACTTGTTTTTTTATATTTTATATGATTTGATGTTCTGGACAATGTCTCTATAGCCATGTTTCCATACAGATGATATTGGTGTGAATCAATATATAATGTTATGCAATGAGATTGTAAAATTAGTAGAAAATTAGAGGTAAAAACATTTTTATCTGTATGATTCTAATTATATATTTATTAATTTATGTTATATTTAATGTGATTGTTGTGGTGATGATGTGATAAGTTAGTTTAAATTTTTAGGTATTATTAGTTTGGATGATTACTAACTTGTATACTTATATTATCTATTTCACATGTGCATGACAAATTTTAGGTTTCCTACAATTGGGTTTTCTTGTACGCTCTACCTATGTATGTAAAAACTAATTTTCGATATTCCAGGAGGATGATGAAGTTTGCGAAATATATCAATTTCTTTGCTGATGAAGATGTTGTTGTGTCTATGTCTAAACATTTCATTTTGGGTAAAAATTTGGATAATCTAATATTTTTTCACATTATACATTCATTGTGGGATAATGATGGATTCCCTTTATTTATTTTAATGTAATTTTGTTTATTTAAGTTTATTTTTCATATCACATTATACTACTATATAGAGGGTAATATATTCTATATGTCATATTTTAATATCTTTGGTACTATTCACCAACCCGGGCCTACTAAAGGAGAGACTCAGGGACATTTTTGTTCTTCCTTCATTATTATCATAGAAGGGGTACCATTAGTGAGAGTGGTTCCTTAGAGTTATGCAAGCCTCAAATATATGGAATTTCATTTCATTTTACCCTATAAGAATTTTATATTTTGGTTGATGTGAATAAAAAAATGGCAGTGAATTCAATTTTTAATTTTACAAAATAAAATAATAGGTTATTTCTTCCATTGTCCCAAAAGGATTTAATATTAGTTGAGACACTAGTTGAGAAAATGTTTTTCGTTATTTTTTCCTCCAATGATTAAAAATTTAGTTTTTTAGGTTTTCTACTCCATATCATATTATTTACATTCTATTATTCTAGGTTTCAATATAATATGTGTTTGATATTAGTAAAGAGTAGAAAATAATAATTGAGATCTAAAATTTAATTAAATTCATTTCATTGAAACAATATTTACTTCCCGTCCAAAACATAATTTATCTCTAATAATTTTTTAAATAATAATTTACCCCTATTTACTGTTTAAAAAAATTTGTATGGGTATATAATACTATATATCAAGACCCACAACATATCCCAATAAATATTATTACATATCAAGGAAAATATATGTTTATCATTTTTACCAACCCATCATATACATATTTTAGACTTAAAGACCAAAAATTATATCATATCAAATATATTTACATTATCAAAATTATAATTTTTAATACACAATAAATTGATAGTTATAAATGTTGGAATGATTCATTCCAAATATCTCTAATGTAATTATACATAAATTTAATAATTCATAATTGATATTACATAATATATCAAAAATATATATTTTTTATTCATATAAAATTACTATGAATAAATATCTAAAACCATTAGGTAATCAATTTTAATATAAAGAGGTTCCCCAATAGATGATCCATTTAATAATGAAAAATTCTTGAATAGTAAACACAATGAGTATCTATTATCACTATACAACAAGATGTAATTACATACATATTTTTATTTCTGTCATCCACAAAGGGAATATTCCAATTATTTTCACCACAATTATCAACATATATAATTTAAAAATGAATTTATATTAGTGGAGTTATTGAAATCCCAAATATGATTACCAAGTGATCATAACATCCAATAGTGAAAAAGTATATATACTGTGCATTTTCGAATACCTGTAAATATATATCAGATAATCATATACCTAAAAAAGTTATAGCATTAATATAATATCTTGGAATCCGATAATAAATGTAATTATTAAGATAATTAATTTCCATGAAACATGTAAAACATAAATTATTAAAAAATATTTTATTAACGTAAAATTAAAATTTGTAAAAAATGCATTTATTATATTATAATTAGATAATATGAACATATGATTTGTCCACTATATACTAAAATATTAATTATCACTATTGGTTTAATTAATGGTTATTTAAAAGGATATTCCACCTTGAGATAATTATTTAAATTAAATTATTATTATAAATTGTATAAAAATATAGTGAGTTATGAAATAATGTTAACAACTCGTGACAGAAAACACCAATTAAAGGAATCAAATATATTATTTATGTGATAAATGTAATGATCCCCTATCCATAGAATACTCACTAGTATCCTAACTATGGTACCCAACTTGATATTTGGATTGTGTCCCTTTGTACATAGTTCTATCTACTACTACTAACGCTTTATGGGGAGATTCAGCAGAGAACATATAATTTAGTGATAAATAATGATATAAAATCAATACAAAACTATATAAGTCATAAAAATAATGATCAATGAAATATCCATATTTATATATGGCCAATAAACAAACATCCACCATGATATTATTTCCATTAAAATGTATACAAGATTTACAGTGGACTGATCCCACAGACAAAAACACACACACACACATGAATATATATTTCATATCAAAATAACTAATTTTAACTTAAATTTTGGAATCAATGAAACACTAGGTTCACATATGAAACATATACTTAATGTATGTGAAAAATAATTATACTAAAGTCTTCAAGGTTTTTATCATTGTTATTTTTCTCATAACATGAGAATGAACAATTAAAAATGTTTCTGTCTCAGAGGTGCTATGAAGGGAGTGTCTACGGATTCAATCTACCACCACCAATAATACCCATATATTATATCATTATGTATACTATAATAAATATAGAAATGAGTTCATAATTCATTGATAATTCCACTTGATATTTGTTGGATCTAAGTGAGTCATTTCTGGATTTGACCATTGTTAATGTGGAATGATTTATTCTGATTATATCACATTGAAAGATCCATTAGATTTCCTAAAAAATATATTCTATTGTATATCACATGGTAACATAAAAACATTACAATTTTGGAAAATCCCAAATTACCAAGGTCACATCCTCCAAACATATTCTGTGTCCCATGAGAATTATTATTCATTCCCAAAATTGATTTTATAGACTAACAAACCATATGAATGGTGATACTCATACTTCTAAATATGAACATTAAACACCATTTAATATTTACATCCTCAAACACTAAATGAAGTCATCAATTTCTTCCAACACTGACATTATTTTTTTGTAAACCCCTATATAATGATGGTTAATGTAATACCCATATATTTAATCATCAACTAATGCCTCCCCCATTAACTAGTGGGTTAATAAACCTAATGGGACATTATTTTTATACAATCAAACCTAGCAATAACATTTTTTCAGACTATAGTGGCATAACAAACAATATATACTCTATTATCGGTGAACCCATACCACCACTTGTGTACCATGTCACCCACCGAACATATTTGTCTAAATCTTCTTTGTGTATTATGCCACCCAAAATAAATTGAACAATATTACTAGAATGAAATATGTAATACACATAACATAGACTAATGTTAGGATGTTATTCATCTCATTATAAAAATAAATCCAAATTCGGATGCATTTTGTGAAAAAATCGTTAATCCATTTATCACACAAGTCACAATATACCCTGATGAAAATACAATAGTTTACATTTGTTTTTTCTAAAATAACTATTAGGAACCAATAAACATAGTATTTATTCATTCCAAGACTCACAGTGACCATCCCACTCATTTTCATATAGCACAAATCACATAACACACATATAACTGAGTAAACATCAAGTAACCACCTTCCTAAAAAATGTATCACTACACCAAGAATGGAAATCAAGATAATTTATCATTAATTAAATTATTCACCTAATCCTAATTAATTCTGTGAAATAATGTTTTTTCTCTAACATATTAAAAAATAGTCATAAATCATGAAAATTGATTCATACAAATAGCTAAAACTACCTATTGCACCTTCCTAATTTTGAAGACTTGTTATTTGCTTTAGAGTAAATGTAATACTCCAAAATTTATGTAAGGAATGTATGTTTAGTTTAGAAAATTATATATATTAAAAAATACCCTTCTTCTAGTTTTAATTTCCACTCCCCTAATCATATGATCATTTATCAGTTATTGGAAAATATATGAAACATTTTGATTTAAAAACAATAAAAGGTAAAATTAATACTCAACTCTTAATAAGTATTTCTATGAAAACTCATAGTTGGAATTTTATACATAGTTAAGCCTTATTTAGAAATACATTCTCATGATAGTATTTTTAGTAACGTTTAATGATGTTAATCCATACTATTAATACATTACCCCTCAAACCCATACTATAAATGTCTTAATCAATAAATGCATACATGTATAGTCATACTTCTATATTTAAATCATGGAAATTCATAAGATTTGATGTATTTAATTGGAACGTCATACTCATCATAGTCTTACAAGGAGTGTCTTGCTCAATAATATTTAACTAGGTATAATAAATTCTTAATACTTCAATAATTGTCTCATTCAATCCAGAAAAGTATTATTATATATTACTAAATATAGAAATTTCATAATAAAATAAGAAAAAATGTTAATGAGAATTTGTATTCAGTAGTGGATCATAGTAAGAAGAAATTATCAAATCAATAGTAAGTAATATAATGAATAGTGTTTCTAGAATGACTCTTAAGACATAACAATTATCCTATATATTAAATTAATTTTTATTCCCCAAAAACTCTAAAAAACTTATTTGCATCCCTCCCAAATATATAAAAAAATAACTAATAATATACTGAATATGATTTGAGACATTCTTTATTTGAACTTTAGGGGTCTTTTTGATATGTTTGACTTTCAGATAGACATTATTTTGGCCTATTTAACATCCAAAATTCGATTTTTCTGTATCACATTCAATTCATATATTTTCCTTACATGAGGTTATCAATTAATTAAGAAGCATTTTTACTCCATCAGAACTATGGATAACTTTCTCAAGATGCTCAATATCTAAGAAATTTCCGATAGGAATTTACATATTTTTTTCTTTAGAAAATATTCTCAATATATTTTACTCATTAGAGTAACAAATTCTTCTTCAAATCCCTCAATAGTTTGGGACTTCTCCTCAAGACCTAATGTATGGTCATTAAGGACCATTTCTGGTTATTCAATTCAAGAACATAAGTTCTTCTATATATTTTGATCTTTCAGAAGTCATTAAATGTTCCTTAAAAAATCCCAATGAATATTTGTTTCATCTTCCGGTATATCAAAATATTTTATAAATCATCCATAATTTCCCTCTAATTTTTTCGCCTCTTCCATTGATTCTAAATATTATCAAATGAATCCATAAGTTTTAACATGAGATTAATATCATTGGTCAATATATTATCACCAGAATTATATCTCAATGGTTCTAGATTTAAATGCTTATTCTTCTTACTCATCGAATTACCTATCATCAACATATTCATTACAGAGAAAACCTATCTTTATATATTCATACCATACATAATGATTACCTTTTTATAAAACCCTTTTTCATGGATTTTTCATGTCTCCATCTTCACTTTCCTCATCATCAAACTTTCTTTTGCACTGAGAGGCAATGTCCCAAACGATGTGACAACGAAAACAAGCCAGAGGTAATATGATATCATATTTCCATTTTTCATTCATTAATTTAATGAAAATTTTAGAATGAATTTCATTTTCCTCATTATCTTCATCAAACAACAAATTGACACATAAAATCGAACTCAAAAGGGGGTTCAGAAATTAAAACGCAAGACGCATAATCTGCCTCTTGGGCGATGCCTGGAGCTTCATGGGGAGTTCATCGCTACGCCGTGACTCGCTGGAGTCACCTTGCAGGAGATGGAGGAGGAGAGGGCAGAGGGTTTCTCCAGGGGGTTCAAGGGAGAAGGGAAGGGGGAGGGTTTAAATATATTAATTAACGATTTAATTAATTTAAAACCACCAAAAAGACCTGCATCTGAAACCCCCGACGGGGTCAAGGTTAAGCCTCCCCTAGTGTAAATACCACCTCCCGAGTACAAATGTGGTCTCAAAATTTTAATCTGAGGCCCAGTTCAAAAGTTATTATACTTTGTGCCCGAGGTCGCTAAATTACGAAAACGCCCAGGGGGGGCATTTTTCACATACGGGCCGTGCCCGCAAAACTTACACCCCTCCTAGGGTAAACGAGACACTCCGAACTCAACGGTGGCCTCGGTTTTCCAATCCGATCCACCGTTTAAGAGAAACCTGTGTTTCAACATTAAACAAATTAATTAATTTATTTAATCCATTTAACGTCCAGAAGCGAGCGAGGGGCCCAAAATTCCCGCGCCGAAAAGTTTTATGCCATTCCTAAGGTAAAAACCCCATTCCGAACACATCCGTACACTCAGATCTCTGATCTGGAACTCCGTTTATGAGTTATACCATTTATTTGGCGTTTCTAGTGTGAACGCACTGCAAATTTAATTCCAGCCACACCAGGACTCGGAATCACATGCCGTCTGAAGGCGCTGCTCTGGAATATCATCAACAATATTCCAAGGCCTTTCGCATAAAAAACAGATTTTTTACATCATTCCATCCTTCAATGTTTTCGTCCTCGAAAAGAAAAACTAGGGAGAAACACAGGGTACTAAGCCCACACCTGGCTTTCCCATACCAGGAAGAACCCACACACAGCTCTGTGTCAACGCACACAGACCAAAGGATTGATCCGTTTACGTGAGGTCGGCCCATGCCGACGTCGTGCAACCACTCTAGACTTCGGGGATCGGGCAAGGTGGTAGGGTACCTCACCATCCCTTTGCACGGTCTCAAGCAGCTCGAAGGCTCTCGGGGAAGCCCACCTCCCCGACCGAACCTCTAAGACCCATGCCGCGACTAGAATCACCGACCGCACCTAGAACAAGGCTCGGTGATTCCATCCTTCATAATATCCATATGGTGAAACACCCATGGATATCTGATCACACAAGATTTCACAGTCGATGCCTTGCAACTAAGACTCTCTTACACACTCGGAGAGTGAAGGAGTCAACACCATCGACTAAAGAGAAAATGTCCTACGCCTTTTACCTTACCAACATAGGGTTACACCCGACGCCCCGCGTCACCCTGGTAACACCTCAAGTAAGAAGCAGGGAGGAAAGAATTTCATAGGCAGAGTCTAAAAAATCTACTTCAAAAAGTAGAAGAGTTGTAGAGCGTACCTCTTATCACCTAATTCTCTACAGGATAGTAGATATCCAAAGCTCGTGGTTGTCCGTGGTCCCAACTGTCAGCTCCCGGAGCCTGATGTGGACTGCCTAGTGGTGATGGAATGGCCTCGTAAAGTCGTCCCCCACTACCAACTCCTCCCGCTCCTCTTCTAGCGCCACCTCTCTGGGTACTACTCCATTCACGGCGCTGCCTCTGCCGTGGTGGTGCACCTGTTGCCTGCCCGAAGCTCTCCACAACTCAGGTCGGGCAGTCTCATGCCAAGTGACCTCACCCGTCACATGCATAGCACCGACTCTCTCTAGGATGCAGTGGTTCTCTTTTGTGCCACTGTGGTGTACGACCACGTCCCTGAGTCTGGTTGTCAAAAAGCTACCTGCGTCGAGGTCCTGCTTGCTGACTCCCGCTAGCTGCGGAAGACGTCTCGGCTCCAACGTGTCTGCTACCACCACCAACTCCGGAACATGACAGGAAGCTCTATTTCACCAACGCCTGCTCTAGTACCCCGGTATATGTGGAAATGCCAAAGGGTACTACGACAGCACTGATCTCTCATAGGAGACCCTACTCAAACATCAGCGCTTGGAGGTTGTCGTCATGGACCAAGTCCGGGTAAAAGCGTGCACGGTTTGCAAAACTACCCGCGTACTTGGCCACCATCATCCCTCCCTGCTGAAACTATATGTGGTTCTGAATCCGAACGGAGCACAAGCAGGAGGGAAAAAACTCGCCACAGAACAACAACTGAAAGACGCCCCACGAAAGCAACGACTCGTCAAGAAGGTGAGTCACCAGACTCTACCAACGCTGAGCTGGTCCATGAAAAAGGGTGGCTACCAATGCCACTCTCTGATCTATCGGTGTCTGCACATGCCTGAAAAGGCGAACCACTACCTCGGGCCAAACCTCTGCTTCCTGAGGTTCTGGCTCACCACTGACCCTTAGCGGTCTCTGTCGCTGGAACTCACGGAGCACGCTCATCCTGTGCTCAAGCTCAACCTGCTCTGGTGAAACTCTCTGCTGCTCAACAGGTGGGGGTTCTGCTACCGGCCCACCTGGAGAATGGGGCTCACATGATGGGTCTTGTACTGTGGCGTCGTAGCTCACAGGGTCGCCTTCATGAACCATAGCTGGTATCCTGGCTGGCTGTCTTCACAAAGACATCCTGAAAATTATCAAGAACATCTGCGGTCAGATGAGCATATATGTATATACCAATAACAACAACGATGGGGAGATAACACAAGAAGGACAATAAAATACTCAATACTATGTGATGCACAAAAACATTTTCCCTGCAACATGTGTCTCAGCATGCTGAGTCGACAAGCGGGTTATCAAGGTCCTGGTGAATGGATACATCGGTCGTCGCATCATCACTGGACTCCCTAGCCTGAGAGCCACTCTCGAGACATATTAACACTGTTTCCCTAATTCCCAACCAATTCCATTCATTTTAGGGATGTCCAAACAGCGTCCCAAGGAATGAACCAACTTTGATACCACTTTGTCACAACCCAACCCTACCCGAGCTCGAGCTGCAACTACCCCAAGCTCGCCTCCATAGGATAGGGGCTGGCGACCAGCGCTGAAGGCACAAAAACTTGGGGAGGCCTTTTCCTAAGTACCTGTACACACACACGCAGCACACACAATGCAACATTGTAGAGTAAAAATGAAAAGCAAAGGGAAACTACTATATATACCACAAATTTGCATCGACCTCTAAAAAGTACAAGTAGTGTTCTGAAAAGGAAAACGGGGTAAAACATTCACCCAACCAGAAAAGTACCACAACACGGCAACAGGTAAACAAAAAAAATAGTTGGAAGGGTTCCCCAACTAGAACCCGACTATGACCACCACACGCGGTCCAAGCTCCCGAACTCCTATGCTCCACTGAAGTCACGACCAACCAATCTGTCATCTACAAGGGAACACCAAGTGCAGGAAAAGCCCAAGCAGGGGTGAGTACAAAAATACTCAGTAGGATACCCCGAAGGCTCGAGGAAGAAAAAAATGAGGTACCGAAGGGTGAGCAGTAGAGCGAACAGGAAAAGTAAAGGAGTACAACAAGGAGTGTAGTAGAGTAACAGTAGAGAGTCCAGCTCAACCCAACAAGAGGAAAGAAGGTAGACTCGTCCAGACAAAAGGAGCTGGAAACGGTGAGAATATGAACATACCGTTGAGTATTCGCTACCTATAGTAGGAGAGTAGACTCGTCCAACCAGGAGAATCTAGACACGGAAAGCACATGGCATACCCCGTGCGTCTTCGCCTCTCCTGGAAGGAGAGTAACCAAACCCAAGAAGTGGGTACTGGAACAAGGTATATACATATCGTTACGCTCAAACAAGAAGCCCGAACAATGTCGTAAGGGGATCTCTGTCCCGTACCTCATCCCAAGAAAAGAGTAGCCAACAGTCCCAGAAGTAACACCATCGATGCCCAACAACCCACACGTCGGCCCCAAACTACAAGTCAAGGGCTTAAACCACCACACCTCGACACTATCCTCTTTGGGCGGCACTGACTCGCCCTCACAGTTTTAGGTCGCATCAGAAGGACGCATCTCGGTGGGGGAAAAGATCCTCGTACATGAGTGTTCTGGGGGAACGTCAACCACAACTCGTCTCTGCCCCGCAGATGAGAGGTCTGCTCAAAGTCGATAGGGGACCCCCCGCCCAGCCCCGCTGGAGGGTCCCTGGAAGTCAACGGGTTCCCACTACAGGGAGACCCGGCAAGAGTCAACGGGTGCCTCACTGCCCCGTCCTGTAATAGAGTAATCCACTGGAGGGAGGCCCAGATAAAGTCGGCGACGGGACCACTTCCCAGCCCAGCTGGAGGTAACCCGGCATCGGGGACCACTGCCCAGCCCAGCTGGAGGTAAGCCCGACATAGGGGACCATTTCCCAGCCCAGCTAGAGGTAAGCCCATCAAAGGGGACCACTACCCAGCCCCGATGGAGGTAAGCCCGACATCGGGGACCACTGCCCAGCCCCGCTGGTGGTAATCCCGGCATCGGAAACCACTGCCCAGCCCAGCTGGAGGTAAGCGCGGAACTGCTCTGGCCATCCCTACTGGATGGTATTGCTCTGTGAACACCGCTGTACTGGAAATCCCTGCGGGATGGTAACCCACTGGAGAGACCTTCTCGAAACAACCTCATCCCTACTAGAAACAACCTCATCCCTGCTCGAAACAACCTCCTAGGTAGATGATTGGTGCACGCGTAATGTGTTGGTCACACCAAAACCACAAGCCCTACCAGGGAACACGAGGCAACGAAAGAAACTCCCCAGCCCTCACAAGGAGTTCCTGCTCCAATCAGCTGAGTCACTATCGAAGTGGACCGAGACATCTCATCCCAGAAAGTGGGGAAAACGCCCACGCTCCACGAACACCCGTAGTTGCAAACGGTGTCGCAGTCCGGTGAAAGGGGCATGGTATTGAAACCCCTCACAGCTGAATAAGTAGAGGAACCAAACCATCTCTTCCGGCCCAACCATCGTGTACAAGACCAGGTGAAGACCACTAAACCCTGCCGGTCAGACAAAAGAGCACCAGGCCAGGGGAAACTCCACCCTGATGGTCAAACAAACGAGCGCAAAGGGACCTCTTATGTCGCGAGAGGTCAAATTACGCAAAGCAGAACACGACACGCACGTGGGGACCACATGATGTGTGGCCCTATCTCAGCCCCAACCAAGTACCCAAACATTATCAGGTACAAACCACACGTACCTCCCAGCGCTCTCGTATACTCCCAGAGTATACCTCATTCCAGCCCAAAGGCTATCGTTCACACGGATCCCAGTGTCAACGCAATGGTGTGACATAACAACTCCACATCAAAGGCCCAGGCACGACCAACCACATCTTATGGTTCATTTATATCACTCTCCCAAGAGTGCGCGATCACACGCCAACTGTCCTCTACAAACAAGGTAGGACAAACCACCACGGGAGCACCTCTCATGCTCCACATTTAATAAAAACGTGCAAGTGGCTCCGCACAGCCAAACGGATCACAACGTTGTAATCATCATGGAAAAACACGTGAGATCGACTACTTACTCACCTCCAACGGATATTCGATGGAAAAGTCACCAACACCACCTCACGCCCTAACAGTTTCCCATGATCCTGAGCCTCAGCCCCAAAAACAGTGGGGTGCATCACACCATTGTGATCCCCTCGGGAAAACAAGTCAAAATCACTACTCACTAGAGTGCAATAGATATCCAGAGAAAAAGATGCATTCTGGCGCACCGAACACGAGCGGTGCTTCGTGGGACCCTCCTCCCGGTCCCGAAACTCAACGGACGGATCACATCGTGGCAATCCTCTCGAAAAAGTACACAAGTTAAACTAATCACTTGTTCGAAACGGATACCCGGTGATAAAGATGGAAATCACCGTCAACTCCCGAAACGGCCCTCACGGGGCCCGCATCAGCGAGCAGAATTAAAGCAGGCAGACCGTGCCAAAGCGTTGCCCTCGGAAGAACACCCAACATCGACTACTTGCACGCCCCGAACAGACGTCTGATGAAAAAGTCTCTAAAATCTGCAGGTAGCTGAAAGGACAGGCCGTGGGGCCCATGACTCAACTCCGGCTTGAACGCCCGAAACCACCCTGGAAAACTCTGCCTCGGTGCCCGGGTCTCAACACCACTGAAGGCGGTCAAAACGGACGTCAGACGCGTACGCGCCATCCAAAACAAATTCCCAGAAAAACGTCAAACCCCTCGACGCAAGGTCCGCGCTGCCACTAACGGCTTGCAAAACGGACGCCCGTAGCCCAAAATACAGTCGTTCGAAGATTTTAAAAGAAAAAAGGCGACCCTCTTGGGCCGGACCGGCCCGGTCCGGCCGGTGCACCCCGCTCCATCCGGCCCTCTGGGACCACGGCCCAGCCGCCTCCCGTGAGGCCACCTCGCCCGTGCCGCACGGGCTCCTCTTCCCCCGACCGGCTGACACGGACGGTCGACCTTCCACGCGGAGACCCGCGTCGCACGGGTCTCTGTCCAGCGGCGGGGTCGCACAGCGCGACCTCGGCCGTCGCTACGCCGTGGAGCGACTCCGCCTGTCGCCACCACCGGGTGCTGCTCGCCATCCGCGAGCCCCGGCCGACACCGAGGAACCTGCCGCCTGCCGAGGAGAAGCTGCCGCCATCATGGGAACCGCCACCTCCCTTCGCTCGGGGCGCCACCCCTCCGACCGCAGGAGTACCCAAACCGGACGGAATCACCTTCAAAACCCGTAAACTTCGGTGATCAACCTCGGCCTCCTCCGAGCTTGGATTTTAATTCTGAATGATGCGTTAGAGAGATAAAAATGTATACTATGCATATATGGGATTTTTTCAAATATCAAACAAAAAATTGACAAATAAAATCGAACATAGAAGGGGGTTCAGAAATTAAAATGCAAAACGCATAATCCAACCTCTTGGGCGATGCCCGGAGCATCACATGGAGTTCATCGCGGCGCCGCACCTCGCTGAAGTCGCCTCGCCAGAGATGGAGGAGGAGAGGGTAGAGGGTTTCGCCCGTGGGTTCAAGGGAGAAGGGAAGGGGGAGAGTTTAAATAAATTAATTAACGATTTAATTAATTTAAAACCCTCGAAAAGACCCGCATCTGAAACTCTCGACAGGGTCGAGGTTAAGCCTCCCCTATTGTAATCACCACCTCCTGAGCACAATGGTGGTCTCAAAATTATAATCCGAGTCCCCTTTCAAAAGTTATTATACTTAGCGCCTGAGGCCGCCAAAATTACGAAAACACCCCTGGGGCCATTTTTCATAGACGGGCCGTGCCCGAAAAACATACACCCCTCCTAAGGTAAACGACACGCTCCAAACTCAACGGTGCCCTCAGTTTTCCAATCCGAGATACCATTTAAGAGATACTTGCGTTTCAACATTAAATGAATTAATTTATATATTTAATTCGTTTAACGTTCCAGAAGAGATCGAGGGGTCTATACATCTTGTGCCGACAAGTTTTATGTCATTCCTAGAGTAAACACCCCATTCCGGACCCATCCGTACTCTCAGATCTCTGATCCAGAACTCCGTTTAAGAGTTATCCCATTTATTTGACATTTCCAGTGTGAATGCACTGCAAATTTAAATTCGGCCACATCGGGGCTCGGAGTCACATGCCCTCTAAAGTCATTGCACTGGAATATCATCAAGAATATTCCAAAGTATTTTGCATCAAAAACAAGGTTCTTACATCATTGCCTCCTTTAAGATTTTCGTCCCCAAAAAGAAAAACTAGGTAGTATCATAGGGTACTAAGCCCACACCTGGCTTTCCCATACCCAGAAGAACCCACGCACAACTCTGCGTCACTGCACACTGACCAAAGGATTGATCCGTTTACGTGAGGTCAGCCCATGCTGATGTCGTGCACCCACTCCAGACTTCAGGGATAGGGCAAGGCGGTAGGGTACCTCACCATCCCTTTGCACGGTCTCAAATGGCTCGAAGGCCCTCGAGGTAGCTCACCTCCCCGACCGAACCTCTAGGTCGCATGTCGCGACTGGAATCACCGACCGCACCTGGAACAAGGCTTGGTGATTCCCTCTTTCAGAAAATCCATATGGTAAAACACCCAAGGATATCTGATCATACAAGATTTCACAGTCGATGTCTCGGAACCAAGACTCTCTTACATGTTCAAAGAGCGAAGGAGTCAACAACATCGACTAAAGAGAAAAGGTCCTACGCCTTTTACCTTAGATACATAGGGTTACACCCGATGCCCCGCATCACCCTGGTAACACCTCAAGCAATGAGCAGGGAGGAATGAATTTCATAGGCGGAGTCTAAAAATTCTACTGCAAAAAGTAGAAGAGCTGTAGAGCATACCTCTTATCACCTCATGCTCTGCAGGATAGTAGAAATCCAAAGCTCGCAGCTATCTATGGTCCCAACTGTCAGCTCCCGAAGCCTGATGTGGACCACCTAGTGGTGATGGAAAGACCTAGTAAAGCCATCCCCCACTACCAGATCCTCCCTCTCATATACTAGCACCACCTCTCTGGGTACTACTCCGTTCACGGCGCTGTCTCTGTCGTGGTGGTGAACCTGTTTCTTGCCCGAATCTCTCCGCAACTCAGGTCGGGCAGTCTCGTGCCAAGTAACCTCACCTGTCTCAAGCATAGCACATACTCTCTCTGGGATGCACTAGTTCCCTTCGGCGCCACTGTGGTATACGACCACGCCCCTGAGTCTGGTTGTCAGAAAGCCACCTGCGTTGAGGTCCTGCTTGCTGACGCCCACTAGCTACGGAAGACATCTCAACTCCAACGTGTCTACTGCCACCACCAACTCTAGAACATGACAGGAATCTCTCTGTCACTAATGACTACTCTAGAACCATGACATATGTGGAACTACCAAAGTGTACTGCGACAAAACTAATCTCTCAGCGGAGACCCTGCTCAATCATCCGCGCTCGGAGGTTGTCGTCATGGACCAAGCCCAGGTAAAAGCATGCACAGTCTGCAAAACTAGCCGCGTACTCGGCCACCTTCATCCCTCCCTACTAAAACTGCAGGAGATCCTGAATCTGAATGGGACGCAAGAAGGAGGGGAAAAACTCATCATGGAAAAAACAACTGAAATTCTCCCCACGAAAGAAACGACTCGTCAAGAAGCTGAGTCACCAGAATCTACCAACGCTGAGCTGCTCCATGAAAAAGGGTAGCAACCAACGCCACTCTCTGATCTGTTAGTGTCTGCACAATCCTGAAAAGGCAAACCACTGCCTCGAGCCAAACCTCTGCTGCCTGAGGGTCTAGCTCACCACTGAACCTCAGCAGTCTCTGCCGTTGGAACTCACGGAGCGCGCTCTACCTGCGCTCAAGCTCAGCCTGATCTGCTGAAACTGTCTGCTGCTCAATAGGTGGGGGTGCTGCTACCGGCCCACCGGGAGAAAGGGGCTTGCATGATAGGTCCTGGATTGTGGCCTCATAGCTCACAGGGTCGTCGTCAAGAACCAAAGCTGGTATCCTAGGTGGCTATCTTCGCGAAGACATCCTGAAAATTATCAAGAACATCCGCAGTCAGATGAGAATATATGTATATACCAATAACAACAACGATGGGGAGCTTACTCAAGAAGGACAGTCAAAGACTCAATCCTATGTGATGCACAAACAAATTTTCCCTGCAACAAGTGCCTCAAGATGCCAAGTCGACAAGCGGGTTATCAAGGTCCTGGTGAATGGATAAGTCGGCCTCCGTACCATCACTGGACTCCATGTCCTGAGAGCCACTCTCGAGACACATTAACACCGTTGCCCTAATTCCCAACCAATTCCTTTTATTTTAGGGACGTCCGAACAACATCCCAAGGAACGAACCACCTTTGATACCACTTTGTCACAACCCGACCCTACTCTGGCTTGAGCCGCAGCTACCCCAAGCCCCCCTCTATAGGCCAGGGGCTGGCGACCAGCGCCGAAGGCACAAAAACATGGGGAGGCCTTTCCCTAAGTACATGTACACACACACGCAGCCCACTCAATGCAACAGTGCAGAGTAAAAAAGAAAAGCAAAGGAAATCTTCTATATATATTACAGTTGTGCAACGACCTCTAAACAGTACAATTAAAGTTCTGAAAAGGAAAAGGGGAAAAACACGTGCCCAAACAGAAAAGTTCCACAAATCGGGAACATGTAAACAATCCAAATAGTTTGAAGGGTTCCCCACCTGGAACCTAACTACGACCACCGCACACGGCCCAAGCTCCCGAACACCTATGCTCCACTGAAGTCATGACCAACCTGTCCGTCGTCTACAAGGGCACACCAAGTGTAGGAAAGCCCAAGCAGGGGTGAGTATAAAAATACTCAGTATAATACCCCAAAGGCTCGAGGGAGCAACAAAGGAGGTACCTAAGGGTGAGTAGTAGAGCAAATAGGAAAAGTAATGGAGTACAACAAGGAGTGCAGTAGAGTAACAATAGAGAGTCCAGCTCACCCCAAAAAGAGGAAAGAAGGTAGACTCGTCCAGACACAAGGAAGTGGAAATGATTGAGAAGATGAACTTCCAGTCGAGTCTTCGCTACCTACACACGGAGAGTAGACTCGTCCAACCACGAGAAGCTAGACACAGAAAGTACGTGGCATACCCCATGAGTTTTCGCCTCTCCTAGAAGGAGAGTAACCAAACCCAAGAAGTGGGTGCTGGAACAAGGTATATACATATCGTTATGCTCAAACAAGAAGCCCGAACAACGTCGTAATGAGATCTCCATCCCGTAGCTCAGCCCATGAAAAGAGTAGCCAACAGTCCCAGAGGTAACACCATCAAAGCCCATCATCCCTCACGTTTGCCCCGAACTACATGTTAAGGGATTAAACCACCACACCTCGACATTATCCGCTTTGGGCGGCACTGACTCGCCCGCACTGTTTTATGTCGCGTCACAAGGACGCGTCTCGGTGGGGGGAAAGCTCCTCGTACTTGAGAGTTCTGGGGGAACGTCAACCACAACTCATCACTGCCCCGCAGTCGAGAGGTCTGCTCAAGGTCGACAGGCGACCCCCTGCCCAGCCCCGCTGGAGGGTCCCTGGAAGTCAACGGGTTCCCACTACTGGGAGACTCGGAAAGAGTCGACGGGTGCCTCACTGCCTAGTTCCGTAATAGGGTAATCCATTGGAGGGAGACCTGGCTAAAGTCGGCGAACGGACCACTGCCTAGCCCAACTGGAGGTAACCCGACATCAGGGACCACTGCCCAACCTAGCTTGAGGTAAGCCCGGCATCACGGACCACTGCCTAGCCCAGTTGGAGGTAAGCCCGGCATCTGGGACCACTGCCCAGCCCCGCTGGAGGTAAGCCCGGCATCGGAGACCACTGACCAGCCCCGTTGGAGGTAATCCCGGCATCGGGGACCACTGCCCAGCCCAGTTGGAGGTAAGCCTGAAACTGCTCTGGCCATCCCTGCTGGATGGTACTGCTTGGTGAACACATTTGTACTGGCCATCCCTGCTGGATGGAAAACTACTGGCGAGCCCTGATCAAAATAACCTCAGCTCTGCTGGAAACAACCTTAGCCCTACTGGAAACAACCTCCTAGGTAGAGGATCGGTGCCCGCGTAAAGTGTTGGTCACACCAAAACGATAAGTTCTACTAGGTAACATGGAGAAATGGGAGAAACTCCCCAGGCCTTAGAAGGTGATCCCGCTCCAATCCGTTGAGTCACTGTCGAAGAGGACCGAGACATCTCATCCCAAAAATGTGGGGAAAACAACCACGTTGCACGAACACCCATAGTCGCAAAAGGTGTCGCAGTCCGGTGAAAGGGGCACGGTACTGAAACCCCTCACAACTAAAGAAGCCGAGGAACCAAACCATCTCTACCGGCCAAACCATCGAGTACAAGACCAGGGGGAGACCACTCAACCCTGTCGGTCAGACAAAAGAGCACCATGTCAGGGGAAACTCCACCCTGCTGGTCAAACAAACGAGCGCAAAGGGACCCTCTACATCGCGAGAGGTCAAAGTACGATAATCAGAACATGACACGCATGTGGGGCCCACATGAGGTGTGCCCCCATCTCAGCCCCAACCAAGCGCACAAACATTATCATGTACAAACCACACTTACCTCCAAGTGCTCTCATATACTCCCAGAGTATACATCGTTCCATCCCAAAGGCTATTGTGCACACGGCACCCAGCGCCAACGCGAAGGCCTGACGTATCAACTCCTCCTCAAAGGCCCAGTAACGGCCAACCACTTCATGTGGATCATTTATATCACTCTCCCAAGAGTGTGTGATCACACACCAAGGGTCTTCTATAAACAAGGTAGGATGAACCACCACCGGAGCACCTCTCATGCTCCACATTTAATAAAAACATACAAGAGGCTCAGCACAGCCAAACGGATCACATCGTTGTAATCCTCACAGAAAAACACGTGAGATCGACTACTTACTCGCCTCCAACGGATATCTGACGAAAAAGTCACCAACACCGCCTCACGCCCGAACGACGTCCCGTGATCCCGAGCCTCGACCCCAAAAACAGTCGGGTGCATCGCACCATTGCGATCCCCTCGGGAAAAAACGCCAAAAGCACTACTCACTTGAGTGCAACAGATATCAGGAGAAAAAGATGCATTCCGGTGCACTGCACACGAGTGGTGCTTCGTGGGACCCGCTTCCCAGTCCCAAAACTCAACGAACAGATCACACCATTGTGATCCTCTCAAAAAAGTACACAAGTTAAACTAATCACTTGTCTGAAACGGACACCCGGTGATAAAGCTGGAAATCACCGTCAACTCCCGAAACGGCCCTCGCGGGGCCCTCACCATCGTGCAGAATTATACTGGGCAGACTGTGCCAAAGCGTTGCCCTCGGAATAACAACCAACATCGACTGCTCGCACGCCCCGAACAGACGTCCAATGAAAAAGTCGCTAAAAGCTACATACAGCTCAAAAGATGGGCCGTGGGGCACATGCCTCAACTTCGGCTTCAATGCCCGAAACCACCCTGGAAAACTCTGCCTCGGTTTCAGAGTCCCAACGCCATAGACGACGCTCAAAACGAACGTCATACGCGCCACCACCGTCCAAACCAAATTCCAGGAAAAACGTCAAACCCCTCGACGTACGTGTCGCACCATCGAGGCCCCTCGTTTCGGGAATTAAAAATTCCCGAAACCATCTCAAAGAGTTCCCCTCGATGCAAGGTCCGCGCTACCGCTAACAGTGCGCAAAACGGATGCTCGTACCCCGAAATACGGGTGTCCGAATATTTTAAAAGAAAAAAGGGGACCCTCTTGGACCGGACCGGCCCGGTCCGGCCGGTCCGCGCCGCTCGAGCCGGCCCGCTCCGGCCGGTCCGCTGGGACGCGGCCCAGCCGCCTCCCGCGAGGCCACCTCGCCCGTGCCACGCGGGCGCCTCTTCCCCCGACCGGCCGACATGGCCAGTCGGCCTTCCTGGCGGAGACCCACGTTGCGCGGGTCTCTATCTAGCCGCGAGGTCGCACAGTGCGACCCCGGTCGTCGCTCCGCCGCTGAGCGCCTCCACCTGGTGCCACCGCCGGGTGCCGATCACTATCTGCGGGCCCTAGCCGACACCAAGGAACCCACCGCCTGCCGAGGAGAAGCTACTGCCATCAAAGGAACTGCCGCCGCCCTTCGCTCGCACCGTCACGCCTCGGACTGCCGGAGTACCCAAACCGGCCGGAATCACCTTTACAACCCACAAACTTCGACGATCATCCCCGGCCTCCTCCGAGCTCGGATTTTAATTCCGAAAGATGCGTTGGAGAGATAAAAATGTATACTATGCGTCTATGAGATTTTTTAGTAGATCAAACAACAAATTGACACATAAAATCGAACTCAAAGGGGGTGGGGTTTGGAAATTAAAATGCAAAACACATAATCCTACCTCTTGGGCGATGCCCGGAGCATCACGAGGAGTTGGTCGTCGCGCCATGCCTTGCCGGAGTCTCCATGCCGGAGATGGAGAAGGAGAGGGGAGAGGGTTTCGCCAGGGGGTTCAAGGGAGAAGGGAAGGGGGGGGGATAAAAAAAATTAATTAACGATTTAATTAATTTAAAATCCCCAAAAAGAGCCGCATCTGAAACCCCTGACGGGGTCGAGGTTAAGCCTCCCCTAGGGTAAAAACCACCTCCAAAAAATGTTATTAAACTTAGCGCTCGAGGCCGCTAAATTACAAAAATGCCCTTGGGGCCATTTTTCACAAAGGTGTCGCGCACGCAAAACTTACACCCCTCTTACGGTAAACGGCACGCTCTGAACTCAACGGTTCCCTCAGTTTTACAATCCGAGCCACTGTTTAAGGGATACCAATGTTTCAACATTAAAAGAATTAATTAATTTATTTAATACGTTTAACGTTCCAGAAGCGAGCGAGGGGTCCAAACAGCCCACGCCAACAAGTTTAATGTCGTTCCTAGGGTAAACACCCCATTCCGGACCCATCCGTACACTCGTATCTCTGATCCAGAACTCTGTTTATGATTTAGCCCATTTATTTGGCGTTTCCAGTGTGAACGCACAGAAAAATTAATTTCGGCCACACTGGGGCTCGGAATCGCATGGCGTTTGAAGGCACTACTCTGGAATATCATCAAGCATATTCCAAAGTCTTTCACAGCAAAAACTGGGTACTTACATTATTTGTGATGATAATGGATATTCTAGAGGAATGGCCCCCATAGTGCCTCACCTAGTTTCTATCCTTACAGAATCACCAAAACATCGCTTTCATGATCATGGTACAAGTCATCAAAACATTTTTTATTTCGAAACAATGGATAATGGAAAATATATTTTCAAAGGTACATATCTATTTCACAGAAACTATTGGATCATTCATTACACTAAACTATGTTTGATGTTTCCTTAAGAATGATTTATGAATACATTTTCCCTCCATTGGTGATTTGGAAACACATCATGATTTATGGATTGATAAGGTTGTATTGTAATATCAAGAAGGAGTCCCACTCCAGCGTCTATAAAGTTTGTTTGATCATGAGGACCATAATTTCATTTTCTGTTTATTTCTTCATTAACACGGTTCCCTTGGGTTACATCGATTAACTGAACCTAAAATTCATTTTGGGGGCATAACTTATCACAATGGAAAAATGAAATAATCATGAAAATAATTTTCTTTGCTGTATAAATTTTCATACAATATTTTATAATAGAAATATCATTAGGTTTAACCAATTTTATTCATTGTAATATTTTATTTTAATACTTCATAATGATGAAGAGTTTTTGTATTTCTAAACAATATCTTTCAGGAGTGTCAAACCATGTGTGGAACAATGAGCATTTTCCAGAACCTATTCATCATCGACTCAAACTCAATATGATGTTTTTGTGTTTCATACCCCTATGACTATGTGTGATAGATCCACATCCACTGGCAGTATATAGACACATATTTACTTCATGAAGAACACTTTCTCTATCCTTTACTGAAATTTTAGTACATTTTCCTAAACATTGAATCATCCATAGTCATATCCTCAGATATATCTCAATATATCTACTTATAAATTTCAATATGGATCTCAGTAAATTTTTTTCATCCTAGATTCTAAAGGATGAAAAAATCACTAGTAGTATTCCAACTATAGATACATAATAATTATACACATTTTCATTGCATCATTTTAGATGAAATTTATATCAATTTACAAAAAAAACATTTCTATCGTCTATAATCATATTTTTAAATACTGGATGAAACTCTACAAACATGTTGAAAAATCATAAAAATCTCCCTAAAATGTCATCCACATTAGTAAACCTACTTAAAACCATTCTTCATAACCTGTGTAAAGGAATCATATGAAAGGGGTGCGCTCAGATGCTCAGTAAGGGTAAAAATAAAGGTGATGCATAAGAACAACACATGTATAATGTTACAAGAATTTTATATTAATATGTAAAATCTTACCTTTCATATCATAGAACATCAATATGAATCATAGAAACAATACTGGATGTTCATAAGACATTAATCATAAGGGAATCAAAATCTTAATCCGCTAAATCCTAACAAAAGCATAAGACATGGGAAAATGGTAGAAAAAATAAACACATAAAATTACATCCATATTAGTTAATCAATCACCACCACGACCATATTAGTGGTATTGTTTCACTACCTAGATCATTTTTTATGTTAAGGTTAACTCCCTAGACCATATTAGTGGAAACCTTCCATTACCGAACTAGGTTGACTCTCTATTATAGGATAGTATTTCAAAACATTCTCCACATCCCATTCTAGTTTTGGATTATAAAACTAGTTCCACTTCCCATTCCTACCCTATAATACTGATCAAATTTAATTTCTCTTTCCAGCCATTTAGTACTAAACTAAGTACACTCTTCATTCACAACCTTCCATATTGAACAAATTTCACTCCTTATTCTGAAAATATCATAATAAACTAAGGTCACTATATATACGAGCCCTATCATGATGAAAAATGTTCTCTCCTCATTCAATCCATATCATGATAAGCCTAGTTCACTTCGCATTCCATGTCTATCATACGAAACCGAGTTCTCCCATCATTTAGGACTTGTCATAATAAACTTAGTTCACTCCTCATTCTATTTACTTTATAATCAATCCATGTTCACCTCTCAATCCTTCATTATCATAACCATGAGATATAAATAATTACTCAATGATGTAGTGGTATATATATTTCTATCCTTTCACATAACAAAATCATACATCCAGGTGAAAATTTTATAAAACATTAATCATATCATGACCCATAAAAAGATATGGGTTTCATAAATATCAAATTATAACCCATGAAATGAAATGGATATTATAAAAATTTCATCCTAAAATAATCTATACAAAAGATACCTGTTTCAAAATAATTTTCACCATAGAATAATGGGGGAAGGGAATTGGATTTCAAACGTATTGTATCATTGTATAAACATTGGATGGGAAATGGCTTCATAAAAAATCATTTATTCATTATCATAAATAACTAAATTGAATAATATGAATGGTATCATAAGATAATATCCCAAATTATATTTAGACTATATCCCATTATTTAATCTATTATGGAAATTAATTTGGAAATGATCATTTAAAACATTTCCTATTGAAAATAATCTTTAATCATTTCAAAGTATCTCTTACCACATTGAGTCCATTGAATCATAATATCCTAGAAAATTTAAAATTATATGAAGCATATAATATCATTAAAGTAAATATATTCCATATATAACATATAAAATGATAGTATATACACTTAGTAGAAGAAAATATGTGTATACCACGAAATGTGTCTCAATAAAGGCATACTGAGACAAGATATCTTTTCCGATTTGGAAACTTTTGACCATAGACCACATGGAATAGAGATCATAAAATGTATATGTAAATAACCATATATTTTTTATATTATTAATATAATACATTTAAATTAATTATATACACCACACAAAATAAAAGATTAGTTAATATAGAATAAGTCTCGCAAAAATAAAAGTGAGACTAAAAATCTCTCTAATACATGAGTAACCCTTAAATGATGATCCCCATCAAATATTAACACTAATAAAAACATTTATTATCATGAAATAAATACAATTAATGATATATTATATTTTAGGTTCGTATATATACAACAATAAAAGTGTAACCAGGAAATATAACATTTATAACTCTAAAATAAGTGTTATATGATAAATCGCTCCCCTTAAGTCTTGAATTTATACATTCAAACTCAAAACATATGTTTAATGAATATAATATTATTTTAAATATACAAAATAACCATTTTATTATGTTATTTAAAATATATAATTTTGTTAGTGCTTTATATTACCCATTTCTTACCAATTTCGTGTTAATGTTGCGTTTATGTAATATCCATTTTATTTTTTGTATATAGTTTGACTCATTATTCATGAACATCTTATGTAAATAATGATTTATTCATTTAAATAAATTTAATAATGATATAAATAAAATATAGTATCATTATATAAATATTTATAATGATCTATAAATGTTAGAAATATAAATTGAAATACACCATTCATTGAGGCGGTAAGCCGTACATACGCATGAACGATGTTTCCATATTATTTTCATTTCGAATGGAATAATGTAAATGAATTATATAGATGTATGGAATATAATTATATTAAATTTATTTTGTAATATTTATAATATAATTTTACATAACCCATCCTTAAAAGATTTCTGGTAAATTTTGAATGAATCGCATTTCTTTGAGGAAGTAGTAGTCCACCTTACACAAACAAAGTAATCATATTTACCCAAAATAGAAACAATGATGCTATGTGTTATATAAAATTACTAGACGTATTAAAATAATTTAAATTTAATGTGTATAAAATAAAAAAAAGTATCCCTAATAATTCCCAACCATGATATGTGGAAAAATAAAAAATAATGATGCCTTTTCATGAGGTCTTTGTTCGATATACACAAACGGTATGATCATTACTTATTAGATGGATGTTTGTGTGAGTGTTGGTATAATCCATAGAATAAAATAAAATAATTATTTTCGGGATAAATCAATTTTTATATAATCAAGTAATAATAATATTTTAAGGGGTTTAAAATGAAAATAAAACTAAAAATATTGTGGAAGGATTTTACCACATCTTTGGGTCAATCCTTTTGGATTACACCGAAGGTATTCCTCAGATGAATTTCATTGAAAATGTGGAATTCTATTATTAAGGGAGGTATTTTTTAGATGATATTTTGAATGGTTTATTCTTTGAAATAAGGAATTTAGAGGTGAAAATAGATGGGGGATTTTAGGCCTTTAATATGTGTGGAAAACTACCAAGTTTTTACTCATGGAAAGAATTTTGTGTTCCCCATGTTTTACTTATCACCCAAAGGATAACAATTGACCATTATAGAAACATCGTGATTTTATGTTTGTATTATTTCTAGATAATACAATTTATAATTCTTTAGGATCATTTTTACTTCTTATTATTTATGATTAGTATTTAATTATCCTCATTTTACCTCAATAACTATAATTAATTTTAATCACCTTCACTAATATTTTTTGTAAAAAACAACGTCGACCTTTTTATAAATTATAAATTATTTTCAATCCAAATATTTAATCCATATTTAAAAATAATAATAACATAATTGCAATAATTTAAGATAAAATTAATCCAACAAACAAGATGAAACAACAGGTATTTAAAGTGAAAAATTCAAAAGATTGACTTAATTTTATATCAAATATCAATGTGAAATTTGGTACACTGACCTAAATGTTATTATGTAATGTATAATTGGTATAAATATAGATTAAATACATTAAAATAAAATTTAAGTACATAAATAAATAAAATGAAATATCATTATTGAATTAAAATTCATTGTTTTTCACTATTCAAAAAAAAATGAAGTTTTACAGAAATATACCTAAAATTCACCCTAAGATAATTATGATATTTTGAAATAAAAAATGAATTTTATTTTATAGATATCAATTTCTAAAATTTTATAATTTTAATTTCGTTGTTATTAACATAACGACATAAAAAATAAGTTATTGTATGAAAATAGTTTTTTCAAATATATAATGACTTTTCATAAATATTTTTTTTTAAATATTTTAATATAAGTGAAAAATTTATTAATAATATATTAATGTAGTTATTATTATTCATATTACTAATTTTAATAGATATTTTATAAATACCTCTTATAAATAAAAATAATAATAATATGGTGTTTTTTAGAAACATGAGATTGAATGTAACGCAAGCGAAGTCGATGTTTACTGTAGAAAAAGAATAACATAGTGAAAAATATAAAAAAATCATTACATGGTGTAGAATATAAGGAAATAAAAACATAGATCATTCAAAAAAATAAATATTCAATGTTACATGAATTTTAAAATATCAAAATGATTAAATTAATTCAAAAAATGTATTTCACAAAATCATAGGGTGGTTCACAATGACATGTCAAAAAGATCATGAAAATATAATTATCAGAAATCACTCCAATGACTCATGATCATATATTAGAGATACGCGCCATGCATTATACCATATAACCCAGCCATCGATTCCTACAAATCCCTCCACCTTTCCACAAAAGGATATATCATGACTATTTGAGAAAATTATACTACATAAGAGTATACTTATAATGGAAAAAGATCACAAGATTATATTATTATTCCTTAAAGTGAAATATACGAAATAAAATAAGGGATCAAAAATCAGGAAAATGAGATTAATTTGATAACATGATGGATCACTTACTTAACTTTCAGCATGTCGTCCAGATTATTTGAAGAAGATTCTTTGTGTCGATATGGTCACAAGAGATCGAACTATAATAATCCAAGACACACTATGGGAATGATATGAAATAAATATCGACAAATGAAGATTTCTTATGCGCCTATGGAATAAATAATTTTCATGAGAGGTCCTTGTTTTCTTCACATGATCTATCCACATCATGTTATGATGATTGTATAATTTCTCCAAGTCGCACAATGTCCTCTGGACATGACAACCATGTATCATATTGTTTTCCTGTCATGTATTCCATGTCATCTGACAACCTCTAGACATGAAATTTGTGTAAAGAAGTAGTTATAGGACATTTCAAAAAGTGTCTTGTGATGTCTCTATCGAATTTCATCCAGATCCTATGATTCCAACTAGGCTTGTCAACCACATCATATGATGCCCAATGATAGATCGATTGAGTCATGCAGCAACATGAAGACATGTCAAGATTGTTATTTGATATCCACAATGAATGTCAGAGAGATCATTCAATTCCCCATGGTCATGTCAAGGAGGTCATGAAATTTCTCCCTAGCATGATTCCCGGATCATTGGATGTTATCTTGTAATGTCTTCATTGATCATAAAATAACCTCCCAAACATTCCATCCAGATCATGAGATATCCTCTAGAAAAGTAAAAGATATATTTCTATTGTCTTTTAAGACACCATCTCAGAATCTATGACATTACAGACATCAATATAAATGTCATATTAAAAACCAATAAAAAATAGGTATCCAATCATGACATGTCATGGAGACACACTCTGACACATGATAACCTTTAACAACTTTCATATTCGGGAATAGCCCTAAATGAAATATAGGAAATATGATTCTAAATATTACTTGGTTATTTAGTATACATTCTGAGGATCCTATTTCAAATGTGCATCCACCTCAGTATATATACCTTTAAATCCCGAACATCCTAATCCTTGGGGAACTAATCTCTCTAAGGGATATATCACTATGTTAATCCATTAATGGGCTGAGAAAAAAAATGACAATAAAAGACTCTATATTCTTGAAAAAATCAGGATATGTAGGATGAATTCCAATGTCTTCAGATCTATATCAAACTCACCCTCAATCCTACCTCATAGAACATTTCCCATGTACGTATACAATGTGACTATCATTGGATATCCATTGTTTCTCAAAACTAATGTTTCTCACACGGGCAAAGGAATTCGATATAATCATATATTCGACATTATGTATTTCCCCTATCTATGGAAACCTATGTGTGTAAGCCCAAATCAATTGAATAATTTAACTACCCCCATGAAAAGGCATCCATGTAATGCCCAGACCCATGAATTATATGGTTTGTGCATTTTTACATAACATTGGCATGATTACACAAAATTACATCCCCAAAGACTGATCAGTTTAGCAGTCTTGGAAAATAGTTACATACATGAACGTCACATTACACATTCTGACAAACAACAAAAATATAATAATCCTTTGATAAATCCATTGTTCCATTAGCTTAACCCTACATCTATAACATAGAACACTTATTGGGATCCCGAGAAAATAAACAATAAGAAATGGGTGACCTCAAATGCTCAGTAATGGTAAATATTTTAACAGAAGCTATAAAACTTTAAGGCAAGATGTGTAATAAAAAAACATCCTTTTAAACGTAAACTTGAACATAATATGGAAAAAAATAAATCAAAAAATACCATATTAACATGAACATGGATATTCTACAAGTCTAATAATCACATGTAATAAGTAATTTCATAATTAAGGAATTCATAAGGCCGGACATTCTGAAACATTTGGTCAAGCTGTCAGCCAATACATCTAAAATTGATTAAGTCTCGGCCAAATACATATATCAAATTGAGAAAGGCCACAACCAATTCCACATCTAGATGTCTCATGAGACCTACCTATGAATTGAAAAGCTATAGTGGGTTGCACCCATCACTTACTAAGTCCAATACATTTCTAATATGAAAAGTTTTTAACATAACATAAAAATTCGTATTAAAACTAGCAGATGAAATGTCAATACTCTATCGATAAACCATGAATGCTATAAAAATTACACATCCACAATAAATCATATCACAAATACTGAAATATAATATGGATGATTTTTATCAAAATAAATCAACCTCGATCAAAAATAATATCCAATAATGGATTTTGACATAGTTCAAAATGGTCAGTAAACCATTTTTAGAGAAACATCTGTTTTTTCATGAAATATTTTTAAAAGTCACCCAATTAATAATAGAAGTCATTTAAAAGATATTTTTGATTCAAAGTGTCCCATATCACTTTTAATATCTTTAAGGTAAATAACATATTATAACATTCATTTCCATATAAATAAATCCTTAAAATCATTTTGAAAATAAAGATATTAATGGGAATGGTTTAGAAGAATAAATCATTAAAACAACTAAAATGATTTTTAAGTTAAAGAGTCCCTTTAAATTATCCCTTTGAAAACACTTTTATGAAACAATGGAATGGATAATAAATATGTCCTATTAAAAACTTACACATAAACAATCACAGATAATAATGGGATTTGGAATTAACCCTCACCTTGCACTTTCTATTAGTCAAGGGTATGTTTAGCCTCCTATATAATAACCGTAGTATGTTGGTAAATAATTCCGGAACCATATTAATATTTATGATATAATACATGATTCATTTATGACATTATTCTTCCTATTTAATAATAATTTCCATGTTAAATTAACATTTTGGGTAATAATCGCTTTCTTTATCGTACGTGTTTTAACTTGTTACTCTTGGTGGTATCACATAGATCATTATTTAAATACATCCAGAATGTAAAAAATGATTTATATTTCATATATATTTGTAATATAAATATGTATAATAGACATATATATGAAATGGAAAACACCATTTATAGAGACGGTAGTTCGTTCGTACGCATAAACGCTATTTTTGTTTTCATAATATATTGAACGGATCTAGGTGAATAAGATATATGTCAGTACATAAATACATATATATATATATATATATATATATCTTCAGTTGAATTATTATGTCTTATATTACATTCTTATTGGAAGTATATATTTTTATAATCGTCTATGAATGGTGAACGTGGAAATGAATCTCATCGCGTCGTGGAGACGATAATCCATAAGTACGCACAAGCGAAAATATCATTTTTTTAATACCAAATTAATATATAATTGGATGGTATATCATATATACTGAATCATTGTCATGTTATATTTATTATTTACATCAATTACACATCATTATTATACCAATCCAAATTATAATGTATTTAATAACAATTACACCACTGCATGGAGACGGTAAGTCGTACGTACGCACATATGGTGACATGTCACTCAAAGGATGGATAGAATAATGAATATGGTTGTACCATATATATAATATCAAGATAGTATATAGAATATATTGTAGTTATTATTTTAGAATGGAAACAACAAAAAAAGAGGAAGTGGAAGAAGGAATGAACATGAAAGAGGTGATGAAATATTTACCTATTCTCCATGTTCTTCCTTTTTATTTTATCAAAATGGTTCCTTAGGATGGATTTATGACTAAAGGATGGACTCTTGGATGAAGGAGGTATATTTGGTAGGATATTTTGACAGGGTTTGGAAGAGACACAAGGCTATGGAGGTTTGAGTTTGAAAGAAGGGGAAGTGCCCTTTTATAAAAGGGGTGAGGGGCACCTTAGGAAAAGTTAGAAATGTTATTTTATAATAAATTAATTTTCCATATATAATGGATCCAAAAAACAATTTACATGATAATGTGGGGATGGGTGTAAAACAACTCAACCAAAAGGTTTTAGACAGGTTTGGGTCATTATATTAACTTTTTCTTTTAGATTTAACTATTAGTTAATTAGTTTGACATTTACCATGTCTCTTTGTTTTTTTATATTATATGGTTAATAAACACACTATAAATTACCAATAGAAACCCATGTGGTTAATTAATGATACATCAATCATTATATAATAATTTTGGCCAAACCATTGATTTTTAGGAATAGAATATCAATTGATAATATAATATTTGTTTTATAAACTCTTTTATGTCAATTTTGACACTATTTGGTATTTTGTTTTTGATAAATTTATAATAGAAATATTATGTAGAAAAATGTTCATAAAACTAACCCAAACATGTCATATTAATCTAGAATATTAGTTTAATTCATAAAAAGTCTCAAATTACATTTATTTGGATATTTATAATATCAATTATTTTAATAATTCATTAATATGGTAATTACTGAGTCATCATTGTGTCGTATGTAAATTTAATTATTTAATGTTAAAAATTAGAAATACAATACCGTTATGTAGGAAATCTTTTTATATTTCTAATGAATATTTATAGTCAAATTTATCTTATGTATAACCCAATATGAAAAATGTTTTAGTTATTCAACATTGAATTTCACACTTTTAACTCTTTTTGAATTAAAAAATAATAAATGTCTTAAATCTAATCCACGTGGACCTAAAGGATCAAAATTTATTCCTAAGGTTTTTTTTGATCTAATTATACTTAACCAATATAATTTTTACATGTTTTAGGGTAATACTAATATCATTTTTACAATTAATTAAACTATTTACTTTTAATTATGGTAAATAAAACTAAAAAGATAGTATTCACAAAAATTTCTTTTAATCATATTGAACCAAATTTTAATTAATTATATCAACCACTTCTCTTGGATATTTGATATTCAACTCACAGAAGCGGTAAAATTAAGTTTTATGTAAATTTTCAAAAGATTCTATGAGGTTGGTAAAAGGCAGTAAAAAGTTCGATAAAATTTTTATATATCTAATATTATTATAAACTAACTCCAATGAATTAAATTAAATTTATATAGGTATTATGTATATATTTTTACCTAATACAAATTTATATTATATAAATAAATATTAAAATAAATAGTCAGTTTTATATAATAACACCAAGTTTTTCACTATTCATCAAAAACTGAATGTTTTCAGAAAAATATCAAAATTTTACCCTAACCTAATTTTGATATTATGAATTCATAAATAAATTCCATTTTACCAAATTCAGAACATAGAATCTGAAATTGTTAATTTAAAATCAATTCGTGTTGTCAATACATAATGTTTATTTTTAATAAATATTAACTGTCAAAAGATTGACATCTGTTTATGTCCAATTTCATTGTGAAATTACATACAATGACTAGAATTGGATTAAATGGTAAAAATATAATCTATTTATACATCCAAACCATTAAAATGTATAATTTAACACTATAAATTATTTTTTTTTAAAATGTTGTTTTCATTTAAAATATAGTATTTTTCAATATTCACACAAATATGAAAGTTATCAGAAAATCATCAAAATTCTATTGATACTAAATCCTTATGTCCCAATTCCAAAGAAGAAGATTATTTTGTAAAATTGAATATATATTACTTTCAAATATTGGATTTAAATAGGGTTCAACAATAAAAGGAGGTAAAATTTCATTTTTTTGAAAAATACTTCTTTTATATTA
This sequence comes from Viscum album, assembly GCA_963277665.1. Lineage (NCBI taxonomy): Eukaryota > Viridiplantae > Streptophyta > Magnoliopsida > Santalales > Viscaceae > Viscum > Viscum album. The sequence goes on from OY728158.1 coordinate 1,296,051,726, forward strand.
AAAAATTAAATTTGTTCGTACATCATGCCTATGAATCTCAAAATTTGGATTCTAACTATTTGAGGATTATTTAATGTTCAAAATTCCTTTAATACTATTCCTAACTACTTTTGAACGGCTAGTTTGGAAAGTCATGGTGCGCTAGAACATTGTGTTTCGTGTAGTGCAAGTTATTGAAATACATTGAAGAAACAACGTACTATGAAATTATGGGGTGTAACATTTTTCTCCACTTCCATAAATTTCTTCCCCATAATTTGAAATTTTTTTCACAAAATAAAAGGTTGAAAATAGAAAATACCTTTTTGGGAAAGCCCACATCAGATGTTGGGTTAATTAAATTTTCTCTTTATAAGAGGAAAAGGGGAATGAAAAAGTCACCACCAAATTATGATATAGATTAGGAGAAAATTGGTGGAAATTGGAGAAACATAATTTGAGGGAAAATGTAAATATTTATATAGAGTTATTGAGGTCATCTGTCACAAAATATTTTAGAATTGAGGGCCTCAAATCCATCAATCTATGGTGATTTAAAATATCATCGGTTCAACAAAACATAAGTTATTAGGATAACACATTTTTAGTTTTCAGATCCATTACCTAATGTTTAAGAATTAATTTATTCATAGAATATGAGATGAAAAAAATATATACTTGACATGTAGAGTTATATCCATTAACTAGTTTCTACTACAAAGTCATCTCTCACTGTAAAAGATAATATAACATAAAAAATATATTTTATTTATCCTATTCGTATAGGGTTCCCAAAAACGTATTTATAATTCACCTATCAAACCCTTTAAAAAAACTACATTATAATGTCCAGGGACTTCATGTAGTCCAGTGGTATGTGATATATCCAAATCACACTATGTTTGTGGGTTCGATTCCCACAGCTTTGTCTGACACGACGGGTTGTCACACGGTCTGTGTTTTTTCCTTTTTATAAAAATCCAAAAATAACCTTTACAATAGTATCCAATTTGAAACTTAATTCATTCTATCCTATAGAATTATCCAAAATAGTTTTATCCAAACTCACAATATAAAATTTATAAGGAAATTTAAACACAATGAAGATCTTTTCATCCAAGTAATAACATGTGAACACTTTCATCATGTATTATTTTAAAACACGGTAACACCCTGAATTACCATAAAACTATGTTGATTACATTCATTCTCCCTTATACATTATATAATATTGTATATATTCCTTATATCCAAAAATAATGAATATTACAATAATGATGTAATAATAAAACTGTTAACCATTTCCAAGGAAGTCATGAATATCCAATATAATTTATCCAAATAATCAATCTCTTATTCAAATATCAATACCTCATTATTTAGACCATACTAAGGATTAAATTTCCTTCAACCATATATTTTTAAAAATTTAACCTACGATTGAGTCACTTTTTTGGTACCAGACAATGTCATGTCCTTAATTAAATAATACTGTAGTACAATCCTAACATACTATATAATTCTTATAACATGTACATCGTTAATAAGATACTCAAATGACACAATACTTTAATAAAAACGTAATAAATTTAATAATTCCCCTTCATCTATTATAGTATCATAAATTTATTATTATCCAATAGCAGCATTTGGGGTATACAATGTGGATTTGGACATTGATTTTCATAGTGACCCAACTCCTAGCACATGAAGAATTGTAAATTTGAATCTTTTTTCTTACCCCTATAATCATGTACTTGGTGTCATTTTTATCCACACTTACAACAAACTCCCATTCCCTTCAATCATTTACCAAGGTTATTCATTCCAAAGATATCACATGTGGGAAAATCCTTCTTTTCCCTCTTCCCTTTATCCATATTTCTGTCTTCCATACTTTTATTATCTTACTTCCTTTCAAAGCCATAGAACTCAGGTAATTCATTACTGATATTATTAACACATGATACTATTTCTTAATATGTTGAGAATACATGAGATATTATTTCCCCTCTAAATTTTGGCTTAATACAATGACATCTATGATCCTTCTTACTCTTTGGATCATATGTATTGCTGGAGTCCAAATTCCTTCTACTGGGATCCATTTCTATATAATGGAATATACATGATTATTTTATGAATCACAATACATAAATCCAAACTTGTAAAACACTTAACATAAATTGAACAGTTTTTCAATATAATCTATAAAAATAAAAAATGTTTTCCTTCAGGAAATATATACTCATAAACCCTTCATAATGGTTTGTAATGAAATTAAGAATTATCATAAGAATATCCACGCGGAGTGTTGTAACCAAGAGTGCAGCAAGGCCCATTGACGTAAAGCAAGTTCCCATTTGAGTTTAGCTCAAAGCGATGTTTTCAGGTTTTACCCCTACGTACATCTGTGCCAGAGCCGCCTCTACCTGCTCGTATCCAGACATGGATGTATTTCATGGAAAACACACAAAATATCTATAATAAAAAAATTCTAGGATGTTCTTCTAGACTAATCCACAATGTCTATCTTAGGGCTATGTGCTCTAATCAGAGTTTTTCAAAATATAAATTCCATGGTTTTTAATAAAAATCCTCTAATACCAACAGTAATGCCACCACCACAGAAGCCCAGAGTCAGTGCATTATTAAATAACTTTGGCATGATTACAAGGAATCACGTCCTCAAAGATCGATCTGTTTAGCAGTTTTGGAAAATAGAATACATAAATGAACATTCCTTTAAACTTTCTAACAAACAATAAAAAATTTATAATCCTTTGAGAAATCCATTATTCCTTTATCTTAACAATGAATCTCAAACATTAAACACTTCTTGGGATCCTTGGAAAATAAAACATAAGAAAGGTGTGAGCTCAGATGCCCAGTAAGGGTAAATAATTTAGCGGAAGCTAAAAAACATTTTGAAAAGATGCGTAATAATAAAACAGCCTTTTAGACCTAAACATGAACATATTATGGAAAAAATAAATAAAAATTTACCATAATAACATGAACATGGATATTCAAATAGTCATATAATCACATGTAAAAACTAATTTCATAATGAGGGAATGCAAAATGCCAGATATTCTGAATCATTTTGTCAAGGCCTCGTCCAAGATGTCTAAAAAATGATTTAGACCTTGGACAAAACCATATATCAATTTGGGAAAGGCCTTAGCTAATTCCATGTCCAGTTGTCTCATGAGACCTACCGATGCATCATGAAGATATAGCGGGCTCCACCGGTCAAATTCAAAGTCCAATGCAATCCTCATATGATATGGTTTAAACATAACATAAAAATTTGTATTAAAACTAGCATAAGAAATTTCAATAATTAATCTATAAACCATGAATGGTATTAACATAACACATCCACATTAAAACATATCACAAAACCTTAAATACAATATGGAATATATTTATCATAATAAATCAACCTCGATCAAAAATAATATCCAATAAAGGATGTTCACATAGTTCAAAATGATCAGTAAATATCTTTGAGAGAAATATCCCTTTTCATGAAATAATTACAAAAGGCGTGCAATTTATAAAGGAAGTCATTTAAAATATATTTTTGAATCATAGGTTTCCATAGAATTTTGATACTTTTGTATTGAATTAATATTTTAAAACATTCATGTCTATATAAATAAATCCATATATTCATTCTTAAAACATCGACATTAATAAGAAAGGTTTAGAAGAATAAATATTTAAAACATTTAAATGATTTTTTAGTTAAATATTCCGTTAAAATAAAACTTTTGAAAAATAATTTATGAAACATGGGCATGGATAATAAATATTTCCCAGTATAAATATACACATAAAAAATATCGGATAATTATGAGATTGTGGAATTAACCCTTACCTTGCACTTTCTTTTAGTCAAGGGTACGTTTAACCCCTTGTATAAAGACATTAGTATGTTATTAAATTATATCAAAACCATATTAATATTTAAGATATAATACATGATTTATTTATGACTTTATACTACACATTTAATAATAATTTCCATGTTAAATTAACATTTTGGGTAATAATCTCTTTCTTTATCGTAAGTGTTTAACTTGTTACTCTTGAATGTGTCACTTAGATCATGATTTAAATACATATATAATATATAAAATGATTTATATATCATATATATTATAAATATAAATATGTATCATAGACATATGTATGTAATGGAAAACATAGTTTATGGAGATGGTAGTCTGTACTTACGCATAAACACTGTTTCCGTTTTCATATCGTATTGAATGGATCTAGGTGAATAAGATATATGTAAGTACATAAATACATATACATATATATAAATATATCTCATTTAGCATTATTATTTTATATATTACATACTTATTAGTAATAAATATTTTTATAATAATCAATGAATGGTGAACGTGGAAATGAATCTCATCGCGTCATGGAGACAGTAATTCCTAAGTACGCACGAGCGACAATATCATTATTTTGATAATAAAAATAATATATAATGGAATTTTATATCATATATAAATAATCATTATAATTTTATATTTATTATTTTCATCAATTACACATCATTTTTATACCCATCCAAATAATAATGTATTGAATTACATTTACACCATGACGTGGAGACGGTAAGCCTTACGTACGAACCTATGGTGACATGTCATTAAATGGATAGATAGAATAATGAAAAAGGTTATACCATATTTATAATAACATCAAAGTATACAGAAGAAAGTAGATTTATTATTTTAGAATAGAAACAAAAAATAAAGTGGAAGTGGAAGAAGGAGTGAACTTGAAAGATGTGATGAAATATTTACCTCTTCTTCGTGTTTTTTCCTTATGATTTGACCAAAAGGGATCCTTAGGCTGGAAGTTTAACTAATGGAAGGCCTCTAGGATTAAGGCAGGATAGTGTAGAGGATATGTGGGCATGTTTCGGCCGATCTCAATGCATTTGGTGGTGTGAATTTGATAGAAGGGGAAGTGCCCTTTTATAAAAGCGGTGAGAGGTACCTTAAGAAAAGTTAGAAATATTATTTTATATTAAACTAATTTTCGATTGATAATTGCTCCAAAATGAATTATTTAAATGATAAGGTGGGTATTTGTCTAAAACCACTCAACCAATAGGTTATAGATAGGTTTGAGTCACTATATTAACTTTTACTTTTAGATTTTACTCTTAGTTAAATTGTTTGACATTTACCATGTTTCTTTGTATTTTTATATTATATGGTTAATAAACTTACAATAAACTTCCTAGATAACCCCATGTGGTACATTAATGATACACCAATCAGTATATAAGTCATTTATCTGATCCTTAGATTTTTAAGAATATAATATCTATTAATATTATAATATTTGTTTTAAAAACTCTTTTATGTCAATTTTTACACTATTTGGTATTTGGTTTTTGCTAAATTTATAATAGAATTATTACTTAGAAACAAATTCATATAACCAACCCCAAAATTCCATTGTAACATATAAAATAATTATAACTCATAAAATTTCTCAAATTAACTATATTTGTATATTTATAATATCAATTATTTTAATCATTCATTAATACGTTAATTACTGCATCATCATTTTGTAATAAATATATTTAATTATTTAATGTCTACAAAATATAAATAAAATACAATTATGTAGGAAATATTTTCAGATTTATAATTAATATTTACAGTTTTATTTATCTTATGTATAACCATATATTAAAAATGTTTTAGTTATTATACTTTAAATTTAACACTTTTAACTCTTCTTTGAATTAAATAATAATAAATGACATAATCTAATTCAAGTTGACATAAAGGATAATATTTTATTCAAAATATTTTTTTGAATTATGCTTATCCAATAGAATAAGGAAATGTGTTAGTGTAATAATAATATCATTTTTACCCTATATAACACAATTTACTTTTAACTGTGTTAAATAAAAGGAGAAAGACACTATTAACCAAAAATTATATTAATCTTATTGAACCACATTTTACTTACTGATATCAACCATGTCTCTCAGAATTTTTAAATTCAACTCATTGAAGTGGTAAAATTATATATTATGTAAATTAGCAAATGCTCCTGGGAGATAGGTAAAAGAAGATAAGAAGTTTGATAAAAGTTTTATATATCTAAAATTATTATAAACTTAATAAAATCAATTAAATTTTATTTATATATGTATTCTATATCTATTTTGACCTAAAATACATTTTAATAAAATAAATAATTATTTAAATTAAAAAGTCAGATTCAAATAATAAAAGTGTGTTTTTCACTGTTCATCAAAAATTGAATCTTTTCAGAAAAATAAAAATATATTAAACTAAGATAATTATGATAGTATGAATTCAAAAATGAATTCCATTTTACCAAATTCCAAAAATAGAAGCTCCATTTTTTAATTTAAAAGTAATTCCTACAGTCAAAATCAAAAAGCATTTTTTAAGAAATAATAAATATCCAAAGATTGACACTTGTTTGTTTCCAATTTCAAAGTGAAATTACTGACAATGACCATAATTGGATTAAATGCTAAAAATATAATCTATTTATAATTTCAATCCATTAAATCTTATAATTTAACACTATAAATTATTTTGATTTAAAAAGTTGTTTTCAGTTAAAATATAGTATTATTCACTATTCAACCAAATATGAAAGTTATCAGAAAAACATCAAAAATTTATTGAAACTAAATTCTAATGTCCTGATTCTACAGAAGAAGTTTATTATATAAAATTTAATATATAAAATGATAAATTTTGTATTTAAGGATGTTTCTTCATTAAAAAGCGGTAAACTTGCATTTTGTTTTAAAAATACTTCTTTTATATAAAAAAAATTGAATTTTTTATGACATAATGTCTAAGAAACTCACAATAAGGAATCTAACATTATAAGGATTACATAAAGTTCAAATTTCAGTTAATACTATTCATAACCGCTTTGGAACGGCTAGTTTGGTAAGTCATGGTGCGCTAGAACTGGTTGTTGTGTGTAGTACATGTTATTGATTTACTTTGAAAAAATAAGGTGCTATAAAATCTTGGGGTGTTACAATCCACCTCAAGATGTTTCCCGAAGGCATGATCAAACTAAAATTAGCCTATTTCTTTTATAAACAGAAGACACAATGAACCTTTCTATGACTCAAGTTCAATACCTGAAACCTAAGTTCGCATACACACACACACACACACACACACAGATATATATATATATATATATCTGTATTTGTTTATAACATCAAAAAGGACACATTAAATGAACTATGTGGGTTTTATTTATGTCACATAAAAAATATGTAAAATACATCATAATGTTTAAATCCTATCCTGGACATGTTAATCACAAATTTGGATGGATGAAAACTCAAGAGTCATTGGTTACAAATAATAAAATTATCATCAGGTTCCCATTTCTCATCAATAATTCGAAATGTATGTGTAAAATCAGATATATAGAGATGGACTGAATTATATAACCCCCCCAACCTTAATGATAAATTTACATAACACATGATATTTTTTTGGGTAACTAGTTCAGTATCAGCTTGAGGATGTGATTCAAGAACATATCTTAAATATGTATGAGATTATGTAGTATGTAGTAATTCACCCCAAAATGGTCTGATGAGACTAAACTCACATACTATCGACCAAGGAACATTCTGATGTTTCATCTGATCATAAACCCATAATGACTACATACCTTTGGAATGAAGGTGCATACTCAGTTATAGATGTTGGAACCATTAAGAGTTTCTATGCAAGTAAAATGGTAAACTCTATATATATAATTGAGAAAGACATTCAACACCACACAGTCAATGGTTGGGGCCCAGAAACATTATATGGAAAAAATGGTCAACATAACATGAAATCATGTGACAAAGGAATAAATGAATTTTAATAAGAAATAGGCATCATGTCTTCTAATATTAGGGACCGTCCATGTAATTATGAGAATCAAAAATAGTGAAACCAATATTAGTCTCTCAAATGAGTAAAATGATAAGATGCAAATATGAAATCAGGTTTCCCATGATATATTTTAATCCTCACTATAAAAGGGACATGTGAGGGAAATGGCCAAACCATTAATAAGAAAAGGTCATTCATTTTACCTTTGGATATCTAGTTGATTATATAACATATTTGGGACAATGTTCTAATTGGAGACATTTTTTATGTACTTTATTCAAGACTGTTGATACTTATCACACAAAGAACTCCCTGAGCTATGATTATTTCTTCATCATGTAAGGTTTTGGGAACACAAGTAATGTCATAAACCCATGTGGGTATCAATCCATCCTCTATCACATGACACCTTCATCTTCATGTGGATAATGTGAAGGTATTGGTATACCACCAACATTGTTAATTCCTACCACTGAAAGATTGACGAATGTGTCTCAAAATGCTAAATCCAATAAACCTCTCTCATTCAATGAACGAAGAAGTAATGATAGTGGATTTAATGTCCACCTACAATCAATATATAATATTATCCCAAGGGAGTAAAAATTTTCTCCTTCCACATCAAAAGAATTTAGGTTAAAGATGCATATTTGTATCCCATGGATTTTAGGATCCACAAAGGAGTGATCCTATGAAATGAATTCACTATAATAATCCTTCAGGTTCCCCCGAGTCCCCTTCTAAGGGATCCACCCAACACATTACCACATTTGAATCATATTCTGGTTACCAAGTGATCCACCTCATGTATGAAAACCCATGTATAAATGGGATGGAACCCTTATACCCACTACCACTATTGAATGTCAATATCCTATTACAGAAGTTTCCGGTGAGCATTTCCATATACCTACCCATCAGATAATTCCAATATATTCATTATAATAGAATTATTTGGTATTTGAATGTTCATACCCAATGCTAGAATACCAATGAAATATTCTAATCGAATGAGGAATGTAGTGGGATTATATCACTACATCAATAAATGTTATCTTCAAGTACATATTGGAGATTGAAAAAGGGTTGGCCTACATTCCAGTACACAATTTTCTAAAGTGTCACCACCTTATAGAAACCAAATATGAACTTAGAAAGCATATTCAATCATAGGTACATATATATATATATATATATATATATGGATTCATACATATGAATATATAGGTACCATGGTCAGTAAAACACTCTAATCAGTATGAATAAATGCACGATCTAGAGAAATCAAACACTCTAACTCAAATACATTAAGATTATTAGTATATTTTGGTATTGTATGGGGTGAATTAATATAATCATATTCATTTTACAACTAGGGATTATCATGTGAGAGAAACCCATTCTAAGGGTTAGACACACATTCCTATAAAAAAAAGTGTGTTTTAATACTATAAATGCATCAAAATGGTATCATATTCTCATTGAAATTGGGGTTCTTTAACTGAGAGTGACCATTCCATGAGGAAGACACATAATTGTATTGAAAAATTAATTATATTATCACCGAAAAATAATAGGACATGATCATATCCCTACACCAACAAGGGCTCACCATGTGAGAGTGGAAAATTCCATGATATATGATCATATTACCGTCAGTTAATCTATATGGAATATTCAAGAATATCATGGATTTTTCACTAACATATCTACTATTTCTAATGAAAAACTACTTTATAATACTTTAGAGGCTACTATGTAGGAGTAACATACCACTTCTCCCAACTAGAAGTTATTTTTTTAATATTTTCATGGGTAATTCAAATTTGAACTAGGATTATATCTACATTTCATCTATGTACAATCTGAAAACTCATACACCCTCAGGGAATCTCATATTCATCCCAGTGATACTGAGGCACTCCTACATACTTCAGTATAATATCAATAGAGGGCTCATATCCCCCCATCTCCAGAAAAGTATCCTTATATTCTTGTTTTGGTTAAAGAGGAGAAACATATCCCTACACAACAACAAAAAGTGGGTTGGAATATTATGGGCATGATGTACAATAAATCCCATAACCATTAAATAATTATTTCCAATGTATTTGATGTTATTTGACACATATCTGCAACACCTCAAAGGTTCAATCAAATATTTATCCATAGAGTAATATAATCATTACATTGATAGTTGACCACATGGTAGTTTACATATCTATATAATGGACTCTTCTCATGACATCCACTATGTTCAACCACCCCATGTTCATATTTTTATTGGAAGAAGGATGTCCAACCCATTTAGTGAAACCTCCGTATATTGTAGTTATCCAAAAATCTGAGACCAATATATTGAAATTTCAAGAATCATTATGGTAAAAAAAATATTTTGTCCTAATATATTACAAAAAACACATCACCATGGTCAATAGATGACCTCGAGTTGATGTCTATGTGTTATAGTTAGGTGTGGGTTTTTAACTATGTTAAAGAGGATGAATCTATAGACATATTAAGAGAGGTATCCATAAAATGATTCCCCACAATTTTCTATCCCCTCACTACAAATGAATGTGAGATCCCAAATTTTATAGAGAAGGAGTGAATGCCTGACATATACCAAAATATGATTGAAACTTATCAGATGTTATTGGATATACACATCCCTTATCCTGGATAAGAGGGTAACCATAATACCTTTAACATACTCTGTTGTCAAATGGAACTGGCTTCTACATCCATTATCGATGACCTGAATGGGAAAAACACATCATAAAAATACAACAAACATTACAACATTTACTACAAGTGTTTTTCAATTGATCTTAGAAGCCTCGGCATATATTTATATCCATGGATTGGGAATGTATGGATTGTTTCACTTTATAACTCATGTAGATAACAGATCACCCCTATATATCACATCCTATATTTCCATAGCCTCCAATACAATCAGTAGAGTGGGTAACACGTGATATAGTTGGTCACTACAACAACAATAAATATCATTAAATATGAAAATAAATCAGAACTAAGTGTGAGAACTTACAAAAAATCCCAATTGAAATAAGCCCCTTAAAATGATAGGAAAAAATAAAAGGCATGGAAGATGATGTTGTAGCCAACCCAAAAAATTCTTGTAGAATCTAGCTCACATCATGGTAATTAATTTCACCCAACTCATACATGACCATAATTATGGAAAATAAAATGTTTCGTTGAAGATGATTCTATAGAATCACAATAAGAGTGAACCCTATCTACTAGGATGGGGATATATTTACCACCACCTCCACCCATAAGGTCAAAAAACATGAACTGGTCGAATATATCCCAATGGATGGCACAAAATAACCATATCCCATAGGGTGTGAGTAGATTTATCTCAATCTCTATCAACATGGTCATAACACCCTGAGAGGGTCCTACAAAAATTTTCATCTATTCCGGATCCATCACAACCCGTAAGGCTAGGGGAAATTCACTAATAAAACATAATTATATATGTTTATAAATGTTGTTAATTCATTTAGTATGGTTTCTGAATAACATCACTATTTAATGCGTCCTTACATTACTGAAATTTTTAATCATCGCAAATTGGAGACAATTATAAATGTCACTAAATCAAAATTCTTATAAAAGTCATTAAACTCATGAAAAATATTGACATTTTTGTTTTCTGACACATCATTTGATGACATTTTTGAATAGTTTTTAAATAAATGTCCCTAAAATATCTATCATTTTAAATGTAACTTTTTAAAGACACCATAGTTTCCAACATTTATTATATGTTTCATTAAGTGAGAATTGCAATTTTCTTTTCATTTATTGACATTTTAAAAATATCGATAATTTTTTTATAGATAAATTTATAAGTTAAATTTAGAGACAACTCATTTGATGATGCTTTCGTTAGAGTTCAGTAAATAAACATTTCTAAAATAGATATCGTTTACACATAACCATTTAGCGACACCTCAGTTTTTGATGATTATTGTAAGAATCCACTGTAAAGACCCGAAAATACCATGGAAATGTTTTTCTTAAATACATAGGAATTTAACGAGTCTTCTATTTTTGATGGTGGTTAATTCCAAGGCACGGGGTGCCCGAAATCAATTTCTGATGTTTTTTTCAAGTACATTCAGTAAACGTATGAGCAATATTTTATATCTTTTGAACTAGTGCTCGGAACTGAAATCTGAGGGCATTGTTGAACTCGCAGCATCAGTGATTACTTAGTGAGACCTTCACCGCAGTTTCATTCTAAAGAGAATGGATGTTAGTTTTTCACTTTTTTTTGTGGAAGAAAAAAAATAAAATATTTCATCATATATTTATTTTTATCCATTCATTTCGAATTTCAGAAGTGGGAAACATATGAGGAGGGTCGGGCATTTATGGCTAAGCAGTAAATTCCCGATTACACAATTATGTAACCACCCGACCCTTGGACTTCACCCTAATTAATTATGATAACACAACATAATTAATTTACTAGTTAAACTCATGGTTTTCCCCTTTAATATGCCAACCTTAAAACTTAGTTTATAATTTTGGCACCACACCTCCCGCAGGAAGAGGATTGGAGGATTGGAGGGGGAGAATTTGTAGAAATACATCTTCCCAACAAAAAATGTGAAGAACACCATGAAACTTCTTCCTCAGTCTCCTACCCCGAATGCTTCCCGACTTCAACGAATTGACATCCTCTATACCTCTCCTTCTACCGTCAATGATCGACAAGAGAGATAGGGGGATTTTAATTTATTTTGTACTCGTTCTTCGTCATTTGATGGCCACATTATTTCCGAATGATATCACCTCAACGAGGAGGGCTCAGACCAAATGAACATGGTCGACCCTCCCCATTTGTGTTCTCTTTTATTATTGACGAAGGCGGTGAAACGACGACTGGTGATGGGCCGACTACAAAGAAACCCCTTCGATGTGCCTCCAAAACGAGCCATGGAGGTCCCCAACCTCAGAAAACTGGAAATCCCGCATAAGAAACGAGTGGGACGAAGATCGAGGAAAATATGGGAAATCCCGAGTGTCCTGGGACATAAAACCCTAATTTTATGTGGTTGTATGGCTTTGGTCATACAGTTTGGGAAACTGTGCGCCAACCATGCAGTTTCCACTATCCTACCTGGGGACTTCGCATGGCTTAGCAGTATAGTTTTTCAAACAATTCGCCAACCGTGTAGTTTCTACTGTCTCACCTAGTGACTTCACACAGCTAGGCCACATGATTTTTCAAATTGTGCGCCAACCGTGAGGTTTCTACTATATCACCCTGTGACATCGCATGGCATGGCCACACTTTTTGTTTATACCATGCGCAAACCATGCTCCCCTACACAAACCTCCATAACATTGACACCGAGCATCCGTTTGACGAACCGTCAGCAGCACTGGAATCCTTGAAGTGAGATGGTGCCTTGAGTATATCCCACTGGAGATTTGGGTTGAGATGGAGTGTGGTCATGTTGGATTGATCACAAATCCAACTGGACCCTAGAACTAAAAGGCTAATAACTCACAGACCGGACGTCCGATTGATGCACCGTCTGTCGCATTGGAACCCTTATGACATGGAAGAGTTTTTCAAGATATATACCTACCCTTAAGAAAGGATTCAACTGTGGACAATCCAAGATCTATTTTTTGTTTTTACATGTACTTGTACCTGTTGTTATGTTGGGTGTGTATATTGGCCAACATACATTCAATACTTCTTCTGTATATAGTATTGCTTAGTTTTTTGCTTCCATTTGTGCACTCTGTTTGTGTGTGTTCTATTTTTTATAAAGGAATTTCCTTACCAGCTTAGATATTTATTCCTTTGGTGCTAGTCTCCAGCCCCTGGCCTATGGAATGTGGGCTTGGGGTAGTCACGACATGGGCCTCAATGACGGGTCATGACAAATTGGTATTATAGGATTCGGTTCTACCACAGAATGAGGAATATGATTCTTTTACTGGCAATAGTTTTACGGGTTTTGGGTGTAGTTATTAGTTTAAGGAAACCGGTGTTGGTGTAGCAGCCAACGTATCCGTACACTATGACTATGGCTTCTGAATTCTGACTTAGTGCATTAAAATACTGATTGCCTGTGTGTTTCTTTTGAAAAGATTTTTCATAATTACATTATGTCATCTCATCAGGTATATTGTTTTGTCATGTTCCTTTTTAGTATCTCCCCATGTAGGAATCCAGCCAGGGTTCCGAGTTTTGTACGAGATGGTATCCCAACGAGCGACAAGGCCTCAGTGCAGGGCCCCATCACAGTGGAGGAACCAGTGGTACCACTACCCATTGGACCATCAATGCCACCAGCTCTAGAAGTAGAGAGTGCACGCCATTTGAGTGTGTTGCACGACTTCTTGTGCTAGAGGCCACCTAGGTTCAGGGGACAGATGGACCCACAGGTATCTGAGGATTGGATGGAGGTTTTTGTGAAAGTATTCAGATTTGTAGGGACACTAGCCGAAGACATGGTCATCTTTGCTGAGAGTCTCCTACAGGAAGCAGCAGGCATATGGTGGAGCCTGATGCTCCAGGTGCATGATGATGTGTCACTACTCTGGTCAGACATCGAGAGTATCTTCTAGTCAATGTTAGTTCCAACCACCCATCATGTGGTGTGGATACAAGAGTTACTACATCTAGAGCAGGGTAGCATGACATTAGCTCAGTACACAGCGAGGTTCACTGAACTCTCGCGCCACTCCATGGATATGGTACGAGACTCATTCTTCAGGGCCCAGACCTTCGAGCAGGGACTCAAGAATTAGATCGGGGCTTCGATGATCTCCCTCATCATTCCAACATAGGCGTGGGTGCTAGAGTGAGCCCTTCTTGTGGACAGGTTTTCTTGCAGAGCTGTCACCAGCAGCAAGACCCACCACATGATAACACATAGCGGAGTCTTCTGCAGCTGGCACTAGATATATGTCGTAGAGATCCAAACGGACCATGCCATCAGGTGGGAAATGCCAGGACATAGATTAGGTTGTGTTAGGAACACAAGACATATCCAGCCATATGTGGAGCAGGTAGTTCTATGCATGTGGTGGGTAGGGTTACATGGCTCGGGACTGCTCGACCCGCCATGCAGATGAGTAGTAGACAGCAAGGGGACCTCCCAGGTAGAGGCAGAGGTTTGACCGTGGTGGTCCGTTGTGAGCAGGTGGACGTGGAAGAGGATCTGGCTGAGCAGCTGGTGGTGGATGACATTTCGAGGTCCTACAACCACCACCACCACCAGGAGGACCACCCCGACCACAGGTAGCTGACTGATAGAGGTTGGCTCAGCTACATGCAGTCGAGGCCTATGACCACGATTCATCTGTGATGACTCGAGGTACTATCTATTTCTAATACACCTTTGCTGCAGTACTTATATACATAGGTTCAAGTCATTCTTTTATTGTCGGTTCCATCGTTCGGAGCTCAGAGATTCTAACGGAGCTGTTTTCTCAATCTTTGCAGTTAGAGTCATATATGGGAGCAGACATGAAGATTACACATTGGTTCTGGTAGTGTGAGATTACTCTAGGTGGTGAGAGCTTCAGCTGGGATATCCTTGTTGTGATGTTGAGGCTTTACAAAGTCATCTTGGTTAGGGACTGGTTATCTAAAGTTGACGCTCAGATTGACGGCATTAAGCGCAAAGTGTGTTGTGTTTTCACGGATGGGACCAGGTTCACCTTCACCGGCAAGAAGGGAACATTTTCATCACAGGACAGACTTAATCGAAGGAGGGTGTAACTGATCACTCACCAGTTGTATTTCCTAACTATCGGAGCTGTTGATATGCAGAGTCCGAGTTTTCCTATTGTGGTGGATTAGTATGTGGATATCTTCCCTGATGACATTTGAGGACTACCTCGTTGTAGAGAGGTAGAATTTTACATTGAATTGTACCCTGGGAAGACACCGATATCAACTCCAGAATATCGGATGTCTCTCATGGAGCTTCGTGATTTGCAGGTACAGTTGGAGGACTTTCATGGGAAGGGATTTATCCGACATAGTGTTTCACCCTGGGTATCCCCAGTATTGTTTTCCATGAAAGCAGATGGGAGCTTGCTTATGTGTGTTGATTATCGGCGATTGAACCAGGTGACCGTGAAGAACATGTACCCACTCCTAAGGATTGATGACCAATTTGATCAGCTAAAGGGGGCGCATATGTGTTTGATGATAGATCTTCGGTCATGCTATCACCAACTCAGAGTACGAGATGAGGATGTGCAGAAGATGGATTTTAGATACCGGTATGGCCACTATGAGTTCTTGGTTATACAATTTGGCATAACCAACTCAACAGCAGTGTTCATGGGACTCACGAACATGATCTTTTAGCCGTACCTTGATCTCTTTGTGGTAGTATCCATCGATGACATACTGATCTACTCAGCTACCGAGGAGGAGCATGTATACCATTTCCGGGAAGTACAGGACACACTCTGAGAGCACCAACTTTATGGTAAGCTCTCTAAGTGCTAGTACTGGATCTGAGAGGTAAAAATTATGGTATATTTTATTTCAGAGGCTTGAGTTTCATTGGATCCAGTGATGATCGAGGTAGTAATTTATTGGGAGCCACCTACATGTGTGACAGAGGTACAGAGTTTTTGGGGACTGGCTTGGTACTATCAGAGATTTCGTCCAAACTTCTCCAGAGTTGAATCACCACATTCATTATTGATGAATAATGGGACACCCTACGTATGGTTAGAGATATGGCACTGGAGTTTTTAAAAGCTGAGGCAGAGGCTCACTATTGTTCCCATCTTGAGGCTACCAGAGGAGGGAGTTGGGTATGTAGTCTTTTGTGATGCATTCGGGACCGGGCTCGAATGTGTCCTGATGTAGGAGTAAGAAGTGATAGCTTATGGTTCTCATTAGCTGAGAAAACATGAGCAGAAAAATGATACATGTCACCTGGACATATAAGTAGTGGTCTTCGCCTTGAAGATATTGCAGCACTAACGGATGGGCGAGCATTTTACAATCTACTCTGACCACTAGTGTCTCATGTACATCTTCTCATATAAGGACGTGAACCTGAGACAACGGTGTTAGATTTAGTTCATCCCAGACTATGACTTTGAGATAGTGTATACTCATGGGAAGGGGAACATTGTAGTAGATTCTCTCAGTCGGAGATCATGCATTCAGCTGTTAGGAGAGGAGATGGAGTAGCTGGCCATGTTACAAATATCGTTCGTGGATAGGGATGGAGCAGCCTTTCTACAGTCTCTCACAGTGAATCCTCTATTTAATCAGTGATTCAGGGAGGCACTGTGTGGGGACATTGACTGTGAGACACGATGTGCTTAGATATCCACAGGGCAAGAACCTGATGGATTTTTTGTAGGTGGGGAGTACATCATTATCTTCATAGGATATACCATGGTACTAGAAGTACTTCCATTGGATGTGCTGAAGGGGTTCCACACTTCCCCTCTAGCGGTACATCCACGAGTGGAGAAGATGTACCAGGACCTTCCAAGAAAGCACTGGTGGCCAAGTATGAAGAAGGTGGTAGAAGATTTGGTCTCACAATGCCTCAATTGTCAGCAAGTGAAGGTGGAGCACCAGGTTTCAACAGGTTTAGTTCAACCCTAAGAGGTACTAGAGTGGAAGTGGGATGGGATATCCGTGGATTTCTTGACGGGACATACACATACATAAAGAGGTCACGACTCTATCTAGGTGATGGTCGACCGACTCACCAAGTCGGCCCACTTCTTACCATTTAGATATCGGGGTTCAGTAGAGAGATTGAGACGCCCTTACGTATAGGAGATCATAGAGCTTCATGGTGTGTCATCGACGGTCGTTTCTGATCGAGATGCTCGTTTCACTTCCCAAATATGGAAGGTGTTGCAAGAGGCTTTCAAGACACAGCTTCTCTTGAGCACCGCCTTCCATCCTTAGATGGATAGTCAGACCGAGATGACCATTCAGACTCTCGATTACTTGCTCTATGCATGAGTCCTTGACTTTGGTCGCAGCTTGAAGGACCAGTTTCCTTTTCTGTAGTTTTCCTAAAACAACAGCTATCACTCAACCATCGGTATGGCCCCTTTCAAGGAACATTATGGTTGACCTTATAGACAGCCTCTATGATGGAATGACCTAGGGGAGTCACCACTTATGGGACCAGATATGGTGCAGGCTAAGATGGAGAAGGTGTAGATCATTCAGAAGTGGATGAAGACTGCATAGAGTAGGAAGAATCCCTATGCAGATAGAAGACAAATACCAATAGAGTTCAAGGATGGTTACCATGTCTATCTAAGGGTCTCACCTCGATGAGGTATACGGGGATTTGTCCAAGGAAACAAGTTATCTTCGTGATTAATCAGACCTTTCTAGGTCCTCAGCAGTGTAGGTGAGGTGGCTTACCTCTTGGCTCTTCCACCTCAGCAGGACCAGGTGCACGACGTATTCCATGTATCTGAGCTGAGGAGATACGTGCAAGACTCTATTCACATCATCAACCATGGTGAGCTAGACATCGATGATGGGGAGACATTCATGGAGGGTCCAGTAGAGATTGAGGATCGATAGGAGCAAGTACTACATGGACTATCGATACCTTTTGTGCATGTTCGCTAGCAGCACGTGATCCTCCAGGATATAACATGGGAGCGGGAAGCTTAGATGCATGCTTAGTACCCCCATTTGTTTCCTTAGTGTGAGTTGAAGCTTATGGGGACATAAATACTTGATCATGGGAGAATTTAATGACCTAGAAATTACGTGGAACGTTTTTTTCATAAATACATTTGAATTTTACGAGTTTGCAGTTTCTGACGGCGCTTGATTATGTGGCCCAGTGTGCCCATAATAAATTTATAAAGTTTCCATTAGGGACATTCAGTAAATGTACGAACGAGATTTTATATCTATTGAACAGATGCTCGAAACAAAAATCTGAGGGCACCATTGAACTCACAACGTTGTTGATTTCATAATGAGATCTTTACCGCAGTTGCATTCTAACGAGAAGGGAAGTTACTTTTTCCCTTTTTTCGTGGAAGAATAAAAATAAAATACATCATCACTAATTTATTTTTATCGATTCATTTCGAATTTCAGATTTATGAACCATATGAGGAGGGTCGGGCATTTATGGCTAAGCATTAAATGCCTAGTTAGACAATTATGTAACCACCCAACCCTTTGAAATCACCCTAATTAATTAAGATAACATCAATTAATTAATTAACTAGTTAAGCTCTTGGTTTTTCCCTTTAATGTTCAATCCTTAAAACATAGTTTATAATTTTGGCACCACACCTCTAGCGGGAAAGGGATTGGAGGATTAGAGGGGGATCCTTTGGAGAAATACATCTTCCCAAGGAAGAACGCGAAGAACACAATGATGCTTCTTCCTCGGTCTCTTACCCCAGATACTTCCCGATGTCAACGAATCGATGTCCTCCATACCTCTACATCCATAGTCAATGATCGACAAGAGAGTTAGGGGGATTTAAATTGTTTTTGTACCCATTCTTCGACATTTGTTTAGAACATTGTTGCTGATTGATATCACAAAAATAGGGAGGGCACAGACCGCACGAACACAGCCGACCCTCCCCCATTGTGTTATCTTTTGTTGATGACGAAGACGGTGCAACGGTGAACGAAGACGGGCCGACATCAATGAAACCACTTCGATGTGCCTCCAAAACGAGCTAAGGAGCTCCCCAACCTATGAAAACTGGAAATCCCTTGTAAAGCATGACTAGGAGGAGGAACGAAGAAATTATGGGAAATCCTAAGCCGCCCGAGACATAAAACCCTAATTCTAAGTGGCCGCATGGTTTGGGAAACCACACACCAACTGTACAGTAGCCAATGTCCCACCTGGGGACTTCGCACAGCTTGGCCGCACAGTTTTTCAAATCGTCCGACATCTGTGCAGTTACTACTGTCTCACGCAGAGACTTCACACGGCTTTGCCGCAAGGTTTTTCCAACTGTGTTGTTGCTACTGTCTCACCCAGAGAATTCGCACGGCCTAGCCTCATAGTTTGTTTTGACTATGTGCAAACCATGCGCCCCTGCAAACACCTCTATAACATTGGCATCAGGCGTCGGTTGGACAAACCATCAGAGGTGATGGAATCCTTGGAGTGAGATGGTACCTTGATTATACCGCACATAAGATTTGGTTTTAGATGGAGTATGGACATGTTGGATCAATCACAAATCCAACTGGACCCCGTATGTAAAAGGATAACAACTCGTAGACCGGGCGTCTGATTGACACACTGTCTATTGCATTGGAACCCTAAAAACATGGTGGCCCATTGTTTTACTCCTTTGTGGAGTGTTGTGGCAGCAGAGGTACGAACGATATCTCGACTTGTGTACCCCACCCGGAAGCGAGCGTGATGTGTGTGGGGAACCGATGGCTGGCTGCGACTGAGATGGTAGGATCCAACGTTGACCTACAAGTGTGACAACATCCTCTATTGGGTAGATATTGATGATACTATACAAGGATCCTCTGTGGGTTCAACAGAGACAGTACTAGACCAGGATCCTCCATGGGTTTGACAGTGATGACTTCATTACCAGGATCCTCCGTGGGTTCGACAGCGCTGATACTATTCCAGGATCCTACATGGGGTCGACAGAGGAGATGATTCAGTGGATACATATAATCATCTCTACCCCTCTACATGAGTTGTATACCTGTGTGAGATTAGTCTTGAATTTCAGTTGTCACCATCGAGATGATTGAATTTACGTCCTTTGTAGAATGGGTTGTGCATGAGCTCGAGTGTTGGAGTCGGTCTGTGATTGGTAGCTAAGTTATATGTATGGGTATATACCTAAGAAGTGATGGTTGACAATTCGTGATTGTTTCTTACTACTGTGGTTTATCCTTAGTGGATTCTGGGAGACCTTACGGGGTCTCGGGGTCCCCTAATGAGTATTGTTATACTCACCCCTACACAAGCTTCGCCCGCACCTTGTTATGTTCTGTGCAGACGACAGTCAGCAGTGATCGAGGCTAAGGGTTTCAGATGAGTGGGTACTCAGATCTATACTAGACGAGACGTACCTTAGGGACGAGTTGTTCAAGATATCTAACTATCCTTTAGGTAGGATTCCCCGGTGAATGATCCGGGAGCTTTTTTCCCTTTTTACTTGTACATGTACTTGTTGTTCAGTTGGGTTTGTATACTGGCCGACTTACATTCATCACTTCTTCTGTATATAGTATTTCTTAGTGTTTTTCTACCAGTTGTGTACTCTATTTTTGTCTGTTATCTTATTTTATAAAGGAAATTCTTTCCCAACATAGGGATTTATGCCTCTGGTGCTAGTCGCCAACCCCTTGCCTATGGAAGGTGGGCTTGGGGTAGTCACGACATGGGCCCTGAGGATGGGTCGTGACATCTGTAAATAAATCTATTGAAAGAATTCCCAAATAACGATTTTTCTAAAAAATGTCAGTAATGTTTTTCAAAATATAATAATTTTTAATTACAAGGATATTATTTTATTTGGTTTTTTTGAATGTTTTTAACCCTCCACCCACTGTAAATTATCCCCCCCTCCCCAATGCATTGCACTCCTTTCGTTTACCATGATTTCTTTTGTACCCCTCCCCTTCACAACACCCTCCCTGTCTTGTCCCCCCTCCCATGCCCTCCCACCTGCACCCCAGGCCGCTATGGTTCCCACCACCCTACTTGCCTACCCCACTCGCCATCTCTCATTCCTGCCTCCACAACACCATGCCACCTCTAGTTCACCCATGAAGGCCACCCACCAAATTTCCGCCTAATCTCTACTAGTTCTCTCTCGTAAATTTTTTTTTCATCTCCGTGGATTAGAACAACCAACCATCTAAGAACAAGGCATGTGACCATCTCACCTATTAGTTTTTTTATTATAGAATTCTATAATATTATATACATATATATATATATATAATTTCATTAAACTACATTGACAATTTAATGTATTATAAATGTAATTTTGCATATTAATACACATATATACCTATATATATAATTATTTTAAATTTAATGTTTATATATATTAGCTTATTATATATATGTGTGTGTGTGTGCGTGTGTGTTTGTTGATGCATTAAACTATTTAAAAAATCAATATCCTATATATGTATAATTTTATATATTTATAAAATTTTTAATGTATATATATATATTATAGTATATATATAAATATATACTGTATTATATAATATATATGTTTGTATTAATATATATATAGTTATATTTTAAACACCTAAAAAAATTAATATATTATATATATTTATAAATATTAACATTCATATATTAATATGTTTGTGTGGGTCTATATTTACATTTAATATTTTTTGATTATATATATATGCTTATATTTTTCATAGATGATTGAATTTTTTTATTTTTTATTCATCATTATATTATATAAGTGTGTGTGTGAGTGTTTATATATCTATATATTCATATTCTGTATATTATATATGAAAAAGTTTATATTTTATTCTTTTTATAAAATTGATATATATATATATATATTAATATATTAATATACGTATATAAATATGTGTGTGTGTGCGTGTGTGTTTATATGTTTATATTTACTGTTTGTATATATAAACTTTTATATATATTATATATATATGTGTGTGTGTTTATAATTTACATCTCGAATTATATTCTATATTACATATATATGGTTCTGTTATATGGATTTTATTTATCTATATGTTAATATTTTATATTATATAAACATGATTATATTTCATATATTGTAACATCCCAAGTAAGTAATGAATAATAGATATTTTTATCTATGTCTATTAATGATTAATATATTGTTTTAGAGGCTTAAAATGAAAATAAATACAATCATATGCATGGAATACACTAATATTCTTAAAAAATTGTTTTACTGCCTCTTGATGGAAAACCCTTTTTAAATCAAACTTTTGACGATTTAATAATCTCTATTTGTCAAAATAAGCATATTCATTATGATTGGGAAATTGAAATTTACATTGGATAAATTTTTGGTATTTTTCTGACAATGTTCATTTTTTAATGAATAGTGAAAAATACAGCATTTTACATCAAAACTGCTTTTTCATTTAATTTAATTATATGGTTAGATTATCTTTTTAATTATTCTTAAAGTGTAATCTGAATATAATTTTACCATTTAATCCAATGGTGGTCCTTAGGATTAATTTCACTTTGGAATTGGTCATGAACTAATGCCAAACATTTCATAGATATTGTTTCAAAAAAACCCGCTATTTGTTTTGACAACGGGAATTATTTTTAAATAAATTATTGCAATTTATGTGTGTGGAATTTGGTAAAATTGATTACATATTTGGAATCAGAAGGTCCAAATTGTGTAATCAAAACTCTTTTTTTTGGACATTATGAATAGTAACGACGGTAATTATCTTTAATTATCTTGATTAATGAGTAATCGTGTAGTTAAGGATAATAAAATATTATCATAATAATAAAAAATGACACCAACATATGTCCTAATTCTACTGGTTGTCTCATGGCCGACCATGGGATACCTTGTGCCAAACTTGGGGACCCCATGAAATCACTTTCGTGAGAAAGTGACTTATTATCTTTTTATTTTTTTTAAAGAATGTTAAATGTAACAAAGAATGTATCACCTAAGTAAAATATTTTTAATTTTGTCTACATAAATGATATTTTGGACTATAAATAGTCATTAGAAATATAAAAAGATTTTCTACATCATAGTATTTCTTTATAATTTTTCGACATTAAATAAATTAATTTATTTATGACATTATAATGATGCAGCGATGACCTCATTATTTGACGATTTAAATAAAATGGAAAGATAATGTAAAATCTAAGACCTAAACATGTCCAAAACCTATTGGGTGGGTATATTTCGAACCCTTATCACCTTATCCTCAAATTATATCAATGTGGGACCTTTAAAATCCGAAACCCATTTGAAAATAAAGTAACATTTCCTTACATTCCAAGGGTGCCCCTCCTCTCCTCTTATAAAAGGCCCCCACCTCTAACACCTTACCCACACTTCCGAAGAATTTGGCTCAGACAAACCCTGCCCATTTTGTCTCTCCACATTCCTCTCTTACTCCTTGAATACTCACTTTGGGCAGATGTCTTCCCAAGGAAGCATTTGAGCTCAAACCAAAGGGAGTTACCTGATTTTAAGGTAATGTCTTCACTTGAGTCCTCTTGTTTTATTTTTCTTCTCCAACCCCCTAAACTCTTTTTATTCATTTATTTTGTAACAACTCCAGTATTTTAAATATACTAGGAGGTTTTTATAAGAAGGATTCTAGCTACACTTACACACACCTACATCTAATGGTTGAAGGACATACTGTTTCCGTGGATGGTGAATTTATGCCTCCCGAAACGATGATTGTTCAACATTATTTTAACACCTTCAATGTTGGCCATTAAGATGTCACTATATTTATATATGATACATAATATGTTTATGTTTTCCTTAAGCTTCTGTATTATTCATTTTGGGCGTACCAATATGGTTTCAATTATGGGTAAATGCGATATCTTCATTTAAGGAAGTGCGGACTACCGCCCCCTCAAAGTGATTTGATTCATTAAATACCCTACGAGGGACGTATAAAGGATGGAACTATGATATTATATATGATATTATACTGTAATTATAATATACCTTTATATCATTATGATTCCATTCTATAAAATATGAAATAGAAATGAAAGTAGCGTTCATGCGTATGTACGGCTTACCGTCTCCATGAACGGTGCATTTCATTTCTTACCTCTAAATTTTTATGTAATATTATAAATGCATGTATATACTGGATATATATGATATATACATGATGATTATAATTCTGGATATAATTTATACATGAACAACTTGTAATTATAAAGGGTTTATTTTTGACTCAATTACCAATGATCATTAAAATGACCGTTATTAACTTAAATAATTACATAGTGTTCATGACATGGAAATAAGTGATATAAAAGGAATAATGAACTTAAAAAAAGGTTCTTAAGCAAGTAGAAATTAAATCAAGTTTATTATTCAGGACATTAATGAACAATCGAGTAATGTCGGACCCGAGGTATGGGACTTCATCTCAATCTCCTTTCATTGAGGCATATTTTGTTTTATACACAACCTTCTTTTATACGGTGTATAATCCCCTTTTAATTTTACATTTATCCAAAAGGAATCTTTTTTATATGTAGCGTTTTACTAAATGATAAAAGGGAATGTTTTTGTCATACGTATGCGACGACAACGACTTCTCCACCACCGTGACCGTTATTTGAGTTTCGGCTTCCTCTACAAGCCATACCATTTTTTTAAAGAAAAATAAATACCATGTTTTAATTTTCTATTATTTTGGAATTGAAAATGGTTTTCAAAATGTTTTTATATCAATGTGTCGTATTGATATCTTTTGATTGAAAGGTGGAACTGTTATGTTTCCTTTATGCATGTTTTATGTGATATGATTATGTTGAGGTTCTTGGGCATTATTATGAAGACAGGTGGTTCCGTGATAAACTAAGGGTGGGTGAGCCCGATATAGATCTCCAATGCATTGGGTAACGCGAAGGAGTGAAACGTTAAGGTTTCTCCGAAGAGATTTAGGGAATATACTGTGACGGGTATTCCAAACATAACGAAGAGGGTTACTCCCTATGTAAGAATGTTATAAATGCCTCAAGTTACCTTTATGTCTTATGATTTCTATGATTTATTCAAGATTTTATGAGGTATGTTAATGTGCTTATGTTTTATGGGTAAAGTATGATTTCATTCTTATGTATATATGTACCCATGTTTCCTTTCCATATTATTATATCCCTTACTAAGATTTTTATGCTCATCCCATGTTTTTTTTTGAAATGTTTTTCACATGTCAAGGGAAAGGTACAAGATATGATGATAGTGTCAAGGATGTGTCAAGAAGGAATCCATGTTTTCTTTTAAATATGTTTCCATTGATGGGAAAGAAGAATACTATCTTTTTGTAACCACTTTGTTTATATGTGGAATGTAATGCATGTTTTATGATCTAATTCTCTAAAACTCTAAACCCAAAATATCCTCAATGTGTAATCTTGTAATAACTCAAGATTAAGTAAGGTTTTAGGCTGGGGCCTTGTAGTTGGTATCAGAGGTCAGTTTAGATAACTTTAGGAGTTAGAATTATATTAAATGATTATCCGAAAATATTTTTTTTTGAAATGATATAGCATTTTAAGATTACCATGTTGCTTCATCTAAGACATGTTTGTTCAGAATGGTTTTCCGGAGAGGAAACAGGGAAGCAGTGCTAGGAAGGCATGTAGAAGGAAATAACCTTCCAAATCAGCATCCTGAGATGGTCGGAATTGGAACTGAACAGTTTGTTGCAGTAATGGCGCAGTTGACTCAAGCGATAGATGGTGGTGGTATCCATACACAAGATCAGCTAGATCAACCACAGAGGAACATTTCAGTGGTGGAACATTTCATGAGGCAACATCCCCCTTAATTCAGAGGATCATCTGACCCTATGCTAACTGAAGGGTGGATAAAAGCGCTGGAGAAGATTTTCGATGTCATGGGGTGTTCAGACAATCAAAAGGTTAGTCTTGTTATTTACCGTTTGGAGGGTGAAGAAGATCATTGGTGGTCGATGGTTAAAAATATCAGGAGCACTGATGAGATTGATGCTCTCGACTGGGATGAATTCAAAGGTATGTTTCTTGAGAATTATTTTCCTATGTCTGTTCGACTTAGGATGGAAAAACAATTCCTGGAATTGAGGAAAGAGGAAGACATTGTGGCTACCTATGAAGAAAGGTTCAGTCGATTGGAAAGGTATGCTCCAAATTTTATCTGAGACCTTGATAGTAAAATCAATTGTTTTACTCAGGATTAAAGCCAAAGTATCGAAGGTCATTAGATTCTCGTGAGTTTAAAAGTTATGAAAAGCTTGTTTGATGTGATGAGAAGGTGGAAATGGAGTTTTCCGATGATCAAGTGTTCTATAACAACCAACAGAAGAAGAGATAGACGTGGTAGGAGAAAGGTAAGAATTCTTCAAAAAAGTCTGATGGTAAGAAAACTAAGTTTTCAGTTTGTGACAAATGTGGAAAAAGGCATGATGGGGAATGTCTTCTGAATTCTGGAAAGTGATACCGATGTGGTATGATGGGACATAAGGATCGTGATTGCACAGAAAAAGATCAAGGTTAAGGTAAGACCAAATTTGATTTATAGTTAGTGAAATGTTATAAGTGCAATGAGATGGGTCACTATGCAAACCAGTGTCCGACAAAGATCTTGAGTGATGGGAAGCAGTTATACTACAAGCAGAAAGGGGTGGTGAAATCCTTTGCAACTACTTCAGCAGATGTCAGGCCATCAAATGAAGTTGTATCAGGTAGTTTGTTTGTTTTTTCAGATTATGCCAGTGTGTTGTTTGATTCAGGGTCTACACATTCTTTCATCTCTGAACCCTTTTCTAGTAAAATGGGAATACCATCTCATGAAATGACTCCTGAACATGTGGTAAAAACACCTAGTGGAAATGTTGAGGGAAAAAGAATTTATAAGAATCTTTCTATCCTTTTCTTTGGAAAGAACCTACTTTCAAACCTTATTGTTCTACCTCTAGTAGAGTTTGATGTTATCCTGGGTATGGATTGGCTCTCTATTTACCATGCTAAGATTGAATGTAGAGCTAAAAAAGTTTCTTTTCAGAAAGGCTTTCAGTTTGTGTACAAGAGTGAACCCTTACTATTGATAACTTATCAAGAGGCCAAGAAACTTGTAAAAGATGGAAATGAATGATACCTTGCACACATCGTTGAAAATAAAGGAACTATTCAGATTAATGAAGTTCTAGTGGTAAATGAGTATCCTGATGTTTTTCCTGATGAGTTGTCTGGAATAATACCAGATCGGGAAGTTGAGTTTACTGTAGACTTAGTTCCTGATGCTAAGCCAATTTCAAAACCCCCTTATCGAATGGCTCAAATTGAACTTTTAGTGTTGATGGAGCAATTGCAAGATTTATTAGAGAAAGGTTTCATTCGACCTAGCACATCACCATGGGGTGCTCCTGTTTAATTTATTAAAAAGAAAGATGGTTCGATGAGACATTGCATTGATTATAGAGCCTTGAATAACATCACTATTAAGAACAAATATCCTTTGCCTCATATCGATGATTTTTTTGATCAGCTCCGGGGAGCTGAGTATTTTTCAAAGATTTACCTGAGATCGGGGTACCATCATCTGAAGGTAAAGGAAGCAGATGTTCCGAAGACCGCGTCCCGTACAAGATATGGCCATTATGAATTGTTGTAATGCCTTTTGGGCTAACCAATGCACCTGCTGTATTCATGGACTTAATGAATATAATTTTCCATGAGTTCTTGGATAAGTTTGTGGTGGTTTTCATTGATGATATTTTTGTGTTTTCTAAAAGTAAAGAGGAGCAAGAAAGAAATTTAAGGGTTATCATGCTAACCCTAAAAGAAAAGAAACTGTACGGAAAATTCAGCAAGTGTTAGTTTTGGTTGCAGAAAATTTCTTTCCATGGACACATTGTTTCTAAAGATGGGATAATCGTTGATCCTGCAAAAACAAAGGTTGTTGAATAATGTCCAAGACCCACAAATGTAATAGAGATTCGTAGTTTCCTTGGTTTTGTAGGCTATTACCGAAGGTTTTTTAGAAATTTTTCACGATTATCTAGTCCAATGACTATTCTAACTCGGAAGGGTGTTATGTTTATCTGGACAAAACAATGTGATGATTGTTTTCAGGAATTGAAAAGAAGATTGGTGAATGCTCCAGTTTTGGCACTACCTTCCTGGAATGGTGAGTTTGTTATATACAATGATGCTTCATTGAAAGGACTTGGTTGTGTCCTAATGCAGAATGATCATGTAATTTCTTATGCTTAACGTCAGCTGAAAACTCATGAGGTAAATTACTTTACACATGATTTGGAATTAGCTGCTGTTGTTTTTTGCTTTTAAAATTTGGAGGCATCGTTTGTATGGAGTAAAGTGTGAAATATATACCGATTAAAAAAGTTTAAAGTATATATTCACTCAGAAAGAATTGAACATAAGACAAAGGAGATGGCTAGAATTAATCAAGGATAATGATTTTACAATTCATTACCATCTCGGAAAAGCAAATAATGAGGCTGATTCTTTGAGTCAAAAATGTAATGCTTCATTAGAAATGTTGTGTTTGGAACGTGATCCTTTGGTTAAGGATTTGATGAACATTGGCGTAGAAGTTGTTGGTGCAGAAAGTTCTTCTGTTTTGTTTCAGGTATCAGTGAGATCATCTCTATCAGATTGAATCAAGAAAGCACAGGAGCAAGACAGTGAGTTGAAGAAAAAGGTAGATCAGGTTCAGAAAGGTAAGTTGCCTGAATTCAACATTGATAATGATTACGTTTTAAGATTTGGGAAGATATTGTGTGTGCCTTGTGATTCACAGTTGAAGAGAGAGTTGTTATGTGAAGATCATAGTTCTCCGTTTTCAGTTCATCTAGGTAGTACTAAGATGTATAGAGATCTTCAGGAGTATTACTGGTGGGATGGAATGAAAAGGGATATTGCTGATTTTACTATGAAGTGTTTGACTTGTCAGCAGGTTAAAGCAGAGCGGTAGTTACCGAAAGGGATGCTTCAGCCTTTACTAGTGCCATAGTGGAAATGGGAGAATATATCCATGGTCTTTGTTGTGGGATTACCGAATACATCTTTAGGTAATAATGCAATCTGGGTTATTGTTCATCGCTTGATCAAATATGTTCATTTCTTTGCTATACGAGATACTTTTTTCCCAAGATCAACTTTCCCGTTTGTATCTTAATGATATAGTCAGGTTACATGGAGTTACTCTCTCTATTGTATCTGATTTTGATCACAGGTTCACTTCTAACTTTTGGAAAGGCCTTCAGAAGTTGTTGGGTAATGAATTAAATTTTAGTACAACATTTCATCCTCAATTAGATGGGCAGTCGGAACGAACAATTCAGACCTTGGAGGATATCCTACGAGCTTGTTCGATGGATTATCAGGGAATTTGGGACCAACATCATTCTTTGGCTGAATTTTCATATAATAATAGTTTTCATTCCAGTATACAGATGGAAACATTTGAGGCGTTATATGGGAAGCGGTGTCGAACTCCAGCTTTCTGGGATGAAGTGGGTGAAAGGAAGTTGATGGGACCAGAATTGGTAGAAGAGTTGACAGAAAAAGATCAGCTAATACAGAAACACATGAGAACAGCTCAGAGTAGGCAGAAGAGTTATGCAGACAACAGGAGGAAGGATCTAACTTTTGAGGTAGGTGATCATGTTTTTCTCAAAGTCTCACCATGGAATAGTGTGATGCGATTTGGTTAGAAAGGACAACTGAGTCCATGGTTCATTGGACCATATGATATTCTGGAGAGAGTTGGATCTGTTGCATACTGGGTGGCTTTACCTCCGAGTTTTTCTTAGGTACACAATGTTTTTCATGTTTCGATGCTGAGAAAGTACATGCTAGATCCATCTCATGTTTTGAGTCCAGAGGTAGTTCAGCTGGAAGAGAACCTATCTTATGAGGATCAACCGGTCCATATTCTTGACCACAGGGAGAAAGTGTTACGAAATCAGGTGATTAATAAGGTAAATCTTTTGTGGAAAAACCACATGATGGAAGAGACAACATGGGAATCTGAAAATGCAATGAGGGATAAGTACCCCCAATTATTCGATAAGTAAATAAATTGTGGGGATGCAATTTTCTAAAGGGGGAAGGATGTAACATCCCAAGTAAGTAATGAATAATAGATATTTTTATCTATGTCTATTAATGATTAAGATAGTGTTTTAGAGGCTTAAAATAAAAATAAATACAATCTTATGCATGGAATACAGTAATATTCGTAAAAGATTGTTTTACTCCCTTTTGATGGAAAACCCTTTTTAAATCAAACTTTTGAAAATTTTATAGTCTCTATTTGTCCAAATAAACATATTAATTATTATTGGGACATTAAAATTTACATTGGATAAATTTTTGGTATTTTTCTGACAATGTTCATTTTTTAATGAATAGTGAAAAATACTGCATTTTACATCAAAACTGCTTTTTCAGTTAATTTAATTTTATGGCTAGATTATATTTTTAATTGGTATTAAATTGTAATCTGAATATAATTTTACCATTTAATCCAATGGTGGTCATTAGGATTAATTTCAATTTGGAATTGGTCATAAACTAATGCCAAACATTTCATAGATATTGTTTCAAAAAACCCGCTATTTTTTTTGACAACGGGAATTATTTTTAAATCAATTATTTCAATTTATGTGTTTGTAATGTGGTAAAATGGATTACATATTTGGTATCATAAGGTCCAAATTTTTTAATCAAGACTCTTTTGTTTTTGGACAATATGAATAATAACGAAGGTAATTATCTTTAATTATCTTGATTAATGAGTAATCGGGTAGTTAAGGATAATAAAATAATATCATAATAATACAAAATGACACCAACATGTGTCCTAATGCCACTTGTTGTCTCATGGACGACCATGGTATACCTTGTGAAAAACTTGGTGACCCCATGAAATCACTTTTTTGAGAAAGTGACTTTTTTATCTTTTTATTTTTTTTAAAGAATGTTAAATGTAACAAAGAATGTATCACCTAAGTAAAATTTTTTTTAATTTTGTCTACATAAATGATATTTTAGACTATAAATAGTCATTGGAAATCTAAAAAGAATTTATACATCATTGTAGTTTCTTTATAATTTTTAGACAATAAATAAATTAAATTATTTATGACATCATAATGATGCAGCGATGACCTCATTATTTGATGATTTAAATAAAATGGAAAGATAATGTAAAATCTAAGACCTAAACATGTCCAAAACCTATTGGGTGGGTATATTTATAACCCTTATCACCTTATCCTTGAATTATATCAATGTGGTACCTTTAAAATCCGAAACCCATTTGAAAATAAAGTAACATTTCCTTACTTTCCAAGAGTGCCCCTCCTCTCCTCTTATAAAAGGCACCCACCTCTACCTTCTTACGCACACTTCCAAAGCCTTTGGCTCGGCCAAACCCTGACCATTTTGTCTCTCCAATTCCCTCTCTTACTTCTTGAAGCCTCACTTTGGGCATAAGTCTTCCCAAGGAAGCCTTTGAGCTCAAACCAAAGGGAGTTACCCGATTTTAAGGTAATGTCTTCACTTGAGTCCTTTTGTTTTATTTTGCTTCTCCAACCCCCTAAAATCTTTTTATTAATTTCTTTTGTAACAACTAAAGTATCTTCAATATACTAGGAGGTTGTTATAAGAATTATTCTAGCTACACTTACACACACCTACATCTAATGGTTAAAGGACATAATGTTTCCGTGGATGGTGAATTTATGTCTCCCGAAACAATGATTGTTCAACATTCGTTTAACACCTTCAAAGGTGGCCATTAAGATGTCACTGTATTTATATATGATATATAATATGTTTATGTTTTCCTTAAGCTTTTTTATTTCTCATTTTTGGAGTACCATTATGGTTTCCATTATGGGTAAACGCGATATCTTCATTTAAGGAAGTGCGGACTACCGCCCCCTCAAAGTGATTTGATTCGTTAAATACCCTATGTGGGACGTATAAAGGATGGAAATTTGATATTATATATGATATTATACTGTAATTATAATATACCTTTATATCATTATGATTCCATTCTATGAAATACGAAATAGAAATGAAAGTAGCATTCATGCGTACGTACGGCTTATCGTCTCCATGAATGGTGCATTTACTTTCTTACCACTAAATGTTTATGTAATATTATAAATGCATGTATATACTGGATATATATGATATATACATGATGATTATAATTCTGGATATAATGGATACATGAACAACTTGTTGTTATAAATGGTTTATTTTTGACTCAAGTACCAATGATCGTTAAAATGACTGTTATTAACTTAAATAATTACATAGTGTTCATGAAATGGAAATAAGTGATATAAAAGGAATAATGAACATAAAGAAAGGTTCTTATGAAAGTAGAAATTAACTCAGGTTTATTATTCAGGACATTAAAGAACGATCGAGTCAAGTCGGACCTGAAGTATGGGACTTCGTCTCAATCTCCTTTCATTGAGGCATATTTTGTTTTATACACAACCTTCTTTTATACGGTGTATAAAACCCTTTGAATTTTACATTTATCCAAAAGGAATCTTTTTTATACGTAGCGTTTTACTAAACAACAAAAGGGAATGTTTTTGTCGTACGTATGCAGGGACAACGACTTCTCCACCATTGTGACCGTTATTTGAGTTTCGGCTTCCTCTACAAGCCATACCTTTTTTAAAAGAAAAATAAATACCATGTTTTAATTTTCTTTTATTTTGGTATTGAAAATGGTTTTCAAATTTTTTTTAATGTGTTGTATTGATATCTTGTGATTGAAAGGTGGAAATGTTATGTTTCCTTTATGTATGTTTTTAGTGATATGATTATGTTGAGGTTCTTGGGCATTATTATGAAGACGGGTGGTTCCGTGATAAACTAAGGGCGGGTGAGCCTGATATAGCTCTCCAATGCATTGGGTAACGCGAAGGAGTTAAACGTTAATGTTTCTCCGAAGAGATTTAGGGAATATACTGTGATGGGTATTCCAGACGTAACCAAGAGGGTTACTCCCTACGTAAGAATGTTATGAATGCCTGAAGTTACCTTTATGTCTTATGATTTCTATGATTTATTCATGATTTTATGAGGTATGTTAAAGTGCCTATGTTTTATGGGTAAATTATGATTTCATTCTTATGTATATATGTACCCATGTTTCCTTTCCATATTTTTATATCCCTTACAGAGCTTTTTATGCTCATCCCATGTTTTTTTGAAATGTTTTTCACAGGTCAAGGGAAAGGTACATGATATGTTGATAGTGTCAAGGAAGTATCAAGAAAGAATCCATGTTTAATTTTAAATATGATTCCATTGATGGGAATGAAGAATACTATCTTTATGTGACCACTTTGTTTATATGTGGAATGTAATGCATGTTTTATGATCTAATTCTCTAAAACTCTAAACCTGAAAAGATACTCAATGTGTAATCTTGTAATAACTCAAGATTAATTAAGGCTTAAGGCTGGGGACTTATATATATATATTATATGATATTTTTTATTTATAATATATATTTATATTTTATATATATTATATGTTAATATTAACATATATATGTTTATAATATGTATATATATATATATATAAACTTATAGATATGTTTTTCTATGATTAAATATATATATATGTATGTACATATATATATAATTATATAAGTAAATATATATATATATATAAGTAGTCATGTTTTAAAACCCTAGTAAAAATGACACTAAAATAGTGATGATTTGTTGAAAAGGTGACTAAATTTAAAATATATCTCTATTTTTATAATTAACTATATGTATATGTATATTTATATATATGTGACTGTTTTTGTGTTTATATATTTGTGTATGTATATGAATTAATATATAAATTTCTATGTGTGTCTAAATATATATTTAAATCCGCATGGAAAGATTATCTCTATATAAATTTATATATCCTTTGTGACGTTTCCAGAAAATAATCTCTAAATTTGTGACCTTTCCTACAAACCATCACTAAATTACAGATGTTTCATGAAAATTGTATGTAAATTAGCGATGTTTACTATGAAGGATTGCTAAATTCACAATATTTTTTGAATAGCATTGATAAATTTGTTGTTTTTCAAGAAAAGATTCACATAATTAGAAATGTTTTAAAAAATCAGTTATAAATTATCAACGATTACTAAAAATCATCGATAAATTAGTTACATTTTTAAATATGTTATTTAAATTAGTGACATTACCTGGAGTGTGTTTCTAAATTAGAGATGATTCCTAAAATGGGTCTCTAAATTCGATTAGTTTTATTAATACCATCTCTATATTAGATAAGTTTTCATTAAAATGACACTATATTAGTGAGATTTTATATAAAACTCGCTAAATTAATGTCATTTACCAGAAAACATCACTAAATTGTATTTCTTATAGTGATTATATTTCAATTCATGTAACATGAGTCATGAAATTCAAGAAAAATAATAATAATATCTTTAAGAATTTGATCAAAAAATGCCAATTTTGGTCAGAATAGTTCTCATCCCCCATAGTTGGGTGAATTATTAACTCTATCATAACTATAGAGGGAATCATAATTCTCTAGGTTTGGAGGTAAATACTAATTATCATAATCCCATCTCATCCTCTTGCAACTTTTTTATTCAGGGCCTCTTCAACTAATATGACCAGAAACACACTTCAAGGTCATCATTCATAATCCAAAACATGAGTAAAATATGAAAAATTTCATAAAATATCATAGGGGGAAGAATATGAAAATGATCAATATGTACAGTCATATGAAAAATTATCATAACACGTGTAGTGTAGATTCAACTGATTTTTTTGAGAGTAATGGAATTACTACCATCTCAGGTTATAACTTATTGATAGTCAACATAAACTCAAAAGATGATGTCAATCATGATGCAACCCTAGAGGGATGAAATTTTTTGAAATATTCCATGACAGGTGGGTTATATATAGACACTCAAATAATGGGTTTCAACCTCTATTGAATAAAAATACCATATATAAATGGAAAAATTCTTCAACACCACAATCTCAACACCTAAGAGGATATTTTAATTCCATTGAGGAATAAAAGGCATAATAGGATAATTAGATTCAAAATATAAGATAACTCAATGAGGATCTAATGAAGGGAACATTACCACGTGGTATCAGATTCAATCATAGATGAATATACATCTACAGCCTCATGATGAATGACCTGATACAGTTTTTTGAGAAGCATCTATGCATCCTCTAAGAACTCGATCCAATATCCATGTCTATATAAATTCATGTGGGAATGATGGTCATGAATTCCTTCTTTTATACATAGATACCTTTTCCCCACCAAGGAGTCCATTCGTTCCTAAAATGTATGGGAAATAACTGGGATTTAATATGCGGCCTCCTCATGAATACATGCCTTCTCCGTATAGATGGGATCCACCCTTGGGATTAGTACGACTGGAGTTATTCCATTTCATTGAGTCCCTGGTTGATAAAATGTATTTTATGTAAGGGGGATGTACAACTGTGTAGATTGAAAAAATATGTATCCTGAATGGCTTGATGCCACATTCCCCCAACAAAATATGGAAGCCTTATGTTTTTAAGGATGATAGAACCAATTATCAAAAAATGCATCTCACTCATTTTGTGTCTCAATGTGTCCCTTTTATGGGCCATCAAGATCATATTGAGGAGACCATGATGAGGTGTTTAGTAAGGAATATTGTATGAAAATCCATTGTTTGGTACAATATTCAATCGGTAGAATCTATTGTGGCATTAAAAGACAAACATTGTTGATTAATTTATCAATTTCTCTCCAAGATATGTTAATTTTCAATCATTGACCATGAAAACTATATACGACATGGAAATGGTAGTCTTTCAGATTTCATCTATAGATGTATGTGTATATCCTATTAACATATCATCCATATCTCATAAGTGTAATTGTATGAAATCAATGCCTAAAATTATTAGGATGGTCCAAAGAAACCTATGATCCCAATGAGGTATATAGGTCGGTTTCATTAATTTGTTCAAACAACACAATGCATGGATGATAGTATTTTGAAGACCTAAGCAAAATCTTCACCAATGGCTTAATCATACGTCAAAAGCATAGTTATGGAAGATATTGTTTTTGTTACCCTCATACCTATAAAACTACCCATTAAAGAATCCATTCCAGCAGTAAATTTCTCGACACCTCCCATCATGTAGTAGAAATAATAAATTCTCCCCCAACTATAAGAGAAAGGATATCAGTGTCAGTCAAGATTTAAGAACTGGATAAATAAAATATACTCCTTCTGAAATAAGAAAGTCCCTAGTAATTTGATTACAACTATGTAGATTAATCTATTATTGTTATTGTGTCCTTACAAATCTAATGAGTTGAGCATCACTAATTAATTAATCTACATCACGTTCCATTGGAGGGTGGGTCACACCATTAATGAATTTGCCATCTTCAATAGATTCCTCCAATTAATTGTTGATTCTTGATAGGTGATGTATGAATATTCCCAATTATAGGTGGCCTACGTAATCATTTCGAAACTAGAAGATGAGGGTGATCCGAAAGATGCTTCAATAATGTTGGGGTTGAAATTTGATAAATAGATGACTGGAAAGATAGTTCATAGATATCATTCCTCAAAAGGGAATAACTTCAAAACCATATAACAATCAACTAACCGAAATAGGTGACATTGAAAACACCTTCCATATGTGGAAGTAATCATCTTTCATAAAAAGGGATAGATTAGGAATACTCATAATCAACTCCTATGGATGCTCTAACTCTTATAGATTTCCTTCCTACAAAATCTATAGAATCACCATGTACCCACCAAATGACAACCCCACCATATGAAGATCAATCTTTTATCTATTAACATATAACACTTAAAAGACCACTTCTCTATTAATGGACATACTTCTGAATATGTGTCCCTTCTAGTAGATCTGTGGGGGGGTAGATGTTTACAGTTTTTGTGCCAAGGATACAGAAGATATAATGATCATTGATAAACCAAATATCTCTATCACATACCAAAAAATTAAATATGTGTTGTTGATACTCATGGAAAACTATTCCATCAATCCCAAAAAAAATAATAGATGTTCCCTATATCTATACAATGGGGCAATTTTACATGCACAACTGACAGTGGTGTTATTTTTTAATCATCCTAGACAAAGGGGTAGGTTGATGTTACCTACTCTAGTTGAAGATGATTCTACATCAGCCCATTATCAATCACCCAGAACATTCACCATGAAAAATTCATCTTAATAGCCAAATAATAAAAGGAATCCTAATATTTTGAAGAATAAGACTTTGGAAAAACTACTCCATTTGGAAATAGTTGTCTATTGGACAATCCAACCTCTCAAAAATGGATTCTCTCCATCATAAAAAATAAATCATAAAAATCTCATCGATTTCCTTTAGATTGCACAAGAGATTGATATAGAATTAGATATATCCATGGTCAGTCATAGAGAGACAATTCCATAAAACATCTATGTCAACATCTCATTCATATATCAGGATCAATATGAAGTTATCCAACATAAAATTAGACCAATGTATGATTCTATAAAAATATATGATTTTGACATCTCAAGGGAACTAATTGAGAATGGGTCCATGATCATCCTCATATCAATTCAGACCATTTTTTGTATGCGATATATAGAGGTAGATTTATCTCCTACAAATCTAACCATTCAAGGTTATTATAAGATAGAGCAAGGGACTATTAGGAAGATCATTCTCAAATCTCATTTTTGGGATATCACATCTATTGTCGAATTTATGGTTATCCAGAAAAACACCACAAATAATGTTTTTTATATGACCATTGATTTATAAAAACAAGGTTGTACATTCAACATCTCACTAGTGACTGAAATACCCCATCAACAGGAAGGAATCCATATTATATGGTGACAGTTACCCATTATTTTATATTTAAGCCACATATACTGAGGTTGGATTCTACAAAATAGGTGAAAACAACCAATGGATGAAGAAAATTTACTTGCGGAAACAGATAATGTCTCTAATATTTCTCTTAAAAATAACTATAGAAAACTCGATGAAAATTAAATGCTACCTAGAAATATGATTTACATAGTATATTTAATCCTAGATTCCAGAGATTCTATTATCACATGGGAAAACATAAAATCAAATAATTAGATCCAAAATATCTCTTTGATGTATCTGGAAATTCATGTCAACATTGTGGCTTTTAGATGGACACTATTACCTCAATAGTGAAATATATGTATTCATATTTCCTACAATTTTTTAAAATGCCTCCACATACAAAAAATTGAAATAAGTAAAGGACAACCTCAAGATCACTCCTCCAGAATTTTATAAAGGCATATCGACAACCATTAATGATCTCATGACGGTGAATCTGGGGACATGTGAATACCACAACCTCTGTTTATTAGTGTCTTCTTTCCTCTTATGTTTTAAAAGGAGTATATTGAATGTCTAGAGAAAAATAGTTATGTGTTCACTTTGAATTATAAATAAATTTCCATACCAAATCCAGATGTATCTATTCTCCTATTATCATACATCATGGATATCAAGGACTCATGTAGGCTTCCAACATGATGATCCCACATCATTCTACTAATGTGTTGTAATAATTTTTCAAATTGAACAAATCCAACATTTTAAGTAAATGAAATACCCATGATGGCTCACCATCATGTTTCATGTCAACAAAAATAATTGGTAGATTATAGTATGAATTAATTTCAATGTGTTTGATAGATGATATATCATTTCCCATCATATGACTCTTGATTTGAAAAACATACTACTGCATCCAATCCATTTTCTATTATGGAGGGGTGTTTAGGGAATAAAAAACTAAGAATGTCCAATACCGATGAGGAATCCACCGCCTTTAGATCACCTAATAAAATATATTGATTCCAAGTCATTCCCTTTGGGTTAATTAATGATGGATCTATATACAATGATCCATGAATCTTAAAAATAATAACTTTTATGGTTGAATTAAAAAAATGCTATGTCGGTGACCAGTTATCAAACCTCAACACTAATTTGATCACATCACATATCATCAACAAATATTCTACATGTTTTAGAAGAATAGTTTAATATGAAACCACCAAGGGTTTCTTTAGGGTAAATGTTTCGGAAACCACTTGTATTTAATTTATGCTAAAGAAAAAAAAATTGACCTATAATTATCTAGAGAAATTCTAGAAATGTCACCTCCCTATAATCTCAAATAACTAAGGGGCCTATAGGGACACCACCCTTATATTCAGTATTTCGAGCTAACCCTGTTGGAAAATATCATCCCTTCACCATGTTAATGATGAAGGGATTATTTAACCGATGTGATGAGTAATTTCATGAATCCTTTTATATTCTAAAGTAATAGATGTTTCACCAATCATTATTGGTTCCACCCATAGAGGGAAATCCATTGATATTCTATGTGGATGTTATGGATTGATCACTTGGTACTATCCTTAATTATAAAAAATTATGTTGGGTATAAGAATATTCTCTTCAATATCATATAAATTATGGTTGTTACTGATACTCGGTATTCAGATGTTGGAAGAATTTCATCATTATCATCTTTGAAGTAAAATAGCTGACACATTTCATACAACAGCATGGATTCCTTTTGGTATCTCATATTGGGTATATAAATTAAATTCATGGTTTTACAATACTAAATGGTAAATTTTTCTGATGGGTAGTCATTCTATAGTAGAATAACGTCTAGTTCATGTTACACAGGTCCGTGAATGGGTAGGTCCTAACGGATTTCATTTTGACACACCCCTCTTTGTAAAGTACAATAGTAAACACATAAACACTATACGAATAAGTTTTCTATGAATAAGAAACAATGTAAATATGGAAAATGTATTTTTATGGTTCCTCTGCGTGTCATAATGGATACAGATTAGAAAACAACAACATCAACTAATTTGTTATGAGTATTGTATTTGTTCTCCAAACCATGACAATTTTCAATATGATTTCTTGCTTTTAAAAGGATTCATTAATAATGAGTTTGAATACCAATCCCACTCTAATATAGTGGAACTATCTCAATAGATACAGAATAACCAACATAAACATCAGTTGGAGTTAGAAGGTATTGAAAAAGGAAAGCGATGATGAGTATGCCATCATGAAATTGGAGTTGAATCATTTCAATTTTTACATAATATTATTGATGAAATAATTTCATTTGGAATGTATGTTTCATCATGTACATTTATAAAACAATTCTCAGGCTGAAGAACTGGCGAATGCATCCACTCTCTGGACAACTCTAATTTGGATAATTAGGTCTTATACATAATGCACCAAATGATGGTCTCACCATTCATAATATTTAACATGTAAGAGATAAATAAAATCCAAACATCCCCTAGTTTGGTTGTATCGATACCCCCCCCCCATGATGGATGGAACACATTATTGAGTATCTCAAAAAAGAGACCCTCCTGATATAACAAGTTGAAAGGAAACAAACACAATGCGATGCCACCAAGATCCCCATTTGGGATGGGCTAAATAATATAAATTACCTTTAAAATGAGGATTTTTTTAATACTCTTTTAATGTATTATAGATAAATTGATTCCCATTTTCATAGAATAATTATTTGAAGATATTTAACGCACTCACCGGTCTCTCTTATAAATTTTTTTTATTG
Source organism: Viscum album (assembly GCA_963277665.1). Taxonomy (NCBI): domain Eukaryota; kingdom Viridiplantae; phylum Streptophyta; class Magnoliopsida; order Santalales; family Viscaceae; genus Viscum; species Viscum album. Next base: position 1,296,093,212 of record OY728158.1, read on the forward strand.
GATATATTGGGAAAAAATATAAAATAATTCTTTTAATTCAACATCAAATTTGATTCATTAATGGCACTCATAACCATCATCCATTAATCCGTATAATTTTTATATACCACTAATTTTTTTTCACAATCTCTATATGGGTAATGGATGTTGTGGGGAATTATACCCCATCCACATCTAACCTATTTTAGAACATCCATACTACAACTGACATAAATTCCAAATGGTATAATGAAATATCAATATAGGAAGTTGAGATAAATTTTATCATTACCTTTTGAATGTCCATTATCATCACTATGTTTATTGTCCTTCACATGATATTGATGAAAAACAACACCATATTTTATTCTACCGTGTTTATTAAATTATACATGGAGTACAATATCAAGTCTAACTACTCGTCACACTATCATGAAACATAAAATAAATAGATTGAATCCTTTAATAAATATATGACTAATATAATCCAAAAGATATTATACAAATATAATATTTCATTGTTGAACAATATCCTCCATGCTTTATGGGCCTACTGTACCTCCAAGTGCACTTATACATAAGAAACTCTATATTGAGTAGTGTATAAAACCAAGGCAGTATTTCTTATGGAATTCCATTTTCTATCTATTCGAATACATATCTTCATAAAAATCTCAGATGAAGAGAATTTCAAAAGACATTAATAAGATTTTTAATGGCTCGATGAGAAATAGTTTCATACAATACAAAAACATGATGTCCACTAATATAGGATAACATGATCCTTCAATAAAAAGGTTTTATTTCATTAGTTACTTAAATGAGAAATGGTGTTTGTTATAATAACACTTATGATTTGGGGAATCAATCCTCTTAATCTAGAACAAAATCATGATGAATATTATTTCATACAGAAGGTTTATTTGAATGGATCCTACACATTGGACACAATGGATGGGGAATGTCTCGAAGTCCCCACCTATATATGTTTTCTCGTGAAATAAATTGTATAATAGAAATCAAATATTACCACATATTGACCAAATGAAACATAGATTTATTTATGTCATATGTGATGCACATAGTTAAATTCCACGATTCATCTTGGTCACATGTCACTAATGTACGTGATATGTAATTATCACATGATGGCTAAAATATTTCCTTAATGAATGAAATTAATTGGAATGGATGGATTATTCACCTAATGATGTTAAAATTATTGATGAACATAATTTCATTGGTGATTTGTATTTTATGAGATAGATATTTGCAAAAGAAAAGTTAAGTGCAACTACCTTGTGTGTGGGTCAGATACGCCTCATGAAATTATCCATTCAAGAACAATGTGTGGCCTGATTCCTACAATTAGTAGAAACGCAGTGATGCCCAGCTCTCAATCCCTGGGTCTGGTAACAATTTTCCTTTTTCCCCATTAGGTCGCCTTCTTCCTTTAAAAAATTAATCATCATTTCCATCATCCCTATATCATGTTGTTAAACTACATGGATGATGTCCTCAACACATTACACTAAATTATACTCTTTTTTATGAAGTAGTTATACATTTTTTTTCTAATTAAAATAATATATTATTGGATTAATAGAATTAATATCATGGCCCATCCTCCACATGTGAAATAATTTACCAATAATTTCTTTTAAATCTCATTTATCTTAGAAATGATTCCTTTGATATTACTTGTTTCATACATTGAACATCTCCAATATATAAATATGAACTCTAGTAAAGGTATCGTGGTATGATTAATACATACCAGGTCATGATATAGATTTATGGCCCTAGATTAAATATATTAAAAACAACACTATATGTTTTTAATGCAGAATGATAAACATCATGGTTGGTGTCTCATAAATGACGTTAAAATTGTGCAATTCTATAGTCCTCTCCAAAGAGGAAAATTATCCATCACATTATTCTTCCACCACACCTCTATCTAGGAACTATATATGGATGGATTCCTATCATATAATGATATATAATTTCAGTTAAATCTCTAATAATAGGTACATACACAACAATTAATTTGATTAATAACCCCCTATGGATATATTTCATACTTGGGTTGACATCATCGCTTTCAAGAACTATGTATATATTGATTTCTATTATCACAATATATGTAGTGTGTCCTGGATCCCTAGTCCTAGGTCTTGTTGAAAATATCATTAGTAAAAACTCCACCCTCAATGTATGTTAAGACTTATGTAGATATTTTCCTATTCAAGAACTACATGTGGGTCGATTCTTCTTATTACATGTTGTGTTGTGAGGCCTGGATCTCCAATAATATGTCCAGATTAAATAGTCATCTAGAACAATTCCCCTATGTGTATGGTTAAAAAATACACATAGATCATCCTAATAAAAAAAATTAGTATTGATTCTGATAATTACAGGATATGTATCGATGCATGAATCTCTAATACTGGGTCCACTGGGAAAAGTCAATTCGAAAAATGCCCCCATTTGCATATGGTACAGACATGTGTGGATAGTTTTGTTATAAATAACTATTTGATGATTTAATATTTTAATCATAAGATACAAAAAGATGCCTGTATTCCCAATTCTGGGCCCAGATGTAGCTTAAAATTTCAAATTCTCTTCACTGGTGTCAGATATGCACAAGCAATATTGTCAAAAAAAACTACATGTGGGATATTCCAACCATTACAGGATATGTAGACATGCATTTATCATTAATATGAGTTTTTTATGAAACATATATATTGATAAAAATTCACCCCAAATGTTATATAATTTGGACCAATGTAGTGATCCACCGGATACACACTGATACACATCTTAACCAACTTCATTCTTTTGCCTCATTTCTCAAATTGAGCATGTCTCATGTTTTATTAATGAAACTAGAAGGCTACATTATCATATAAGATAGGGGAACACATCAGAAAGATAAACTTCCATAACTCATGATGTTAAATAGAAATAAGGAATCCTTAATATTTAATGTCATACTGAAATGGAAATATCATTATCACGTTATGTTAATCTTCAAAAAATATGTATCCCCACAACATGCAGTTAAAATGTGAATGCCATAACCCATTATTATTCCTTCCCAGAAAATGATGGGAGATTAACCCTGTTTAACAATAGTATAGGGTTAAATTCATAATCATTTAAGCTCCTCAAACTGTAGATGACACATCATGTATTGAGAACCATGGGTTTTCCCAACCATTCATGGTGATTGGAAATGAATTTATATATTTTTTTACCAATAAAAAGGAGAATAAGTACTTTGATATATCAAATTGAGACATATTGTCCTTGGAGGAATGGATTTCTAATCATTGTGATCCTCATATCAATGTGCATGAACTCATCACCTTAGAGTGTTTTGGTTCATCCCTCCAATGTTGGTCCCATACCATTACTCATGACCAAATAACCTTGATTGATTATTTGGAACATTTTTATCTTCTGTTCAAAATGATGTTAGAGTATGGTTGAACATTGGTATTGTAATTTGGTTTATCTATAACATTTCATACAAAAGTGGACCATGAGAACCATTACCTTAAAATGTATACAAATTGGTCTATTTTTCAAGACCTTAAACATTCTGATTTGACTGTCCAAATATAAATAAATAAAACTTCTTTTGAAAGGGATATTAAACATTTCAGTAAGGAAAACCTCAATGGGTTTCTAGAGAAAAAATAAAGAATCCACTCTCTAAACTCTTCATATATATTGTTTATTTAGAAGATAGTGTTTAAATAAATAGGGAATAATGATCATGGGGCCCTAGTAAAAGCCAATCCAACTCATTGGACACCCTAGTCCAGAAAAAAGATAGTGTAATTCTTTTTCACATATTATTTCCACGATAACGTGTTCACTAGGTGGTGACATAACTTTTTGGATTCATGAACCCTCTCTATTATTACAATTTACAAACATGAAACAACATGATTTAGTAAAATCACGTCCCTGGAAATCATCCATAACCATTGGAGAAGACGTAATGCTTCTGTCGACCCATTGTTTGACTATTCATGTCTTCTCCTAGTTTATATATATGAGGCTTCTACAATGAACCAAATGCATCATAACATACCGAAATGGATTCTGGATCCTTGATAATCCATATTCCATTGTAGTGTAACTCAGAATCGGAGTGTTTTTTGGACCGTGTAAAGAATTATTGTCTTATATCATCATATAGAACAAATAAATTTGGACAATGATTTAAAATACTCAAAAAAATCGACTCAAGATGATTCAGTATCACTGAAATTTTTTCATGGTGTATTTTATAATTTCTCATGTAACTAATGTAACACCATTATTTTTCATTTGATTTCCCACTACATAGAAATCAAAACAAAATGTTGTAGGAAACGAGTTTCTTAACTAACAAACTAATATACCCTAGGCAGCGAAAACACTTCCTTGAATCACTTCACATTATGTCCATCTACATTGCTTATATTTATGATTCTTCGTGATTATTTCATGTCCCAGGGAAAAGTGTAGGGATCCAATATTATAAAAAATGCATCAAAGCCCTTTGAGTTCAGGAATAAGGTATTGTGACCGAAAAACACATGGAATATTATCTTATAAGAAAGAAACTATAGTACTTGTGAGTCATGGTAACACTACAGAGGAAAATAGAACTTTATAGTGTTTTCTATTATCTAGGATAGGTATTTTCTACTCTTTATTAATTGAATAAATCTTTTGGGTTAGAAATTACACAAATATTATTCATTCTATCTAGGTGGACATGGATTCCCAAAAATATTACCATCAACTAATATTATCCTCATATATCATTCATGCACCTATGAAAATAGTAACCATCCTCTTTAATTGAAAATTAATGTAATCCCTATGGGATTATGTATATGGGATTTTGACCAACCAACGAGATTCATCTCATCAAAGTAGGAATGGAACTATAATACTCCTGAGATGAGAAAACACCATAGCGAAACTCATCACAGAAGGATGTTTTCGGTCATCACCAGGGTTTTATCCACATTCTATATTCCTCAATCACATCCTCATTGAAATAATCAAAATTTAATTTCATTTCAAATAACTACTAATTGTCATTAATGTTGGATGAAAATTTTATGGCCACATGAAAATAATAATTAAAGTAAATTAAGGATCTGAGATGTTTTATTACGTGGAAAAAAGACCTATGCTAGAAGACCTTAATATATAGAAATTTAATGTCTGAGATTGAATACACTAATCTATTGTGTAAAAATTTCCATGTTTTCTAGATCATAAAAATCCATCTAAGAGAGACACAATGCTTTCCCAGTAGAAATCCTAATAATGATATACTAAGAAAATGTTGAGTCCCCACTCATCGGATATGAATTTTTTGTGATCCAAGAAATATTTAGAAATCATAAATGGAGTAAGAACAAAAATTGTAACTAAAAAAACCTATAAGAAGGATTCCTGAGAAAATTACAAACCTATACCAACTATGCTTTTCCCACTATGTAGCTTACGAAAAATTTGGGTATATATATTTAAAGTGATAAAAATGTTTCTCGGGTCATTAGTTTACGATATTAAAAATAATGTTATTATCACTATGTATGTTGAACTAGGAAACCATTAGAGCACTCTTTCGATGCGAAATTAATATTTTACACAAATTATATTTTAAAATATGGTGTGTTTTTAAAATGTTGATGAGTTATACCAATGTGGAATCTCATGTCGGTGGGAATTACTGAGAATTTATCAAAATTAAGCTATGATGATTTAATTATTATATTATTGGCATTTATGTTTAAATTAAATTAAAGGAATAAGGGAATAATTAACCATTCATGGGACACCCAATCAATGAATGTCCATGCACATCCTAAATGAATGAATGATGGAAAACAATGTAAAATTTTTCCTATAATTTGTACAATAATGTCATAAAAAGGATGAATCTCTTAATTTTATATTCTATCAAAATATTTCATCAAAACAATATCATCGGGGACTAGGATATATTAATATTCAATAGGGAAAATATTCATTGTCATCCATAGTTTGGACTGTGAAGTCAATGGAATGTTGAACTATTCCTATCTATGCCTCTTCCATCAATACATTAAGATGAAAATTCTAAAAAAGAAGATAACTCTTCATATCCATTCTATCTAGACACGAATAGAGATTATGTAATCAATAGATGAGATCTTCTGATAGCTTCACACACATCATTATTATCTATTTCTGCAATAAGGAGATCCGTCTAAGTGTTTATCCGAAAGGCTATGTGGTGCCTCTACTCATGTACCTATAATTCTACCCATTATAACTGATCTAGTGAACCTTCATCATCAAAATGGAACATGCCCTTATCATAGATGAATAGTTATTATCATTTTAGAATGATTTTCTAAATGATATGATATATTGGATATTTGTTGATGTCGCATGCCCCCAAATCATGAATGAGTTGGGACAAGTGTTCCTCTTGGTCATGAAACATTTCTAGGGGAGTCTCAATGAACATTGTATGAATATTCTACAAGTTTATCCCGTGAAGTGATTTCAACTACAAAACTAATAGGGTAGGTATGTAGAAGGGTCGAAGATTGGTTTAGAATATAAAAAAATAAGATAGCAGGTTTCATATTCCCTTCTCTCAAATGATTTTTCATTCATCTCTGATATTGAATGAAAAACATACTTATCAAATTATACCCTACTAATGGGAGAATCTTCTCTATTATTAGGATGATTCCTCAAATGATCACTAGATATTTTAAGTAAAACAATTATTTGTACCATTATTATGGTTGATGAAGCCTAATGTATAGACATATGACATTACATTATATTCAACACATCCCCTAGCAGTCTTCCACCCATTCCTTGGAATAATAAAAAAATAGTAAGATAGATGCACCAATGAGTAGAAGACTAATTTCGTTTTTTGTATCTTCCTGGATCAACATGATCCAAATCTAATCAATATGTCTTGGATTTTACTCGATCAAAATTCTAGCTGAATGTTGATGATAAATCTATTGAATATATCCATGTTGAAGAGAAAATAATGATGGGGAGTATGATTATGAAATGATCAACTCATCTATGTAGTCTATTAGTTCTCCATCACAAATATAGATTTTCTAGGATTGGTCGTTGAGATATCCACTGCCATTATCAACAATTATCCAAGATTTTGTGGGAAAGGGAACAAAGATGAAATAATTCTCATCTCAACTTTCCAATTTCTTTATTAGATACTAGATACAGTTCCATATCCCCAAAAAAATTAGGAACATGGGATAGAATGATATGTCTTTGATCTATGTTGTGTTTTATTAATTATAATTTTAAAAACACAATACAATCTATCCAAATAAGAACTAGTAAGTGCCTCAAAATCCATTTGGAAATGTTACCGTACTAGTTATGTCACTGGTTTTGGTAGAGGAAAGAAAGACAACGTACATCTAGATTAATAGGGTTTTCAACTTTTAATCAAGATTTCATCACCAGCATTCTTACTCAAACACCAAGGTGTGTATCCCTTGAATAGCAAAGTCATCAATTCAAATGAATGGATATGAAACCATACATCCAAGGATAATGGACATCTTAGTTCTCACTCATTAACCACATGTGGAATACTCCCAAACAACAGTGGATCCCAATTAGAGCACTAACAATCAAGAAAATGCCTTGAAGGGAACTAATGAGAGTGTATGGATATTTCTAGAGATCTTATTTGGATGAGAAATATTTTTATACAATCTTTAAATGAAATGAGTTACTGTAAATTCAAATCATTTATTAGCTTCTCTGTCATAAAGTAAATAATGACCCATTTTGATAAAGAGTTTCGGAGAGTTACCCAAACATATGTTGAAGGGAGAAACCCATCGTATATCTCCCTATGAGGATATATCATGTCTAGTCGGTAGATATTAAAATGTTTACTTCCTACTTATCCATGGGATAGATGGGATGAATTAGTACCATGACACCAATGGATATTCAACTTTCGATAACTTATGAGTTATGATACTTGATGAACTAAGAAACCGTTGATGCCTTATTATTATGAAAATCCTAATACTAGTTAGAAAACTATGTGAAGCTCTACCTAACCCAACATACCCATTCCCATTAATCAAAAATGTTTTCACCAGATCAACAGTAACACATTGATATCTAACCTCTTGTCTTATTATTATATGATGATACAATAATTCTTAAATACCTATGATCAATTGGTTGTTGTAAAAATTGTAACCATCTAGACATTGAGTAGAGTTCATTAGGATACAGTAAACATAATGGTACCATGTTGTAACCTATTGGATATATTTTTAGGTCCTCATTTGAATACTCTCATTGTAGGATGATGTCACACAAGACGGAAGATAGTGGTTGGGTGAAGGAATGATAGAATCATCATTCAAGCTAAATGAAAATAGAGGAATCTGGTGAGTAATGGGTTAACTATAAATATCATGTATTATATGCCTCCTCAAATACTCATTATTAGAGAAAACAAGATACTAATGGTCAAGATTTTGATCCCCGACAATTGGAGCCCACTAACAAGCCATTTTGGAAGCTACCTGATAACTCGAATCAATATGTATTAAGACGAGAAGAACATGTATTATAAGTGAAGTGTACATACAAGATGAGGTGGATGAATCCAACACGGCCGCGTGAATTTCATGAACAATTATTTGATTTTTTATCTTATGGGGCCTACTATCCGTCTCTTATTTCTTATGACTCATATAGAAGATTGTGAATCGTATGAACATGTATAGATATTTTGAATTGAATAACAATATTAGATTATTTTGATTCACATAACCCGAATAATAATTTCATTATCACATAATCTGTTATGAGGATCATTATCATGTGACCCTATTTGTCACGACCTGTCCCCCAGGGCCTGTGTCGTGACTACCGCAAACCCGAATTCTATCGGATAGGGATGACGACTAGCACTGAATGTGTATTCCCTAAAACTGGGAAGGCATTGCCTTTATAACCTATAAGAACATGCAACCAAGCAGACAAGATGATACGAAATCATGTAAACCGAATACTAAATAGAGTGAGTGTAGTAAGTAAAAGGGGATAGAATACAAGACCAATTAGAATGTACAAGATTCATAATGTTCAAGTAAACTGGAACATCTCCTTTGAACACATGTCAAGGATCCTAATAGAAGGGTAGGTGCGGATCATGATCAGTCATCTCTACGGTACACCTCGACTAAGGTCCACCTCCGGGCTACATCTGTTCCTGGTACTCTCATCCTCAGTCAGTGTTGTCCATCGTCTGTACCAATCAAAACGAAGTGCGGTAACAACTCGTGTTGTGGTGAGTATAATGATACTCAGTAGGGTTCCCAAGACCCTCATCGTCTCACAAGATCCTCAAAGGATAAACCACAAAGAATGAAATCAACTAACAACCCTACATAAGTATATGCCCATACATATACATAAGTTATCAAGTAAACCCATATCAATCAAGAGGAAACACAGATTCCAACTCATAAGCCCAAATCCCAACCATTCAATAAGGGAAGACACACCATGACGGTAAGTACCACATAGGTATGCCACACTAAAGAATAACACAAAGGTACTAACTCAACTCACAGAAGGTATAACTTAGCTACAGAAGTAAAAAAGATTAGATGTAACTACTGAATCATCTTACTCTATTAAGAGGCTCTACTACTGACCCACACAAGATCGCTCAGTTCTGAACCACACATAGGTCACTCTTTGCTGGCCCACACATGATCGGTCAGTTCTGGCCCACACATGATCGCTAAGTAATGACCCACACAGGATCGCTCGGCTTTGACCCACACAGCAATCACTCGGTGCTCACCCACACATGATCTCTATTCATTATTCATGTCACAGCTAGGTACTGGGTTTCTGTAGTAAGTTTTCTCATCTTTGAGAGGGTTAGCTCTTTAATCCACATTTCAATACTCCAACTATGATGATGTTCCTTGAAAAGGTATCCCAAAGTACCACCCTGTTAAAGGGGTCAAAACACAAGAGACGTCGCGTCATCCAGACGTCATGTCTATAATTTATCGGCATTTCATTATTGAGGGCCTTGTTGGATTTGCGTGAAATCCAACCCAGCCAAAATCCATGTTTCTCTGAAACTCTGATGGAGTAAGTAAAAAGGGTCATCTCGCTCTGAGGGTCCCAAGGCCGCAGATAGTTCGTCAAACATGCATCCAGTATGTAAGCTATAGGAATTTTAGTATCGAGGGCCCAATTGGATTTTTGTTCTATCAAACCTTGTCCTACATCAAACAGCACCAGATAACCAAAAGGCTCACACCGTTACAATTCCAATGAAAAAACCAATGAGATAGACTACCCATTTTTTCAAAACAGATACCCAGTGAACAAGTTGCATTTCACCAAAACACGTGTGAAGCATGCCTCATGGGGCCCATGCATTAACCTCCACTTAAAATACTAAAATTGGTCTTCAATCATCCGTCTTAATTTCAGGGTTTCAATGTCACAGACGGTTCATCATTCTGACACCGTATGCGAGAGATATGTTGGATAAAATATCCCAAAATATTATTATTTTTATTATTATTATTATTATTCTTATTCTTATTGTGTTTTTCATAGACCTAAGACACTACCCAGAATTTATAATACAACATTAGACTTTAATCGGCCATATTTATGACAGGATCATGTCACCACTGATAGAAATTCAATCGGATGTTGCCTGCATGAGTTTTGGCAGGTCGAAGATTTTTATAATAATATTAAATCTATTAATTCATGAGCGTTTCGGGTACCCAATATGAAAAATAAAATAAGAAATCCAATATTGGACTCAGAATGTCCATCTCAGAGTCAGGGTCGCACATTCACAGATGGTTCGTCAAAACATTGTCGCACAATGAATTTGAGGACCAAAATGTGTTTTATCATCAAAAGTGATAATAACAATATTATATTGTTATTATTAATTACATATTTAATTACTTCTCCATAACTCCATAAATTAATCCACTCTAGCCCCTTGCTATGCACCGGAAACAAACACATCAATTTATTATTTTCTTTTTATTATTTTAACATTATTGTATTTTATTTTTTCTCTCTCTAATCCCCCCTTATTAATACACGATTTTCATTCTACCTCACGACCAAACCGTCTCCCCCACCTCCAACTACCCAAGAAACGATGCCTCTAGACTGCCATATTGCCTAGACGTTGCCTCTCAACTATCCACCACTGCCGCACACCACACTGTCTACCTCTCATGGAGCGACGCCCTGAACACACGGTGAAAATCACACCGCCACGTCACCCCTTCCATGGGCCGCCTCATCATCATTTTAAGCCAGAAAAAAATGACGACTGCAGATTTGTTATCCTCATGTCAAGATCTTTGCATTCGTATAAAGCACTCAGTGAAACATTTTGTTTCCAACGCCAAAAAATATTTGTCCGCCTCCTTCCACGAACCATTATGGCTTCTTCCAAATCCCGAAAAATTAAACGATCGCATATTTCTATTCCTTGCATCGAGGGCTTCGCGCCCATATATATCTCTCAACAAAACTCTGTGTTTTTAGCACCAATAAATATTAGGTGTTGAAGAATGCACGAAGAACACGTGAAGAATAAAATGAAAGAGGAACATGGTTTATGAGTTTGACGATGTCCATGTTCTTTTGGCCATCGTCGTTGTGAATTTAATATATGTAGAATCAATAAAAAAATTTCAAAAAAATATAGAATCCCCTACCTCATTTCTTGGAGATAGTGCGAGAAATAAGACAAAGTCGTTGAAGAGGACGTTGGAATTCTTCCCTCCCACAAGACGCTCCATGTTGGTTACATGTTCTTTGATTCTATAAGACTCTCTTCATTGTAGAGGATTCTATTCGTTGAAGAATATCCTTCCATGTTCTCTACAGATCTCCCTTTTTCAAATAATCCCTCAACCAAATGGTGATGTTCCAAATATTATTATTAAATAATCTAATTGAGTTACCACATCAATTAAAGGGAAACAAAGATTTTTATCCCATTAAAGGGGGATTTCAAGGGTCGAGTGGTCCCCACTATTGAATTTAAATTGGGGGGTTTTAGTTCGGGGGGTCCCCACTACTATAAATAAAACGGGAGTTTTTAAATATAATATAAAATATGTTCATTATTTTATTTTTATTCTTTGAACTCTCCCACAAAAATCCAAAAAACTAACTTCCATTGTTGACCCACTAAGGTCAAGGTGAAGGTCTCATTAAGTGAATATCGGTGCTACAAGTTCAACGGTGACCTTATATTTCAATTCTGAGTACCAGTTAAAAAGTTAAAAAATGCCACTTGCGTGTTTACAGAACGTAAATGAAAAAAATTTCTGAAAATTATTGATAGTCACCCTCGACTTGTGTCGGTCAAGTTTAGGCATTACCCAAGTGAACCACTCCGCAACGAACCCAATGGTACTCTCATATTTCCCATCCAAGTTACTATTTATACGATATGGATTTAAAATAATACAGTTTTCACATAATTATTTTATTTACAGCCGAAAACATACATTCACTGGTGGCCCACTCTGGCCAATGTAATTATTGACATAAATAAATCATTCCCTCACGAGTTCAGTGGTTGTCTTGGAATTTCAATCGAGATACCATTTGTGAGTTATAATCATTTGAAAAATAAAATAATTTATTTTTTTATTTTTTTTATAGTTATGCCATTTTTGGGTTTTCTAACTGGGGAACCATGCTAGCTAAAGTTAAGTCGAAACTAGGATAAACCCGCCATCCTGAATAAAATAGTGCCTCAGATATCTAATCAAAGTTACCATTTAAGTGATATTCCACTTTTTTAGGGGAACTGCTTAGGCACGTTAATTAAAACTCAACAAAACATCAACAGATCATTCTGGGAACTATGGTCCTCGGAATCCTGTGCCGTCAAATTTTGTGGTCTCAATATAATTCCATATAAATAAAAAAAATTATACGGAATTTCTGGGACATTACATTATGATGCAAGGAAAAATTCATTATGTCCAACTGATCATGTGACTGATAGAGCTGATCATGTAATGCATGTGAGAAATCCATATGAATAAGGGCATGGGATTGGGTTTGTGGAATTTATCCAAAATTGTTTTGTATAATAATGTAATCAAAAGAAATATATGATTTTATTTGTTGTTTTAATGAGTACTATAACATAAACCCCTGAGTAATTATTACATATTGTTCTTATGATCATATAATATGACCAATTATCATTGTGATTATTTTGAAATGAATCATGAAATTAGGTCTTGTGAAGAATTAAAAGGATGGAAAATATCATGATATTTCATGAGATTATATGTCACCACAAAAATTATCTTACATTCCCTCCCCTCTTTATATAGTGCTTTATGGAATGCCAAAGGTCACCTGGATGTAAAATCATCACCCATGGAACTAGTCCATAGAAACCCCCTAAGGAATGAAGTGGAAAATTACTCAATCTTTAAACTAGACCATGTCGTTTCGGATTTCACTCCTAAGGGTGTAATTTTTTATGACCATCCAATGGAAATATATATTTCTATATTGAAAAAAATTATTGAATCACTAGTATTACTCTCTCATCGATGTAGTGGATGTGGAGGCATCTTAATCATGTGGATCATGTAACCTCCATAGGGAAATGTGATAGCATGAAATTCAAATGTTCATTTGAATAAATAGTGAGATGTTCAGGATCTTATCATGATCATGATAATCACCTATGATTACCCAATGAAAATCAAATTTTTTATGAAGGAACCAATCATGATTGTGGTGATAGTGCTAATGCATCCATGAATGTCCTTTTAATCAATCCACTTTTCAATAGAGAGTCGTAAAAAATCATCTAAAGCACCTTATAGAATAAATTTGGAAAAAATAAATAGTCCTCATGAGACGTATATTCATGACGATATTCACGTGACATGTTCATGTTATTCGTAAGGCTTTGTAGATCCCCCTAGTAACATGACCTCTTTATTATGAGATAACATGATGGTGTGTCATGTTCATCCTTTGAAGAACCTGAAATATATCTATTTGTTTATTTGATATCCCATTGACTATCACATATATGTGGATGAATTTTCCAAGATAATTAGTATACAATTTTAATATATTCCACGTTAATCATGCTACACATCACAAAAAAGTGGAGTGATTTTCCATGATAATGCTCACACAATCCAACAAGGTCCCTTATCCTTGTAAAATATGGAATAAATTTAAATGGTAAAAGGGTTAAAATTCTTAGGAATGGGAGATACTTTGGTCTTCATGTGACAGGGGTTATGAACATCAAATCGCATGAGGTCTGTTTGATGTGTCACCTTAATCCCACAGAGGCCCCTTTGATAATTCATCTAGATCTCAAAATAGGAATTTGACAATCCTTGAATAGTCTAATAAAGGACCTCAGAAATGTTTTCATCAATATTTTGAAATCATTTTCATTGGGGTACAAATTTTATGAAGTTTCTAAGACATGTTTGGTAGAACTTATGATGTCTTTGTAACATATCAACATGATCATGTGAATCACATAATGAAAAAATCCCACCATCGACTCTATATCCTATTTGTAAGTTATTAAACATGCAATACAACATATAATTAAGGTTTTGAGGACTATATATCCTCCAACCCCTTATCAAAAAAAGTTATACATAATTACTAGTCATGGACCAGAGAAAACAAAGGATGGAACATCTTTAAAGATATGGTATTATGATCATAATGGTATCCCACAAGGAAAAATATGGGGAATGGACTAAGGGATCGCATGAAATTAATATGCATTTCATGTGATCACTCTTTAGATCATGCATTAGAATTTTATCATATTATAGAGATTATGTGATGTTGTTCTCACATATTGATTGGGTCACAACATACCTAAATACAGTAGTTATTAACAGTCATTGGGGAACATTTGTAATAAATAAATAAAATCATTTAAGACTTATTCATAGGAATATTTTTCAATTACCATGTAAGGGAATTAGGTGCATTACATTATCTCTCCCGAACATGTGATGGCATCTTGATATATTACATATGTACCGCAAAATCCTATAGAAATAGAAACCAATTCTGAAATTTTCCGTTACAAAATTAATACATGACATATTATTCCCAAGGACATGTCAAGAGACTCATTAATGAAATGTTATCCAAGTCTTGGGATGTCCTCTAACATGTCTGCAAAATCTTGTAAAACCCACCAGGCATACAAGCCAAGTCATGTGACACACCCTAGACATGTCAAGCATGTCATCTAATAAAACAAATACATGTCAATAATGTCTTGGAATGTACACTAGGAATGTCTTCCAAATCACATTTTTCCAACAAAAATTTTCAGAAATGTCAAGTGATTTCCCCTAAGAAAGTCATCCAGATCATGCAACATCCTCCAGACATTTCCACATTGATATGCGATAGCCTCCCAAAAATTCCATTTAGATCATGCGATGTACTTGGGAAATGTCTACTATATCATGATATTTTCATTGGACATGACTCTCAGGAAACCATGATATTTACTATCAAATTGAGGCAGTTTTGACTGATATCTCAAACACCTCATTTAAACAATTAAAACCATGTTTGGATGAAACACCATAGTGCATGATAATACTGTCTAGTGGTCTATTCTAGCATATCCCCGGTTGAAATACTTGATCAATGATTAATTCTATAACCATTGCACATTGTATTCTATCCTATGTCCTGATATCCAATGAAAATCCACCTCAATATTTCTCTCTTTATATATCAATCATCCAAAACATTGGGAATAAAATCTCTGATATGTTTCCATCATCCTTCTTGTTATTCAGTAGGTGGAGAAAAAAATTAAATAAGATGAAATTAATACCTACTATAATCAAGATATGTAGAGGTCATTCATAATTCTCATTCTCCATGTTAAACACCCCATTAATAATTCCGTAGATCACAAGTCCGCAGTCCATATCAGATGAAACTCATCATATGAAATCCCTTATTTCCTACACCAAGAATGTATCATGAGGGAATATAGGTTTTCAATTATAAAATAATCTACATAATGATATTTTAAGCCATGGAAACCTTGGTGTTTAATCCCCATTCAGTTTGATGATATGACGACCCTCATACAAAGGCATCTACATCAATGGGGGATCTAAAGGAATAGTAAAACTATGATGACTCTAATTATAATTATAATGAGGATACATAGTATGTATTTCTATGTCTTGGTATCAATACTCAATGAATATTTTCCCCAATATATGTCATTTCCACATGATGTCAAATACATGGTTTAACCAATCAATGTTTGTTATGATTATGGTCATTGACATGATACATATGAGGCCTCATAATGTCTTAATCATAACCTTAAAATATGAATCACCTACCAATATGTTAGTGAACTCCACTGATCATTGTTATATAGAATCAAAATATAAATTCCTATGCATTTTTTCTAAATAATTATATATGGATGAATAACCTTTGGGGTAGTCAAAACATTATAAATCTCTATATGTGGTGTTGTCATCATGGATCCTTCTTATCAGAAATGAGAGACAGAATTGTGGTGGGGAACTAGACGTCGATTTCTTTTTTTATCACTAATGGATATATCTCTCTAATTTTCAGGGTACCAAGCTGATGCACCAAGAACCTGATCATGTAACACCCCAATATTTCATAGTACATTATTTTTCAAAATAATTCAATAACTTGCACTACACGAAACATCGAGTTCAAGCACACCACAACTTAACAAACTAGCCGTTCAAAAGAGGTTATCAATAATATGAACTAAATTTTTAACTTTATATAATCTGTATCATTTTAGAATACATATTAGGAGTTTCATAGATATAATAGATAAAAAAGTTATTTTTCAAATAAAAGAAATATTTTTTAAAAAATTGCAATTTTACTGCCTTTTAATGGAGATCCCTTTTTAAATCCTGTATTTGAAACTTTTTTATATTCAATTTTAAAAAATAAACTTCTTCATTAGAATCAGGACATACGAATTTAGTTTCAATAAATTTTTGGTGTTTTTATAAAAACTTTCATATTTCGGTGAATGATGAAAAAATCTATATTTTAACTGAAAACAAATTTTTTAATACAAATAATATGTGGTGACAAATTATAGATTTTATTTTTTTGTAAGTATAAATGGTTTATATTTTTATCATTTAATCAAATTTTATTCATTTTAAATTATTTCACTTTGAAATTGAACATAAACAAATAATAATCTTTTGATAGTTCTTATTTCATAAAAACTCAATATTTGGTTTTGACAACGGGAATTAATTTTAAATTAATAAATGCACCTTATATGTTTTTAATTTGGTAAAACAGACTAAATTTTTTAATTCATAATTTCAAAATTAGCATAGGTAAAAATTTTGGTATTTTTCTGAAAATATTTAATTTTTGACGAATACTGAAAAACACTGAGATATTGGTTAAAACCAAATTTTTATTTAAATAATTATTTATTTTATTTAAATTTATTTTTGGTCAAAATAGACACATAATACCTATATAAGTTCAATGTAATTTATTGTAGTCAGTTTAGAATTATTTTAATTATATGAAAAATTTATTAAACTTTTTACTGTCTTTTACCCACCTCATAAGAGTATTTGCAAATTAGCATAAAACATAATTTTACCAAATTTTTGAGTTGAATTTCTAATATATGAGAAACAGAATTGTTATCAGTATGTAAAATATTGTTCAATAAGATGAGAATAATTTTTGTTGAATAGTTACTTTTTACTTTTATTTACCACAGTTAAAAGTGAATAGATTAATTAAGGGTAAAATTGATATTATTATTAACCTAAAACATTTCCTACTTCTATTCGATAAGTATAATTCGACAAAAAATATCCTTACGAATAAAATAGGTTCTTTTAGATCTATTAGGATTATATTAGAAAATTTATTATTATTTAATTCAAAGAAGAGTTAAAAGTGTGAAATTCAATGTTTAATAACTACTCCATTTTTAATATAGGGATACACATAAGTGAATTAGAATATAAATATTAATTACAAAGATAAAATGATTCCCTACATAATTTTACTTTATTTATATTTTTTAGACATTAAATAATTTAATTTATTAATGACATAATGTTGATGAGTAATTACCTAATTAAGGAAATTTTAATATAATTGATATTATAAATATCCTAATTAATGTAATTTGAAAGGTTTTATGAAATAAACTAATTTTATAGGTTAATATAACATATTAGGGTAGGTTATATATGTTTTTTTCGAATTTGTAAAGCTGTTGTGAATTTAAAAAAAATACCCAATAGTGTCAAAATTGACAAAAAATAGTTTTCAAAACAAAAATTATATTATTAATTGATATTATATTCGTAAAAATCTAAGGATCAGCCAAAAGACCTATATAATTATATTTCAATCATTAATGAACCAATTGGGGCTCTCTTGAATGTATATAGTAAGTTTATTAACAATATAATATAAAAAATACAAATAGACAAGGTAAATGTCAAACTATTTAACTAAGAGTTAAATCTACAAGATAAGGTTAATATAGTGACCCAAACCAATCTAAACCCTATTAGTTGAGTGGTTTGAGACCCATCCCCACCATATCCTCAAAATAATTCTTTTTCAAGCCGTTAGAAACCGAAAATGGTTTTATTATAAAATAATATTTGTAACTTTTCTTAAGGTGCCCCTCACCCCTCTTATAAAAAGGCACTCCCCTTCTCT
Organism: Viscum album; assembly: GCA_963277665.1. Classification (NCBI taxonomy): domain Eukaryota; kingdom Viridiplantae; phylum Streptophyta; class Magnoliopsida; order Santalales; family Viscaceae; genus Viscum; species Viscum album. The sequence goes on from OY728158.1 coordinate 1,296,112,082, forward strand.
CTAATTCAAACCTTCAACACAATTTGGATTAGGAAAACCATTACCAAATACCGTATAAACAATCTTCCCTTCATCTTAGAGGCCTTTCCTTGGTTCGAAAGCCAACCTAAGGCTCTCTTTTGATCAAATAAAAAGAATGAACCTGAAGAAGAGGTAATGGTTTCACCACCCACTTTCAAGTTCTTTTCATATTCCACATACACTTTCTTTTTTATTACAATAAAAAAATAACAACTAAATTACCTTATATATAATTGGATGTTATTATAAATATGGCACAACCATATTCATTATTATATCCATCCTATGAATGATAATGTCACTATGCGCGTGTACATATGGCTTACCGTCTGCACGTCGTGGTGTAATTTGTCATTCAAACCTATGTTATTTAAATTGATATAATAATTTTTAATATGTATATAAATAGTTAAAATAACATGATAATGTCTCTGTATTATAAATATACCATCCAATTCCACACCTTTAAATAAATGATATTGTCTTACGTGCGTACATATAGATTACCATCTCTACGACGTGATGATATTCATTTTAATGTTCACCATTCATCGACAATTACAAAAATATATATTACTAATAAGTAAGTGATATATGAAATATTAATGATATTTTATATATATATATATGTATGTATATATGTATGTACCTACATATATCTTATTCTCTTACTTCTGTTCAATGCGATATAAAAATAGAAACAACATTTATGTGTACGTACGACCTACCCTCTCCATAAACGGTGTTTTCCGTTTCATATATCTATATATTATAAATAATTATATTCTAAATATATATGATTTATAAATAAAGATTTATAGAATGGATTTATTTAAATAATTATCTAAATGACACGATCAAGAATAACAAGTTAAAATACGTACGATAAAGAAAGCGATTATTGCCCGAAATGTTATTTTAACATGGGAATTGTTAATAAATGGGTAGTATAAAGTCATAAATTAATATTTTATGATATCATTAATATTAATATGGTTTTGGTATTATTTAATAACATACTACGGTCTTTATTCAGGAGGTTTAACGTACCCTTGACAAAAGAAAAGTGCAAGGTAAGAGTTAATTTCACAATCCCTGTATTATCTGAGATTGTTTCTACGTATGTATCTACTGGGAAATAATTATTATCCATGTCCATGTTTCAGAAAATAGTTTTCAAAGGGATTATTTTTAAGGTACATTTTACTAAAACACCATTTTAAATATTTTAATGATTTATTCTTCTAAACCATTCTCATTAATGTCCATGTTTTCAAAATGTTTTTAAGTATTTATTTTAATGTACATGAATGTTTTAAAAAGTTAATTACTTTCAATAGTTTCATTGTGTTATGTTACACTTTGATTAAAAAATATCTTTAAATTACTTCCTTTCTAAATTTTGTGACTGCTAAATGTTTTCATGATGAAGGGATATTTCTCACAAAGAGTATTAAAAATAATTTTCATCTATGTCAAAATCTTTTAATTGGTTTTAAACTTGTTTGAAGTTAATATAATATGATACAAATATTCCATATTGTATTGAAGGTTTTGTGATAGGTTTGACTGTGGAGATGTTATTATTATACCATTCATGTTTTATGGGTAATGTATTGACATTTCGTATGCCAGTTTTTATACAAATGTTTAGGTAATATTTAAACCTTTTCATATGAGGAATTCATTAGACTTAGTAAGTGACTGGTGGAGCCCGCTATAGCTCCTAGATTCATCGGTATGTCTAATGAGACAAACTAGTGTTTTGGCACAAGGCCTTGACAAAATCATATTTGTAGTCTTGGCACAAGGCCTTGACTATGTGGTTATGAATGTCTGGCATTATGCATTCCATCATTATGAAAGTAGCTATTGATATTGCATTTGATTATTCGACTAGTAGAATATTCATTTCAATAAGTTAATGGAATTATTTGCTTTTATATTTTCAATTACTGCTAGATTTCATGTTAAAAGGCTATTTTTTAGTCTTATAGACTACCTAAAATGTTCATTCTTATTTATGAATGTTTCCGCTATATTGTTATCCTTACTGAGCAATAATCTCAAACTTTTCTATGTTTTATTTATCCAAGGATGCCGATAATTATATTATGACTGACATGCAGGGATAGTCTATGGGTTCTAAGTGTTGTCTATGGAAACAATGTTGTTTTATTTTTCCATTTTATGATGTAATGTAAAACTTATAAATGTATCTAATACTTCTAAGGATACTAAACTAAACAGTCATTTGAGACATGATCTTTTTTTATCCTTCCAATGATATGTAATAATGCACCGACACTGGGCTTCTGGGGCCAAGGCGTTACAGTTGGTATCAGAGAAATTTTAGTACAAACATTGAAATCTAGATTTAGATAAACTCTAATCAGAACACATAGACCTAAGACACACATTTAGTGTCATGACCCATCCTCGGGGCCCGTACCATGACTACCCCAAGCCCAAATCCTATATGCCAGGGGCTGGCGACTAGCACCAAAGGCGTAAATCCCGATAAAAGGGAAGATACTGCCTTTATATTAGTAATCAAAAACAACAAAGTACACAATCTGATGTAACACTAAGTAAATTAAGTACAAAAGTAAGTGCTAGAAAGTAAAGGGGCAAGAATACAAACCCAACTGAAAGTAAAGTACAACAGTAAAGAATGAACAACTGCAGTATAGTAAACCAGCAACCACTAAGTTGTCCTTTGGAGATCCCACATGAATGGTGGGTACAAATGGTCTCCTCAGCTTCTCGGGTTCTGTCGTCCGCTCCGTGTAAGTCCGGCCAAGTGGTCCACCTCCAGGTATTGTCCCGCTCTACTAGATCCCACCTCGATCAGTGCTGTCTGTCCTCTGTATCCAACACAATGTAGTGCGGGCATTGCCCGTGCAAGGGTGAGTATACGATACTCAGTAAGGACCCCGAGACCCCCAAAGGTCTCCCAGAATCAACGAAGGATAAACCACAAAGGAAAGACACAAACACAAAGTATCTACCAAATCTACTTAGGTATATGCCCATACATATACCAAAGTCATCAAATTACAGTTCGACTCCAACTCACGAGCCCAAGTACAACCCAGTCCACACAGGAAAGCACAACCCATACCACACAGGAATGAAAGTCAATCACAACGATGATAATGACTGAAAGTCAAGAATCATCTCACACAGGTATAATACTCATGAAGAGGGGTGTAGATGATAGATGTATCCTCTGAATCATCTCCACTGCCGAACCCACGTAGGATCCAAGTACAAAATTCATTGTTGTCGAACCCACATAGGTTCCTAGTAATGTAACCATCACTGCCGAACCCATGTAGGATCCAAGTACAATCGTCATCTCTTCTGAACACATGGATGATCCAAGTATAGTCGTCCTCACTGCCGAACCCATGTAGGATCCATGTGTAGCTTTCATCGTCGACATAGTCACAGCCAGCTCTAGGGTTCCTACACACAGCACACTGGATTCCGGGAGGGTCCACTCCACAAGCCAAAGGTTTGTTACATCAACTATCATGAAGTAAAGAGTTGATGTATCAAAAAGTTCCGTCTCATCAATAGGAACTCAACGAGATCGACGGCGCATCAATCGGACGCCCGGTCTAAGAGATTTAGGCTTTTCCGTCCTAGGGGCCCAGTTAGAAATATGATTGTTTCTAACCCGGGCGATATCCAAATTCATCCTAAAATCAAATAGAGTATCGCAAAAGAACTGTCTTTCTGAAAGGGTCCTAGTGCCGTAGACGGCACGTCGATCAGATGCGCGGTCTTTTATTTATTCATGTTTAACTGATTAACAGGCCTGACCCATTTAGCCCAGTGGGCCGACGGGTCGGGTTGACCCAGTTTGACAGGTCCGACCCGGCAGGGTGGTTCGACCGGTCTGAAAAAAATACTCAACTCGGCCTGAAGGGATGTGGCCCGGCCCGAAGTGGTGCAGCCCGACCCGAAGTGGAGTGGCCCGGCCCGGCCCGGTGGGGTGCAGCCCGGCCCAGCACAGCCTGGCCTGGCGCGACCCAGTTGGCTCTGCCGGCTGGCCTAGCGGCTCGACCGAAGCTGAGCGGGTTCCATAGGGGGGGGGGGGTTTCCACACCGGTAGTGCTGCCCTTCCCCAAACAGGCCGGTTAGACCATCCGGTCATCTGCGCATACTTCCTGCATGGGCGGGCCACCGGTCCTACAGCGCAACGCCATCCTGGCACCGTGGTCAAGCTCCGCCCGGCCGGCCGAGGGGCCGACCGGTTCTTCCACCGAAGCAACTCATGTAGCGGGCCGCGGTTCTTCCCGCACAACCGATGCCACGACGTCGATTCCCTTTGTAGTATTCCCGGCACAGTGTGAGTGCATCGTGCCTCCTTTGTCACGTTCAGATTATACAATAATTAAACAAGAACAACATAGGGTTTTCGGGCCATTTACATTCGGCCCTCACCCTTTATGAAAAATGGTAACAATCGACCATATTTAAAAAAGGATTTCCAATGAGTAAAATGTACGTAAACATCCACTTTCAAGATTAATCCCCTTACTTTATAATTGATATCGTTCGCAGGGCATCGCAAAAGATAGTGTCACAGGGTGAGGTTTTGCAAGTGACGTCGGAGTGCGCCCGAGGAGGAAGCGGTGTCTCCACATTTTTCACAGATTGACGAAGAGGATTGCATGTTGTTTTTCTTCGTGGAGTCAGTTCTGTACGTCGAAGAGGTGTCGTTCTTCGTGGAGAGTAGGATGTTCTTCAATGAAGGTGGAGTTTCCTTCTTCTTTCACACAAAGGCTCTCTCCAAAATCCTCACACAACAATCCATCCCCAAAATAAAATAAGGCCACACCATTTTTTAATTAAAAAAGAAAATCATTTCAAAATAAAAATTCAAGAACATAAATAATTAATGATATAGATTCAATTAATTAATTAAGGTGTGTGTGTAGGAATGTTTTAATGAGGGAGAGAGGGGAGGGGAAGAGTTACTCAATTATAATCAATGGGGGTGTCAACATTAAACAAAGATTTTTAATGGGAGGTTTAAGGGGTTTAGGAAATGTGAACGGATGGGGATCATGTGGGACCCACCTCACAATTATCCTCACATGGGTAGTTAGGAGCTTGTGGGTCACATCCCAACATTCCCATGTAGGATATAACAACATATGATATAAAAATAAAATCGTCCCACAATTTTATTCACCTCTAAATTAATACACAAAAAATTACTTCTTCTCCCATGCAAATGCATCTAGGATAATTGTCCTCTTAAGCAATTATCGGCACTGTGATTTCACCGGTGCCCTTGGATTTCAATTCCAAGCACCGGTTCAAAAGATAGAAAATCCAGCTCATTCGTTTACTAAATGTACCTGAGATAAATATCAAAAATTGATTCCGGGCACACCGGGCCTCGAAAAAAAATGTCATTAGAAGCCATATACTCATAAAATTAGAAAGTATTTAAGAAAAAAATTTCCTTGAAATTTCCGGGTTATTACATTACCCCCACCTCAGGGCTTTACGTCCTCGTAAAGCTACAACATAAACTAGGGAAAAAAATGAGGGTATTGTGCACGCATTTGAGCCTCTTGCTCCCATGTGCTCTCTTGGAGGTTCCCGTGCTGCCAAAGAATGCGCACAAGAGGTATCAACCATACTTGTAGGACCCACTCCTGTCGATCCTCGATATCCACCAGGACCTCCACAATAGTCTCCCTGTCATCGATGTCCAGCTCCCTGTGATCAATGATGTGTGTCGGGTCGTGCATGTATCTCCTCAGCTGATATACATGGAAGACATTGTGCACCTGGGGCAACTGAGGTGGATGGGCTAGGCGGTAAGTCACCTCGCCTATCCTGCTAAGGACCTGGAATGGTCTGATGAAGTGTGGAGATAACTTACCGATCTGGCCAAATCTCTATAATCCATGTCGAGGTGAGACCAATAAGAAAACGTGGTCTCCATCCTCACAATCTTGTGGTCTCCACCTCCTGTCAGCACCGGACTTCTGTCTTCTCTGTGTAGTCCTCATCTGCTCCTGGAAGATCTGCACCTTCTCCGTCATAGCCTGGACCATCTCTAGTCCTACGAGTGCGGACTCCCCTGGGTCAGTCGAGCACAGAGGTGATCTACATGGTCGGTCGTACAATGCCTCGTATGGTCCCATCTCGATGGTGGAGTGGTAGCAGTTGTTGTACGCAAACTCCAACAAGGGTAGGTGATCCTACTAGCTATGACCAAAGTCATGGACACATGCATAGAGCATGTCCTTGTGTGTCTGAATGGTCCTCTCTATCTGGCCATCAGTCTGAGGATGAAAGGCGGTGATCAAGCATAGTTGCATCCCAAATGCCTCCTGAAACCCCTTCCAATACCTGGATGTAAACCGAGAATCCCGATCAGAGACGATAGAAGATGGGACACCATGAAGCCGTATGATCTTCGTAACATAGAGGCATCCCAAGCTCTCCAATGATCCCTCCACTCTAATATGTAGGAAGTGGGCCGACTTGGTGAGTAAGTCTACTATCACCCAAATGGTTTCATTTCCTCTGGAAGTACGTGGGAGCTCGGTCACGATATCTATGGATATCTCATCCCTCATCCACTCAGGGACCTCTAAAGGTTGCAAAAGCCTTCCGATACCTGGTGCTCCACCTTCACCTGCTAGCAGGTGAGGCATCGTGAAAAGAAACACTGCCACAACCTTCACCATACCCGGCCACCAGTGCTGTCGTCTAAGGTCCTGGTACATCTTCCCTACTCTTGGATGTACCGCTAGAGGGGAAGTGTGAAACTTCCTCAGTACTTCATCCTTTAATGCAACTGGTACTATGGTACGTCCCCTGAAGAGGATGACGTTCTCTATCGTACAAAAAATCCATCAGGTGCCGGCCCTAAGGATATCTGATCAGATCGCACCTCACAGTCAACCTCACCACGATGTTCCTCTATGACCCGCGGAGGTAGTGGAAGAGTGACTGTGAGTGACTGTAGAAAAGCTTCACCATCTCTATCCATGGAGGATATCTACAACACGACTAGCTGGTTCGTCCCCTCTCTAAGTAGCTGAATGCCCGATCTCTTACTGAGAGAATCAGCTACTACGTTCCCCTTCCTAGGAGTATAGACATCTCAATGTAATTGTACTAGAGGAACTCGAGCCATCACCGCTATCTCAGGTTCAGGTCCTTCTACGTGAAGATATACCTGAGACTCTGCTAATCAGAGTAGTCTGTAAAGTGCTCTTCCATCAGATAGTACATTCACATCTTCAAGGCTAAGACCACTACTGCTAACTCCAGGTCATGGGTAGTGTAATTTTGCTCGTGTTGACTCAACTGTCATGAACCATAGGTGATCACTGCCCACTCCTACATCAGGACACACCCGAGTCTGATCCCTGATGCATCGCATTAAACTACGTACCCATCACCCTCCTCTGGTAGCCTCCAGATGGGTGCACTGTTCAATCTCTACCTCAGCTCCTGGAAGCTATGCTGACATCTCTCTGACCACACGAAGGGTTTCACCTTCTTCATCAAAGATAAAATAGGTGATGAATCTTTGGAGAAGTCTGACACAAATCTACGATAGTAGCCAGCTAGACCTAGGAAACTCCGCACCTCTGTCATGCTCCTGGGTGGCTCCCAAGCAAGTACTGCCTCGATCTTCACAGGATCCATAGAAACACTCTCCTTAGAGATTATGTGCCTCAATATATGGACCTTTCGAATCCATAACTGACACTTTAAGATCTTACCATATAGCTAGTGCTCTCGGATGGTGTTTAGTACAACCCACAAGTGGTAGGAGTGCTCCTCCTCAGTAGTCAAGTAAATCAGTATGTCTTCGACGAAGACAACGACAAATCGATCGAGGTAAGGCTAGAATATCTTGTTCATGAGACTCATGAACACTGCTGGAGCATTGGTTTCTCCGAATGGCATAACTAAAAATTCATATTGGCCATACCGACACCTGAAGGTCATCTTCTACACATCCTTGTCTCGAACTCTGAGATGATGATAGCCTGACCTGAGGTCTATCTTCGAGAACCATCGTGCTCCCTTGAGTTAATCAAAGAGGTTTTCAATCGTAGGGAGCGGATACATGTTCTTCACGGTCACCTGATTCAGGAGACAGTTGTTTACACATAGTCATAAGCTCTCATCCGCCTTCTAGGCGAATAAAAATGGAGTAGCCTAGGGTGAAACACTAGGTTGGATGAATCCCTTTCCATGCAAGTCCTCCGGTTATACCCACAGCTCTCGAAACTCAGCGGGAGCCATCCGATATGCTGGAGTAGATATTTGGCCTATCATGGGGTACATGTCAATATAGATGACTACCTATCTATGAGGAGGTAGTCCTAAAATGTCATCATGGAAAACGTTCGCAAACTGATCCACCACAAAAGGAAAATTCAGACTCCACACATCAACCGCTCCGAGAATGAGACTAGTCGACTGATGTGTGATCAGCTGGCCTCTCCTCTGTGTAATTCCATCCTAAGCTGTAAAGGCTCCCTTCTCATCGGTGAAGGGGAAACTACTCCCTTTTTTCGGACACACTACACATTTCCCCTAATACATTCGATTTGTGTATGGACTTTAGATAACCAATCCAGGCCCAAGATGACGTCGCAAGGACTCGATGCCGCTATAAGAAGATTCCAGCCGAAGCTCTAGCCTCCTAGAGTAAGCTATCACTACCATTACAATGTTTAATCATCGAGTCTGCTCCCATAGGAGTCTCTATCCATAACGATTATGCCAATGGCTCCATTGGAATCTCCATGCTCCGAAGAAGGGCAACGACAATAAAATAATGACTTGCTCCTGTGTCTCTAATAACTGAAGCAAGGGTGGAGTAGACATAGATATTATCTCGAATCATCTCAGGTGAACCATATTCGTAAGCCTCTACTGCCTAATGCAGATCCTGCCTATGTCCGCCAGCTCCCTGTGGTCGGGGTGGACCTCCATGTGGTTGTTGTGTTAGAGCCTCGAAGCGTCGTCCACCAACTGCTGCTCAACCAGCTCCTCTGCCTCGTCCTCCTACTCGCTGCGGACCACCATGGTCGAACATATGCCTCTTCCTGGTTGGTCCCTCAACCGTGTGCTGCTCCTCTGCATGGCGGTTCGTGCAGTCACGAGCCATGTGGCCCTGCCCGCCGCATGCATTGCACTGCCTACCTCTCATTTGACTGGTTCTGCTGCATGTGACACGCACCTTCGAACCAGTATACTGAGGTCTCCCACCTATTGGACTGGTCCCCTTGGACCACTGCGACATCTATCAACTGCCAGCAGTAGAAGACTCTTCTACGTGTCACCCAGCGGTAGGCCTCGCTGCTGGAATAGGCTCAGCAAGGAATCTCTCCATAAGAATAGCTTGCTCTAGTACTCCTACCTGTGTCATAATGTTGAGGGAGATCATTGAATCCCTGATCTCATGCCTCAGTCCTTGCTCGAAGTTCCGGGCCCGGATGAATGGGTCCTATACCATGTCCGTGGAGTAGCACAAGAGGTTGATAAACCTCGGTGAGTACTGGGCTACTGTCATGCTTTCCTGCCGCAGCTGTAGTAACTCATGGATGTGCACCGCATTGAGGGTAGCTAGAACGAACTCCGAGTGTAAGAGGATCTCAAAGTCCGCCCAAAGTAGGGATGTCTCGTCGTGAACCTGGAGTATCAGGCTCCACCATCTACCTACTTCTGCGTGCAGGACATCGTGGCAAAGATGACCATAAGATCTACTGGTGCCCCTACCAATCTGAAGACTCGGACAATAGCCTCCAGCCTATCCTCAACTGTCTGAGGGTCCGTCCCTCTACAGTTCCTGGGCGGCCTCTATCATTGAAACTCATGATGCGCCATTAGGCGGCGTGCACTCTCCGCTGCTAGGTCTGGTGGTATCGGTGGCCCAGTAGGTAGAGGTACTGCTGGTGCATCCGCTGTAATGGGTCCCTCCACCGAGGCCTCGTCGCTCAGTGGGCTACCATCTCACACGTAACTGGGAACCCTAGATGGCTGCCGTCGTGGAGCCATCCTGAAATGAAAAAGTAGCGCCATGATTAATATAGTATACCTGTTGAGCTGACACAAAGTAATCACTAAGAAAACTTTTGAAACCCACATGCAATCAATATTTTCAAGCACTGTGTCAGAAATCAGATGTCAGGGTCCTGGTGTATGGATACGTTGGCTATCGCACCAACACTGGACTCCCTGAACTGATAACCACACTCAATACCCTAAGAAATATTACTTCACATGAAGTAATTATCAGAGTCCTATGTTCTGCGGTAGAACTGAATCCTTTGATACCAATTTGTCACGACCCATCATCGGGGCCCATGTCATGACTACCCCAAGCCCAACTCCCAGAGTCCAGGGGTCGGCGACTAGCACCAAAGGCTTAAATCATGATAAAAGAGAAGACATTGCCTTTATGTTTAATCCTTTTCATATGAGGAATTCATTGGACTCAGTAAGTGATGGGTGGAGCCCGCTATAGCTACTTGATGCATCGGTAGTTATCACGAGACATACTAGTGTCTTTCCAGAAGGCCTTGACAAAATCTTATTTGTAGTCTTGACATAAGGACTTGACTATGTAGTTATGAAAGTCTGGAATTATTCATTCCATCATTATGAAAGGGGATATTGATATTGAATGTGATTATTCGACTAGTAAAATATGCATGTGAATATGTAAATGATATTATTTGATTTTATCATTTACATATTATGTTTAAGTTTCTGTTGAAAAGGCTTTTGTTTTAGTTTTATACATTGACTTAAATGTTAATGCTTATTTATGAATGTTTCCTCTATATTGTTATCCTTAATGAGCATCTGAGATCACCCATTTCAATGTTTTAATTTTCCATAGATGCGAAGAAGTATATTATGACTGACCTATAGGGATTGTCTATGGGATCTCAGTGTTTTCAATGGAAACAATGTTATTGTATTTTTTCATTTTATTATGTAATATAATGCATATGAAAGTATCGTGTACATGCACGGATACTAAACTAAATGGCCTTTCGAGACCCGGTCTTTTGTGATCATGCTAATGATATGTAATAATGCACTTACTCTGGGCTTCTGGGTTCGGGGCATTACAGTTGGTTTTAGAGGATGTTTAGTACAATCCATGGAATCTAGATTATGATAAACGCTTATTAGAGCACATAGACATAAGTCAGACTTTTGTATAAGTATAGAAGAACTTCCTATAATTTTGGTATTGTAGAGATTTTGTGAGTTTTCCATGAAATACATCCATGTCTGGATACGAGAAGGTAGAGGTGGCTTTGGCATAGATATACCTAGGGGTAAAACAAAAAACATCGCTTTGAGCTAGACTCGAATGGGAACTCGTGCATGAAAACGGGTCTTCTTTCACTCTTAGTTATGACACTCCTGGGGGATATGCTTGGGATAATTCTTGTTTTCTTAACAACCCACTATGAATTGTTTATGAGTATATACCTCCTAAAAAAAAATTTATTATGGATTATATCCATAAACTATTCAATTTATGATAGCTATTTTACATGTTTGGAATTATGAATTTTTATTCCTAAAAAGACATATTGTATGCCATTATAATGAAATGGCACTGAGTAGAAGGAATGAGAACTCCAGCAATACGTATGATCCAAAGAGAAACAAGGATCATATCATTCATGGTATTAGGACAACATTTAGAAGGGAAATAGTCTCCCATGTATTCTCAACAGATGATGAATTAGTATCATGTGTTAATAAGATAAGTAAAGATTTCTCTTATTCCTATGGCTTTGAAGGGAAGCAATAGAAAAAAAGGATGGAAGAGATAAAGATAGAGAAAGGGAAAAGGGAAAAGAAGGATTTTCCTATATTGGATAACTGTGGAAAGAATCACCTTGGTAAATGATTGAAGGGAATGTGAGTCTGTTATATGTGTGGAGAAGAAGGACACAAAGTTCGTGATTTCAACGGCAAGAAAAAAGTTTCAAATGTACAATTATTTATCTACAAGGAGTTGGGACACTACTAAAATCAATTTCCAAATCATCAGAGTATACCCCAAATGCTGTTGTCTGATAATAATAAAGTTATGATACTACCGATGAAGAAGAATGATTAGATTTCTTACGTCGTTATTAATTTTTTTGTGTCATTTGAGTATTGAAATAATGATGTAAATGTTATATTAGTTATATATTATATAAGGATTGAACTGCAGTACTATTTCATTATGGACTTGAAATTGTGTGGAACCATGAAAAGTGACTCAATAGTAGGTTAATTTTTTTCAATATATGTGGTTAAGAGAAAGAAAAACTATAATATGGGACTGATACTGAGGTAGTGATTTTGGAATAATACAATATTTATTTGGATAAATTATATTGGATCTTCTTGACTACCTTGAAACTGATTAATGATTTGTATATTCCATCATTGTTGGAGTTTGAAACATTTTTGGATATAAGGAGTTTATCGAGTATTCTATATGGAATAAGGGAGCATGAATGTAATAAATTAGGTTTTATGGTAATTCTGGATGTTGTAGTATTTTAGAAGAATATATGATGAAGGTGTTCACATGGTATTACGTGGAAAATAATATCATCATTGTTTTTACCTTCATTATAAATTTTGAATGTGAGTTTTGACAGAAGTATTTTGGATAATTTTAGTTTGAGATTATTTTTGGATTACCATAAAAAGGACAACCTGGAGGTCAGGCGGCAACACATTGCATCCAGCAAGGCCGTGAGACTTGAACCCAAAACCGAAGGGCAACAATGGTGTATCACCCTCCACTGGCCCATGTGATTTCCTAGATTGAATAATTTAGTTTATTTAGTTCTTGTAGAAGAATTATAAATTTATTTTTTGGGATCCCTATAAGAATGGGATAAATAGAATTATATTTTATGTTCTGTAATCTTTTAGAGGGAAATATGATTTTGTGGTAGAAATTAGTTAATGTAGGGAACTCTACTTGTCAAGTATATTTTTCGTTCTCTTATTCAATGAATAAATTATTTCTTAATCTTTAGGTACGAGATCTTAAAAATAAAAATTCTTTATCTTAATACCTTATGTTTCGTTGAACCGATGATATTTTAAATCATCATAGATTGATGGATTTGAGGCCCCCCAATTCTACAATTGATTTCGACAGATGACCTCAATCACTCCCTTTAAATATTTATTTTTTTTATCCAATTATGTGTCTCTAATTTCCACCAATTTTCTCCTAATCGATATCATAATTGTTTGGTGACTTTTTCATTATGATTTTCCTCTTATTATGAGAAAAACATTTTATCCCAATTTCCGATAAGGGTTTTACCACAAAGATATTTTCTATATTCAACCATTTATTTTCCAAGACCAATTTAAAATTGCATGGATGCAATTTATTAAATAAGGGAAGAATGAAACACCACCTATATTTCATAGTACGTTATTTTTTAAAATTCATTCAATAACATTCACTACACACAACACCGAGTTCAACCACACCATGACTTACCAAACTAGCCGTTCAAATAGGATATGAATAGTATTAACTAAAATTTGAACTTTATATAATCCTTATAATTTTAGAATCCATATTATGAGTTTCTTAGACATAAAGAAAAGAAAATTCATTTTTTTCAGATAAAAGAAATATTTTTAGAAAAATGCAATTTTACCGTCTTTTAATGGATAACACTTTTTAAATAAAATATTAGAAACATTAATATATTCAATTTGAATAAATAAACTTTTTATTTAGAATCAGGAAATAAGAATTTAGTTTCAATAATTTTTGGTGGTTTTTTGATAACTTTATTATTTGTTTGAATTGTGAAAAATACTATATTTTAAGTGAAAACAATTTTTTTAATCAAAATAATTTCTAGTGTTTAATTATAAATTTTAATATTTTGGAAGTATAAATAGATTATATTTTTACCATTTAATACAATATTATTCCTTGGAAGTAATTTCACTTTGAAATTGAACATAAACATGTATCAATGTTTTGTTGGTTATTATTTCATAAAAACGCGCTTTTTGGTTTTGAAAACTGCAATTAATATTAAATTAATAAATTAAAATTCTATATTTCGAATTTGGTAAAATAGAATTAATTTTTGAATTTAGAATATAAAAATTATATTAGGGTTAAATTTTTGTATCTTTCTTAAAACATTAAATTTTTAATGAATAGTGAAAAACACTGAGTTATTTTTTAAAACCAACATTTTATTTAAATAATTATTTATTTTATTTAAATTTATTTTTGGTCAAAATAGATACATAATACCTATATAAGTTAAATATAATTCATTGAAGTCAAATTTACATAAAACCTAATTTAACCGCTTTTGTGTGTTTAATTTCAATACTCCAAGAGAGACGGTTGATATCAGTAAGTAAAATGTGGTTCAATAAGATGAAAATAATTTTTGGTAAATAGTAACTGTTTAATTTTATTTACCACGGTTGAAAGTAAATATTGTAATTAAGGGTAAAAATAATAATATTATTACCTAAAACATGTCCTAATTCTACTGGATATGTATAATTCAATTAGAAACAACCTTATAAATGAAATATGATCTTTTAGGTCCACTTGGATTAGATTAGGACATTTATTATTATTTAATTCATAGAAGAGTTTAAAGTGTTAAATTCAATGTTTAATAAATAAACAATTTTTAATATAGGGTTACACATAATATAAATTCTACTATAAATATTCAATATAAAGATAAAAATATTACCTACATAATGGTATTTTATTTGTATTTTTTAGTCAATATATAAGTTAATTTATTTATGACACAATGATGAAAATGTAATTACCTAATTAATGAAATATTAAAATAATTGATATTATAAATATCCAAATAAATGTAATTCGAGACATTTAATGAATTATAATAATTGTCAAGGTTAATATGACATATTAGGGTTGGTTATATGAGTTTATCTCTAAGTAATAATGCTTTTATTAATTTAATAAAAACAAAATACCAATTAGTGTCAAAATTGACATAAAAGTGTTTTTAAAACAAATATTATATTATTAATTGATATTATATTCCTAAAAAAATAAACATCCAACAAAAGTATTATATAATGATATTTGTATCATTAATTAACCACTTTGGTTTCACATGAAAGTATATAATATGTTTATTAACAATATAATATAAAAATACAAAGATACATGGTAAATGTCAAACGTTTTAACTAAGAGTTAAATCTAAAAGATACGGTTAATATAGTGAACCAAACCTATATAAAACCAATTTTTCAAGTGGTTTTTGACCCATACCCACCTTATCCATTAAATAATTTATTTTGGAGCCATGAAAAACCGAAAATGAATTTATTATAAAATGCTATTACTATCTTTTCCTAAGGTGCCTCTCACCCCTCTTATAAAAGGGCACTCCCCCTTCTCTCTAATTCACACCTTCAAAGCCAATTGGCTCGGCCAAACCCTAAAAAAAATATCCATTAAACTACCCTCCCTTTATCTTAGAGTCCTCTGGTTGGTAAAAAGTCCAAACTAATGAGCTATTTTGATAAAATCAAAAGGAAGAACCTGAAGAAGAGGTACGGATTTCACCACCATCTTTCAAGTTCTTTTCATCTTCGACTTACTCTTTTTTTTATTACCATATCAAAATAATAACCCCAGTACCATATATATAATTTGATGTTATTATAAATATGTCACATCAATATTCATTATTTTATCCAGCCTATGAATGATAATGTCACCATGGGTGTGTACGTACGATTTAACGTCTCCACGTTGTGGTGTACTTTTTTATTCAACAGTATGTTATTTGGATGGATATAATGATGAGTTAAATGTATAAAAATAATGAAAATAACTTGATAATGTCTTTATAAAATAAATATTCCACCCAATTCCACACCGTTATGGAAATTTTATTGTCGCTTGTGCATCCGTACGGATTACCGTCTCCACCATGTGATGAGATTCATTTAAATGTTCATCATTCATCGGTGATTATAAAAATATATATTACTAATAAGTATGTAATATATGACATAATAATGATACTGGAGATATATGTATATGTATGTATGTATTTATGTACTTACATATATCTTATTCACTTACTTTCGTTCAATTCGATTTGAAAACAGAAACAACATTTATGTGTACGTACGACCTACTGTCTCGATAAGCGGTGTTTGAAATTTCATAAATATATCTATTATAAAAAAATTAAATTCTAAATATATATGATATTTAAACCAAGGTTTTTAATTTTGTATGTATTTAAATCAGGATCTAAATGATACAGTCAAGAATAACAAGTTTAAATATGTACGATAAAGAAAGTGATTATTACCCGAAATGTTAATTTAACATTGACATTATTATTAAATGGGTAGTATAAACTTATAAATTAATCATGTATAATATCATAAATATTAATATGGTTCAGGTATAATTTAATAATGTAACGCCCCGACCCCAGCTACCCAGAGTCAGTTCATTACTTCGTAACATTGCCATGATCACAAAAGATCAAGTCTCGAAATACTGATTAGTTTAGTAGCCTTGGAAACACTAGATACATTCATAAATGTTACATTACATCATAAAGTGAACAACTAATAACAAAGTATTCATAGTCCACACTCATATCATCTTTTTACTATCCCTGCAGGTCATTCATAAAATACTACTTCACATCCTAGAAAATATTAAAAAAATGAAAGAGGTGAGCTCAGATGCTCAGTAAGGATAACAGTATTGCGGAAGGTTTTATAAATAAACATACACATTTAAGGCAATGTATAACTAAAACAAAAGCCTTTTAAACTTTAACATCAACATAATATGGCAAAAGTAAAATGAGATAATTCCATTCATTTCTTCACATTGATATTCTACTGGTCGAATAATCACATGCAATATCAATAACCACTTTCATAATGACGGAATGTGTAATGCCAGACATTCTGAAACATTTTGTCAAGGCCTCGGCCAAGACGTCTAAAATGATTATGGCCTCGGCCAAAACCATAAATCAAATTGGGAAAGGGCCTCGACCAATTCCACGTCTAGTTGTCTCATGAGACCTACCGATGCATCGAGGAGCTGTAGCGGGCTCCACCCGTCACTTATTAAGTCTAATACATTCCTCATATGAATAGGTTTAAACAAATCATAAATCATAACATAATCGTATCACATAAAACATGCATAAAGGAAACATAACATTTCCACATTTCAATCAAAAGATATCAATACAACACATTGATATAATAAAAACGCTTTCAATACCATTTTCAATACCAAAATAAGAGAAAGTTAAAACTTTGTATTTATTTTTCATTAAAAAACTGATGGCTTGTAGAGAAAGCCGAAACTCAAATAATGGTCACGGCGGCGGAGAAGTCATTGTCGCCGCATAAGTATAGAAATAAAAACATTCCCTTTCGTCGTTTATAAAAAAGCTTCGTATAAAAAATATTCCTTTTGAATAAACGTAAAAGTCAAAGGGGTTTATACACCGTATAAAAGAAAGTTATGTATAAAACCAAATATGCCTCAATGAAAGGAGATTGAGACGAAGTCCTTAAAAAGATCTTTTTTTAAATAAAGTACATCTATAATGTGTATTCACTATAAGTACACATAAATAGTGTAAAAATACAAGATAGGACATAATAATATCATGACATAATTTGAAAGTAGGAGATTAACCCAAAGAATAGAAATTGGGTTAAGAAGTTCCCTTACCTCGTGTCTGACTTGACTCAACCATTCTTTAACCTCCTGAATAATAAACTAGAGTTAATATAATCCTTATTAAGAAACATTTTCAATTTCAATATCCTTTTTATATCACTTATTACAATGATATGAACATTATGTAATTATTTAAGATAATAACGGTCGTTTTGTCGATCTTTGGTACTTGAGTCAACAATAAACTTCTTATAATTACAAGTTGTTTATGTGGTAGAATATCCATTATCTCCAGAATTATATTCAAGATTTAAATGTCATATATATCATATATATCAAGTATATACATTCATTTATATATATTACGTAACATTTATAGGTAAGAAATGAAATGCACCGTTCATGGAGACGGTAAGCCATACGTACGCATGAACGGTACTTTCATTTCTATTTCATATTTAATGGAATGAAATTATAATGATATAAATGTATAATATAATTCCAGTATAATATATTGTATAATACCATTTACTCCATCCTTTATACATCACACATATGGCATTAACGATTCAAATCACTTTGAGGGGGCGGTAGTCCGCACTTCCTAAAATAAAATTACCGCGTTTACCCATAATGGAAATCATAAGTATGCCATAAATGAGAAATACAGAAGCATAAGTAAAACATAAACATATCACATATCATATATGAATATAGTGACATCTTAATAGCCACCTTTGAAGGTGTTATATGAGTGTTGAACAATCATCGTTTCGTGAGGCAGAAATTCGCCATCCACAGAAACCATATGTTCTTTAACCATTAGATGTAGGTGTGTGTAAGTGTAGCTCTGATCCTTCTTATACAAACATACTAGTATATTGAGGATACTGGTGTTGTTACAAAAGAAATGAATAAAAAGAGTTTATGGGGTTAGAGAAGAAAAATAAAACAAAACAACATTAGAGAAGACATTACCTCAAAATCGGGTAACTCTTTTTGATTTGAGCCAAAGGCTTCCTTGGGAAGAGTTATCCCCAATGTGAGGCTTCTAGGAGTAAGAGGGGGAAGTTGGGAGAGTATTTCGGCAGAGTTTGGCCGAGCCGAATGGCTTGAAAGTGTGAATGAGGTGGTAGAGGTGGGGGCCTTTTATAAGAGGAGAGGAGGGGCACTCTTGGTAAGTAAGGAAATTTTAAATTATTATACAATTCTTTTCGGATTCTAAAGGTCCCACACTTATATAATTCGTGGCTAAGGTGATAAGGGTTCGAAATCTACCCATCAAATAGTCTTTGGACAAGTGTAATCTTTGTATTGTACATTATCGTTTCATTTTATTAAAATCGTTAATTAATGAGGTCATCGCTGCCTCATAATGATGTCATAAATAATTTAATTTATTTAATGTCTAAAAATTATAGAAAAAAATACTATGATTTAGGAAATCTTTTTAGCTTTCTGATGACTATTTATAGTAAAAAATATGACTTGTATAACCCCATGTAAAAATTGTTTTAATAAAACATTTCATGTTTGTGTCATTTTTTAATTTAACATTAAATAAAAGGTATTTATGTCATTTTCAAACTAAAGTGGCCCCATGGGGTCCCCAAGTTGACCCATGGATTGTCTTTGTCGGCCATGGCACATCCAATGAGGGTAGGTCATGTGTAAAGCTCATCTCATATTATTAAAACATTATTTTTACCTTAAACTACACTAATTATCTCTAATCACGATTAAGAACTTAAAAGTTACTATTCACCAAAAATTATTTTAATCTCATTGAACCACATTTTGCTTCTTAATGACAACCATGTATGTCGGATTTTTGAAAATCAAATCACAGAGGTGGTAATATTTCATTTAAACGAAAAATCAGTTATTTAACTACCACTTAGTGGTTTCACTATTCATCAAAAATTGAAGTTTTTCAGAACAATGCCAAAATTTCACCCTAAGATATAATTGATATTCCGATTTCAAAAATGATGCCTATTTTACAAAATTCCAAAAATATAAGTTGCATTAATTTATTTTATAATTAATTCCCGCTGTCACAACAAATAGTGTGTTTTTAAGAAACAATTTATATCGAAAGATTTGAAATTGTTTATGTCCAATTTCAATGTTAAATTAATTCTAATGACCACCATTGGATAAAATGGTAAAAATATATTCTAATTATACTTTAAAACCACTAAATATTATTATTTATCAATATAAATTATTTTGATTAAAAAAGTTGTTTTTAAGTATTTTTCACTATTCATAAAAAATTAGATGTTCTCAGAAAAATACCAAAAATTCAACATAGGCTAATTTCGATATTCCGAATCCAAAAATGAAGTCCATTTTGAAATATAAAATTTCTATAATTTTAAAAAGTGGTTATTACTATACATAACAGGTACTATGATTAGTCGCGGTGTTTTAGAACTCGAAGTTGCGTACAATGCAAGCTATTGCATTATTGAATGAGAAGCATATTGTGGAAGCTCGGGGTGTTACATTCTCCCCTCCTTAAATAAATTGTGTCCTCGCAATTTGAAATTTTTCTTGGAAAATAAAAGGTTGAAAATAGAAAATACCTTTGTGTAAAACCCACATCAGAAATAAGATTAATAAAATTTAGCCTTAATAAGAGGGAAGGGAAATGAAAAAGTCACCACCCAATTATGATCTCGATTAGGAGAACATTGGTGGAAATTAGAGACATATAATTGGAGGAAAAACGTAAATATTTTTAGGGAGTGATTGAGGTCATCAATCACAATCAACTGTCAAATTGAGGGCCTCAAAGCCTTCAATCTATGTTGATTTAAAATATCATCAGTTCAACAAGGCATAAGGTATTAGGATAACACATTTTTTTGTTTTAGTATCCCTTTACTAATGTTTAAGAATTAATTCATTCATTGAATAAGAGAAAGGTATATATATATTTATTCTTGACAATTAGAGTTTCATCCTTCAACTCATCTCTCACTCAAAAGATAATAGAACTCAAAAATATTATATTTATCCTAATTGTATAAGGTTCCAAATGTTAACACATATCATTTAGATTAGTAAAATTATTTTGTAATAACCAGGGACTTCCTCTGTCCAGACATTCTCTAAAAAGACTATTAATTCCAAAATCATTTTATCAGATTCCCCAAACAAAGTAAAGTTTCTTTTATTGTCACATACTAAAAATATGATTACCTTCATCATATTAAAACCTTAATGAAACTACAAGTACTGCAGTACAATCCTTATATATATATCACATTATCCTAATAACCAGAATATAATCCATGAGTCCAAAAGCACCAATACATTAATTATTCAACTTCAACTGTAGTAACAGCATAAGATTGGCCTTGATCGCTTGGCCTTTTCTGAGGTATGTTTTCCTAACGCTTAGGACATTCATTTGCATAATTCCCCATTTCCCTACAATTGTAACATTCAACATTGATAGCCTTTTTCTTTCCCTTGCAATCACGAGCCTAGTGACCTTTATCTCCACATTTGTACCAAACTCCCATTCCCTTTAGGCAAGTACCAGGGTGATTCTTCCCACAATTATCGCATAATGGAAAATCCTTCTTTCCCTTTTTCCCTTTATCCATCTCTTGTTCCACCGTTCTCTTCTTTTCTTTATTTGCTTTAATGTCATGAGACTTAGAGAATTACTTTTCCATCTTGATATAACATGAGACAATATCTTCGTATGACAAGAAGGATTGTGATACTAAAGCTCGATGGTGAAATGTTTTTAACCCATCAAAGAAATGATCAATCTTACTTCTTGGGTTACGTATATAATCTGCAGCATGCCTCGCTAACCTTGTAAAGATAGCCTCATACTTTGCGACATTCTCATCCTCCTTCTGCCTCAGACTCAGAAATTGCCTTTCCATATCTGCTCGATGGTCACGAGGAAAGTATTTTTATAAGAAAACCTCTTTGAACTCCCTCTATTCCATATTCGATACGTCATCATCTTCCTTTGTGTTTTGAATCAGCGACCACCACTGATCGGCATCTCCAGTGAGGCGGTAAACTGCCATGACAACCTTCTCCCTTTCTCTACTCCCCAAGGCATGGAATATTTTCTCTAAGTAGTTTATCCATTGCTCAGCTACTAATGGATATGTACCCCCATTAAATGTTGGAGGTTTTTGCCTCATGAAGCGGTCTAACATTGATCCTCCACGTTGTGGATCAGGGTGATCCATACGAGTAAGGTTATTATTCATAACCTAAGTGAGTTGTCCCAGTATGGTAATAAGTTGATCAGCACCAGTTGTATCTCCAGATCCACAATAATTATCTTGAGCATGAGGGAAATCCCTACACGGAGTGCGTGCATTGATACGGTTTCCATTCATTCCACTAGGCGCCATTTCTAAACAATGGCATAAACTAGATTAGTTTATGAATCAAAATACATAATTCCATACTTATAAAATACTTAACATAAATTGAACTATTTATGGATATAATCCATAATTATAAAAATTGTTTTCATTGAGGAGGTATATACTCATAACCCTTCATAGTGGTTTGTAAAGAAAACGAGAATTATCCTAAGCATATCCCCCAGGAGTGTCGTAACCAAGAGTGAAGCAAGGCTCATTGTCGTGCACCAGTTCCCGTTCGAGTCTAGCTCAAAGCGGTGTTTTCAGGTTTTACCCCTAGGTATATCTATGCCAGAGCCGCCTCTACCTGCTCATATCCAGACAGAGATGTATTGCTCGGAAAACTCACAAAATCTCTATAATACCAAAATTCTAGGATGTTATTCTATACTAATCCTCAAAGTCTATCTTCGGGCTATGTTCTCTAATCATAGTTTATCTAAATCTAGCTTCCAAGGATAGTACTAAACTGCCTCTGATACAAACTGTAACGCCCCGACCCCAGCTACCCAGAGTCGGTGCATTACTTTGTAACATTGGCATGATCACAAAAGTTCAATTCTAGAAAGACCGATTAGTTTAGTATCCTTGAAAACACTAGATAGATTCATAAATGTTACATTACATCATAAAGTGAACAACTAATAACAAAGTCTTCATAGTCCACACTCATATCCTCTTTTGACTATCCATGCAGTTCACTCATAAAATACTTCTTCACATCCTGGAAAATATTAAAAAATTGAAAGGGATGAGCTCAGATGCTCAGTAAGGATAACAGTATTGCGGAAGCTTTCATAAATAAACATAAACATTTAAGGAAATGTATAACTAAAACAAAAGCCTTTTAAACATGAACATAAACATAATATGGCAAAAGTAAAATGAGATAATGTCATTCACTTCTTCACATGGATATTCTACTGGTCGAATAATCATATGCAATATCAATAACCACTTTCATAATGAGGGAATGTATAATGCCAGACATTCTGAAACATTTTGTCAAGGCCTCGGCCAAGACGTCTAAAATGATTAAGGCCTCTGCCAAAACCATAAATCAAATTTGGAGAGGGCCTCGACCAATTCCACGTCTAGTTGTCTCATGAGACCTACCGATGCATCGAGGAGCTATAGCAGGCTCCACCCATCACTTATTAAGTCCAATACATTCCTCATATGAATAGGTTTAAACATATCATAAACCATAACATAATCGTATCACATAAAACATGCATAAAGGAAACATAACATTTCCCCATTTAAATCACAAGATATCAATACAACACAGTGATATAATAAACACGCTTTCAAAACCATTTTCAATACCAAAATAAAAGAAAGTTAAAACTTTGTATTTATTTTTCATTAAAAAAATGATGGCTTGTAGAGGAAGCCGAAACTCAAATAATGGTCACGGCGGCGGAGAATTCATTGTCGCCGCATAAGTACAGAAAGAAAAACATTCCATTTTTTTGTTTAGAAAAACGCTACGTATAAAAAATATTCCTTTTTAATAAACTTAAAAGTCAAAGGGGTTTATACACCGTATAAAAGAAAGTTGTGTATAAAACCAAATATGCCTCAATGAAAGGAGATTGAGACGAAGTCCTTAAAAATATAATTTTTTAAATAAAGTACATCTATAATGTGTATTAACTATATGTACACATAAATAATGTAAAAATACAAGATAGGACATAATAATATCATGACATAATTTGAAAGTAGGAGATTAACCCAAAGAGTAGAAATTGGGTTAAGAAGTTCCCTTACCTCGTGTCTGACTTGACTCAACCGTTATTTAACCTCCTAAATAATAAACTAGAGATAATAAATACCTTATTAAGAACCATTTTAAATTTCATTATCCTTTTTATATCACTTATTACAATGATATGAACATTATGTAATTATTCAAGTTAATAACGGTCGTTTTGTCGATCTTTGGTACTAGAGTCAACAATAAACTTCTTATAATTACAAGTTGTTTATGTGGTAGAATATCCATTATCTC
Source organism: Viscum album (assembly GCA_963277665.1). Classification (NCBI taxonomy): domain Eukaryota; kingdom Viridiplantae; phylum Streptophyta; class Magnoliopsida; order Santalales; family Viscaceae; genus Viscum; species Viscum album. Next base: position 1,296,136,290 of record OY728158.1, read on the forward strand.
TAGAATTATATTCATGATTTAGATGTCATATATATCATATATATCCAGTATATACATTCATTTATAATATTACGTAACATTTAGAGGTAAGAAATGAAATGCACCGTTCATGGAGACGGTAAGTCGTACGTACGCATGAACGCTACTTTCATTTCTATTTCGTATTTAATGGAATGAAATCATAATGATATAAATGTATAATATACTTCCAGTATAATATAGTGTATAATAACATTTACTCCATCCTTTATACATCACACATATGGCATTAACGATTCAAATCACTTTGAGTGGGCGGTAGTCCGCACTTCCTAAAATGAAATTATCGCGTTTACCCATAATGGAAATCATAATGTATGCCATAAATGAGAAATACAGAAGCATAAGTAAAACATAAACATATTATATATAATATATAAATATAGTGGAATCTTAATGGCCACCTTTGAAGGTGTTATATGAGTGTTGAACAATCATCATTTCGTGAGGCAGAAATTCGCCATCCACAGAAACTGTATGTTCTTTAACCATTAGATGTAGGTGTGTGTAAGTGCAGCTCGAATACTTCTTATAAAAACGTCCTAGTATATTGAGTATACTGGTGTTGTTACAAAAGAAATGAATAAAAATAGTTTATGGGGTTGGAGAAGAAAAATAAAACAAAACAACATTAGAGAAGACATTAACTCAAAATCGGGTAACTCTTTTTGATTTGAGACAAAGGCTTCCTTGGGAAGAGTTCTGCCCAAAGTGAGGCTTCTAGGAGTAAGAGGGGGAAGTTGGGAGAGTATTTGGGCAGATTTTTTCTGAGCCAAATGGCTTGAATGTGTGAATGAGGTGGTAGACGTGGGGGCCTTTTATAAGAGGAGAGGAGGGGCACTCTTGGAAAGTAAGGAAATGTTACATTATTATACAATGCTTTTCGGATTATAAAGTCCCACACTTATATAATTCGTGGATAAGGTGATAAGGGTTCGAAATCTACCCATCCAATAGTCTTTGAACAAGTGTAATCCTTGGATTGTACATTATATTTTCATTTTATTAAAATTGTTAAATAATGAGGTCATCGCTGCATCATAATGATGTCATAAATTAATTAATTTATTTAATGTCTAAAAATTATAGAAAAAATACTATGATGTAGGAAATATTTTTATCTTTCCAATGACTATTTATAGTAAAAAAATATGGCTTGTATAACCCCATGTAAAAATTGTTTTAGTAAAACATTTCATGTTTGTGTCATTTTTTACTTTAACATTAAATAAAAGGTATTTATGTCATTTTTACAACTAAAGTGGCTCCATGGCGTCCCCAAGTTGACCCATGGATTTTCTTGGTCGGCCATGGCACATCCAATGAGGGTAGGACATGTGTAAAGATCATCTCATATTATTAAAACATTATTTTTACCTTAAACTACACTAATTACCTCTAATCGCGATTAAGAACTTAAAAGTTACTATTCACCAAAAATTATTTTAATCTCATTGAACCACATTTTACTTCTTAATGACAACCATGTATGTCGGATTTTTGAAAATCAAATCACAGAGGTGGTAATATTTCATTTAAACGAAAAATCAGTTATTTAACTACCACTTAGTGGTTTCACTATTCATCAAAAATTGATGTTTTTCAGAACAATGCCAAAATTTCACCCTAAGATATAATTGATATTCCGATTTAAAAAATGATGTCTATTTTACAAAATTCCAAAAATATAAGTTGCATTAATTTATTTTATAATTAATTCCCTCTGTCACAACAAATAGCATGTTTTTAAGAAACAATTTATATCAAAAGATTGGCAATTGTTTATGTCCAATTTCAATGTTAAATTAATTATAATGACCACCATTGGATAAAATTGTAAAAATATATTCTAATTATACTTTAAAACCACTAAATAGTATAATTTTTCCCTATAAATTATTTTGATTAAAAATTTTGTTTTTAAGTATTTTTCACTAATCATAAAAATTTAGAATTTCTCAGAAAAATACCAAAAATTCAACATAGGATAATTTTGATATTCCGAATCCAAAAATGAAGTCCATTTTGAAATATAAAATTTCTATAATTTTAAAAAGTGGTTATTACTATAATAACGCCTACTATGATTAGTCGCGGTGTTTTAGAACTTGAAGTTGCGTACAATGCAAGCTATTGCATTATTGAATGAGAAGCGTATTGTGGAAGCTCAGGGTGTTACAAATAACATACTACGGTCTTTATATAGGAGTTTAAACGTATCGTCGACTAAAGGAATGTTCAAGGTAAGGGTTAACATCACAATCTTTCTTTATCTGAGGTTGTTTTTACGTATGTATCTACTCGGAAAAATTTATTATCCATGTACATGTTTCATAAAATATTTTTCAAATGGATTGTTTTTAAGGTTCTTTTTACTAAAATATTATTTTAAATGCTTTAAAGATTTATTCTTCTAAACCATTCTCATTAATGTTCATGTTTTCAAAAAGGTTTTCAGGATTTATTTAAATGGACATGAATGTTTAAATTGTTAATTACATTCAAAATGTTCAAAGTTGTACGGGACACTTTGATTCAAAAATGTCTTTAACTGTCCTCTGTTTTAAATTGTGTGAATTTTAAATGCTTTCATGAAAAAGGGTTATTTCTCTCAAAGAGTTTTACAAATCATTTTCATCTATGTCAAAATCCTTTAATGTATTTTAAACTTGATTGATGTTGATTTATTACTATCCAAATATTCCATATTGTTTTGATGGTTTTATGGTATGTTTGACTGTGGATGTTTTATTGTAATACCATTCATGGTGTATGGGTAATGTACTGAAATTTCGTATGCTAGTTTTAAAACGAATGTTTATATTATGTATAAACCTTTTAATATGAGGAATACATTGGACTTATTAAGTGACGGGTGGAGCCCGCAATAGCTCCTCGATGCATCGGTAGGTCTCATGAGACAAACTGGTGTCTTGGCACAAGGCCTTGACAAAATCTTATTTGTAGTCTTGGCACAAGGCCTTGACTATGTGGTTATGAAAGTCTTTCATTATGCATTCCATCATTATGAATGTTGATATTGATGTTTCATGTGATTTTTCTACTATTTGAATGTCCATGTGAATTAGTAAATGGAGTTATTTGATTTTATCTTTGCCATTTTATGCTGAAGTTCATGTTAAAAAGGAATTTGTTTTAGTCTTATACATTGCCTTAAATGTTTATTCTTATTTATGAAAGTTTCCGCTATATTGTTATCCTTACTGAGAATCTGAGCTCACCCTGTTCTATGGTTTATTTTTCCATGGACGGGAATAAGTATATTATGAATGACCTACAGGGATAGTCTTTGTGATCTCAGTGTTGTCTATGGAAACAATGTTGATGTAACATTCCATTTTATGCTGTAATGTAAACCTTATAAATGTATATATTACTTAAAAGGCTACTAAACTAATCAGTCATTCGAGACATGTTCTTTTGTGATCATGAAAATGATATGTAATAATTCCCCGACTTTTGGTTCATTGGGTCGGGGCATTATAGATCTCCACCCACCCACCGACACAGGGGAACTGACAACACCAACGTGGAAACCCTGTGTGTCTCAACCGCTTCTACGATGACTTCCACACCCATAGCTACTGGACATGTACACCCCATTCTGAATTCATACAATGAAGGGTGATATGAAACCACATATTCCGTTATGAGGAGGAGGGAATTATCCAGACCTGGAATACAGACTGCAATGATTAAGAGTCATCTGCGCCTCGTCGCCACTACCATACACAAGGGCCATGTAGAGATCCACTACTCCCCACCCCAATGTACAATCATTTCAGGAGCCTCTCCGCTGAGAAACATAACGATTCCCTCCCCTACGATGACATGGGAGTACATATCATGGCCATGTTGGGTGGATCATGTTCTAGGGGCCCCCAAGAAGGGCCCCCACTAGGCCTCTCAAGCACCACCATCATGTACCGTGGGCTGAAGTGTTGGTAAACTATGCACATGCACCACCGTCCCTGGTCCGGGTGACTGGATGCTCTCATCGGGCATAGGCCAAGGAGGACCCCATCCAAGGGGTGTCAATGTCAGCAAATACTGTGCATCGGGCCAATGCAGAGGTTTATCATCAGCCCCATGTGCGGGTGCATAGCTTACCTACTCTCCAACCAACGTTCTCCACAGTTGCGGTATGGGGAGGACCTCTGTACTGGGTGTCACTACCATGGGTTGGTCCATGGTCGGTGCTTCCAGCGTCGGCGGCTGAGAGAGTTGACCCATCCAGCCCATGGGGAAATGAAGAGCCAGACCCTGAATCTAGTCCAAGGAGCTTGTGGGATATCATCACAGCAGACCATTTACCAGATATGTTCTAGCCAATGGTAGCACCAAATTTTAGGCACCAGAAGTGCTTACCCAAGTGGAGGTTGGATGAATTCACCAAAACCATTAGGTGACTCATTTATGCCTTCAACATCGATGAGTGACATACCCCAAGTGTTAGGCACACTTCGAAGATATCTTCCAACAATTTCATTTGGTTGATTTTACTGCACTCCACATGGACCAATGCCTTGAGTTAGCAGGCCTCCAAAAGACCCTCCAACAAAATTGTTTCCAAAGCATTAAATTTCTCTACAAGATAACCATGGAGGCTTCTCCACAAGTTCATATTCATCTATGGGGGTGGTATGTGGCCCTCCATTTATGTTCCATATGGCTGATGCTCGATTTTCCAAGTGACATAGATGATATGCCTCTAGGAATTGTCACAGTTAACATGGATGACCTATCAGATGGAGAGAATGAGCTAAAGATCCATGAGGAAGACTTACCCATTGAGGGAGTTCCATGACTATTGGATCCCTTGGGAATGGTCACCCACCACCAAATAAATCTACTAGGACCTCTTTTTCCTATTGAGGAACTAGTCCTCAGCCCGACTCCCAATAAGGGTATGGAACTCCGTGGAGTCCTCAAACCCTCTAACCCATTTGGAGTACTAATGATGGTGAAATACAAACTCGAAAAAGTCATGTTACGTCAACAACTCACCGAATAAAAGATGGTGGTCGATGACCTCCTTGCTAAATGCACTGTGGAGAGACAACTAGACTACGGTGATCCTTAGTTTGGGTAGAATGGGTAGGCACAACATCCCATTCACGAACAGACACCAGAAGACCCTGACCATCCTACCGTCATAGAAAGTTTAGAGCTTGGATATTATGAAATAATAGCATTGTACTTGTTGCCAAATCCTCTTGAACGACGTGACAATCTTTGGAACCCTACTCAGATTCAGCCAAATGCTCTACAGGTCATTCCACCAGCCGATCCATGAGCCTCAGGGCCTGTTTATCGTGTTGATTAACCCGCCAACGCACTGGTTGTTAGTGATCCCCGTCATGACTGGAATCCCCACCCTGATGATATAATGGTGGTACTCATCACCCGCCTCGAAACCCTAGAGACTCGACAGGTGGAAACCCCGCTTGAAGGAAAGCCACACCCGACATGGGTGAATGATATGCCATCACCCTTTGGTGTCGACATTCCTGCCTTTTTCCACATCAATGGGACATGGGACCTTCCACAGCACTTGGCCCACATTATTTCATGGTGTGGCCCCATGTTGGGAACTCCAGCATAGTAGGACACCACCAAACTACAGTGTATCGTACATACATTGGATGTGCAATCATTCGTCTAGTACAGCTAGCACTCTATCATGTTTTTGGTCGACTGGGAGGACCCAAGTTGGAAATTACTCTCCAGTTATGTTCGACCACTCAGAAGTTGAGTACCAAAGACCTCATCACGTGAAAGTAGATGATTGATGAGATTATTGCTGACTTTGTCGCCCGGTGGAAATGACTCATAGACTCTTCTAACATGCCACTAACTCAAGAGCAATTACAGATGATGTGCGTAGGTAATGTAAAGATAGAACAGACCCCCTATCGGATCACCCAAAAATACCTTGGAGATTCCAAGACTTCTCTGATAAGGGTTAGTTCCTTGAGGACCTTTACATCATGAAATGAAGGCACGTCTATTGCCTCCTACAATCTATGTGAAAATGGATGCTAGGGAAGATCCCACAGAAGTGGATCAAATGGGCCACCAGGCAACTAGAGTTGTTACCAGTGGAGCTGGCTCCATAGCCTCACATAGGCCCTCCACCTCAGGCGTAGCCTCCGGCCCAGCAACGCCCGCCTCAGAATCGGTATGTGCCCCCGCGCAATGCACTGCCACTACCAAGGTGCGATAACCAAGCTCAACATCCTCGGTTGGCTCTACCATCCCCTTGTTAGTGTCAGGAATTGAGGGTCCCATTCCAAAATACGATGAATCCATACCTACTTGTTCAGAGAGGCACAATCCCCTGGTTATTTTTGAAATGCCTTAGAGCATGGGATTCTATGTTTTCCGAAGTGTAGGAGGCCAGAAGAGGTGAACCTCACTGATCACCATAAATACTGACCCTACCATGAGATCCTAGTGAACAACCTCCAATAGTTAATTGAGTTCAAAGAATGGATTCAAAACCAGGTGGATAACAACAATGTCTAGTTGGGCCCTGCTCTGGCTCTGTGGCATGCTTCTTCGTGAGGCCTAACAACTGCAGTGATAACGAAGGCGAGTGGCATTAGGTTTCTAATTGATGATCCGAAAATTATAATTATTGGATGGTTCGTAAAATATTCACATGCACCCATGGTGTTATCAGTGCATTCATGAATCATCCATATCCTTCCGAAGCCGCAACAACTACTTCGACATTATCATCCCAGCCGTCCTCTTCCTAGAAGAGCTTACACCTGCGTTGTAAGGGAAAGTAATGCCCCCCGTCAATTTCATCATCATCCCATACTATCGGTGGCTTGATACCCCCGGAGATGGTGATACATCCCAAAATCCATCAATTAGTGGATGACTCTTTGATTGGCGGTCAAGTGTACGCCTCAGTTAATAATGTAGCGCTTGTAAATCTCTACATTATCATTGACGATGAGGAGTTCCAGGTGGATCCTCCCAATGCCCCCATCTATCGTCAGCATCGACGAAGCCCCAAAGATATGGGCCATCAGAATACCTCGTTCAGTACATTTAGGTAGGCATTTCATGTGATGGAAACAAGGTAGCAGGCCCAGCATAGAGGTCAGTCCATGCAGCCTTCTCATCTTGTTACATCAGGTTTTCCTACACTGTCCTTTGGGTTGTTCGATCAGGTAGAGACACCTATACCATGCCGGGACCAGACACTCTTTGCTACTGGCCAGTCTCATCCATCTGGCCCTCATCTGGTAGTCACTCAGTAGGCTTCGACTATTGATAGGTGGGATATTCCTAGCACTAGTCAGCCACCGACCTAGCGGGCAGGGCCCACCATACCTCCTATCATAGAGTAACCACATATAAGCTTAATTTCATGCCTGGAACGGTAATATGATGTTCTATAACATCTTTTTATCAATCAATAAATGATCTCCATCCTAGAGGGACTTTTCCTTTCACCAAATATACATGAGGCCCTCGCAGAGGCTTTAAGAGGCCCCCTCCAGTTTGAGATGGAGATAGCAACCACAGAATCCTTTCACGTTGAGGCGGTCGAGAATGATGAATGTTCGGTCATCATCTCATTCATTGGAGAATATGAATGCTCTCCCATACATGGGCACATTCACCAACTATCCATCACCATCCAATTCAATGGTGTGGAGGTTCATCGCTATCTTGTCCACACGGGCTCTGGAATCAACCTAATCCTGACTCAGGCACTACAAAAACTGGGATTGTCCAAGGTTGATCTATGTCCCTATGACCTAAAAAACCAATGTTATGACCAGACGGAGCATAAATCGATTGTCAAGATCCGTTTGAAGACCATGTTTATTGGTCTAGTTCCTAGAACTGAGTTTATGGTTGTCTATCAGGACACCACATATAATATGTTGATGGGTAGGTCATAAATCCACATACATGCAGTGGTTCCATCATCATATCATCAGATCATTAAGTACACCCTTAATGGTCATGTGGGTGTGCTTCATGGAGACACATTCCCCTTTGCCTCTTCTGAAGATCTCTATAGTAATGTCGACTACTAAAAGATCAAGGTCACACAGTTTCAGACTAATGAGATTGAGTATACTACGACTGCGACCAACCCAAAGGCAGATCTGGATGATGCATACATCTTTCCAGTCCATCAATAAGAGGCCACTACTCCAGACATGGGGAAATGCATCATTGTTTATATAATAAGGGGGAGGACATTCCCAAGTCCATGTGAAGCTAAAAGATCACCTCATACTCCTACACAACCAAGTCCCAGGTGATCTTGGAGACTCCTACTCCCATAAGGTATCGGGATTCCAGGCTCCTAGTAATGACAATAAATCATACTTTCTTGTTTTTCGAGGCCAGAATTAATCAGCTCAAGAATACACACCACTAATGCTTTGATATCATCAAGAATTACACTTCGTCTGAAGACAAGATGGGAATGGATCAAAATCCATCATTGCTATGGTTGCAGCAGCATGGGAGTTCCATGATGTTGTGTCAATTTCCACTCATTATGGTAATAGCCTCCAATCAGGATCTGCCGACTCAAAGGAAGATCCTCCTTCCATGGATCCCACCTCCATAAGAGAAGAATAGGATTTATAGGATTCTCCACTGACTTTAAAGATGTAATCTCCCCCACGATTGACCAATTGGTACAGGTGAACCATGGTAAAAAGGCAGACCTGAAACCCACATTGATCAGTGCGGCCAAGCCCCACGAGGAGAAACAATAGTACATAGACTTCCATAAACAACATCATGGTGTATTTTCTTGAATTTATGATGAGATTATATGACTGGATCCTCATGTAACAATCCACCACCTAGGTCTACTAGAAAATCATCGTGGGTTCAGGCAGCCTCCCGGAATGATGCACTTTTATCATGGTTCCATGGTTGAGGAAAAAAGCTGAAAAGCTCATAAAAACCAATTTTTTAAAGGAGGTATAGTACCTTATGTGGTTGGTCAACATTGTTCCAATAAAGAAGAAGAACATACAGATAAGGGGCTGCATTGAATTTTAGGATTTCAACCGTCATTGTCTGAAGGACGATTTTACCCTTCCTATGAAAAAAATTATTGATCGACGCTACAGCTATGTTATAAGCCCTCTCCTTAAAGGATGGGAACTCTAGGTATAACCAGATATGAATGGCTCCTAAAGATGACGAGTCGACAGCTTTCTGGGCACCAGATGTTACTTTTTTTTACCCTGTCAAGCAATTTGGTTTAATGAATGCAGGTGCCACATATAAGTGGACTATGCATCACAAATTTAGGTTGTTCCTCGGAACGTTAGTGGAATGTTATGTAGATGGATTCGTGGTCAAGTCTCTCTAGCACTTGAACCATCTCAAAAACTATGAGAAACAATTCAGATTACACTATTCTCATCACTTGAAGATGAACCCATTGAAGTGTTCTTTCGAGGTCACCTCTGAAATGATTCTTGGTTTCTTTGTTAGATAAAATTTCACTGAGATCAACCCTGAGAAGGTCATGGCCATTAGCTAGATGTCTCCCCTGAGAAAAATTTGGTAGCATCAAGGAATCCAAGGCAACTTAGCCTATATATGCCAATTCATCATGAATTTGGCCGACAAGTGTAAGAATTTTTCTCGGATCATGAAGAATTGTACCGTCTATGAGTGCGATGAGGAGTGTCAGATCACTTTCAAGGAAATAAAGCAGTAATTGCTCCACCATCCAGTCTTAATGCCACCCACCTCTAAAAGGCAGCTGGTCCTTTATGTGACCGCCCTAAAGTGATCTCTCGGTGCCCTTCTCACCCAGATGAATAATGAGGGAACAAAGAATACCCTATACTACCTCTATCAAATTCTCCCCAATACAGAGACCAAATACTCCCCCTATCAAGAAGAGATGCCTTGTGGACATATTTGCAGTACAGAAGTTGTGACATTAATTGCACCACTATGAGGTACAACTGGTGTCTCGTGTAGATCTGCTGATGTACATCCTAAAACACCCCATGTTGATAGGTCATCTAGCTCAGTGGATAGTGGTTCTCAAGAAGTTCGACAATGGTTATGTCCCTTAAAAGTCTATTAAGGGGAAACCATTGGTAGAATTCCACGCTTCCCATCTAGATCCAGTAGACCAGTCCCTTGACCTTGATTTTCCGGATGAGGTTATCTTCTCAGTAGACCAAGCTATCCCGTGTTGGAAAATATACATCCATGGTGCTTTCCAGAGCCCCAACAGAAGAAGGCTCAGTGAACCCTAACTCAATAGAGTAGGCCCAGTTATCAACTTCATTGCCCTAGCACAAGATATTCTCCCATACTTATTCCTACTGTCAGAAAGCTGCACCATTAAGGAGGCAAAGTATCAGGCTCTCATTACTGGCCTCGAGATGGCCCTAGAGATAGACGTTACCCATTTTCATGTGAAAGGGGAATTTAAACTAGTCATCAAGCAGATCAATGGTGAATGTGTCATCCTAAATCCACAGCTCGTTCCAATATTGGAACACAATCTCCAACTAATGGCCCAATTCCCATCTCGTCTAGATGTTACAAATGTCCCTCGATCTCATCACGGTCGAGAAAAGACCCTACACAGCCTAGCTGCATCACTTGCAGAGCCCGAATAGGATGCCCTAATTGTCCACATGGGAAACCGATGTGTTATAGCTCTTGTAACCCTAATTGGAGATGACAGCTTGTAGGTTAGCCACCTTACCGCTGGCTCCTCCACGTAGGACCCCCGGGTCCCATGGATATTGCAATTAATGTGACTCACAACTATATAACCCTCTTTTTCAGTATACATAAAATGGTAATCTCCTGACAGCTTGGGCTAAGCAAGAGCGAATCCAATGGCGCACACTATAGTTTACCCTCTAAGACAACCCTTTTTTGCGAGCAGAACTTATAAAAGTGCTGGTTTAATGGGGTCCTCCTCCATTGAATTCATGAAACAATGATTTCCCTGTCCATGCATGATATTCAGGCCTTTTCTTGTGGGGCTAATCAGACAGGGCCGAAGCTATCTCACCAGATCCCGAGACTGGGATATTTTTAGCCCTCCATGATCCGTGACTGCATTGAGTTCTCCAAAAGGTTCCATGCATGTTAAATTCATGATAACATCATTCATCGACCACCAAAGCTTCTCCACTCCACCATGTTCTCTAGGAAATTTTTAGTATGGGGACTCGTCGTCATGGACCATATCCTTCAGCGATAGCTCACTAATGAAGATTCATTCTGACAACTATAGATTTATTCTCAAAGTGAGAAGAGATAGTTCCACTCAAAGAGGTCATGAATCATTCCATCGATAATGTAACAACCTAAAATTTTGAATAAATCTTATTTCCTAATTTTATGTGTTATTTAATTTTTATACTCAACAAAAATGTTTCATTTGATAACATGAGTATAATTAAAATGATACTGTTGGTTTTTGACTATTATATGACCATTGGTCAATATGACCACTGGAAACTAAACATTTTGATTATTGTCTCTAAATACAAGTAATCTTGGTTAATTAATATAAAAAGAAGATTCGATGGCCTCACCCAGTAGTCTTGGACCAATCGAAGCCCATCTAACAGAACTTGGGAAGGAGGTAGCACCACTGGGCTTTGCTCTGGACCAAACCCAAGCCGAACTTCATCGTGTGAAGCTAGAACAGAATCGGCTTTGCGAGAAGTTCAAACTAATAGAAATTACTACTCGTGCGATGTTAGCCGAGCCTCCCTCAGATTCTCTCACCTTAGCACACCTTACACTTAGGTCCTATGCTAGTGTGATAAGGGGCTATGTAAGGAGACCGTAAGTCCCTTGTGTAATCCTTTATTTTAAATAAAAATTGGGATTTCTTCTTATGATTAATTTTATGAATTTTCAAATGACCGGATAAATATAATATGCATATTTTTGATGAATTTTAGAAAAAAGATATTTTAAAAATGGTTGTGTAAACCTTAAATAATTAAAAATGTGTAATGATTTTCGAAAAATGGTCTTATACAATTATGTTCAGTACGAAATTTAGAAACTAATAAGATCAACTTAATTTTTGATGAATAGTAAATTATTAATAGTGATTTTAAGATTAGGATTAGTAATGTGTCCAAATGGATTAGTAATCTCACTTAAAGAAAGTATTAATATAATCTAGGCAACTTGATTAAGTGATGTAATTCTATAAAATGGTTAAATAACGGTTTCATAAATTATTATTCATGTATTAGTTTTTTTCGAGTGAATAGTGTTTTTAATTAAAAATTAAATTAAAAATATTTAGAAAATTATTTTTATAAAATGAATTTTATTTTTGAACTCAGAGCACCGATATTATGCTATGGTAATTTTTAGGGTTGTTTCTGAAACAAATGAATTTTCGGTTAATAGTGTTTTTATTTAAAAATTAAATTAAAAATATTTAGAAAATTATTTTTATAAAATGGAGTTCATATTTTTAATCAGAGCGTTTATATTTGGTTAAGGTGAAATTTTGGGATTATTCTGAGAAAGATGAATTTTCAATGAATAGTGAAAATACAGTTTTTAAGTTACGGGTGTTTAATGACATCATTAAATGATGTATTATTTTTGTAATCAATATTTTCGAATTATGAATAGTGAGATAAGGTATGAGGTGTCCCATGTGGCCAATACCATGGGAAAATACCATGGGTAAGCCCATGGTTTTTCCAAAACCACTAATGAGGTGTCCCTTGGCCATTAATGCCTTGTCCCCTCACTTTCCCTATAAATACCAAGCCATACACTCATCCATTCGACTCCCCACTCTCCCCAACGATGTTCTGGTCTCATTACCTCCCAAAGAGTCCTCCCAAGGTTCCCCCAAGCCCTCAAGGTCCCAACCATTGAGTTTTAAGAGTTACGTTTTAAGGTAAGGGATCCGATCTCTCTCTTTCTTTTCAAGAAATCTCTTTTATGTAATTTCGTTTATGCTCCATGTTCTTATGTTAAAGGGTGTTCTTTTATACTACTCTTACTTCCCTTTTAATGTTCACATAATTATATATCCCATCTTACTCTCATTATTTCGTTTTATGAAGTTTTAAGTGGCGCCGTTAGGCTGCCGAAATTTTTGTAACAGATTCTTTCTCCCTTCTCATTTTTCAAGATCTATTTTCATGTAAAGTATTTCATGTTCCTTTTTATTATGTTGGGGTATGATCTCTAAATTTATCATACGTGTATTTTATGATCAAATTATGGGAGACCCCATTTGATCTCTTCAATTCAGTATTTTGAAGTCTTAAGTGGCGCCGTTAGGCTGCCGAATTTTTAAGTGGTTTTTCACCCTACTCGTTTTGAAGTTCTACTTTCATGTCAAGTCTCTCAAGTTCCTTTTTAATTATTTTGGGTCATTATCTCTATATCTATCATACTGAACTCTTATGTTCACATGATGAGAGACCCTATTTGATCTTTTCAAATCGTTTTTGTTGAAGTTTAAGTAACGCCGTTAGGCTGCAGAATTTTCATAAGACAAATCTTATTTTTGTCTTCCTTTCATGTTCTTCATTTCATATGGTATATTTTCAAATTTCATTACCATGTTTTTAAATCCCTTAGATTATGTCCCTCTACTGTTTTATGGGTCATTTATGAATGTTTGACCCATGTCCCCTCTCTTTTCAATGTTTTCTAAAAACCTTGTAACATAGCCGTTATGCTGCAGAATTTCCGTCTCAAAATGTCTCTCTATTTTTCTAAAGTTATTTTATATTATTAAGTGAATACTCAAAGCTCTTTCTTCTAAAGGGGTATTCACATATATACCAAAATGATCTATTTTAAATTCTGGGATTTACATACATGAGACCCACCTTCCCTTTCTGTGGTTTTTAAAGTGACGTAAAGATCATGTCTTTAAAGCAATTTTTAAAACGTTGTGATTATGAAATGAAACCCATTTATTTTATGCTATATGGGTTATTTATGAAATGTTTGATGATGATATATGTGGCACACATGATAATAAAGAAAAATTAAGGGTGCACCCTGATAGCGCTCTAATTCATTGGGTAATGATGTAACCACTAGAGATTACAATTTTCACGATACCTTGGTGAATAACCTTGGTAATTTTCAAATGACACCTTGGGGATGGACCTTGGTGATATGTTCATGATTGTCTATGTTAAATGATGTAGCCACATCTTCAAGTTATGAAAATTTTATTTTTATTATGATATGCCACATGATTTTTTTTGTCATGCCTTAATCTTCTTGTTCATGACATAGTTGATGTATCTCAAGTTCACATTTAAATGTTTCCCTTGTTTCCCTTACTGGGCCTTCTGCTCACCCTTTCTTTTGATGTATGCTCCCAGGTTATGTGATGCAGTAATGAACCTAGGATGAACATGAGGAGAAGCCTTTCAAGTGTTTTAGAAGAATGGTTTATGTTTTTATGGTTTAAGTTCCTAATTTCCAAGACACTAAACCTTAAAGATCCTCAGTTTTGTATAATGTAATGAAAGTTTATGTGATAAAAATGCGGGATGCTATAGTTGGTATCAAAGGATGGTTTAGTTATTTGTGGAAATTAGGATATGAAAAATCTAGGAAGAACCCTATAGAAAAGTTTAAATATAGGAAATCTTCCTGGTATTTTGGTGAGTATTGAGTAAGGGGTTTCCAAGCAAATACATCCCTGTCTGGATACGAGCAGGTAGAGGTGGCTCTGGCATAGATGTACATAGGGGTAAAACCTGAAAACACCGCTTTGAGCTAGACTCGAACGGGAACTGGTACACGACAACGGGCCTTGATGTACTATTGGATACGACACTCCCGGGGGATATGATTTGGTAAATTCATAAGCTTAGTATGAACCATTATTAAAGGAACAAGGATAAAACAAAATAAAGATTCAAATAAGAATATATGATCATGGATAACCTAGATTGGAACCTAGGGGATCAAAAGTTAGGCTATACTTTTATTCTACATGTTTATCCTTTTATGCTTAAAGTTTCCTTTTCATGATTATTAGCTAAGTAAATAATCCCCTAATTATGGTTTCTTTTCATAGATAATGGCGGGAAATGGAAGAACATGTCCCAAAAACCAATGTGATAGGAAATGCGACGATTGTCGTATTAATACGAAAGAGGTGATTAGGGGATTAAAAGATGATTATTATTTTGGAATACGTTCACTATTTTAGGGACCCTATATGATCGAGGTAAATAGATTACTACGGTATTTTCATCGAGGAGTAAGGTTGACTTATATTTTGAAGAATCGATGAATTTATGGTGGACTTATAGTAATTTAGGTTACTTATGGGAATGATTAAACTATCTTGGGTAAAATATGTTTAGTTTAGATAAATTTTTTTATAAGATGTTAGGAGTGGTAGATGTTGTTTGGAGATGAACAATGAAGTTTATTTTGGAAGACTATTTTATCAAATCCTTCTTGTATTTGGGTTTCAATCCTAGTTTGGTTTATTTTGAGGAATTTTAAGGACCGTTATTTATGGGATGGTCTATGATGAACTTTGGGTATTACTATGGAACATTGAAGATTTAAAATTAGTTTCCATTCCTACGGGATTCTTCCTTTTTGAGGAGTTGTTTAACCTTACCCTTTCTATTTTTGGGATAATGTTTGAAGATAGAAGAAATAGATAGTTAATCTTTTGTGGATTATGTGATTCTCTAGAAGATGATTCTTGTGTTTTGATGAGAACAAGTAGTTTTGAATGCTCATCGTTTGGGAGAAAAGATTATTTTTGGTAGAAACTTATTAAAGGGTGAAACTCTGCATGAAGGTAGATATATTTCCTTATGTTCTTGTCCTATGTTGTAAATGACTTCCTAAAAATTATGAAAAGGAACGTAAAACAAAAACGTTGTTGGTTTACGTTTCCTACTAGGTAATCAAAGATCATTTACACACATCATAAGTTTGGGATTTTCTTATGGTTAACTTTCTCCTAATCATGTTCTCTGTCACTCTCCCTCAGAACTTGACCCTTTTTTTTCTCCTCCATGTCCATGTTTTCCAACATGGAATCCTAGTGTGGGCTAACTTGGGTGACCTTCGTACTTCCCTTTCTTTCTTTTAATGTAATAGTTTTACTGACTCCTTTTCCGATGTGGGACTTTCAATGAAATTTCAAAACCTAATTTTAAAAAATTGCGAGGACGCAATTTCTTAAGGGGGGGAAGATTGTAACAACCCGAAATTTTGAATAAATCTTATTTCCTAATTTTATGTGTTATTTTATTTTTATACTCAACAAAAATGTTTCATTTGATAACATTAGAATAATTAAAATGATATTGTTGGTTTTTGACTATTATATGACCATTGGTCAATATGACCACTGGAAACTAAACGTTTTGATTATTGTCTCTAAATACAAGTAATCTTGGATAATTAATATAAAAAGAAGATTTGATTGCCTCACCTAGTAGTCTTGGACCAATCGAAGCCCATCTAACAGAACTTGGGAAGGAGGTAGCAGCACTGGGCTTTGCTCTGGACCAAACCCAAGCCGAACTTCATCGTGTGAAGCTAGAATGGAATCGCCTTTGCGAGAAGTTCAAACTAATAGAAATTACTACTCGTGCGATGTTAGCTGAGCCTCCCTCAGATTCTCTCACCTTAGCACACCTTACACTTAGGTCCTATGATGGTGTGATAAGGGGCTATGTAAGGAGACCGTAAGTCCCTTGTGTAATCCTTTGTTTTAAATAAAAATTTGGATTTCTTCTTATGATGAATTTTATGAATTTTCAAATGACTGGATAAATATAATATGCATATTTTTGATGAATTTTAGAAAAATGATATTTTAAAAATGGTTGTGTAAACCTTAAATAATTAAAAATGTGTAATGATTTTCGAAAAATGGTCTTCTACAATTATATTCAGTACGAAATTTAGAAACTAATAAGATCAAATTAATGTTTGATGAATAGTAAATTATGAATAGTGATTTTATGATTAGGATTAGTAATGTTTCCAAATGGATTAGTAATCTCACTTAAAGAAAGTATTAATATAATCTAGGCACCTTGATTAAGTAATGTGATTCTATAAAATGGTTAAATAACAGTTTCATAAATTATTATTCAAGTATTTGTTTTTTCGAGTGAATAATGTTTTTTAATTAAAAATTAAATTAAAAATATTTAGAAAATTATTTTTATAAAATGGATTTCATTTTTGAACTCAGTGCACCGATATTATGCTATGGTAATTTTTGGGGTTTTTTCTGAAAAAATGAATTTTCGGTGAATAGTGTTTTTAATTAAAAATTAAATTAAAAATATTTAGAAAATTATTTTTATAAAATGGAGTTCATATTTGTAATCAGAGCGTTGATATTTGGTTGAGGTGAAAGTTTGGGATTATTCTGAGTAAGTTGAATTTTCAATGAATAGTGAAAATACAGTTTTTAAGTTACGGGTGTTTAATGACATCATTAAATGATGTATTAAGTTTGTAATCAATATGTTCGAATTATGAATAGTGAGATAAGGTATGAGGTGTCCCAAGTGGCCAATACCATGGGCAAATACCATGGGCAAGTCCATGGTTTTTCCAAAACCACTAATGAGGTGTCCCTTGGCCATTAATGCCTTGTCCCCTCACTTTCCCTATAAATACCAAGCCATCCTCTCATCCATTCGACTCCCCACTCTCCCCCAACGAAGTTCCGGTCTCATTACCTCCCAAGGAGTCCTCCCAAGGTTCCCCCAAGCCCTCAAGGTCCCAACCTTTGAGTTTTAAGAGTTACGTTTTAAGGTAAGGGATCCGATCTCTCTCTTTCTTTTCAAGAAATCTCTTTTATGTAATTTCGTTTATGCTCCATGGTCTTATGTTAAATGGTGTTCTTTTATACTCGTATTACTTCCCTTTTCATGTTCACATAATTATAGATCCCCTCTTACTCTCATTATTTCGTTTTATGAAGTTTTAAGTGGCGCCGTTAGGCTGCCGAAATTTTTGTAACGGATTCTTTCTCCCTTCTCATTTTTCAAGATCTATTTTCATGTAAAGTATTTCAAGTTCCTTTTTATTATGTTGGGGTATGATCTCTAAATTTATCTATCTGTTCTTTTATGATCATATGATGGGGGACCCCATTTGATCTCTTCAATTCAGTATTTTGAGGTTTTGAGTGGCGCCGTTAGGCTGCCGAATTTTTAAGTGGTTCTTCACCCTACTCGTTTCGAAGTTCTACATTCATGTCAAGTCTCTCAAGTTCCTTTTAATTATTTTGGGGCATTATCTCTATATCTATCATACTGAAATATTATTTTCACATGATTAGAGACCCTATTTGATCTTTTCAAATCATTTTTGTTGAAGTTTAAGTAACGCCGTTAGGCTGCCGAATTTTCATAAGAGAAATCTTATTTTTGTCTTCCTTTCATGTTCTTCATTTCATATGGTATATTTTCAAATTTCATTACCATGTTCTTAAATCCCTTAGATTCTGTCCCTCTAATGTTTTATGGGTCATTTATTAATGTTTGACCCATGTCCCCTCTCTTTTCAATGTTTTCTAAAAACCTTGTAACATAGCCGTTATGCTGCAGAATTTCCGTCTCAAAATGTCTCTCTATTTTTCTAAAGTTATTTTATATTATTAAGTCAATACTCAAAGCTATTTCTTCTAAAGGGGTATTCACATATATACCAAAATGTTCTATTTTAAATTCTGGGATTTACATACATGAGACCCACCTTCCTATTCTGTGGGTTTTAATGTGACGTAAAGATCATGTCTTTAAAGCAGTTTTTAAAACGTTGTGATTATGAAATGAAACCCATTTATTTTATGCTATATGGGTTATTTATGAAATGTTTGATTATGATACATGTGTCTCACATGATAATAAAGACAAATTAAGGGTGCACCCTGATAGCGCTCCAATGCATTGGGTAATGATGTAACCACTAGAGATTACAATTTTCACGATACCTTGTTGAATAGCCTTGGTAATTTTCAAATGACGCCTTGGGGATGGACCTTGGTGATATGTTCATGATTGTCTATGTTAAATTATGTAGCCACATCTTCATGTTATGAAAATGTTATTTTTATTATGATATGCCACATGATTTTTTTTATCATGCCTTAAAGTTTTTGTTCATGACATAGTTGATGTATCTCACGTTCACATGTTAAATGTTTCCCTTGTTTCCCTTACTGGGCCTTATGCTCACCCTTTCTTTTGATGTATGCTCTTAGGTTATGTGATGCAGTAATGAACCTAGGATGAACATGAGGAGAAGCCTTTCATGTGTTTTAGAAGAATGTTTTATGTTTTCATGTTTTAAGTTCCTAGTTTCTAAGACACTAAACCTTAAAGATCCTCAGTTTTGTATAATGTAATGAAAGTTTATGTGATAAAAAGGCGGGATTCTATAGATAACCTTTTGAGATCCAATATCGTGTACCAATTTGGAGTCCCTCGCACTGTCCTCATTGATAACAGTATGATCTTCTGAGCATCAGAGATGAAACAATTGTACGCAATGTACAACATCCATTCTAACCATAACTCCTGCTAACAAGTGCATGAAAACGGACATATCTAATCGTTCAACAAAACCCTCTATAGCATTATGTAAAAAAGGGGTGGTTATAATAAAAAGAGTTGTCCGGATAAGCTCTTCAATACCCATTGGGATTATTGGAAAACAACTCGTAATTCCACACCGATGACCCCATATTCCCTAGTGTACGGAACCGATGCCATCTTTCCCATTGAGTTTCAATTTCCACCACTGTCTACAACTGTCTATGATCAGCAAGCGCCATATAGAGTAGCTAAAATCCATCTGGATGGGGTGGAAGCATTCAATGACAACAAGCTTTATTCCCTACCAAATCTGGAAATGCAACTATACAAGACAACTAGTGATTTCAACCAAAAAGTTCACCTCTGCTCTATCTTGAAATGTGACAGGTTATTATCTCTGAGGGCACCAATGATACCTAGTAGAAAACCACCCATGTTGGAACCCAAATGGGAAGGACCTTACATCATTCACAAGGATTACTCCAATGGCACATACTCATTGGATTCCATGGATGGTGAGCATATAACTCCTCCCAGCAATACCAAGTTCCTCAAGAAATACTTTTCTTGAGTCCCCATGGTTCTAAATGACCTTAAACAGAACGGTCCTACATGACCATAAACTATACTGGCCTACATGACCTAAAAATGTACAGTCCTATAAGACCATAAACTATACGGTACTAAATGAACATAAACTATACGGTCATACATGACATTAAACTATATGGTCCTACATGACCTTAAAATGCACCGTCTTACATTCTCGTAAACATTATGGTCATAAATGACCTTAAACTGTACGGTCCAACATGACCTTAAACTGTACGGTCCTATATGACCTTAAACTGTACGGTCCTACATGAAATTAATTTGTACATTCCTACATGACCTTAAACAGTATGGTCCTACATGACTGTAAACTATACGGTGCTGCATGACCATAAAATGAATTAGAGTTTCACATGACCGTAAAATTTCTGGTCCTACATTACCTTAAACTATGAAATTTCCCACATGACATTAAACTATATGTCATCCTTCAAGACATTAAACATAATCTCAATAATTGCATTTTTCTTGATTCACATTCTCATGGGAGACATAGTAACGCTCAGACGCCTTGTCTAGAGTTCAGCCCCACTTTAATCTCCTATGTCTACCCCTTCTAGGTATAGTTCTTATGGGGAATCTCATGCGACACAACCTAATTTTCCTTGGACACACTAGTAGAAATATTATGAAGGTCGCGCCATGTGCCCCTCATCGTTCATCTAATCCCCCCACATCCTTACTGCATGACGTTAAACTGCATGGAATTTTAGAACTATGTATGGATTTATTCACATCCTCATGAGATATGTAATATGTCATAGACATTTTGTCCATAGGCCCAACCCCAAATTTCAGGGCCACCCATTATGATGAAACACATGGTGTAGTAGAGTATTTAAACCTCATTAATGTAATGTTAATCATGACCATACCATGTTACATGTTGTGGATGTTGTGTTTCGATCCTGGTCAATGACTATCCTTTGATGTTGTCTCCACCCCCATATGTTCCAGACATGGAGTGTTGTGGTTCATTTTGCCTCGCCGTCTTTCCAAAATTCAGTCTACCTCAAGCAGGAGTGTAATTCCATCTTTCGAACCCTTATGTAATGAGAAGATAAAATCCATACTGATTTTTTCCACACCATGCATTGGTCATGTGGGATTAGGAGTTGTGATGAGACAATGACACCATGAGAGGTCGCATGGATATAGTTGGTTGCAACACTCAGCCTCAATTCCTTCATCCCCTTCTGCCCCTTGGCCCGAGTTCTCATTTGTGATTGTTTGTTGTGGTATGGACCCACATCCTTATTCTCTTCAGGCTATTGTGCTATGCCACACAGATACCCTTGATACATTCCTCCCTTCATTTATCGTCTTTCCTGTGAGCACCAGCCATGCGAGGCTTCGTGAGCCCCATCATTTGTGTTTCCAATTTCTTTCTATATCCAAAAGGACCCCTGGATGGCAAGGATGCTCATCCCAAGGGCTCTCCTAACATTATGGGAAAACATCCTTGAGGATTACGAGTAGCAAACTGATACATGTCACGTGTGACAAATATGGTCATTGTTCGATGCTCAATTGTTTTCCCCGAACACCGGTCACACAATGGTGGATACTATGTTGTGAACCTGGTCAATAGTTTTACCATTTCATCATTTCCTCTTTGTGATGTTCTATAAGAACAATTATTATCCCTTTTTGTCCCATTTATATGACACTAAACTAGTCATCTGTGGTCCAAGCTCTATGACCATAGACTAAGATCACCATCTTCCTCACTGTAAGATGTTAAACTACAAGATGACCCTGACATTATATATGTGGCCCATCCTCAGGTCCCCTGACCTTCTCAGGACCCTATCCCATGTTCTCACTTATGATTGTATGGTGTGGTATGATATTATTCCCCCATTCATGTCAAGATACTCACAATCCGGTGCATGCCCCTCATTGGTGTATCTTGACATTATTTGGGTCCTTACTGCATGACGATAAACTATGCACCACCCATTTCGAAAACTACATGTGTCTTGATTTCCATCCTTATGAGATACATAAGACTTCCCAAACGTCTATTCTTTGGGTCCATCCCCACATCTTAAAAACATCCATATCATTTTTTTCCTGTGGCCTATGTTCTTCTAGGAGAGAGGCATACATTGTTGTATAGGATTATATACTCATTCACGTTCGGTTTATAAAAACAACATCACACACCTCTATCTCATGAGTCCCCTTCTCTCCCATTCCCTACACTCATCTCTTCATGTTGGCTTCCCTTATGTTGATTCCCTTGACCCACTACGGAGATTCTCCAATGGGCCCATAAGTACTCTGTTCTAGATCTTGGAGTGTCAGATTCATCCTGGACATGCTTTCACCCATTTTCTGGCTTCGTGTTCCACTTCATTTGGGCATCCATTATCATTAAGATCCAAAGGTATCCCCAAATGGCACGGATTCATGGCCTAAGGGATACCCTACCATTACGGGAAAACGTCCTTTATTATTTCAGACAATAAATCTATACAATTCATGCTTTACAAATATGATCAGCAGTCGATGCTCATTTTTTCCCATTTTAAGTCACACGTTATGGATAATTTTTTTTTCAGAAATGGTCAAAAGGTATCCTCCATAGTAATTCCAACCCCATCGATCATTGAAATTTCGTTACATGATTCACATTATTTTCCACCCCATCATGTCCAAGTGGAATTTCAACACTCCTAGCACTATCCCTCAGTGTACATTTTCTTCTTCGGAGGACAAATTAGTTGTATAGCGTCATTAGGGGCACTGCACCAACATTCCCTTGGCCCGTATTCTAGATATTGCAAAATCCTCTTTTTCCCTTGTTTCCCACACTGTGTTTTGCTCACGTGGGCTTAAGAATTGGATTGGGGTCCGAGCCTACTTGGAAGTGTTCTTCTTCTCCATGGTCTGAACTCCAAATCCTTAAACTAGATCCCCTTATACATCATCTTCTAGAACTATTTATGGAATGATTCTCATCTTCAGGGGATACGTAGGAATGCTCTGACATCTCTTCATTGGGTCCAGCTCAATTAAGAGCTAGTCTCTTTTTCCACATATTCCCTAAACGTTTCTGGGCCCCCTAGGCCTGAGTTTTGTTTCTTGTAATCGTGCGCACTGTGATGTGGACCACATCCTAAATCTTATTGGGTATGATTCATCACTTCATGAACATTCCCTTTTGATCATCATCGTTCTTGTATATGGTGGAGCCATATGACATTAAACTATAATTCATAGTCCCACATGACATTAAACTGTTGCGTCTATACTACATGACGTTGAAGCGCATGGTTGGTCCCATCACATGACCCTAAACTGTAACATTATCATCCTGGACGCACGATGGAAACCGACACTACATCGTGGTGTCCTCAATCAGGGGGACATCATGTTAGGAATAGGTCACCCACCATACCATTTTTCAACTCATGTATATGGCTTGATTCTTATGTTAGTGTATATACTTTCTATCCACGTTCTCTCACTTCACAAAAAAAACAACACACACACTCATCCTAAAGGATTATCATGATCTATCAAACACTAATTATTTTGGTTCAAGGGATAGACCTACTTAAACTTCTTATATCTGTAACCGGTACCTTACCGAGCCATTCCAATAACTACGTATATCATTATCTTCATCAACATGGGGTACAAAAAAATGCCAGTCCACATTGCCTCAGGCCTATAATAACATTTTTTTTCTGTCTCCGACCTAAAACCTCTCTATGGAATCCAAGGTGATCTGGACTATAGTTCCTCATTCTCGTCTAGTTTTATAATTACCTCACATTGTGTCTCTCATATTTCCTACCATCAATGGTACGATATCTATGACCATAAACTATGATCACTATGTGTCCTTTCCGCAAGACCTTAAACTACATGACATCTTCCATAATTATGAGAGGATTGATTCCCATCCTCATGGGATATGTAGGAAATCCCAGACATATTGTCTCTGGGTCCAGCCCCCAGAATGGAAAATATTGTGCTCTCTCTTTTGAACCATAGTCCAGAACCCTTTTGGGAACATGCAGTGTAGCGAGTACTTCATGGGTTCTCATTAACGTCAGGTTTTTCAATAACATTGACATGTTCCTTCCCTGTCATTTCCCAATCTGGTCCAAGATCAATGACCGTAAACTTAGATCTCCCTATGGGAACTGTGGGTCACATTTGGAAACTTTTCCACCCTGCGCACATTCTATTATATCAATCCATCCATTAATGGCCCATCCTACGACCATTAAGTGGGAAGCGTGAAATCTCAGGACCCTTTTCTATGGAGGGGGACTTGACACCCACAATCAGATACAAATTATTTTCATTCCAAGATGTGTTGTGGCTGAGCCCGATGTATGCAATTTTCATGGGACATTTCCTTGTTCCATGTCCAAGCTTCATGACACCTTCATTTGTATCCTCATTCTCATCCATGTTTGAAGGGACCCCCTTTACAACCTTGTCGCTTGCCACACTATCTTACCTACAATCTTTGGCCAATGTCACTAAGGATTGTAGACATCATTTGTGACAGGTCATGTGTTTCGAACATGGTTTGTGGTCGACCCTCATTTCTTTGTCCCCATTATAGGATAATGTGAAAAATACTTTGTGTCAGACATGGAAAATAGTTATCCCTTATCATCATTCCACCATTATTGTTGTCTAGATATCGATCATCATGATTCACATATTTCCAAATCCATATGTTCAAGTGGAATTCCAACATACATATCTTTACTCCTTTGCGCATCTAGGTGCGTTATGAAAGCGAGTCAGTATCATTGGGATGTCATTAATCTATCATCCCATCACTTCTAACATTTTACTTCCAGTCCTAGGAATGTACAATCACTACTCCTTGTTTCCCACATCGAGCATGACTCGAATGTGAATAGTAGTTTTGGTAGGAAGTTTACTGGAATAATCATGCCACACATGCCTTTCATCGTCCCGCATGATATTAAACTGCACCCCCATAACTACGTATGGCTTGATTCTCATCCTTATGGGGTAAGTAGGAATTCCCATGAACATTGCCTCTGGCACAAGATAAATTTTAATTTTGGTTCCTTGACCTAAAGAGCTTCTTTCGGGGATACATGTTGTGGTTCAGACTCTTTATGTCCTCATTCACGTTGGGTTTACAGCTACTACACCAAATAATCCCCTCTTGGGATCTTCTCTTTCACTCTACGACCTATCATATGACGTTAAACTGAACGATCCCACATGAACTTGACGCATGACACTCAATTATGGTTCTACCCGGATCAATTTCTGGAAGCCTCATGTAAATCATGGTATGCACCACATCCCCGGCCAAAGAGGTCCAATTCTGAAGTATGTTTGATCCCTAATCAGACAGATACTCCCACATAATGTGTTTCCACCATGGTGGAATGATTTCAAGAGTGTTGGACTCTATTTGAACAACACATCACTCCATACTCCACTCTGGGCATTCCCTTTATTCGGACCCTTGTCCTCTTTTACAGCTAAAAGAACCCCCTAACAGTATGGGTGCTCGGCCTATGGCGTGCCTACTATCCTGGACCCAGGTTCTCGAAGAATAATCGGTAGCATTTGAGTCAGGCCCCATGTTTCGAACATGGTCAATGGTCGGCCCTCGTTTGTTACATCCATTTTGGGCTAAAAAATAAGGATATTGTGTTTCGAATGCGTTTAATGGTTATCCTTCTCTGTCACACCTCTCAATAGTGTTCCCAAATTTGGGTATTTTTATTCACATATTCCACTTCCCTATGTTCGGATTAATTCAAATGCCCATGGTGTCTCCCCGCTCATGCACTAGAGCACATTGGGAAGATGAAACATTGATTATTCTGAGGTCCCCATCCTCCATTCGGGCATCTCCCTTTCTTCCTGAAAATCCAGATTGGTTTTCCAAACCCAGGATGCCCAGATCATAGTTTGCACTTTTATATTATTGTGCAACTATAAGGTGGTCATCCCTTTTTTCTCGCATCAGGCCTGACCCACCTGAGCATAGGGACTGATCTCCAGACGTTCCATTAATATAACAAAAATTTAATAAACAAAAAATGAATAATAGAACTCATGCATGAAACTTTCATAAATACTCAAATCATGAATGTGTGTTCAAAAGTTACACGGGTCACATTACTAGGGGATCCACCCCTCCCATGGATGGGTTTACCCTATAAAAAGAACGTCGTAGCTCCGCCACCCTCTGGCTCTTGGCATCATGGATCCATTGAAGCCTCTCCAGTTTATGCTCCTCCTTGACAGCAAGGGGGTAGAGTTCGTCAGCTGCGATCCTGGACCACTCATCATTGATTCGTATAACATGAATCTCCTCTATATCTTTCTTCATGCACTCTTCAGATTCCACCATATGGTCCTTCGGCCACGATATAATATTTGACTGCATGTAGAGGAAAGTAGAATGTTCATCTTCCCAGATGTGTAGCCGTTGAATCTCATTTTCAGGCTCCTAGAGCCTCTTGACGGGCACCGAATTTCTCCATTTCCAACCCATGCCATGGAAATGGTAATACTCTCAAATATTCTTTGACATGAGATCTTGTACGAGCTTGTGAGGATGTTGGAAATCTACTCCCCCAATGCACAGTTCGCACTATCACCAACAAAGCCTCTCTAAATGGTCTATCCATTATGCTTGAGGGGTGTCATCGATAATTTTCTTGATACACTTTCATGACAAGTGTCAAATTATATTCATATCCTCTTCATCAGAGGTCATTTTGTACCAGTCCATGGGGTTGGCAAGATCGTACACAACGAACACCCCCAAAGAACTCATTAGAAGGATCTGCATCTATTGTTTGATCGGGTATGGCAGGACTTGGGTTGTCTGATCGATCTTCATTGTCGGAACCCACTTTAATAATCACTTGCACAACCCTACCAATGGTCCCATAAGTGATCTGGAGTGTCGTAGCATGGTCGGTCTGGATATCCGCCTCTATGGCCAATGAAATTTCCCTAGGAAAAGCACTTCTAGTAATACCAACCAACCACACAATGGAATTCCCCCACCATTTGAATAACAATACATACCCAAATAGAACAGATGTAAATTAGCCCGGTAAATAGGTGGAAGTCATGAGTTTTGTAAAGAAGACCTTCAAAGATCGAATTCTCAGTCTATTTCTGGAGTAGTTGTTGTGGGGACCTCGAGGAATGGCCCTTCCTATATTTTCAAAAGGTCTGAATACTCATGGGGAGCCACCTCGAGTACCCTAGCCCTGCTGGACATGGTAATCATCGTAGCCACAGGGGTGTATCCAGAAGGCCGTGAATCTGCATCCACTGAGGGACTAGAACATGTTCTTTGAATGAGGCTCTCTTACACATTTTAAACATTATTGAGGGGTCCAATTTAGCATGGAAGAGGATATCAGGGAAGGAACTCAGGATTTTACCAAAATGGAATCTGCAAATTCTTCAAACTCTTATCTTGGATCGCCTAATTTTCCCTCCTCTAGAGGGATCCCTCTACAGGCCTCCTTCCCCTAAGAGGATTCATTCGATTCTCCGGAAGAGGGAACCGTTCCATCAAATTAGATTCCAAAAACATCAGCTGAGCCATTTGATATAACAACACCTTCACCTGGTTTGTCATTGGATGTGGAACACCTCGGCAGTGCAAAATGTCCTATCACTCGGCCAGGTATTGCTCCACCTTCTCCTAGGATACTACAATGTTGGCACTCATATGGCCGATTCCCAGCAAATCCATCCTGAGGAGGTTCAAGTGTTACCACATTTTAGGCAGGCTAAGAAATTTCCAGTTGACATCCAAGATGTCCCACACATCTGATAATGACGCATTCTCCAAAATGTCTATATGGTGTAGTCTCTTCCCTGGAGCCTAAGTGGATATCCTATAGAATACAATTGGTGGCATCCCCTTCGGATAACATTGCTCTTCCGGGGCCACATGTTCCACTACTACTATCGTATATGTTGCCACTGCCTCCCCCCACAACTCGTTTGGGCCTCCCCACAAAGGCTGCCTGTAGAGACCCGTATCTTGACGTACATTGACATTACATTACTTTTGCGGAATACTTAGTACATAACAAAAACACACACACAAGGATCGTAATAGTTTAGTGTCTTTGGAAACTCGGAATATAATCTTCTAATCGTGGTGAAAGATCTTCAAAATCTCCCATAAAGATCTTCCTTTTTTTTTACCTAAAACCTTTCTTTATATCCTGGGGAAAAGAAAACATAAAAGGGTGAGCTCAAATGCTCAGTAAGGGTATACAAAAGAAATAAAAATCATATCAAATCTTTTTGAAAATCATAACCATCAAAAGAGATCATAATATCTTAACATGGAACAAATCATAGAAGTGAAAATGAGATCACCATAATCATAACATGAAACTTGAAACTTTGTGGCATGCACACATAATCATGGAAAATCATTTCTTGTTAGTAATGACTCATTGCCAAGACTATCTTAGTGGACAAAGTCCCTTTCTGAATCGAGTAACCCTCGTTTCAGTCCTGTTTCACTGAACCGGTATAACCTACCGTTCCAGCCCTGTCTATCTCATGAGATATAAAATCTTTACCCAATGCATTGGAGGGAGATATAGGTCCCACCCATCTTATAATGAATCCTTTCTTATGTGTGCCACATAATCATAAATCATACATCATAGCGTAACCCATGTAATAAAAATGACATCATAAAACAATTCATATAAGATAAAGGAATTCATAAAAATAATTCCATCACAACATGATCAAATCAATGTAATAATAGGGATAAAAACAGAACCCTTTATTATCTTAGATGGAAAATAATTTTAATAAAACACTTGAACTTCATTCTTGAGGAAAATATCCTTTCCTCTTCAAAAACATTTTTCCTTTCATAACATGTCATACAACTTTAAAATAAAAGAAGTTGATTAAAAATAAACTTGAAAACTTGTAAAGGAAGCTTCTTGGAAATCATGTTTTAAAAATCCATTCAAGCCGTATAAGTTAAAAAAAACATACTTCGTACTTTTGTCGGAAAAGTCAAAAAGTACCTCGTACGACAAAAGATTCCTTTCATACATATTACTAAAAACTCACCGAAGGGTAAAAATGGATTTAAACAATTGTAGGTGGATAGAAATAATATTACATATTGATGAAACATGGATGTGGAAGATAAAATACACCCCAGTGAATACTTACGAATAAACAATCTCGGATAAAAATGAGATTGTGATATTTCCCTTACCTTAGGTCCGACTTTCTTTGTAAGTGTCTGAAACTCCTGTATAATGATTTAAATCATGTTATTGACTTATTACAGAATCATATTAATTGTTATGATATCATATATGGTTCACTTATGACATTATATTACCCGTTCTTTTGTAAATTCCATGTTAAAGAATCGTTTCATTTATCGTAGGTGTTTTGACTTGTTGTTCTTGACATCATTATTACTTATATCATGATCTACTTACTTCCAGAATATAAAATATGATTTATATATCATATATATTCAGTATATATATATATATAATAGATAGATAAATAAAATGAAAAACACCGTTCATGGAGACGGTAGTCCGTACGTACGCATGAACGCTGTTTTACTTTCCTTATTGTCTTGAAATGGAAGTAAGTAGATGAAATACACATATATATATATATATATACATAAATCCAGTAACTTTATAATGTCATATATTTCATTATTATTTCTTATATATACTTTATAATCATTCTTAAATGGTTAACATGGAGAATGAATCTCATCGCGTCGTGGAGACGGTAGTCCGTACGTACGCACGAGCGATGATATCATTTCCATAAATATTGAACTGAATTGGATTGGATTATACAATATATCAGAATCAATATTATGTTGTAATAACTATGTATAGTTATTCTTTACACCATTATACCCATCCATGTAAGGTGGTGGTGGAAAATAGATTACACCACGGCGTGGAGACGGTATTCCGTACGTACGCACGCGCGGTGATTTCTTTTTCCGTAGGATGGATAGATGGTGAAATAGGGTTGTTTCATACTTATAATAACATATCAGTATATGAGTGATACTGATGTTATTACTTCATAATGAAACAACCTAAGAAGAAGAAGTGGAAGAAGAAATAAAGATGAAAGAATTGGTAACAGTAATTACCTCTTCTTTGAAGCGCCTCTTTGAGACCTCCTCTTAGGGAACTACAATTGGTCTTTGAGGAAGACCAGAACCTCTAGGATGTTTCTAGGGAAGTGGAGAAGAGATTTTGGCAGGGGTTGGCCGAGCTTAAGTGCTCAAATTGGTGTGAGGAGGAGGGGGAGGAGGTGTCCTTTTATAAGGGAGGAGAGGGGCACCTTAGGAATATCTCAAAATATTATTTTATATTAAAGTCAAAATCGGTTTATAATGGTTACAAAGGGTCTTATTTCGAAGATAAAGTGGGGATGGGTCGAAATCCTATCAACCAATAGGATTTAGACAAGTTTAGGTTATTATTTTAACCTTATCAATTAGATTTAACTCTAAGTTAAATAATTTAACTTTTACCGTGTCTTTTTGTTTTCTTTCACTATATGGTTAATACACTTACTATAACATTCCAAACGAACCCCAAATTTTTTATTATTAATATATATATCCTTATCTAAGTCATTTGGCCGAAACTTAGATTTTTAGGAATAAAATAACAATTAATAATATAATATTTGATTTAAAAACTATTTTGTGTCAATTTTGACACTATTTGATATATGATTTTTGTGAAAGTCATAACAGAATTATATGTTCGCAACAAGTTGATTAAATCAACACTAATATATCATATTAACCTAGAAAATTAGTTTAAGTCATAAAAAGTCTCAAATTACATTCATTTGAGCATTTATAACATCAATTATGTTAATATTCCTTTAAAAGGGTAATTACTGCATCATCATTGTGTCATAAATAAATTAATTTATTTAAAGTCTAAAAATTATAAATAAAATATCATTATGTATGAAATATTTTTATCTTTCTAATGAATATTTATAGTCGAATTTATCTTATGTATAACCCCATATAAAAAATGTTTTAGTTATTAAACTTTGATTTTAACTATTTTAACTATTCATTAAATAATATAATATTAAATGTCATAATCTAATCCAAGTGGACCTAAATGGTCATATTATATTCATATGGTTGATTTTGGTCGAATTACACTTATCCAATAGAATTATGATATGTGTTAGGGTAATAGTAATATCATATTTACCCTTAGTTACCCTATTTACTATTAACCGTGGTAAAAAAAAGTAAAAAGTAACTATTCACCAAAAATTATTTTCATCTCATTGAACCACATTTTACTTACTGACATCAACCGTGTCTCTCGGATTTTTGAAATTCCATTCACAGAAGCGGTAAAATTAATATTTATGAAGAAATTAATTTTTTTTAACTACCACTTAGTAGTTTCACTATTCATAAAAAATTGATGTTTTTGAGAACAATGCCAAAATTTCATCCTAAGCTACATTTCATATTCCGAATTCAAAAATGAAGTCTATTTTACCAAATTCATATCATATAATTTGCATTATTTAATTTTATAATTAAATCCCGCTGTTAAAACAAATAGCGTGTTTTTAAGAAACAATATCTATCAAAAGATTGACACTTGATTATGTCTGGTTTAAATGTGCAATTACATCCAATGACCAACATTGTATTAAATTGTAAAAATATATTCTAAATATACTTTAAAACTACTCCAATTAATAATTTATCACTATTAATTATTTCGATTAAAAAACTTGTTTTTTAATTATAATTTAGTAATTTTCACTATTCATCAGAATATGAAAGTTATCCGAAATGTACCAAAATTTCACCTTAGGCTAAATTCGATACTCCGAATCCAAAAATGAAGTTCATTTTGAAAAATAAGATTTACATAATTTTAAAAAGTGGTTATTACTATTCATACCGGCTAGTTTTAATAATATTTTAATAGCATATCGTTGTTTAGTGAAACTCGGTATTGCGTATTACACACGCTATCGAGGAAGATCGCGATTGTAATGCAAGGCAAGTCAAGGATGCGTGTTGTGCAAGCTCCTTTTGGTGTAGCGTACAACACAAGATATTAATAAAATTAAAAAGAATATTTTTTATAAAATCTTGGGCTGTTACATTCTACCCCCCTTAAAATGAATTTCGCCCTCAAAATTCGTCGGGGTTATAAATGGTTTACTATTTGAAAGTTTCTTTAATAGAAACCCACATCGTAAAAAGGAATATCAAAACCAATCTTTAAAAACAAAAGTATGAAACGTAACGGTTACCCAAATAAACTAATCATTGGGTTTCCACATAGGTGAAAATATGGATATGGAAGAGAAATCTAACTATCATGTTCTGATGGAGAGTGGTAGAGAACATGGCTATGGAAAATCCAGTAATCACAAATCCATAAATTTGTGACGATCTAAGGTACCATCCGATTCATCAGGTATAAGATCACTAGGACAACATTTTTGGTTTTCAAGATCATTTCCCTAAAGTTGAAAATTTGAATTAGAATAATTACTTACTTTATTTTGGACCAATCTCACTGTTGTTCGTGCCTTGAACAATTTCCACATCATCACATAAATAAATGAAGTTGAATTTGTTATTTGTGAAGTGTTATCAGATTATGTGATAGAATGACGGGTCATTCCATTTGTCTCAAACAAAAGGTTAGAAAAAGTTATTAAATATACATAAGTCATTCTATAGTGAGATTAATCATATATGGTTCCTAAAATGGACTTATACTTCATATATCATACTGCTTAATATAATAAAACTAGTTTCTACTAAAGAGGGACTTCCTGTAGGCCAGTGGTAGACGATAAAGGCCAGTCGCACTTCGGTTGTGGGTTCGATTCCTACAGCCTTGTCCGACGCGATGGGCTGTCGCTCGTCATGCAGGTTGTCCTTTTTTTAAAACTACAATACTATAACATCCTATCAATAATATCAAAAAAAGAACTTCTTTAGGCTTATCCATAATACTGCAGTCCACTTTCATAACATAATGAAAATGATTACCAGAGATTTAATACCATCGTTGATCCCCATAAGATATGTCTTGTTGGTCACATTCTAAACATTCAAAGTCCTTAATCATGTATTCACTTGAATACCTTAGTGAAAACATGAATGCAGTTTAAAGTTAACACTTTCCACATACCAAAATCCTCAAAATTCTATATACTCAAACCATGACATCACTTAGTCCTTATATCAATCATGAGCTCATGAATACAATCAAACATCTCATTATCTTCTTATCCTTTCATTATGCACTTATCATCTACTTTCCAAAATATTTGAATCACTAATCATAGTTATTGGTACCTTTAAAATTATTGAAAACCACAATAGACCAATACTTAAATATTTCAACACAACATAAAAGTACCTCATCAACATTATTCTTGAATACCAATACATAAACACTTTAGTCCATCCACATCAATGATTATCCTGGAATAAGTCCTTCCTTGATTTAGAAGTAACTTTTTAGGTCAGGGCATTGAGTTGGGTAATGCCCATGTTCTCCACAAATAAGACATTGAACTCCATAACAGTCTGTCACTCTATGACCCTTTTCTCCACATAGATAACATCGGTCCCTCCATTTGAGGTATTCCTCAAGGTTCTTCTTCCCTTCTTTAGAAATCTCAATCTTCCTTTCTTTATGCTCCTCAACATGCTAACATGCATAATAGTCTATCTTCCTCTTCTTTGAAGAATTAGGCATACCACTAAATTTCACCTTGTTAATCATATATCGCGATGATTGATTCGGCATAATCACAACATCTTTCTCTCTAGGCATTACACAATTTTGTTGATCATAGTCACCAATTTGTCCATTGGATTCAATGTTAAATGAATTCCTTTTGGTTCCCTCCATTAACTAAAACACAAAAATAATTTTGTGAGAATCAAAAATCATGCTAGAGAAACAACATAGTAAAGGGAAAGTATCCTCAATACCTAACTTCTTAGGTTTAATCTAATATCATTACCATAGTTCTAGGAATATATCCTATTCGTATACTTATCCTTAGGGACATCCCTAGACATACCTTATAAATATCTCTAGGGATCTCACTAAAGTTCTCGCATCCTAGTTTCCAAAGGTTGACTAAACCTTTCCTCTGATACCAACTGTAGAGACCCGTATCTTGACGTACATTGACATTACATTACTTTTGCGGAATACTTAGTACATAACAAAAACACACACACAAGGATCGTAATAGTTTAGTGTCTTTGGAAACTCGGAATATAATCTTCTAATCGTGGTGAAAGATCTTCAAAATCTCCCATAAAGATCTTCCTTTTTTTACCTAAAACCTTTCTTTATATCCTGGGGAAAAGAAAACATAAAATGGTGAGCTCAAATGCTCAGTAAGGGTATACAAAAGAAATAAAAATCATATCATATCTTTTTGAAAATCATAACCTGCAAAAGAGATCATAATATCTTAACATGGAACAAATCATAGAAGTGAAAATGAGATCACCATAATCATAACATGAAACTTGAAACTTTGTGGCATGCACACATAATCATGGAAAATCATTTCTTGTTAGTCATGACTCATTGCCAAGACTATCTTAGTGGACAAAGTCCCTTTCTGAATCGAGTAACCCTTGTTTCAGTCCTGTTTCACTGAACCGGTATAACATACCGTTCCAGCCCTGTCTATCTCATGAGATAAAAAATCTTTACCCAATGCATTGGAGGGAGATATAGGTCCCACCCATCTTATAATGAATCCTTTCTTATGTGTGCCACATAATCATAAATCATACATCATAGCGTAACCCATGTAATAAAAATGACATCATAAAACAATTCATATAAGATAAAGGAATTCATAAAAATAATTCCATCACAACATGATCAAATCAATGTAATAATAGGGATAAAAACAGAACCCTTTATTATCTTAGATGGAAAATAATTTTAATAAAACACTTGAACTTCATTCTTGAGTAAAATATCATTTCCTCTTCAAAAACATTTTTCCTTTCATAACATGTCATACAACTTTAAAATAAAAGAAGTTGATTAAAAATAAACTTGAAAACTTGTAAAGGAAGCTTCTTGGAAATCATGTTTTAAAAATCCATTCAAGCCGTATAAGTTAAAAAAAACATACTTCGTACTTTTGTCGGAAAAGTCAAAAAGTACCTCGTACGACAAAAGATTCCTTTCATACATATTACTAAAAACTCACCGAAGGGTAAAAATGGATTTAAACAATTGTAGGTGGATAGAAATAATATTACATATTGATGAATCATGGATGTGGATGATAAAATACACCCCAGTGAATACTTACGAATAAACAATCTCGGATAAAAATGAGATTGTGATATTTCCCTTACCTTAGGTCCGACTTGCTTTGTAAGTGTCCGAAACTACTGTATAATGATTTAAATCATGTTATTGACTTATTACAGAATCATATTCATTGTTATGATATCATATATGGTTCACTTATGAAATTATATTACCCGTTCTTTTGTAAATTCCATGTTAAAGAATCGTTTCATTTATCGTAGGTGTTTTGAGTTGTTGTTCTTGACATCATTATTACTTATATCATGATCTACTTACTTCCAGAATATAAAATATGATTTATATATCATATATATTCAGTATATATATATATATAATAGATAGATAAATAAAATGAAAAACACCGTTCATGGAGACGGTAGTCCGTACGTACGCATGAACGCTGTTTTACTTTCTTTATTGTCTTGAAATGGAAGTAAGTAGATGACATACATTTATATATTTATATACATAAATCCAGTAACTTTATAATGTCATATATTTCATTATTATTTCTTATATATACTTTATAATCATTCTTAAATGGTTAACATGGAGAATGAATCTCATCGCGTCGTGGAGACGGTAGTCCGTACGTACGCACGAGCGATGATATCATTTCCATAAATATTGAACTGAATTGGATTGGATTATACAATATATCAGAATCAATATTATGTGGTAATAACTATGTATAGTTATTCTTTACACCATTATACCCATCCATGTAAGGTGGTGGTGGAAAATAGATTACACCACGGCGTGGAGACGGTATTCCGTACGTACGCACGCGCGGTGATTTCTTTTTCCATAGGATGGATAGATGGTGAAATAGGGTTGTTTCATACTTATAATAACATATCAGTATATGAGTGGTACTGATGTTATTACTTCATAATGAAACAACCTAAGAAGAAGAAGTGGAAGAAGAAATAAAGATGAAAGAATTGGTAACAGTAATTACCTCTTCTTTGAAGCGTCTCTTTGAGACCTCCTCTTAGGGCACTACAATTGGTCTTTGAGGAAGACCAGAACCTCTAGGATGTTTCTAGGGAAGTGGAGAAGAGATTTCGGCAGGGGTTGGCCGAGCTTGAGTGCTCAAATTGGTGTGAGGAGGAGGGGGAGGAGGTGTCCTTTTATAAGGGAGGAGAGGGGCACCTTAGGAATATCTCAAAATATTATTGTATATTAAAGTTAAAATCGGTTTATAATGGTTCCAAAGGGTCTTATTTCGAAGATAAAGTGGGGATGGGTCGAAATCCTATCAACCAATAGGATTTAGACAAGTTTAAGTTATTATTTTAACCTTATCAATTAGATTTAACTCTAAGTTAAATAATTTAACTTTTACCGTGTCTTTTTGTTTTCTTTCACTATATGGTTAATACACTTACTATAAAATGCCAAACGAACCCCAAATTGTTTATTATTAATATATATATCCTTATCTAAGTGATTTGGCCGAACCTTAGATTTTTAGGAATAAAATAACAATTAATAATATAATATTTGATTTAAAAACTGTTTTGTGTCAATTTTGACACTATTTGATATATGATTTTTGTGAAAGTCATAACAGAATTATATGTTCGAAACAAGTTGATTAAATCAACACTAATATATCATAGTAACCTAGAAAATTAGTTTAAGTCATAAAAAGTCTAAAATTACATTCATTTGAGCATTTATAACATTAATTATGTTAATATTTCCTTAAAAGAGTAATTACTGCATCATCGTTGTGTCATAAATAAAATAATTTATTTAAAGTATAAAAATTATAAATAAAATATCATTATGTAGGAAATCTTTTTAGCTTTCTAATTAATATTTATAGGCGAATTTTTCTTATGTATAACCCCATATTAAAAATGTTTTATTTATTAAACTTTGATTTTAACTATTTTAACTATTCATTAAATAATATAATATTAAATGTCATAATCTAATCCAAATGGACCTAAATGGTCAT
Source organism: Viscum album (assembly GCA_963277665.1). Taxonomy (NCBI): domain Eukaryota; kingdom Viridiplantae; phylum Streptophyta; class Magnoliopsida; order Santalales; family Viscaceae; genus Viscum; species Viscum album. Next base: position 1,296,173,936 of record OY728158.1, read on the forward strand.
ATTATATTCATAAGGTTGATTTTGGTCGAATTACACTTATCCAATAGAATTATGACATGTGTTAGGGTAATAGTAATATCATATTTACCCTTAGTTACCCTATTTACTATTAACCGTGGTAAAAAAAAGTAAAAAGTTACTATTCACCAAAAATTATTTTCATCTCATTGAACCACATTTTACTTACTGACATCAACCGTGTCTCTCGGATTTTTGAAATTCCATTCACAGAAGCGGTAAAATTAAGATTTATGAAGAAATTAATTTTTTTTAACTACCACTTAGTAGTTTCACTATTCATCAAAAATTGATGTTTTTCAGAATAATGCCAAAATTTCATCCTAAGCTATATTTCATATTCCGAATTCAAAAATGAAGTCTATTTTACCAAATTCATATCATAGAATTTGCATTAATTAATTTTATAATTAAATCCCGCTGTTAAAACAAATAGCGTGTTTTTAAGAAACAATATCTATCAAAAGATTGACACTTGATTATGTCTGGTTTAAATGTGCAATTACATCCAATGAACAACATTGTATTAAATTGTAAAAATATATTCTAAATATACTTTAAAACTACTCCAATTAATAATTTATCACTATTAATTATTTCGATTAAAAAAGTTTTTTTTAATTATAATTTAGTAATTTTCACTATTCATCAGAATATGAAAGTTATCCGAAATGTACCAAAATTTCACCTTAGGCTAAATTCGATACTCCGAATCCAAAAATGAAGTTCATTTTGAAAAATAAGATTTACATAATTTTAAAAAGTGGTTATTACTATTCATACCGGCTAGTTTTAATAATATTTTAATAGCATATCGTTGTTTAGTGAAACTCGGTATTGCGTATTACACACGCTATCGAGGAAGGTCGCGATTGTAATGCAAGGCAAGTCAAGGATGCGTGTTGTGCAAGCTACTTTTGGTGTAGCGTACAACACAAGATATTAATAAAATTAAAAAGAATATATTTTATAAAATCTTGGGCTGTTACACTGCCCCTCCACCATGGGATGTACATTCCATCTTCTGACCCCATACATGATGTTGGGGAGGCACACCATCACCGACCCAAACAGTTTTCTACTTCAGCATCTCCCCCAGGTAGGACACCTCCCAGCTTTTGTCATACTCCTTCACCAACCCATAGACTATTGTGGGAAGAGGCAACTCGTTCTGCATCTTCCCATCTTCTCGTGTGAACATGAGACACATTTGTCTCATCACGAATGGGTGATCCTCATGGAGCACCATCAAATATACATGTGGGGTCAGTATCTACAAGCACCAAAATTTCCTTACAAATCATTGCATGGTGTACGACTCACAGAGGGGTTCAGGGTCCACCCATGCCACTAGGACACTACCTCAAAAGGCCAGGATGTAAAACCAATTCTCTTCTAGTCCTCGACCATCATCAGTGAATACACCCGTTGGAAACGTGAATGGGTGAAATTTGAACTCCTCCACCTTCCAGACCCTGTTCAGTAACGACTACATGATCAGCTTGGCTGGAAAGCTCCTTGTAGCATTCATAATGGACAATCAGAAGTTTGAATCGGAAGGGGATATGGGGTTCGGATATTCATATACCCCCCCTTACATGCATCATTATTCACCCATACAGGATGTGGAATGGCCTGCATATTCTCGGTGGATTCATCTCACCACTAATATGCCACCACACCTTATACAGATTGGCACGCATCGGGATCCCGAGGATGACCTGCCCTCCAGTCTCCAGCATCGACAACATGATAAATGTGCTTGGTTGCACGCCAATGCTTGTGTCCCTCACTGGCAGGATCCAGCCGCAGATGAGCACCTTAATAATGATCTCCAACCTCACTACATGTTTCTTCTCATTACTGACATTGAATCCCTATGTCATCCACTATTTGTCCTCTATGATCCGTAAGTGAATGCCCACCTTGCCCCGTTGGGCCCCATTTGGGAATGTTTGAGGCCTCATCAGAAATTGCATGTCTTTTGGAATGTTCAAGAACTTATTGATCCACTGTCTAAAGTGGGTGTCCCTCACCGACTGCTTATCCTCTCCCAGCACCATGTTCCTCAACACCATCACCAGCAGTGGCATTTTTTCATTATTCCTCCCACACACACATGACTGGGAATATCTAATCATACATCTCCCCTAGTATTGGGTCCCCTAATATCTGATATAGGTCCCATAAACTGATGTTGACCTCTCCAAGGTGCAAGTGGAATGTATTGGTCCTCGACGACCATCATCTCAACAACTGCAGCATCATCTATTTCAGATGTTAAATATGGAATTTTGGGGCCCAAGCTACCTCTTACAGGCCAAATCTCATCATAATTTCCCTAATTTCTTCACACAAGGCACCTACCAAGTAATCCCAGGCCCATTCTTCAGTGATGTTTCTACATTGGCACAAATCCCACTCATCGGACCACCCCTTTCTGAGGTTCCTCAGACACACCATCAAGATAGTGTGGTACAGAGGGGGGGGGGGAGATGTCTCTTTCAGATGCTCCTTCTAATATATGTTGTTCAGTTTATTGTATAGGCAGTCGACATTAACATGCGTGAAGTTCTCCCGGGCATGGCCGTCAGCTACCATGAATCACTGGTGATGGAACGACTTGCTTTTGAACCGGTTTTTTGGCTCATCCCTACCCGCTTCAAGGATGAAGACGTAATCCCTTTGTCCAATTCTATACAAGGGAAGCCTCTTACACATCAGGTTGTTCTTTTGGCTTTCCTACAGTAGTGCCACTAGTGAACTATGTTCGGAGTGGCTCCACCAGAACTCCCATATTCCCGAGTTAACCACTATCTCATCCCTCTTAGAATCATCCACAAGGACCCCCTAGCAAGCTCTTGGTAAGCCATTCAGTTTTTGAGTTTGGGCATTTTTTGTTTTGGTTCGTGAAGCTCATTTGCAGAACTCATTCATGGAGGATTTTCACGAAGACTATTCACAGAGCCCGACCCCGGCCTTTAGACGCAATTCACAGAGTGCACTTTCGCAATGTCAAAGACTCGTTGTGCGCCATGAATCATAAGTCTCAATTCGTGGATAGAAATCATGGATTATGTGGTGCTTTGTCAATCAAGAGCTCTAAAATCCAAAATCACAGATATTTTAAAGGACAAAATAGTGGTCTGCTCCAACATTTATAGGAAAAGTCCCTTGGTGCATTGCGGCGCAACGTACCACGGTGAGCTTCATGACCCGCTCATCCTTCCCATCGCCTCTCAACTTCGCGAGCCTCCTTCATTAGTCATCTTTACAAGGATTCTTTGCGATCGATGAAAGATTTTGGAAATTGACCCTTAGATTTTGACCCTTGAATTCTCCTGGGCTCCAAGTCTGAGGGGGGAATTGATTGGAGACAGAATATGGGAACAGTGAGAACTGACCTAAACCCTATGGGGATGCCTCGCAAAGACCATTCACGGACCCCCTATGGCCCCATTTTTTACACCCATCTCCCCCTTCGAGAAGTATCCATGGAGAAAGGAGGCGGGGTGCTTTGAGAACCCATTTGACATTCGCGCACCCACCACGGATCAAGGAGGTGGGTTCCTCTAAGAAACCCATATGACTTTCACAAAACCACCAGAGAGCAAGGAGGTGGGGTGCTCCATGAATCCCTTGACGTTCAAAAACCCACCACAGAGAAAGAAGGCCAGCTACTCGTTGAACCCATTGGGTATTCGTGTACCCACAGCGGAGCAAGCTCTATCTTCATACCGAGCAAGCTCTGCAACATGATGCCTCTTGCCAATAAATTTTTGGCTCCCCTCGATCCCAAAGGACAGATCCTCTGACCTTTCACCTTCATAGCTCCCAAATTACGATTAAATCTAATCTCTATGAACCATAAGTTCTTCAAGGTACTTTTTCCCTACGAAGTGAATCCACCTTTGCATGAATTTGGCTCCTCTTTAGTGAGGGATTCCCTTCGTAGATCCCAGAAGCCTCTGCGAAGGAAGGGGATCCCCAAGGGGACTCGGGTCTTTTTAGAGAACGTAGGCTTTGTGATGTACCCTTTATAAAGCTATGACCCAGATGCTAAGGTAGGGTCCTTATGCTTTGCGATGCACATTGTTTCACAATGCAATGATTCAGAAGGAACACTTTCTTTTCGAGGCACTGCTCCGCGGATTCGGTTCCACTTCATGATGCATCTACCATATTCACCTATGACCTAATTTTATTTTGGGATACTTCTCATCATGATGCACACTCCATCATGAAGCCCCTTCACTTCACAGAGCACCAGTGATTTACAAGGCTTCATTCATTTAACTCCTTTTCACCATAACCCCTTTTACTATGCAACCCTCCAGGTTTGTACAATGTGATTTCAAAGACCATTGGGTGGTACTTCCCATCGTGTTTCTTCACCTCATTCGTCTTCTCGTAAGAAAGATAATGGCTATTTCTTAATCGTATATCCACACTAATGTGGACCCCTCAATGGATCACAACATAACACACCATCACCCTGGCATTGCTGCTACCTTCCCTTCCCCATGGGGCATGAGGTTTTAGTTATGTATGTCTTAAGGAATACCTAGTGAACACCCTTGTCTAAGCTAAAGTACATTAAAATTCCAAATGCCATCGTCCTCAACACATGACGCTAAATTGTGACCTAACCTCATGCATCATATGCGGGGTTCCCCACCTTTTACATTCTGTACGTCCACTGGTCTCTACGTGAGTCAAATAATTCTCACATGGAATGATATCCTATTTATCAAAACAGCGCCTGTCCACGGGGAATTGGAAACCACCTTTATGTATTCCATTAGCATTTCATGCAAGAGGTAGCACCCATATTCCTTCTATCTTCCTCAGTGATGAGGACCCGAGAGGGGTGAATGGGAAATGAATCCCTCCTTTATTCGGTGCCAAATCCCTCTCCCTCTGGGCTTTGTCACCACCAGTGCCTCCACCATGGAGTAAGTCCATATCTCCTTCACCCTAGGCTGCTAACCACACATAATCCCATGATTCCTCTTTGGGATGAAGCCTATGTGTACGCCCCTGTTTTCTTTTTGGGCTTCCAAGTACATGTAATCCCCCATTCCAGTTCTCACGAATACACCTTCCACGATGTGATCGACAGGCTTTTGCTGCCTCTTGTTTCTCACACCGAGAATGACTCACATGTGATTTGAGTAAGAATCGACCATGACATCCTCTCCTGGAATCCTGGACTGTGATCCCTAAACATAATCCAGCCTAAACTATGAGAACTTTTATCTTTTCCAAGGAATAGTATATAGGAAGCCACCCTATGTTTCATTCCCACCATCCATTGGTTTCAACCCCCCTTCATTTCGGTTCCCACCAGCCCTGCCCGAACTAAGGGGACATTGATCCTTCCCAAGACAAGGTACGTATGAAGTCATCATGAGGTTCTAGACCACCATCCTATTGTTCCAACACCCCTTCAAGTCAATTCCCAGCAACACGAATTATGGGGACATTGATCCTCACCAAGGCAAGGTTCGTAAGAAGCCTTCCCGAGGTTCAATCCCAACACCCGTTGGTCCAAAACATCTTAATGTTGGTCCCACTCCATCGAAACTACGTGGACTTTTATACTAGCCTAGGAATTTTACCTAATAAGACTTCTTGAGGTTTAATCCAAACAACTGTTGGTTCCGACCCCCTTCACGTCAGACCACCTTCGTCCAACATAATGATAAAATGCATGCCCCTTTTTCGTCATATAAGATGTTAAAATGAATCCACCATCTCGAAGTACATGGGCTTTGAAAAATGTCTCTAATACAGGGTATGTAGGAATCCACCATGAGGTTCTACCACATCAAGTGGTAAGATGATATTAATCCATCCAGTGGTAAGTCGTTGTGACCCTATCCAGCTGTAATCCATTGTGACCCCATCCAACGGTAAGTCGTTGGGACACCATCTAGCAGTAGGATGTTTTCAACACAAACCCTACGGTATTCCATTATCGTCCCTTCTGTTGGGACCCTTATATCTTGTCCGTACTAGTTTCATAAGGCCATCTTCAAGCAGCTAAACATGTGTAACTCCCATTATATCATATGGTCGCTATCCTTTGTGCACACCCTGATTCTATACCCCCATATTGAACTACATGGACTTTGATTCCCTGCAAATGGGATACACAGGAGGAATCTTCGATGATCAATCCCAACATCACCATCGCCCATGAGTCGACTCCTTCCCATTCTCCATCCACTTGACTTGACCATCCATTATTCAACTTGATTCTTACCTAGGCTGCCACATCCCGATGAGATCATGAAAATTCACCTCTTTACTGCCCCTATCAGAAACAGGGTAACTAACCACATGTTATCCCCGACATCATTGTTCCCCCCAGGATTTTCACCAATATAATCCACTACAGAAAATGTTCCGATAATTTTGATATATCTCTGCTAGAAGTAAAACTCATGGCATACCCTGTGTTAAACATGGGAAGCTGAAAAAAACCTCAGATACATGGATATGTGATATTATTCCTCTCATTCAACGTTGTATGGCTCGGGCTTCTTCTCCATTGAGATGCCCTATAATAAATGGAAGAAACCCAGAGGCGCTATTGTTCTAGTGTCTATACATGCTAGTGATGTCCAACATAACTACTCCACCGACCGAAGGTTGTTGCCCTGACCAGACCCCTTGGACTATCCTGACATAAGTAGTGTTATTAATAATAATCCATAAAGAAATGGCACTGAGAAGAGTTTCATAAACAACGTCTTATTCTATAAGGGAGATCTAGGCAAGGTGATGAGTTCCAAGGTGGAATGAATAGAAGTAAAAACTGACATCTCATCATCCTGTTTCGATCAAAGAGAAAACGTCCCTAAATAAGTGAAGAATGCCGCCCACCAATGGAATGATGGAAGTCAGGGAAACAGCTGCGTGTCCTAGACAGATGGATTCACACACCCTGGAAAAAGCATCAGAAATGTATATGAAGAGTGTTTGTGAATTGTTCAATCACCCAGAACCATTAACTTTAAATGATCGATGTTATTTGTGATGTGAACCAACTATCATTGCAAAATTCCCTTAACCGCATTTTGGTGGGAAGGCGCTATAAATTTATTAGCAATTAGATTGTTTATGTAACATCCCAAGTAATTATAGAATAATACATTTTCATATACAATAATATTTATCAATTAGATAATAATTTTATTCCAAAGGGGGCACGTTTTCTGATATCTTACTCGACATGAAACAACATGTTTCTCTAAAATCTTACATTCCACATAAGAATGAGTTATACTGAAAAATGATACATTATTAATATTATTATTTTAAATGATAGTCAACAAATGTTAGTTTTACTACCAGTAATGAAAATAACTAACTATATAATTTCTACACTAGTTTGTTAAATGTTTTTGCATTCATCAAATAAATTTTAGTGGCATAAAATGAGAATAAATACAATTTTAAACATGTGAAACTCTAATATTTTTAAAAGGTAGTTTTACCTCCTTTTGATGTAAAACAATTTATTATATTGAGTTTTCAGAACTTTTATATGTTTTATTTGACAAAATATAATTTTTATTTGGAAGTGAGACATCATTATTTACATTAGTTGAAATTTTTGTATTTTTCAGATAAAATTCATATTTTAATGAATATGGGTAAAATACTACATTTTAATTCAACACTTCCTCTTGTATAATTTATTATAATTTTAATGTCATCATTTTAATTGGTTTTAAAGTATAATTTGACTATTTTTTTCCATTTCATCCAATGTTGGTCATTGGAAGTATTTTTATATGGATATTTAAAATAAATACATGTCAATATTTTAATGGTTTTTACATTTAAAAACCCCATTTTCTCATTCCGATAATGGGATTAAATTTAAATTCATCATTTCAAATTATATGAATGAATTTTAAAAAACTAACATACATGTTTGTAATAAGTCCGAAAATTGTGAAATAATATTATCAAAATAATTTAGTTGATTACTAATATAATTATTTAAATTATCATAGTTAAATGGTAAATCCGGTAAGTAATGGTAAAAATAATATTAAAATAATATAAAACTTCCCAAACACATGTCCTGATAATATTTTATGAGTTATGGACAATGAAAAAAATCCGTGGGATGATAATTTTACCATTGGAATCTAGTGGGAGTGATTATGATGTTTATAACATTTAATATAAAGTAATGGAAAAAATATCATAAACATGACTTTTATTATTAAAATAATTATACTTTGTTTTTATATACGTAATATCATTGACTATAAATAGCCTTTATAAAGTCAAACAAATCACCAACATAATGATAGTTCATATTTTTTTTAAACATTAAATAATAAACTTTAATTATGACATAATGATGATGCAATGATTTCTTTATTAATAAAATAATCAAATATATGATATTTTAAATATTAAAATATATATTATATAACATTATTTATGTAATACAATAATTTTATTGGATAATATTGCATTTTATATGATTTTAAATGGTTTGTTTCATTGTTATCTCTATGTTGGAATCTATTTCAATTATAAAAATCGAATTGTGTCTAAATTGGCATAAATATTTCTCTTAAATTAATATATTAATACATTATTTAAAACGTAAAAAATTGAATATAATTTACAAATTTATTATTATAAGGTATAAATGTTCATAATAATCCATTCATGAGATGTTAATCCCAAAAAAGCATAATTTATAACCTCTTAATATTTAATCGTTTGTTTCCTCAATTCAAATTAAATGTGTATAATTAAGAGTAATCCGAAAATATAAGGTTTAGAGGAAAATAATTAATTGTTTGAAAATTATTGGATGAGATAATTTTAAACTATATTCATCTTATCTTCTAGTTAAATGAGTTTTTGATTTTTTGGAAACGAAATTAAATTTTTATTAATTTAATACTTTAAATAATTCCATGAGTGTCTCTACCATCTCCAATAAAAATTCAAACCTTCCTCACTATTACGTCCACTTACAAATTAATTTTATTTGGCCAATATCAACTAAAAAAACATTCATAGAATCCCTCACCAAATTCTTGAGGCCATATTTTAGGAATAAAGCCCTTCTTTGAGGTGATTACGTGTTCATCAAGGGCAATCAACTAAAGAATAAATATTATTTTATTTATGTATTTATCTTTTATTTATTATTAATTTTCATTCATATTGTAAAACCCCGACCCCAGCTACCTAGAGTCAGTGCATTACTTCTTAACATTGGCATGATCACAAAAGATCAAGTCTCGAAAGGCCGATTAGTTTAGTAGCCTTGGAAACACTAGATACATTCATAAATGTTACATTACATTATAAGGTGAAAAACTACAATAACAAAGTCCTTATAGTCCACACTCATATCCTCTTCTGACTATCCCTGCAGGTCATTCATAAAATACTTCTTCACATCCTGGAAAATTTTAAAACATTGAAAGGGGTGAGCTCAGATGCTCAGTAAGGCTAACAATATTTAGGAAGCTCTCATAAATAAACATAAACATTTTAGGCAATGTATAACTAAAACAAAAGCCTTTTAAACTTGAACATCAACATAATATGGAAAAAGTAAAATGAGATAATCCAATTTACCTCTTCACATTGATATTCTACTGGTCGAATAATCGCATGAAATATCAATAACCACTTTCATAATGATGGAATCCATAATGCCAGACTATCATAACCACGTAGCCAAGGCCTCGTGGAAAGACCACAAATAAGATTTTGTCAAGGCCTCGTGCCAATACACTAGTTTGTCTCATGATACCTGCTGATGCATTGAGGAGCTATAGTGGGCTCCACACGTCACTTATTAAGTCCAATGCATCCCTCATATGAATAGGTTTAAACATATCATAAACCATAACATAATCGTATCACATAAAACATGCATAAAGGAAACATAACATTTCCACATTTCAATCACAAGATATCAATAAAACACATTGATATAATAAAAACACTTTCAAAACCATTTTCAATAACAAAAAAAAAAGAAAAGTAAAACATGTTATTTATTTTTCAGTAAAAAAAAGTGATGGCTTTTAGAGGAAGCCGAAACTCAAATAATGGTCATGGCAGCGGAGAATTCATTGTTGCCGCATACATACGAAAAAAACATCCCCTTTTTTCATTTAGTAAACGCTTCGTATAAAAATATTCCTTTTGAATAAACATAAAAGTCAAAGGGGTTTATACACCGTATAAAAGAAAGTTGTATATAAAACCAAATATGCCTCAATGATAGGAGATTGAGACGAAGTCCTTAAAAAATAATTTTTAAAATAAAATAGACTTATTATGTGTATTCACTATAGGTACACATAAAGGAAGTAAAAACACAAAATAGGACATAATAATATCATGACATAATTTGAATGTAGGAGATTAACCCAAAGAATAGAATTTGGGTTAATAAATTCCCTTACAAAGATCAATTTTTTTATATAAAATAGATCTATTATGTGTATTCACTATAATTACACATAATGAAAGTACAAATACAAGATAGGATATAAGAATATCATGACGTAATTTTAAAGTAGGAGATTAACCAAAAGAATAGAAATTGGGTATAGAAATTCCCTTACAAAGATCATTTTTTTAAATAAAATAGATCAATTATGTGTATTCACTATAATTACACATAACGAAAGTAAAAAATACAACATAGGACATAATAATATCATGACGTAATTTGAAAATAGGAGATTAACCCAAAGAATGGAAATTGGGTTAAGAAATTCCCTTACCTCGCATCTGACTTTACTCAACCGTTCTTTAACCTCCTGAATAATAAACTAGAGTTAATATCTACCTTATTAAGAACCATTTTCAATTTCATTATCCTTTTTATATCACTTATTGCAATGTTATGAACATTATGTAATTATTTAGGTTAATAACGGTCGTTTTGTCGATCTTTGGTACTTGAGTCAACAATAAACTTCTTATAATTACAAGTTGTTCATGTTGTGAAATATCCATTATATCCAGAATTATATTCATGATGTAGATATCATATATATCATATATATCTAGTATATAAATTCATTCATAATATTACGTAACATTTAGAGGTAAGAAATGAAATGCACCATTCATGGAGACGGTAAGTCGTACGTAAGCATGAACGATACTTTCATTTCTATTTCATATTTAATGGAATGAAATCATAATGATATAAATGTATAATATAATTACAGTATAACATATCATATAATACCATTTACTCCATCATTTAGACATCCCACGTATGGTATTAACGATTCAAATCACCTTGAGGGGGCGGTAGTCCGCACTTCCTAAAATGAAAATATCGCGTTTACCCATAATGGAAACCATAAAGGTATGCCATAAATGAAAAATAAAAAATCATAAGGAAAAAAACATAATATATATCATATATAAAAATATTGTCATCATAATGTCCACCATTAGAGGTGTTATATGACTGTTGAACAATCATCATTTCGTGAGGCAAAAATTCGTCATCCACAGAAACAGTATGTTCTTTAACCATTAGATGTAGGTGTGTGTAAGTGTAGCACGAATACTTCTTATAACAACATCCTAGTATATTTAGGATACTGGTGTTGTTACAAAAGAAATGAATAAAAAGTGTTCAGGGGGTTGGAGAAGAAAAATAAAACAAAACAACATTAGAGAGGACATTACCTTAAAATCGGGTAACTCTTTTTGATTTGAGCAAAAGGCTTCCTTGTGAAGAGTTCTGCCCAATGTGAGGCATCTAGGAGTAATAGGGGGAAGTTGGGAGAGTATTTGGGCAGAGGTTGGCTGATCCAAATGGCTTGAAAGTGTGAATGAGGTGGTAGAGGTGGGGGCATTTTATAAGTGTAGAGGAGGGGCACTCTTGTAAAGTAAAGAAAAGTCACTATATTTTAAAATGGTATTCGGATTTAAGAGGTCCCACATTGATATAATTCGAGGATATGGTGATAAGGGTTCTAAATCCACCCATCCAATAGGTTTTGGACATGTGTATGTCTTAGATATTACATTATCATTCCATTTTATTTAAATCTTTAAATAATGAGGTCATCGCTGCATCATCATGATGTCATAAATAATTTAATTTATTTAATGTCTAAAAATTATAAAAAAAATACTATGATGTATGAAATATTATTAGCTTTCCAATGACAATTTATCGTCAAAATTGTGACTTGTATAACCCCATGTAAAAATTGTTTTAGTAAAACATTTCATGTTTGTGTCATTTTTTACTTTAACATTAAATAAAATGTATTTTTGTAATTTTCAACTAAAGTGGCTCCATGGGGTCCCCAAGTTGACCCATGGATTGTATTGGTCGGACATGGAACATCCAATGAGGGTAGGACATGTGTCATGCTCATCTCATATTATTAAAACATTATTTTTACCTTAAACTACACTAATTACCTCTAATCGCGATTAAGAACTTAAAAGTTATTATTCACCAAAAATTATTTTAATCTCATTGAACCACATTTTACTTCTTAACGACAACCATGTATGTCGGATTTTTGAAATTCAAAACACAGAAGTGGTAAAATTTCATTTAAACGAAAAATTAGTTATTTAACTTCCACTTAGTGGTTTCACTATTCATAAAAAATTGATGTTTTTCAGAACAATGCCAAAATTTCACCCTAAGCTATAATTGATATTCTGAATTCAAAAATGATGTCTATTTTACAAAATTCCAAACATATAAGTTTCATTAATTAATTTTATAATTAATTCCCACTGTCACAACAAATAGCGTGTTTTTAAGAAACAATTTATATAAAAAGATTGACCATTGTTCATGCCCAATTTCAATGTTAAATTAATTCTAATGACCACCATTGGATAAAATGGTAAAATTATATTCTAATTATACTTTAAAACCACTAAATATTATAATTTATCACAATAAATTATTTTGATTAAAAAATTTGTTTGAAGTATTTTTCACTATTCATAAAAAATTGGAAGTTCTCGGAAAATTACAAAAAATTAAACATAGGGTAATTTCGATATTACAAATACAAAAATGAAGTCCATTTTGAAATATAAAATTTCTATAATTTTAAAAAGTGGTTATTACTATTCATAATGGCTACTTTGATTAGTCGCGGTGTGTTAGAACTCGAACTTGCGTACAATGCAAGCTATTGCAATATTGAAAGAGAGGCGTATCGTGGAAGCTCGGGGTGTTACATTCTCCCCTCCTTCAATAAATTGCATCCTTGCAATTTGAAATTTTTCTTTGAAAATAAAAGGTTGAAAATAGAAAATACCTTTATGGAAAACCCACATCAGAAATAAGGTTAATTAAATTTAGCCTTAATAAGAGGGAAAGTGAAATGAAAAAGTCACCACCCAATTATGATCTCGATTAGGAGAACATTGGTGGCAATTAGAGTCATATAATTGGAGGAAAAACGTAAATATTTGTACGGAGTGATTGAGGTCATCAATCACAAACAAGTGTCAAATTGAGGGCCTCAAAGCCTTCAATCTATGTTGATTTAAAATATCATCAGTTCCACAAGACATAAGGTATTAGGATAACACATTTTTTTGTTTTAATATCCCCTTAATAATGGTCAAGAATTAATTTATTCATAGAATAAGATATAGGTATATATATATATTTATGCTTGACAAGTAGAGTTTCCACATTCAACTAATTTCTACCACAAACTCATCTTTCACTCCAAAAGATAACAGAACTCAAAAATATTCTATTTATCCTAATTGTATAAGGTTACAAATATCAACACATACCATTTAGATTAGTAAAACTATTTTTTAATAACCAGGGACTTCCTGTAGGCTAGTGGTAGGTAATAAAGGCCTATCGCACTATGGTTGTGGGTTCGATTCCTGCAGCTTTGTCCGACGTGACGAGTTATTCCCCACCCTGCAGGTTGTCCTTTTCCTAAAACTATAGTATTATAATATTCCAAAAATAATCATCATAAATTTTTTTAACCATAAACAATACTATCCAAAGATCAACTTAATCCATTCCAACCTTTATAGTTATCCAAAATACCTCTGTCCAGACTTTCTCTGAAAGGTCCTTAAATTCCAAAATCTATTGTAACATTATATTCCCCAAACAAAGTAAACTTTCCCTTATTGTCACATACTAAAAATATGATTACCTTCGTCATATTAAAACCTTAATGAAAACAACAAGTACGGTAGTACAATCGTTATTATTATAACCAGTACATCATTGATACAACACTCAAATGAAAAAATTCTTTAATAACAACATAAGAACTCTAATCATTCCTCCTCATGTGTGGTAGTATCATAACTTGATTATTATCCAATAACATCATTTGGGGCATACTCTGATGATTTGGACATTGGTTTGCATAGTGTCCCCAATCCTTGTAGAAGAAGCAATTTACATTTGAGACCATTTTCTTAGCCTTGCAGTCACACACTTTGTGTCCTTTTTCTCTACACTTATAACAAACTCACATTCACTTTAGGCAAGTTCCATGATGTTTCTTCCCACAATTACCACATATTGGAAAATTCTTCTTTCCCTCATCCCTTTATCCATCATTCTCTCTTCCATCCCTTTCGTCTCTTTCTTCGCTTCAAAGCCATATGACTCAGAGAATTATTTACATATCGCATTAACACATGATACTATTTCCTCATATGTTGAGAAAACATGGGAGATTATTTCCATTCTAAATGTTGGCTTAATACCGTGATAGATACGATCCTTCTTACTCTTTGGATCATACGTATTGCTGGAGTTCACATTCCTTCTATTGGGCGCCATTTCTATACAATGGCATAAACTAGGTTAGTTTGTGAATTACAATGAAAAATTCCAAAATTTAAAAATAATTAATGTAAATTGAATGGTTTATGGATATAATCCATAATCATAATAATTTTTTCTTTGAGGAAGTATATACTCATAAACCCTACATAATGGTTTGTAAAGAAAATGAGAATTATCCTAAGAAAATCCCCCAAGAGTGTCGTAACCAAGAGTGCAGCAAGGCCCGTTGTCGTGCACCAGTTCTCGTTTGAGTCTAACTCAAAGCGGTGTTTTCGGGTATTACCCCTAGGTACATCTATGCCAGAGCCGCCTCTACCTACTCGTATCGAGACATGGATGTATTGCTCTGAAAACTCACAAAATCTCTATAATACCAAAATTCTAGGAAGTTCTTCTATACTAATTCTTAAAGTCTGTCTTCGGGCAATGTGCTCTAATCAGAGTTTATCTAAATCTAGTTCTAAGGTTAGTACTAAACTGCCTCTGATACCAACTGTAACGCCCCGACCCTAGCTACCCAGAGTCGGTGCATTACTTCGTAACATTGGCATGATCACAAAAGATCATGTCTCAAAAGACCGATTAGTTTAGTAACCTTGGAAAAACTAGATACATTCATAAATGTTACATTACATCATAAGGTGAAAAACAAAAATAACAAAGACTCCATAGTCCACACTCATATCCTCTTCTGACTATCCCTGCAGGTCATTCATAAAATACTTCTTCACATCCTGTAAAATATTAAAACATTCAAAGGGGTGAGCTCAGATGCTCAGTAAGGATAACAATATTGCGGAAGCTTTCATAAATAATCATAAACATTTAAGGCAATGTATAACTAAAACAAAAGCATTTTAAACTCGAACATAAACATAATATGGCAAAAGTATAATGAGATAATGCCATTTACTTCTTCACATGGATATTCTACTGGTCGAATAATCACATGCAATATCAATAACCACTTCCATAATGATGGAATGCATAATGCCAGACTATCATAACCACGTAGCCAAGGCCTCATGCCATGAACACAAATAAGATTTTGTCAAGGCCTCGTGCCAAGAAACTAGTTTGTCTCATGAGACCTGCCGATGCATCGAGGAGCTATAGCAGGCTCCACCTGTCAATTATTAAGTCCAATCCATTCCTCATATGAATAGGTTTAAACATATCATAAACAATAACATAATCGTATCAAATAAAACATGCATAAAGGAAACATAACATTTCCACATTTCAATCATAAGATATCAATAAAACACATTGATATAATAAAAACACTTTCAAAACCAATTTAGATACCAAAATAAAAGAAAAGTAAAATATGGTATTTATTTTTCATTAAAAAAAGTGATAGCCTGTAGAGGAAGCCGAAACTCAAATAATGGTCACGGCGTTGGAGAAGTCATTTTCGCCGCATACGTACGACAAAAACATCCCCTTTTGTCATTTAGTAAACGCTTCATATAAAAAGATTCCTTTTGAATAAACGTAAAAGTCAAAGGGGATTATACACCGTATAAAAGAAAGTTGTGTATAAAACCAAATGTGCCTCAATGAAAGGAGATTTAGACGAAGTCCTTAAAAAGATCATTTTTAAAATAAAATAGATCTATTATGTGTATTCACTATAGGTACACATAAAGAAAGTAAAAATAAAAATAGGACATAATAATATCAGGACATAATTTGAAAGTAGGAGATTAACCTAAAGAATGGAAGTTGGGTTAAGAAATTCCCTTACAAAGATCATTTTTTTAAATAACATAGATCTATTATGTGTATTCACTATAATTACACATATATAAAGTACAAATACAAGATAGGACATAATAATATCATGAAGTAATTTGAAAGTAGGAGATTAACCCAAAGAATGGAAATTTGGTTAAGAAATTCCCTTACAAAGATCATTTTTTTAAATAAAATAGATATATAATGTGTATTCACGATAATTAAACATAAATAAAGTACAAATACAAGATAGGACATAATAATATCATGACGTAATTTGAAAGTAGGAGATTAACCCAAAGAATGGAAATTGGGTTAAGAAATTTCCTTACCTCGTGTCCGACTTGACTCAACCGTTCATTAACCTCCTGAATAATAAACTAGAGTTAATATATACATAATTAAGAACCATTTTCAATTTCATTATCCTTTTTATATAACTTATTACAATGTTATGAACATTATGTAATTATTTAAGTTAATAACGGTCGTTTTGTCGATCTTTGGTACTTGAGTCAACAATAAACTTCTAATAATTACAAGTTGTTCATGTGGTGAAATATCCATTATATCCAGAATTATATTCATGATTTAGATATCATATATATCATATATATCCAGTATATACATTCATTCATAATATTACGTAACATTTAGAGGTAAGAAATGAAATGCACCGTTCATGGAGACGGTAAGCCGTACGTACGCATGAACGCTACTTTCATTTCTATTTAGTATTTAATGGAATGAAATCATAATTATATTAATGTATAATATAATTCCAGTATAAAATATCATATAATACCATTTATTCCATCCATTATACATCCCACATATGGTATTAACGATTCAAATCACTTTGAGGGGGCGGTAGTCCGCACTTCCTAAAATGATAATATCGCGTTTAACCATAATGGAAACTATAATGGTATGCCATAAATGAAAAATAAAAAATCATAAGGAAACCAAAAACATAATATATATCATATATAAAAATAGTTTCATCATAATGGCCAACATTAGAGGTGTTATATGAGTGTTGAACAATCATCATTTCGTGAGGAAAAAATTCGCCATCCACAAAAATAGTATGTTCTTTAACCATTAAATATAGGTGTGTGTAAGTGTAGCTCGAATACTTCTTATAAAAACATCATAGTATATTGAAGATACTGGAGTTGTTACAAAAGAAATGAATAAAAAGTGTTTAGGGGGTTGGAGAAGAAAAATAAAACAAAACAACATTAGAAAAGACATTACCTTAAAATCGGGTAACTCTTTTTGATTTGAGCCAATGGCTTCCTTGGGAGATGTTCTTCCCAAAGTGAGGCTTCTAGGAGTAAGAGGCGGAAGTTGGGAGTGTATTTGGGCAGAGTTTGGCCTAGCCAAATGGCTTGAATGTGTGAATGAGGTGGTAGAGGTGGGGGCCTTTTATAAGTGGAGAGGAGGGTCACTCTTGGAAAGTAAAGAAAAGTCACTTTATTTTAAAATGGTATTCGGATTTAAGAGGTCCCAAATTGATATAATTAGAGGATAAGGTGATAAGGGTTCTAAATAAACCCACCAATAGGTTTTGGACATGTGTAGTTCTTATATATTACATTATCTTTCCATTTTATTTAAATCGTCAAATAATGAGGTCATCGCTGCATCATCATGATGTCATAATTAATTTAATTTATTTAATGTCGAAAAATTATAAATAAATTCTATGATGTAGGAAATCTTTTTAGCTTTCTAATTACTATTTATAATCAAAAATATGACTTGTATAACATGATGTAAAATTTTTTTTAGTAAAACATTTCATGTTTGTGTCATTTTTTACTTTAACATTAAATAAAAGGTATTTATGTCATTTTCCAACTAAAGTGGCTCTATGGGGTCCCCATGTTGAAACATGGATTGTATTGGTCGGCCATGGCACATAAAATGAGGGTAGGACATGTGTCAAGCTCATCTCATATTATTAAAACATTATTTTTACATTAAACTACACTAATTACCTCTTATCGCGATTAAGAACATAAAAGATACTATTCACCAAAAAATATTTTAATCTCATTGAACCACATTTTACTTCTTAATGACAACCATGTATGTCGGATTTTTGAAATTCAAAACACAGAAGTGGTAAAATTTCATTTAAACAAAAAATCAGTTATTTAACTTCCACTTAGTGGTTTCACTATTCATCAAAAATTGAAGTTTTTCAGAACAATGCCAAAAATTTCACCCTAAGCTATAATTGATATTCCGAATTCAAAAATGATGTCTATTTTACAAAATTCCTAACATATAAGTTGCATTAATTAATTTTATAATTAATTTCCGCTGTCACAACAAATAGCGTGTTTTTAAGAAACAATTTATATCAAAAGATTGACAATTGTTCATGCCCAATTTCAATGTTAAATTAATTCTAAAGACCACCATTGGATAAAATGGTAAAAATATATTCTAATTATACTTAAAAACCAATAAATATTATAATTTATCACAATAAATTATTTTTATTAAAAAAGTTGTTTTAAGTATTTTACACTATTCATAATAAATTGGAAGTTCTCTGAAAATTACAAAAAATTCAACTTAGGGTAATTTCGATATTACGAATACAAAAATGAAGTCCATTTTGAAATATAAAATTTCTATAATTTTAAAAAGTGGTTATTACTATTCATAATGGCTACTTTGATTAGTCGCGGTGTGTTAGAACTCGAACTTGCATACAATGCAAGCTATTGCAATATTGAAAGAGTGGTGTATCGTGGAAGCTCAGGGTGTTACACATATCTACTCCATCCATGATGAGATTATGAATCCATTATCCTCAATATACTGAGATTTTTTTATGTTAATATACTCTTCTAAATCTATATCCACATCCATCAAATGGGAATGGAATTCACCGTTTGTGCGTACGTGTGAACTATCACCTCCACAAATCCTTATAATTCATTTCCCAAAACTGTTTATCAAGAGTAGTTATAATAATGAAATTAATGTTCACATGTTATATTAATGAAATATTAATAATTATAAAATA
Organism: Viscum album; assembly: GCA_963277665.1. Taxonomy (NCBI): domain Eukaryota; kingdom Viridiplantae; phylum Streptophyta; class Magnoliopsida; order Santalales; family Viscaceae; genus Viscum; species Viscum album. Next base: position 1,296,193,591 of record OY728158.1, read on the forward strand.
ATAATATACTAAATAATTTTTTACTTCCATGCACATATAAATGATAATTTCATTTGTGCGTACATGTGAACTATCACCTGAACAAAGAGATATGACTCATTTTTATTCATTGTATAACTTATATGATATATATATATAAGTATATTTAAAAGTTTAATTTTATATTAATTATGATATTATAATTATTTAATGAAAAAATAATAACTACCTTACTTTTATAATGATCAATGAAAAACGAATAAGTTATTTATGCATACATTCAGCTTACCCTCTCCTTGAATATAACGTTGTTCATTTTTTATAACCACAAATCTTGGTTTCAATTAAATGTATTATTTAAATATATATATATATATATATATATATATATATATTTCATTAATGTTATTCTAAGGATTATTTCCTTATGAATACATGGACTAGTGACATCAAAGTAGGTTTATTTTCTACTCAAGTACCAAATATGAAAAAATGTATGATATTAACCTAAATTAATATAAAATAGTAATTAGTTATACAATCGAAATAGTAACCAAGAAAAATTTTCTAACCCAATTAGAAAATAACCTATTTTTATTATTCAGGTAGAATAAAGAAAATATATGATTAATTGAACTTATGTTAAGAGAAATCGTAACTCAATTTCAATTCATTTAGTTGAATATACATGTAATTATTTTTTAACAACAATATGTGTGAAGTACCAATGATTTTGTTACACTAAATATCCACTTCTATTGATTCTGTTTATATTTTTCACACATAATTATGTCAATGATTTATCCTTTATTTAATGATATGATCTTTGTATGGGACTATGACTAAATCTCAATTCAATGAGGAATATTTTGATGTTATACACCACCTTCTTTTATATCGTGTATAATTAACCCCATTGAAATTATATTTTCAGTCAAATATTTCTGAAATTATTTAATTTATATTATGTGTTTTAATAAACATAAAAATGAATATTTTTTTAACATACACAGCAATAATGAAATTTTATCCATCATTACCATTATTTGATATTTGGCTTCCTATAAATGAAAAAATGTTTTTAACAAAAAATCAAAACCATATTCCCATTTAGGAACTTTGGTATGGAAACTGGTTTTATGAATGTTTTGATTATATCAATATCTTAAAATGATTCCTTGTGATTGGAAATGAAATTTGATTAGTGAAATATTGATAATTGTAATAATTTATTTGTTAATATTATATAATGGTACATTGAAATCTTATGTGTGGTCATGTGATAATCCAAATATGGGTGGTCACATGATAAACCAAAACTGGATGGTTCTATGATAATCTAAGAATGGGTGGTTATGTAATAACCACTAATTCATTGGGTATGGAAGTCGGTCAATTGTCTATTAAAATTAGTGATATGTGTGTAAGTTTACCATATAGTTATACAATTTTTGTATAAATATATATCAAGTTACCAGAAATTGATATATGTTTCTTTCTATGGTTTTTTAGGTAATATATTGATTAATAAGGTATTTTTTGAGCTTATATTCAGTAATGTATATTTACTACTTCTAAAAGGTTAAAAGAATTAGTTTTTTATAAAGTATTCGTGAATTACATATTTTTACATGACTATCAGTTTTACTTCGTTATGTATCCCTTACTAATATTTATATTCTCATCCTATTTTTTGAATTTTTTTCATAGGATTTATAGGGGAATAGTGTGAAGGATGGGCTCAAAGAACAATTTATGATTAAACATTTAAATAAACCACATTTAATTTTAAATAAAATTTTTATGGATAAAATGGTTAATCTTGTAAGTTTCCACATTTTATTTATTTGGTTTGGTTATGTATCATTTATGGACAAGTTCTCAATGTCCATAAACTTGAAAAGATCATAGATGTGGATTAAAGTCAAATAATTGAGTTATGTCACTATTCTGTAATGTTTAATGGTGTGTCCTTATAGTTGGTATTAGAGGGAAGTTTTAGACAACCATAGGGATTATGTGTTTTTGTTAAACATATGGTAACATTTAATTTCTATTTTATTGGTTAAATCCTTATACTACTACTTTTTATGATCATGGAATGTTAGTGCCAAATTGAATGAGGAGGACCACATAAAACATTCTTATCTCTTCTGGATGACTTGTTTGTAATAATTATTGAAGAGTATTTTCTTGATGATTCTAAAGTAGTTTCAAACATACAACTCACTTGTAACAAGTATTTTGAGATATCAAAAATCTCTACTATACCTCGAAACCATCATGGATAATGAGTCATTTTTAATCAAATACTAATTTCACGATATTCTCAAATTTTCAAACAAGGTAAATATTATCAAGTTATATTTTTATATTTTACTTTATCAGAAGATTCTGAAGCATATTATGATTTCAAATAAGCTACTGAATAAGGATACCCTTGCATGAACTATTAATATTTTATTTTAAAATAGTTTCATTAATTACATACTTATAGTATTTCAAAAGGACTATTGATTGAATTTTTCAACTAAAATTTTACCAATTATTTTATAAATATAATTTCTTATCCGATGTTTTGAAATTATATAAAATAAATGATTATTTTCCATAAATATTTTTCATTGAACACCCATTTGAAACATGTTGTTCAATGTTTTTTTTGGATAAATGATATTTAATAAAAATAAATTACATTAATAAAGACCATTATATTTTCATCATGGTGAGCACTTGGTTTCATTGCCAATTTTTTTGATAAAGGAACCAACTGATTTTGAAGAATATGTAAATCAATGTTGCAATTAAAGGACTTTCTATCTACATGAAAAAATGACAATGATACCATGTTGAAACCATGATCAAGGTACAATGTTCGTTATTCATGTAATAGTTTTATTCAATAATTTTTAGGTGAAATAAAATATATATATATATATGTAAATATATATAAGACATCATGAATTAAGAATTTGAGGAAATTATGAGTTGGGATGAAAAAGCAAGGTATATGATGTCCTTAATGGTTAAAATAATTGTGGATATTTTGAGGAATTTATGTCGTATTGGTAGTATTTTATAAGGATGATATAGTTTATAAAAAGTGCAATGAACATGATGGGTGACAACCCATGGAGTTTGACAATTCCTTAGGGATCAGACCCACAACCCAAGGGCCACATGGGTGTATCGCCTACCACTAGCCTACAAGAATTTCCCTATTTACTATAACTTTTTCTCTTTTTGTCAATCCAATTTATGGAAGAAGAATAATTTGATTTTTGGAACATACATTTTATCAAATGGATATCACTATTATAGGAAAATAATTTCGAAGTTATGTGATAAATGATATTTTGGAAGACATTCATTATTTTGGGAAAATTATATGATTATGGAAAAGAGAACACTATGGGATTTTAATAGACTAATGGTCGAATTATATTTGGGAAGAATCTATTATTTTAATTGTGGACTTATGGGAAATATGATATTAATAGAAATGATTAACTTATTGAGGAGAATATCTGTATAGGTTAATTAAATTTTAGTATGAGACTTCAAAAGTGTTTGGTGTTATTTAGAGATAAATGTTAACATTTATCCTAGAATACATTGTCATCAAATCCATCTTAATTTTAGGATTCAATAATAGTTTAGATTATTTTGAGGAATATTAAGGACTTTCATTTGTTGAATGTTATACATTGTACTGTTGTTTTTAAAATTGTATTTTGGAGATTAAAATTTGTTTTTCTTCATAAAATGGTTTATTCTATTTTGGAAAATATCACTTTTTGTACTAACCAATTTTGTTTTGGTTAATGTCCAAATACCATAGAAATATATAGTTCGTCTTTTCTTGATAATATGATTTTCTAAATAAAGATTCTAGTTATTCAAGTGGGAAAATTTCATCTTAAATACTCATCGCTTGGAGAAATTATGAATTTTCGATGGAAATTGATTAATTGATGAAAACCTACAAGGAAGTATGTATATTTCCTAATGATATTTGTCTCAGTAGTAATTTAATTCCACAAAATTATAAAAAGGTTACTAAAACTGAAATATTTTATGTTTAACATTCCTAATATGAAATCAATGATCATTTAATCCAGCTCATGGTTGTGGTTTTCTTATTGTTAACTTTCTCCTGATCATGTTTTTCTATCACTCCCCATCAGAACATGACGATTAGTTTTTCATCTATATCCATTTTTCTTACATGGAATTCGTGTATGTGTTATGATGGGTGACCATTTTACTTCACATTATATATTTTAATGTAAAACATTTATTGACTCTTTTTCCGATGTGGGATATCAAGGAAGTAAATTTGAAAAGTGAATCCTTAGTTACCGATCTCAAATTTAAAATAGTGAGGGCACAATTTCCAAAAGGTGGAAGGTTGTAACATCCCTACTAATTATAAAATAATAAATTTTTATATGTATTAATTTTTATCAGTATATATTATTTTTATGTTCAAGTGAACACTTTGTCTCATAGCGTACCCGACACGATATAACATGTTTCTCCAAAATCTTATGTTCCACACAAGACTGAGTTATAATAACAAATAATACATTATTAATATTATTATTTTAAATGGTTTTTCATCCTGGGACATTTTATTGTCATAAATGAATATAATTATTTATATTTTATTTAAACCGGTTTTTTTAAAAATTAGTGTCAGCAAATAAATTTTAGAGGCTTAAAATGAGAATAAATTCAATTGTAATAATAAAATGCTCTAATATTTATAAAAGATAGATTTACTGCCATTTGATGGAGGCAACTTTTTTAAATCATTTATTTGGATGTTTTATTTGTTCTTTTTCAATAAATAATCATCTTTCATTATAATAGAGACTGAAAAATTTATATTGGTTGAATTTTTTTTATTGTTTTCTAATAAATTTCATGTTTTAATGAATAGTGAAAAATATTGTATTTTAATTCAAAATTACCCCTTCTGCTAATTGTATTGTATTGTTATATTATCATGTTAATAATTTGTAATGTATAATTAGATTAGGTTTTTATCATTTAATACAATATTCGTCATTATAATTAATTTTGACATTGAAATTTTATATAAACACATGTAAATCATTTGATGGTTTCTAATTTTTAAAAACTGGTTATCTCATTCTAACAATTGGATTAAATTTTAATTTCATTTTTCCACTAATATGAATTAAATTTTCAAATAAAAAAATAAATGGTTGTAATCAGTAAGGAAAATGTTTTTTTTAAAGAATCAAAATATTATTTGGCAGATAGTAACTTCAATTTTTTATTTACAATATTTAATGGGTAAATCAGGTACATAATGTAAATAATATTTTAATAATTTAAAACTACCATAAAACATGTACTAACCTTATTGGATGAGTTACAGCCGACAAATACAATCATTGGGACCTGAATTTTTCCTTTTTAATCAACTTGGTTGTTATTGTAACATTTATAATATTTAATTTACTATAATGGAAAAAATATCATAAACATGACTCTTATTACTAAAACCATTTTAATTTGAAGTAATATACATAATATCAAATAATATAAATAGTCATTAGAAATATGCAAAGAATACTTCAGTTAGGATTTTTTATTTATAAACTTCAGAAATTAAATAATTAAATTGTATTATTACACAATGATGGTGTGGATATTTCTTTATTAATGAAGGAATTAAATAGTTGATATTATAAATAATAAAATAAATAATATATCACATAAATTGTTCAATAGAATAATTTTACAGTTGAATATACTATGTTATATGAATATTAAATGTGTGGGTTTCATGTTATCTCCGTTTTTTATTTTTTGTAAATTCAATTAATTGAATAGTGTCATAAATGACATAATTGATATTTTATAAAAATAATATTTCATCAAATGATTTAGAAATCATAAAAATATAAAAAATTTACAAAGTTATTATGATAAGTTATAAAAGTTAATAATAATATACATAAGATCAATTGGCCCGATAAATGTAAAATGTATAGCCTGTTAATATTTAAGCTGTTGTAACTACAATTAACATTAAAACAGAATAATTAAGGGTAAACAGAAAACATATGGTTTAAATTAATAAAAAACACATTACTAAAAATTACATTATGAAATTATTTCGAACTATACTCATCTTATATTTGAAATAAATTATTTATGGAATATTTGTAATCGAATTTAAATTAATATTAATATTATACTATTAATAATTTCACAAGTGCCACTCCAATCTCTTTTAACAAAGTAACCCAATAATCTCTATCACGCACACAAAAAAAGCCTTTTTATTGGCCAATATCCACCTAAAATAATTATAGAATCTATCCCTACATTATTGAGTTTTTATTTTAGGGTAAATACACTTTTTTGAGGTGTAAAGGTGTTCTTCAAGGGTGTTAAACTGGAGAAGATCTACCGTTTTCTTTAAGTATTTCTATTTTATTTATTCTTCTATTTCCTTCATGTATCCACCAAAAATGATTATATAATAACTACAAAATACTATATATTCATACATTTTGTTATTTTAATATCATCACCTAAATCCATCTTCGCTACCGTCAGATGAGAATGGAATTAATCATTTCTGCATATGAGTGAACTATCACCTCCATGAACCGATTGAATTCATTTAACACAACAAGTTATAACATTGGATTTAATTTACATATATCTTATTAAGGATATATAAATAATTAAAAGAGAAAAATATATCAATTACGCCCTTACTTCCACGCACATAAAAATGATAGCATCATTCATGCGTACATGTGAATTATCATCTCCACGAAGCGACATGACTCGTTTTTAACATTGTATCAGTTGTATGATATATATATATATTTATGTAAATTTAAATTATTAATATTATATTAATAATTTAATTCCCTAGCCCTAGTTTCCCATAGTTTGTGAATTATTACATAACATTGGCATGATACAAGGAATCATGTCCCGAATGACCGATCAGTTTAGTAGTCTTGGAAGAACGAGATACATTCAGAATTTTAAATTACATAATGAAATAAGAACATCAAAAAAAATTTGTCACCTTTTAGACACACTTATATCCTTAGCCTATCCCTTTAGGTCAACCATAAAATACTACTTCACAACCTTGGAAGAATAACATGTTGAAAGGGGTGGGCTCAGATGCTTAGTAAATATAACAATATAGCAGAAACTATCGTAAATAAGCATAAAAATGTAAGGAAATGTATAAGACTAAAACAAAATCTTTTAAGACATAAGCATCGGTATAATATGGTAATGAAAAAAATCAAATACTTCAATTTATTTCTTCACGTGGATATTCTACAAGTTGAATAATCACATTCAATATCAATAGCCACTTTCTTAATGATGGAATGCAAAATGCCAGACTTCTTAACCACATAGTGAAGGCCTTGTTCCTAGACTACAAATAAAATATATTCATGGACTTGTTCCTAGACACAATTTGGTCTCATGAGACCTCCCAATGCAATAAAGAGCTATAGCGGGCTCCCCTGGTTACTTACTAAGTCTAATGCATTCCTCATATAAAAAGGATTAAATATATCATAAACATTTATATGAAAACTATCTTATGAAATGACAATACATTATCTATAAACCATGAATTGTATAAAAATAACACATCCACAGTAAAACATATCACAAAACCTTCAATACAACATGATGATTTGTATCATAATAAATCAACCTTGATAATGAAATATATCCCGTAAAGGATGTTAACATTGTTGAAAAATGATCAGTAAGTATTCTTTGTGAGAAATATCCCTTTTTCATGATATAATTTTAAAGTCACATAATATATAATGGAATACATTTAAAAGATAATTTTGAATCAAAGTGTCCCATACCACTTTTAAACATTTAAATGGAAATAACATTTTAAAACATTCATGTCCATATAAATAAACCCTTAAAACCCTTCTGAAAACATGGACATTAATGAAGATGGTTCAAAAGAATAAATCATTAAAACATTAAAAATTATGTTTAAATAAAAAATATCCTTAAATATAATCCATTTGAAAAATCTTTTATGAAACATGTTCATGGATAATAAATACGTCTCAATAGATATTTATGTAATAACAACCTCGGATAATAAAGAGATTCTGAAATTTACACTTACCTTGTACTTTTCCTTATATGATTGTTTGTTAACAACCTGTATAATAGTTAAAAAACTTTGTTATTAAATTATACTATAACTATATACAAAATAATTATATCATATATGATCTGATAATATTTATTTGTTAAAAATATTTTAATAGTATCATCGTTTCAGGTGTTAACTAATTCGTTTTCCATTATATGCTTGGTTACGTAAGCCATGTTTGTTATGGATAGGATTTATTTGATTTATATACAGAATGATATTATGTTCCTAAGAATTATTTTTAATCCTAAAATGAAAATTATTAATCAATGATTACGATGGGGAATAAATCTCATCTTTTTCATAGAGACGGTAATCCATACGTATGCACGAGTGACAATATCATTATAATGATGGAGAAATCATATGTAATTTGATGGTATATAATATATAAATAATCCTTAACATGCTTTAATTTTTATTTACATCAGTTATACTCGTTATTATACCCATCCAAATAATGAAGTGTTTTAATAACAAACTACACTACGACGTGGGGACGGTAATCCGTACGCACACACGTATGGTGACTTTGTCATTTATAGGATGGATAGAATAATGAATATGTTTGAACCAATTTTATAATAACATGAAAATATATAGAATATAATGGAGTTATTATTTTTTAATGGAAACAACAATGAAATAGAAAGTGGAAAAAGAAAAGAACTTGAATGAGATGATAAAATATTTACATCTTCTTCGGGTCCTTCTTTTTGATTTGATCAAAAGGGCTCCTTTGGTTGGCTTTATAACCAAATGAAGGCCTCTATGACTAAGGGAGGAAAGTTTAGAGGATATTTGGTCAGGTTTTAACCAATCCAAAATGATTTGGTTGTGTGAAATTAAGAGAAGGGGATGTTCTCTTTTATATGAAAGGTGTGGATCACTTTATGAAAAGTTTGAAATATTTTTTTATAATAAAATTATTTTTGGAATCTCCTGGATCCAAAATAAATTATCTAAAAGATAAGGTGGGTATTTTTCAAAACCTGCTCATACAATATGTTTTATTTAGATTTAGGTCATCAGATTAATCTTATCTTATAGATTTAACTCTTAGATAAATAGTTTGACATTTACAAGGTCTCTTTTTATTTTTATCTTATATGGTTAATAAACATACCATAACATGACAGACGAACCCCATATGGTTAATTATTAATATATATATATATATCCTTGTATAAGTCCATTGGATGAACCTTATATTTTTAAGAATATTATATAAATTATTAATATAATATTTGTTTTAAAAAATCATTGATGCCAATTTTTACACTATTAACTATTTCATTTTTTTGAAAGCCATAAAAACATTATCACTTCGAATAAAATTTATTTAATGAACAATACCAGGTCATAATAACCTAGAAAATTATTGGATGTCATTGAATTTATATTGTGTGTAACCCTATATTAAAAATGGTTTAGTTATTAAACATTGAATTTAACTCTGTTAACTCTTCTTTAAATAAAATAATAATAAAGGTCCTAATATAATCCATGTAGACCAAAGTGGATCATAGTTTTTTACTACTCTTTTTCTTGGTCGAAATATTATTATACAATAGAATTCAGAAATGTGTTAGGGTAATTATGATATCATTTTTACCCTTAATTAAACTATTTTATTTTAACCGTGGTAAATAAAAGTCAAATGTTACTATTTACCAAAAATTATTTTCATCCTGTTGAACCAAATTTTACATACTGATATTTACCATGTCTCTAGAATTTTAGAAATTCAACACACAGAGGTGGTAAAATTATTTTTTATACATGTTTTCAAATGCTCCATAGAGGTGGGTAAAAGACAGTAAAAAATTTGATAAAACATTATATATGTAAACATATTATAAAATGACTCCAAAAAATTATATTGAACATATATTGGTATTATGTATCTATTTTGACCTAAATAAATTAAAATCATATAAATATTTATTTACACATAAACTATGATTTAACAAATAACGTAGTGTTTTTTCCTATTCATCCAAATTTGAATTCTTTGAGAAAAATACCAAAAATTCACCCAAATTTAATTTCGATATTCCGAATCCAAATATGATGTCTATTTTGATAGATAAAATTTAAATAAATTCAAAAAGTGTGTATTACTATTCATAACTGCTAGTTTGATTGGTTATGGTGTGTTTGAACTTGAAGTTGCGTAAAATGCAAGCTATTGTCTTATTCAAAGGGAAATGTACCGTGGATGCTTGGGGTATTACATTCTCCCATCTATAAAATAATTACATCCCCGAAATTTATAGAATATTAATTCAAGAAAATATTTTTGTGGTTCTTCATCATATGTTCCTTGGGTTCCCACATTACCTCTTCCATCATATGGTTTCTCCATATAACTATTACCGGAAGAGTCATCTGGTTTCTCAGCTCATCTTCTCTTGTATCCAAAATCTTGACATGCTCTTTACAATAAGTCAGATCATGTTCTATTTCAATTTTCCCATAGGTGAGTACATGTGTTGGGTCAGACATGTATTTTCTCAATAGTGATACATGGAACACATAATGAACTTTGGAAATATGTGGTGGCATTACCAAATGGTAAGCTACAACCCCAATTTTTTCTAGAATTTCGAAAGTTTTGATGTACCAGGAACATAATTTACCCTTATAACCAAATTGTATAACTCCCTTCCATGGAGATACCTTAAACAGAACATGATCTCCTACCTAAAATTCCAAATCCTTCCTTCAGTTATCGGCAAAGCTCTTCTACCTACATTGAGGTACTTTGATGTGGGTTTGGATAACCTTCACCTTTTCCATCGTTTCCTCAAAATGTTCTCCACATATGAGTTTTATGTCCCCAACATCATCCCAACAAGTTGTTTTGCGACATCTCTTTCCATATAACGCTTTATATGGTGCCATTTGAATACTTGAATGGATGCTATTGTTATAGGAAAATTCTACCAGAGGTAAATATTGATCCCACATACCTATAATGTCAAGTGAGAAAGATATCAACTTGTCTTATAATGTTTTAATAGTCCATTCTGATTGTCCATTTGTTTGTGGGTGGTAGGAAGTGCTCAAACGAAGTTCAGTATCCAAGGATTTCTAAAGACTTTTCATGAATCATGATGTAAAATGGGGTTCAGAATCAGAAAAAATCGATAGGGGTACTCCATGAGGTCTTCCAAAATCATTAATATAGAGTCTAGCTAAACGTTCATGTGGTAAATCTTCTATTATAGAAAGATAATCTGTTGACTCGGTAAGACGATAAAAAATAATCCATATTGTATAATTCCTTCCAGGTGTCTTTGGTAGTCACATGACAAAGTCCATCGTAATATCATCCCATTTCCACTCAGGTATGGGAAGAAGTTGCATGACTCCTCTAGGATGTTGTCTTCCAGCATTCAATTTTTGTAAAACAATACATCTCTACACAAAATCAGAAATCTCTCTCTTCGTGTTGTCCCAGCAGAAATGCTCTTTCAAATCTCTATACATCACAGTTCTACTAGGGTTTAAAGAGAAATTGGAGTAATGAGGATCATCTAATAATTCCCTTTTCAAATTAGGTATATCGGGAACACAATGTCACTCCCCAAATTCGAAAATCCCGTCATCATATATGATGTTTATCAATCTCTCATCATTGACAACATTAATTTTCTTTTGAAACTCCTCATCCTCACCTGGAGTACTTTTTAAACATTCCAGTAAATAATGTTTAGAATCCTTTAGAAAAAGTATTGATGTTTCACCTTCCATGATTATTCACATTTTAATTTTTACAAGATCCATGAATATAGGATTCCATTCAACTCTTATATTGTTCAAAACTCCATGATCCTCTCAGATCAAAGCATCTTCCACCTTATTTTCCATCCTCGGGTGGTATTGTATTGCGCAGTCATAATCATTGAGGCATTCAAGCCATTAGCCTAATTTTGAGTTCTTTTTGTGATAAAATATATTTCAAACTCTTGTTATAAATATAAATATAAATTGTGCCGGTGGGGAGGCCACACCAATACCTCATTACCCAAAAACACATTTTTGACTTCGGTGGTGGTGTGGTGGTGAAGTTAAGTTTCCAAAATAGGTTTCTCTTTGTGAGGTTAAGGGTTCAAATCATAGGAGTATGATTTTGGGTAGAGCCTCTCCCCCGGGATCCACCCTCCTTGTCGGGTCTCCCGGACTCATCGTGGAAGGAAAAATGAGGTGCGGCCCAATTTCTGATGGATATTTGTGAAAGACAATCATTGTCGGGGTGTAACCCTCGGAGACGCTCTGCCATATCATCTCACAATAGCTCCTTCCACAACTAGGGAGCTTCCTTCAGGTGCTACCCTATCACAGGGGAGGGGAGTTTCTATATATGGAGGGTTCGAAAAGGCCACACTGGGAAATTCCCATTTAAAGAAAAAAATCAATAAAAACTCAAAAGTTTCTCTATAGAGATAGTGTATCCATATCTTCAATGCAATGATTATAGCTGCTAAATCAAGATCATTAGTGGGATATTTTTTCTCATTAATTGTTAGCTATCGTGATACATTGGCAACAACTCTATCATTCTACATAATGATATAACCATGTCCTTTCATTGAAGAATCACTATAAATAACAAACCATTCATTCCCCGATGGTAGATTCAAGATAGGATCATTAACTAATCTTCACTTCGGTTGTTCAAAAAATTCATCACACTCTTTTTTCGAATTAAATTCAACCCCTTTATTTGTGAGCTTTGTTAATGGGTTAGCCAATCAGGCAAAATTTTGGACAAAATGCCGATAATAACTTGCTAAACCATTAAAACTATGTATCTTAGTTATACTCATTGGTGATGGCCATTATTGGATTACCATTGTCATGGAATGATCAACAGATATTCCATATTTCGAGAAAATATGGAAAATAAATGAAATCTCCTAATACTATAATTTACACTTTCTAAACTTTCTATATAATTCATTTCTACTAAGAGTCTTTATGATAATGCATAAGTTATATTCGTTATCATCGCGGATTTTTAAGTATTCCAAGATATCATCAATAAATACCACAAAAAAGTCATCAAGATATTCCTTTAAAACTATGTTAATTAGATCCATGAATACAAAGAGTTCATTATTCGGACTAAATAATATTATTATATACTCATAATGCCCGTACCTGATTTGAAATGCTATTTTCGGAATGTCTTCCTACTTCACACACAACTGATGATTTCCATATCAAAGGTAAATCATTGAAAATTATTGAGCTCCATGAAGTTGGTTATATAAATCATCAATTCTAGGTAGGGGATACTTGTTCATAATTCTTATAAGATTGATCTCTCTGTAGTCAATGCAAATCCTCAAAGATCTATCAATCTTCTTAACACAAAGTACAGGGTCTCCCCATGGAGAAACACTAGGGATAAATAATCCATTATTACTAAATTAATCTTGATATTTTTTAGTTCCACTAATTCCATGGTGTTCATACTATAAAGGGACATTGATAGGGGCCTTGAACTAAGAATTAAGTAAATGGAAAACTCAATTTCTCGTTCTGGAGGATGTCAAGGTAAATCCTCTAAAACACATCTACATATTATTGCACAATATGTAAATCCTATATTTGAACAATCTTTTTCTCACCTAGAATTATTTCACTCTCTTATTCACCAATAATTTATTTTAGTTGAGCTACTGGGGGTGGATCTATATAAGAATCAGTTCGGGACATTTCTGCTCAAAAGATAAGGTACGTCTTACGATCATCAAAAATTTTAACCTTATACTTCATAAAATAAATTTTTGGATCCTGGAATGAAAGAAGATCCATTTTTTGGATTATTGTAACACCACAAGTTTCCATGATACGTTTCCCTTAGAATAATGCAATAGCTTTCATTGTACGCAATTTCGAGATTCTAACACACCGCGACGAATCAAAGTAGCTGTTATGAATAATAATACCCACTTTTTGAAATTTTATGAATTTTATCATTCAATATTGATTTCATTTTTGGTTTTGGAATATCAAAATTAGATTATGGTGATATTTTGGTACTCTTTGGATAACTTTTATATTTTGATGAATAGTGAAAATTAATAAATTTTAATTAAAAACAAATTTTTAAATAGAAATAATTAGTAGTGATAAATTATAAATTTGAATGGTTTTAAAGTATATTAAGAATATATGTTTACCATTTAATACAATTTTGGTCATTGGACATAATTTTTCATTTAAACCAGACATAAACAAGTGTCAATCTTTTGATAGTTATTATTTCTTAAAAACACGTTTTTTGGTTTTAACAACGGGAATAATTTTTTAATTGATAACTTCAATTTCTGTGTTTTGAATTTGGTAAAATGGATTCCATATTTGGAATCAAAAGTTCCAAATTATGTAATTAAGAAAATTTTGTTTTTGAACATTTTGAATAGTAACGATGAAAATTATCTTTAATTATCATGATTAATTAGTAATCGGGTAGTTAAGTGTAATGAAATAATATCATAATAATATAAAATGAACTCAACATTCATCATAATGCTATTTTTTGTGTCATGACCAAAAATGAGATTCTTTTTTCCAACTTAGGGACCCCATGGAATCACTTTTGTGTGATAGTGACATTTTATCATTTTATTTTTTTAGGAAGGAAAATATAAAAAAAGTGTGTAACACCTAAGTAAAACAAATTTAATTTTGTCTACATAAATAATATATTAGACTATAAATAGTCATTTTAAATCTAAAAATATTTCATATATCTGTGTATTTGTTTTATAATTTTGAGACATTAAATAAATAAATTTATTTATGACACCATGATGAGGTAGTGATTACCTCATTAATGAACGATTTCAATAAAATGAAATGATAAGGTAATATCTAAGATATACACTTTTCTAAAGCAAATTATATGGGTGGATGTCAAACCCTTATCACCATATCCTCGAAATATATCATAGGGGGACCTTTAATATCGGAAATTCATTTCATAATAAAGCAACATTTCATGACTTTCCAAGAGTGCCCCTCCTCCCTCTTATAATGGCCCCCACCTCTACCCCCTTACCCACACCTCTCAAGCCCTGGGATCGTCCATCCACTTCTAAAATAACCTCTCAAAATTCCTCCCATCATCCTAGAGGACTAAGTTTTATCAGAAAGCCAAACTAAGGAGCCTTTCTGATCAAATCAAAAGGAAGAACCTGAAGAAGAGGTAATGATTTCACCATCCCCTTTCATGTTCCTTTCTTCTTAAAATTATTATTTCATTGATATTTACATTATAAAATAATAAATCCAGTATATTATATATATTTTGATGTTATTATTAATATTTTTCAACCATATTCGGTATTCTATCCATCCTTTGAATGACATGTCACCATACATGCGTACTTACGACATACCGTCTCCACGTCGTGGTGTAATTGTTATTCAAAACATTATTATATGGATGGGTATGATAATGATGTTTAATTGATGTAAATAATAAATATAACATGATAATTATTCTTTATATATGATATAACATCCTATTATATACCATTTTTATATAAAAAAATTGATATTGTCGCTCGTGCGTACGTACGGACTACCGTCTCCATGAACGCGATAAGATTCATTCCCCATCGTATCCATTCAAGACTAATACTAATTTGATGATTAAAAGTAATGTATAATGACTTGATATCATTCTGTATATTAATAAGATACATCCTATCCATAACAAACACGACTTATGTAACAAAACATATAAAAGAAAATGAGTAAGTTGACACCCGAAACGATGATAATACTAAGATATTATTAACAAAGCGATGTTAAAAGATCATATATGATATCATATTATTATATATGATTCTTTTATAATTTAATAACAATTATATCACCATTATAAAATAGTTTAACCTACCCTCAAGCAAGAAAATGTACAAGGTAATGTTTTATTTTACAATCTATTTATTATCCGAGGTTGTTTATACATAACTATCTACTGGGACCTCTTTATCATCCACATCCATGTTTATAAAATAATTTATTTCAAAACATTCATAATAGTTTATAGAATATTGGTTAATTTCATTTATACACTTGTTTGAATTTTTATATGATTTTTATAAAGGAATCTATCCATCGCTTTCCAAATAAGGCCCTTTTTATCTTTTTCAACAAAATTAAGGTAAAAATGTATTTTTCAACTTATACGGAGGGTGCGTCTATTTTCTACCATTATAATGTCATTGAAGCTTCCCTTACATGCTTATAAGAATATTTTCAATGTAAATGTCTTCTTTTATAATTATGTGACTTTTAAATGATATCAAAAAAATGATACTTCTCTCAAATAGTTTTGATTTCATCTATGTCAACATTATTTGATGGATTTTAAGTTGATTTTAAGTTGATTTATTATGATACAAAACTTCCATATTGTATTGAAGGTTTTTTAATATGTATCTATGTGAATTTATTATTTTTATACCATTCATGGTTTATGGAGAAAGTTATGACATTTCGTATTCCAGTTTTAATATGAATGTTTATGTTATGTTTAAACCAGTTCATGTGAGAAATTTATTGGACTTAATAAGTGACAGGTGGAGCCTTCTATAGCTCTGCAATGCATCAGTAGGTCTCATGAGACAAACTAGGGTTTTGGGACAAGGCCTTGACAAAATATTTTTTGTATTCTTGGCATAAGGCTTTGACTATGTGGTTATGATTGTCTGGAATTCTGCATTCCATCATTATGTAAGTGGTTATTGATATTTCCTGTGATAATTCTACTAGTATAATATCCTTGTGAATAATTAAATGGAAATATTTCATTTTATCTTTGTCCTATTATACTGAATATCAAGTTTAAAAAGATTTTTTTAGTTATACATTGCCTTAAATGTTTATGTTTATTTATGAAAGATTCCACTATATTGTTATCCTTACAAAGAATCTGAGCTCACCCCTTTCATTGTTTTATTTTTCCTAGGATGTGAATATGTATTTTATGAATGACCTGCTAGGATTGTATGAGGGGATATGAGTGTGGTCTATGAAGGCAAGATGTGTTGTAGTTTTTTTTTCACTTTATGATGTAATGTAAGGCTTATGGATATATCTAATGTTTCCAAGGCTACTAAACTAATCGGTCTTTCGAGACTTGATATTTTGTGATCATTCCAATGTTATGTAATAATGTACCGACTCTGCATAACTGGGGTCTGGGTTTTATAGTTTGTATTAGAGGAATTTTAGTACTAACCATGGAATATAGATTTAGATAAAACATGATTAGAGAACATAGCCTTAAAATAGAATTTTAGGATTAGTATAGAAGGCCATCCTATAATTTTGGTATTGTATAGATTTTGTGAGTTTTCCAAGAAATACATCCCTTTCTAGATACGAGTAGGTAGAGGTGGCTCTAGAACAGATGTACCTAGGTGTAAAACCTGAAAGCATCCCTATGAGCTAGACTCGAATGAGAACTGGTGCACAATAATGGGCCTTCCTCCACCCTTGGTTACGACACTCCTGGGGTAAATGCTTAGGATAATTATAATTTTATTTACAAATTATTATGAAGGGTTTATGAGTATATACTTCTTCAAAGGAAACATTTTTTTTATGATTATGGATTATATCCATAAATAGTTCAATTTATGTAATGTTTTTTACAAGTATGGAATTATGTATTTTGATTCATAAACAGATCTAGTTTATGCCATTGTTTAAAAATGGAGCCTAATGGAAGAAATGGAAACTGTATCAATGAATGCACTCCATATAGATATTTCCCTCCTGCTCAAGATAATTATAGTAGAGATGGTGATGCAACTGGTGCTGATCAGATAATCACCATACTTGGACAACTCACTCAGGTTATGAATAATAACTATACCCATATAGAGAACCCAGATCCGCAGCGTGGAGGTTCAATGTTAGATCGATTCATTAGGAAACAACCACCAAAATTCAATGGGAGTAAAAATCCCTTAGTAGCTGAGAAATGAATAAATTCCTTAGAGAAAATATTCCACGCATTGGGGAGTAGCGAACGGGAAAAAGTTGTCAGGGAAGTTTACCCCCTCACTAGAGATGTTGATCAATGGTGGTCATTGATTCAAGACATGAAGGAAGATTATAAAGTATCAAATATGGAATTGAGGGAGTTAAAAGATATTTTATTAGAAATGTACTTTTTTTGTGACCATCGAGCAGATATGGAAAGGCAATTTCTAAGTCTGAGGAAAAAGGAGGATGAGATTGTCGCAAAGTATGAGGCTTACATTACAAGGTTAGTGAGGTATACTGCAGATTATATACGTAACCCAAGAATTAAGATTGATCGTTTCATTTATGGGTTAAAACTATTTCTCCATCGAGCAGTGGTCTCATAATCCTTCTCTTCATACAAAGACATTGTCTCGTGTTCTATTAAGATGGAAAAAGAAGTATCTAAGTCTTATGACATTAAAGAAAATCAAGAGAATAAGAGATCTGCTGATCATAATGGAAATGGAAATAAGGGGAAGAAGAGAACATTTGATTATCAATCCTGTAGTAAATGTGGGAAGAAACCCCCCAGTACTTGCTTGAAAGGAATTGGAGTCTGTTGCAAGTGTGGTGAAAAAGGCCCCCAAGCTCGTGATTGCAAGGGGAAGAAAGATGATACTGATGTTCAATTCTACAATTGCTAGGAGATGGAACTTTCTGCAAATGAATGTCTTAAGCATCAGGGATACATACCTCAGAAAAGTCCAAGGGATCAAGTACATTCTTATGCTATCACTACTGCTGAGGTAGAATCTCCAAAAGACATGGTGGCAGGTAATTTAATGGTTTCCTCAAGTTTAGAAAATGTATTATTTGATTATGGATCATCGCATTGTTCTATATCTTCCCAGCTTTATAAGAAAATTAGATATTTTGAAGATTATTTATCAAGGTAGTTTTCAGTAAAAACTCGTAAGGGAAGTATCATTTCCACAATGTTCTGTGAATCAGTTCACATTAGAGCATATAAATGTTTTTTATCTACTATTCTCATCGTCATACCTATGATTGAGTTTGATATAATCCTTAGTATGGATTAGCTTTCGGACCATGATGTAATGATTTTTTGTAAGAATAAGGAGGTTACAGTTTTTTATGATGATGATAAGGAACACCTTCTATTTAGAGAAGAATCATCACCACTTGATTCTTTTCTAGATCCACCCCGAATAGATCATCTAAATTTAATTATCGGGGAGGAAGAGAATGAAATAACTGTGGGTGAGGAAAGGAATGTTCCAATAGAGGATGTAACTATTGTTAACGAATATGTAGATGTGTTTCCAGAATATTTACCTGGACATCCTTCAAAATGAGAAATTTTGTTTTCCATTGATTTAATTCCTGGTTCAAGGCCCATATCGAAGACCCCTTATAGAATATCCACTATATAGTTAGTTGAACTATAGAAACAGCTATAAGAATTGAGTTATAAGGGATTTATTCTCCCTAGTGTTTCTCCATGGGGAGCCCCTATCCTTTTTGTTAAGAAGAAAGATGGATCTATGAGGTTGTGTACTGACTATAGGGAGATCAATGCTATAACAATAAAGAACAAGTATACCCTACATCACATTGATGATTTATTTGACCAACTGAATAGAGCACAATAAATTTCACAGATTGACCTTTGATCTAGATACCATCAGATGTGTGTGAAGAAGGAAGACATTTTTAAGATAGCATTTCGAACCAGGTACGTGCATTACGAGTTTATAGTAATGCCTTTTGGGCTGACTAATGCACCCTCTGTTTTAATGGATCTAATGAACAGAGTTTTCAACGAATACCTTGATGACTATGTTGTGGTATTTATTGATGATATCTTGGAATTATCCAAAAGCTACAAAGATCATTAAAATCACTTGTGCATTATATTGAAGACTCTGAGAAGACATGAATTATATGGGAAGTTTAGTAAGTGTGAAATATGGATTCAGGATATTTCTTTTCTTGGCCATATTTTCTCTAAGGATGGAATTTCTATGGATCCTTCAAAGATAAGAGCAATCCAAGAATGTCTAGTAATGACGAGTATAATGGATGTATGCAGTTTTATTGGTTTAGCAGGTTATATCCACGTTTCATCCATAATTTTTCCCGGTTGGCTAACCATTTAATAAAGCTCACACGTAAATGGGTTAATTTTTTTGGAAAAAAGAGTTTGAAGAATGTTTCGAATAACTAAATAGAATATTAGTCAATGCTCTTAAATTGAATCTACCATCGGGGAATGATGGGTTCATTATTTGTAGTGATGAATCGAAGAAATGACTTGGTTGTGTCCTTATGCAGAATGATAGTGTTATTTCCTATGCATCACGAATGTTGAAAATCTACGAGAAAAACTATCCTAATCACGATCTTGAGTTAGAAGCTTTGATCTTTTCTTTGATGATATGGAGACACTACCTCTATGGTAAAAAAATTGAGAATCATACCGATCACAAGAGTTTTGAGTATATTTTCTCACAAAATGAACTCAACATGAGGAAAAGGAGATGGATTTATTTACACAAGGATTATGATTGCATGAAACACTACCACCCGGGGAAGAAAAATAAGTTCGCAGATGGTTTGAGAAGAAAATATCATGACGTTTTGAACAATATGAGAATTGAAAGTGATCATATTATCATGGATATAGTAAAGATGGATATGGGAATAACCATGGAAGGTGGATCATCAATATTTTTTCAAATGGTTTCTATGCCATATTTGTTAAAAAGGATAAAAAGTTCTCAAGATGATGATGATGGGTTTTAAAAGAAGATTCATGTTGTGAATGATGAGAGATTGAATGACTTTTTCTATGAAGATGGAATTTTGAAATTTGGGAAGAGACTTTGTGTTCCTCGTATAGCTGGTCTAAAAAGAGAATTATTAGACAATGCTCATAGTTCCAATTTCTCTATACACCCTGGTAGCACTAAGATGTATAGAGAATAAAAGGAACATTTTTTGGTGGGACAACATGAAGAGAGAGATGTCTGATTTTGTGTCAAGATGTATTGCTTGTCAACAAGTGAAAGCTGGAAGAGGCAACGTGGGAACCCAAGGAACTTATAATGAAGAACCACCCGAGTATTTTTATAACGTGATTTTCTAGAAATTTTGATGACGAATTTATTTTAAGGAGGAGATAATGTAACAACCCAAGCTTATACGGTGCGTTTCCCTTTGAATAGTGAAATAGCTTGCAATGTATGCAACATCAAGATTCTAACACACCGCGACCAATCAACGTTTCCGTTATGAATATTAATACCCACTTTTTGAAATTTTATTAATTTTATCATTTAAAATTGACTTCATTTTTGGTTTCTGAATATCAAAATTAGCTTAGGGTGATATTTTCGTACTTTTTGGATAATTTTTATATTTTGATGAATAGTGAAAGTTACCAAATTTTAATTAAAAACAACTTTTTTATTTGAAATAATTAATAGTGATAAATTATGAATTTGAGTGGTTTTAAAGTATATTTAGAATATATTTTTACAATTTAATAATATTTTGGTCATTGGAAATATTATCACATTTAAACCGAACACAATCCAATGTCAATCTTTTGATAGTTATTATGTCTTAAAAATACGTTTTTCGGTTTTGACAATGGGAATAATTTTTAAATTAATTACTACAATTTCTGTGTTTCGAATTTGGTAAAATGGATTCCATATTTGGAATCAGAAGGTCAAAAATATGTAATTATGACTCTTTTGTTTTTGAACGTTATGAATAGTAACGACGACAATTATCTTTAATTATCATTATTACTTTGTAATCGGGTAGTTAAGGGTAATGAAATAATACCATAATAATATAAAATGACCCAAACATATGTCTTAATGCTATTGGTTGTGTCATGGCTGACCATGGGATGCCTTGTTCCAAATTAAGGACCCCATGGAATCACTTTTGTGTGATAGTGACATTTTATCATTTTATTTTTTTAAAGAACGGAAAACAAAACAATAGTATGTAACACATAAGTTAAACAATTTTAATTTTGTCTACCTAAATGATCACTTATACTATAAATAGTCATTGGAAATCTAAAAATATTTCCTACATCATGGTATTTGTTTTGTAATTTTTAGACATTAAATAAATAAATTTATTTAGGACACCATGATGATGCAATGATTAGCTCATTAATGAATGATTTAAATAAAATGAAAAGATAAGGTAAAATATAAGACTTAAACTTGTCTAAAGCCTATTTTATTGGTTTATTTCTAACCATTATAACCTTATCATCAAAATATATCATTTTGGGACCATTAAAATCTGAAAATCATTTCATAGTAATGTAACATTTCATGACATTCCAAGAGTGCTTATCCTCCCTTTTATAAAAGGCCCCCACCTCTACCCCCTTACCCACACCTCTAAAGCCCTTGGATCATCCAAACTCTACCCAAATACCCTCACAACTTCCCTCCCTCCATGAAAGAAGATTTATTTTGATCGGAAATCCAACCTAAACAACCTTTTTGATCAAATCAAAAGGAAGAACCCAAATAAGAGGTAATGATTTCACCACCCCCTTTCAAGTTCCTTTCTTCTTCAACATCATCTTTCATTGTTATTTCATTTCTAAAATAATAACTCCAGTATATTCGATATATTGTTATGTTATTATAAATATGGTACAAACATATTCAGTATTCTATCCATCCTTTTAAAGACATGTCACCATAAGTGCATATGTATGGCTTACCATCTCCATGTCATGGTCTAATTGTTATTTAAAACATTATTATTTGGATGGGTATGATAATAATGTATAATTGATGTAAATAAAATATATTACATGATAATGATTCTTTATATATGATATATGATCAAATTATAAATTATTTTAATATCATAAGAATGATATTGTCGCTCGTGCGTACGTACGGACTAACGTCTCCACGAACGCGATAAGATTCATTCCCCATTGTATCCAATCAAGAATAATTCTCATTTGATGATTAAAAGTATTTTTTATAGACTTCATATCATTCTAGATATGAATAAGATATATCCTATCAATAAAAAATAGGACTTATGTATGAAAACATATAAAAGAAAACATGTAAGTTAACAACCGAAATGATGATAATACTAAGATATTATAGAAAAAGAAAGGTTAAAAGATCATATATGATATCATATTAAGATATATGATTCTTGTATAAATTAATAAAAATTATTTCACCATAATACAGGAGTTTAACCAACCCTCATCCTAGGAAGAGTACATGGTAAGGGTTTATTTCACAATCTCTTCATTATCCGAGGTTGTTTATACGTAATTATCTATTGGGACCTCTTTATCATCCACATACATGTTTCATAAAAATGTATTTCAAAAACATTCTTAATATTTTTCAGAATATGGGTTAAAGTAATTTGTACCCTTTTTAACTTTTTATAAGAACTTTATAAATGAATCTTTCCGTCGTTTTCTAAACAAGGTTCTCTTTAACCTTTTCGAAAAAATTAAGGTAAGAATTTCTTTTTTAACTTATACGGCCGGTGAGGCTATTTTCCACCGTTATAAAATCATTTAATCTTCCCTTACATGCTTATAAGAATATTTTCAAATTAAATGTTATATTTTACAATTATGTGACTTCTTTATGATTTTAAAAAATTGATATTTCTCTCAAATAGTTTTGATTTCATCTATGTCGACATCCATTTAGGGATTTTAAGCTTATTTTAAGTTGATTTATTAGGATATAAAACATCCATATTGTATTGAAGGTTTTGTGATATGTTTGTCTGTGGATGTGTTATTTTTATAACATTCATTGTTTATGGAGGATGTATTGACATTTTGTATTCTAGTTTTAATACGAATGTTTATGTTATGTTTAAACCTGTTCATATGATGAACAGATTGGACTTAATAAGTGACAGGTGGAGCCTGCTATAGCTCCTCGATGCATCGGTAGGTTTCATGAGTCAAACTGGTGTCTTGGAACAAGGCCTTGAAAAAATATTATTTTTAGTAATGGGACAAGGCCTGTACTATGTGGTTATGATAGTCTGGCATTATGCATTCCATCATTATTAAAGTTGTTATTGATATTGCATGTGATTATTCGACCAGTATAATATCCATGTGAATAAGTATATGACATTATTTCATTTTATCTTTTCCCTATTATACTGAAGATCATGTTTAAAAGGCTTTTGTTTTATTTATACATTTCCTTAACTGTTTATGTTTATTTATGAATGTTTCCACTATATTGTTATCCTTATTGAGCATCTGAGATCAACCCTTTCAATGTTTTATTTTTCCCAGGATGTGAAGAATTTTTTTATGAATTACTTGTAGGGATAGTATGAGGGGATATGAGTGTGCTCTATGAAGACAATATGTGTTGTAGTTTTTTTCACTTTATGATATAATGTAATACTTATAGATATATCTAGTGTTTCTAAGGCTACAAAAACTAATTGATCATTCGAGACATGATCTTTTTTTATCATGCCAATGTTATGTAATAACGCAGTGACTCTGGGTAACAGGGGTCAGGGCCTTACAATTATATCAAATTGAATCAAGGGTATGCTAACGAGATAAACAGATGACGAACTTTTATATTCCCTAATGGAAACTGATTCGAAAAAAACTATTGCGACGGTACTTCCCATAGGTTTTTTTTTCTGAAAACTCCATTGTTATGTCATATTGAAAGAATCTAATTTTCCTAACAAACTGGGATGATATGTAACAATAAGATGATTCAGAGTCAAAAAAAGCATTGGTTAAACTTGAGGAAACCCTTAAATTACCTGACACCAAATATTTTAGAGCATCAACATTAGATATAGTTATCGCATAAGCTTGGCCTTGCTCCCTTGGCCTTTTTTGAGGTATGTTATTTTGAATTATATGACATTCATTTGCATAATTCCCCTTTTATCTTCAATTGTATCATTCAATAGCCACTTTCTTCCCCTTGCAATAACGAGCTTGGTGGCCTTTTTCACCATACATGTAACCAACTACCATTCCCATCAGGAAAGTACCAGGGTGTTTCTTCCCACCTTTACCATAGGATAGATATTAAAATTTTCCCATCTTCCCCTTATTTACATTTCTAGAGTGTTCGACAGATCTCTTCATAACCTACATGGATTTAAATTTGTATGACATAGATAATTCTTTTTCTATCATGATAGCACATGAGACAATATCTTCATATGATAAGAAGTATTATGAGACTAATGCTCACCAGATAAATGGTATTAACAAATCAATGAAGCGATAAATATTACTCCTTGTGTTATGTATATAATCTGCAGCATGCCTTTGTATCCTTGTAATGTTATCCTTATATATTATGACATTCTCATCATCCTTTTGTCTCAGACTAAAAACATTTCATACCATGTCCGCTCTATGGTAACGAGGAAAGTATTTTTCAAAGAAAATATATTTAAACTCCCTCCATTTCATATTTGAAACTTCATCATCCTCCTTTTTGTTTTAAATCAATGGCCATCAATGATCTGTATCTCCCATGAGGTGATAAACTAACATGACTACTAGTTCCCTTTCGCTACTCCCCAAATCATGAAATATTTTCTCTACGGAATTAATCCATTTCTTAGATATTAATGGATTTATACTACATTTGAATGTTGGTGGTTATAGCCTCATGTAGCGGTGTAACTTTGATCCTTTGCGTCATGGATTAGGGTGCACCATACGGGTACGGTTATTATTAATATCTTGTGTGAGTAATCCCTGTATGGTGATAAGTTGATCAGCACCTATTGCTTCACCAGCTCCAATATAATTATCTTTATTAGGAGGGAAATCCCTACATGGATTATGTGAATTGATATGGTTTCAATTCGTTTTACTTGGCTCCATTTCTAAACAATGGCATACACTGGATTAGCTTATGAATCACAATTCATAATTACAAATAAATAAAATAGTTAACATAAATTGAACTGTTTATGGATATAATCCATAATCATAAAAATGTTTTCATTGAAGAAGAATATACTCATAAACACCTATTAATGGTTTGTAAAAAATTGAGAATTATCCTAAGTATATCCCCTAGGATTTTTGTAACCATGATTGCTGAAAGTCCCATTGTCGTGAACTACTTCATGTTATAGTCAAGCTCAAAGTGGGGTTTTCGTGTTTTACACCTAGGTGAATCTATGCCAGAGCTGCCCCTAGCTACTCGTTTCCAGATAGGGATGTATTTCTTGGAAAACTCACAAAATCCCTACAGTACCAAAATTCTAGGATGTTCTTCTATACTAATCCTCCAAGTATACCATAATGTAATGTTCTCTAATAAGAGTTTTTATAAATCTAGATTTCAAGGATTTTACTAAACATCAGCTGAAACCAACTGTTACACCCCGACCCTAGTTACCCAGAGTCGGTGCATTATTATATAACATTGTCATGATACAATAAATCATGTCTCGAATGACCGATCAATTTAGTAGCCTTGGATGTTCTAGATAAATTCATAAGTTTAACATTACATCATGAAATAAAAACATCAACAACATTTTGTACACTTTTTGACACACTTATATCCATAGCCTATCCCTTCAGGTCCTCCATAAAATACTTCTTCACATTATAGAAAAATGAAACATAGAAAGGGGTGAGAATAGATGATCAGTAAGGATAAAAATATTGTAGAAACTATAGTAAAAAAGAATAAAAGGCTAAGGTGATGTATAGGACTAAATCAAAAGACTTTTAAACATAAACATCAGCATAATATGGAAATTATAAAATCATATAATTCCATTTAATTATTCACATGGATATTCTACTAGTCGAATAATCACATGCAATATCAACAGCCACATTAAAAATGATGGAATTCCTAATGACAGATAGTATATACACATAGTCAATGCCTTTTTCCAAGACTATAAATATGATTTTGTCAAGGACTAGTTCCTATACAGATGTTTTTCTCATGAGACCTACTGATGCATCGAGGAGATATAGAAGGATCCACCTGTCACATACTATGTCCAATAAATTCCTAATATGAAATGTTTTAAATATAACATAAACATTCCTATTAAAACTATCATACGAAATGCCGATACATTATCAATAAATGAGGAATGGTATAGGAATAACACATCCATAGTCAAACACATCACAAAAACATCAATACAATATGAAAGCTTTGTATCATAATAAATCAACCTTGATCAAGATTAATATCTCATAAAGGATTTGGACATTGTTGAAAATGGTCAGTAAAAACTCTTTGAAAGAAATAACTCTTTTTCATGAAATCCTTTAAAAGGCACCTTATTTATAAAGGATGTAATTTAAAAAAATGTTTTTAATCAATGTTTCCCATACCCCTTTGAATCTTTTTAAAGGAATTAACATTTTAAAAAATTCATGTCCAAAGAAATAAATCCTTAAAACTATTTTCTAAACACGGACATTAATGAGATGGTTTTGAAGAATAAATTGTTAAAACATTTAAAATTATGTTTTAGTAGAAATGTACCTTAAAAAGAATCCATTTGAAAATTAATCTATGAAACATAGACATGGATAATAATCATGTCCCAATAGATATATAAGTAAAAAGATCGGATAATAAAAAAATTGTGAAATTAACCCTTACCTTGTACTTTTCATTCGTCGATGTTATGTTAAACTCTTGTATAATAGTAAAAACATTGTTATATAATTATAAAATAACTATATAACTAAATATGATATCATATATAATCTTATAATATTTCTTTGTTAATAATATTTTAAAAGTATCATCATTTCGTGGGTTAACTAATTCGTTTTATTTTATATGCTTGGTTACATAATCCATGTTTTTCATGGATATGATGTATCTGATTCATATATAGAATGATATTATTTTCATAAAAATTAGTTTTAATAATAAAATGAAAATTATTCTAGAATGATTATGATGGGGAATGAATCTAATCGCGTTAGTGGAGACGGTAATTCATATATACGTACGAGCGACAATATCATTATATTGATGGTGAAATCTTATGTAATTGGATGGTATATCATATATAATTTTTTTTAACATTTTATATTTATTATTTACATTAGTTATACTCATTATTATACCCATCTGAATAATGAAGTGTTTGAATAACAAACTACACCACCACGTGGAGACGGTAATCCATACGTACACACGTATGGTGACTTTTTCATTTATAGGATGGATAGAATAAGGAATATGGTTTTACCATTTTTATAATAACATCACAATATAAAGAATATACTAGATTTATTAATTTAGAATAGAAACAATAGATATAGAGTAAGTGGATGAAGAAAATAACATGACAGAGGTGATGAAATAATTACCTCTTCTCGGTATTCTTCCATTTGATTTGATCAAAAGGGCCCCTTAGGATTGTTTTATGACCAAAGGAAGGCCTTTATGATTCTGGGAGGAATAATGGGAGGATATATGTTGCAAGGGATGGCCAAGCCAAATTGATTTGGATGTGTGAAATTAAGATAAGGGTAAGTTCCCTTTTATATGAGAGGTGAGGGTCACTTTAGGAAAAGCTTGAAATATTATTTTATAATAAAATCATTTTCTGTTTATAATGGCTAAAAATTGAATTATTTAAAGGATATGGTTGGGATTAGTCGAAATATCTCAAACAATTGGTATTATACCAGTTTCAATGATCATATTAACCTTATCATTCACATATTACTATAAAATAGTTTGACATTGACAATGTTTCTTTGTATTTTAATATTACATGGTTAATAAAATTACATTAACAAGCCGACATAACCCCATGTGGTTATTTATTGAAATATATATCCTCATATATGTCCTCTAGATGATCCTTAGAATATTAGGAATAATATATCAATTAATAATATTATATTTGTTTTAATAACTCAATTATGTCATTTTTGACACTCTTTAGTATTTGATTTTTTTTTGAAATCCATAAAAACATTATCATAAAGAAATAAATTTATTTAACCATCCCTAAAATTCCATATTAACATAAAAAATTGGTGGAATTCATATGAAGTCTTATTTTACAGTTTTTTGGAAAGTTATAATATGTGTTATGTTAATATTTCCTTAATAAAGTAATTATGATGACATCATTGGGTTATAAATAAATTAAATTATATTATGTCTAAATTTTTTAAATAAAATACCATTATTTAAGAAATATTTTTAAATTTATAATGAATATTTATAGTATAATTTATATTATGTGTAACCTTATATTAAAAATTATTGAGTTATTAAACTTTGCATTTAACTCTTTTAACTCTTCTTTAAATAAAATAATAATAAATGTCCTAATCTAATCCATGTGGACCAAAGAGGATAATATTTTATTCCTAAGGTTCATTTTCGTCTAATTATTCTTATACAATAGAATTAGGACATTCTTTAAGGTAATTATGATAACTTGTTTACCCTTAATTACCATATTTACTTTTTACTGTGGTAAATAAAAGTCCAAAGTTATTATTCAGTAGAAAATATTTTCATCATATTGAACCAAATTTTACTAACTGATATTAACTGCGTCTCTTAGATTTTTGAAATTATACTCACATAAGCAGTAAAATTAGGTTTTATACAAATTTGAAAACGCTCCTAGGAGATGGGTAAAAGACGGTAAAAAGTATGATAAAATTTTATTTACCTAAACATATTATAAAATGCCTCCAATGAATTATGTTGAACATATATAGATACTATGCATCTATTTGGACATATAATAAATTAAAATAAATTAACTACTTATTTAAATTAAAAGTCAGGTTTAACCAATAACATAGTGTCTTTCACTATTTATCAAAAATTGAATGCTTTCAGAAAAAACAAAAAATATACCCTCAGATAACTTCAATATTCCAAATGAAAAACCTAAGTCCACTTTGAAAGATAAAATTTTGATAATTTCAAAACGTGGGTATTACTATTAAAAATGGATAGTTTGTTAGGTTATGGTGTGTTAGAACTTGATGTTGCGTACAATACAAGCTATTGTATTATTCAAAGGGAAACATACTGTGGATTCTTGGGGTGTTACAAATTATGTTATGATAACTATAGAAAAATGATATAATATGTATCATACTTCCATAATGATCAATCTAAACTGATGACATTACAAATTCCTATGTATGTCTTACTGTATCCATCAATATAATGTTGTTCATTTTTTATAAACACACTTCATTGTTTGATTTAAATGTTTAATTTATGTATAAAAATAATAATAATGTCATGAATATTATTATGAAGATTATGGAATTATTACCACATAGACTATTGACATTAAATCGTGTTCATTTTCGACTCAAGTACCAAATATTGACAAAATGTATGATATAAACATAAATAATTTTTAGATTATAATAAGTGATATAAATGAAATAATAAACACGAAAAAGGTTCTAATGATAGTAATAATTAAACAATGTTTGTTATATAAGAAGAATAAAGAATATAAATGATGGATCAAACATATATAAGGAAAATCATCACTCAATTTCAATTCATTGAGTGAAATATTCATGTCATTGGTTTTGTTTTTCCATGAATATATTAGAATGACAATGGATTTTTTTCAGCCTAATATCCACATATATTGGGTTTATTTGAATTATTCACACATATTTATGTTATTTATATACCCCTAATATAATTATACAATCATTGTAAGGGACTTCGTCTCAATATCCTTTCATTGAGGAATATTTTTATTGTATAAACCACCTTATTTTATATGGTGTATAATTAACACCTTTGAAATATAATTTTCATTCAAATGTTTTAAAAAAATCATATTCTAGGACATTTTTTCTCTAATTAGAGAAAATAATGTTCTTTTACGTATGCATAGACAATCAATTTTCACTATAGTTACCATTATTTGATATTTGCCTGACCCTAGTAGGATTAATTTTTTAAAGGGAAACAAATACCATATTCTATTTTTACGTATTTTGGTATTTAAAATGGTTTTAAAATGGTTTGATTTTATCAATAACATGAAATGAGGCATTGGGATTGAAAATAACATATTATGAGTGAAATGTTGATAATTGCAATATTTTATGTGTAATTATTATACAATTCTACTAGGACATTTTACAGGTAGTTACATGAAAAACCAAATATATATGGTTATGTGATAAACCAATGATGTGTGCTTCCATGATAAACCAATAATGGGTTGTTCAATCAATCACATTTAGACATGTTTTGAATATATTTGAAGCCATATCTCTTATTTTAACCACTTGTAAACCTTTTTTACCATTACCATGATAACAATTATTTTATTATGGTAACATAATTTTTTTACTAAAACTGAAATTTTCTTCATTACCAAATTTAATTATGCTGATTCCAAATATATAACCCATGTTCTGAGATTCAATTTCTAGAAATGACATAAAATAATTCTAATATAAGCACACAAAATCTATAAAAACTATTTTAAAAAAGTATTTTTATGTTTAAAAATTTAGGTATACTTTCTTAGACCAAATAATCATAAGTATTGGTTATTTCTATGAATTTATTTTTTTATCATTAAAAAAATAATGTTTCTTTGACATTAAAACAATTAAAAAAACAAATATAACTTTTCAACCTTGCTATTAAATGCAATGAACCAAAAATTATTTTTTTATTAAATTAAAATATAACATAGGTTCCAAAAAAGTCATGCATGAGTTTACAAATTCGACATAACACTTTTAAATTAATTATTTTACTTTAACATATCTTTTATCATGATAAATTTTATATATATTTTTTTATGTCATGCTTATATCATAATTATTTCCTAAAAGTTACGATATTTGTAAAATCAGTATTTTTCATTATTCACTAAAAAATATGATTCATCAGAAAAATCCTAAAAATCCACTATAAGATAATATTGACAAGATGTTTTCAAAAATGGAGCTTATTTTATTAAATTTAAATTCTAAAATTTAGTAATTTAACTTTTTAATGAAATCATATAATATATTAAAAACCAATGTTTTAAGAAATAAAAGAATTTTTTTATTTTGAGTGATTGCATTTATATTTGTTATTATCTCTTATTTATTACATTTAGTGATATATGTCGATGTTTATTTTATGCATAATCCAATTATGTATGATTACGTAACTGTTTACATTTATATGATATATATTGCTTTCTATGGGTTTTGAGGTAATCATTTTATTACAAAATGGGTAAGCAGCTATCTTTTATTTAGTGTAGTGTAAGTACTTCTTCTTAATATTGAAAATTATTACATTATGATAATTTATTAATGTTTTACATGTTTTCTCAAGACTAACCAATTTACCTCTGTATGTATCTATTACTAAAATATTTATGCTCAACATAATTTTTTAAATGTTTTTCACATGATTTAATGATGAATTGAGTCAATGAAAAGATCAAGGAAAAGTAAATTTTGACCTTGAAAAGAAAACACATTTCATTATTTATTTTATTTTTGTTTAATAAAAAGTACTGAAATTTTTTTATGTGTACACATTATCTATGGTTTTGTGATATATTGGTTATGGCCTAGTTCTATAATGTTCTAAACCTAAAAAAATCATCAATGTGAATTAAGGTCCAATTGTTGACATATATATATTTTTTATAATTTTTAAGGATGGGGCCTTATTGTATACCCATTTCAAATAATATTTTATTTATTATTATTTTCAATGGGTTTCTAATCCCACCAAAAATAGTTCCTTCATATAGACTATTTTCAATGACCCCTACCCACATCACAAATGCCCTGTCATAGTATGTTGTTTGTTAGTCAGATTAATTTTAAATTTATTTCTTCCAATTATGAGATAATAATTTTGGAAAAATGGATTCCATATTTGGAATCATCATCTTTTTTAATGTCTAATAATTTCACCAATGTTTTTGAAAAAAATTATTAGAGAATGTGAATAAAATTAATTACAACAGTTAAGAGAAACATTTTTTTAGTAAAGTACAAAAGATGAAATTTATGACCCAAAAGACCTAGATACTTGTCCAAATCACATTGGATGATCATGAGTCATCCATGATCCTACAATTATTTAGTTTTGATGGTTTGGAAGTCATTTTTAACGTAAAAAATGAGTGCACCTAACTTTTAGTAAAAAATCCCAAATTTGTGCTTTCCCATCCATACAAAATTCCACCATCTATCCCTCATCTTAACACATACCAAACCACATAGGTTATCCCATAATATTTCCAATACACTTCCCAAAATCCCATTATTTATTCTTTAATCCTACATTATTGAAGAATTCAATCCATGAAATCCTTTTTGGACAAACCAAAAGGACATACAAAATAAATATGTAATGCCTTCTCTAAAGATCATCTCTAATTTTTTTCTTCCTCCACCCCCTTCAATATATCTATTCTATTATTGAATAAAAACCCAGTATCATCAATATACTAGTATTTTTCTATTCTTATATTTTGACCTACAATTAGACTAACCTCCATATAATGTGTAATGAACATATTGCTTATATGTACATTGAACTAATGTATCATGAAGTGATGATTATACATGTTTGCTTTATCGCCTCTCACGATGGAAAATATGGTAAAAACAATATTTATATATGTAATATATTATAATATTTACTTATTTATTCATATGAAATTATTTTACAATACATTTCCCTATACTTTCGATTTTTTGTATGTATGATAATGTTATTTTTGGAAGTATGGACTAGGGCCCCCTCAAAGTGATGTGATTCACTCATACACTACTTGGAATGAATTATGGATGGTTACAGTGAATATGTATAATATATATATGATTTAATCAATCAAGTATAATAAAAAAATATAATTATATAATTATATATCTTTTATGTTCTCGGTTTCAACATGAAATTAAACGAAAATAAGATTCATGCATTTGAATGAAAAATTGTCTCCATGAACGCTGTATTACCTTTCATGATGATATATTATATAGATTATTATAATACAAATATAATGAATATTTATTATATTTAAATATTTTTTTACATTTATTAAATCATTATATAAGTATAAGGACCAATGTAATAACAAATTAAGACTATGTGAAAACCAATGAAAATATTAGATGTAGTGAATCATTAAGATATAATTGTTAACTAGTGAGTAATATAAATCCATAATCAAACCATATATGGTATTAGAATTAATTATACGGTTTTTTGATATATATATATATATATATATTAAATTTATATTTATTATACAATGGGTTTGAACGAGAATGACGACACTCAACACCAAATGTAAATGGATTTAATCTTACTTTTTTTTGTATTTGAGAAACATACTTTATTCAACTACCATTACATTTTTGTGCTGTGTATAATACCTATGGATGTATTAAATTATTATTATACATGAATTAATTTATATTTACTTATCCATTATATGGTGTTTATTTCATGGGGATTACGTTTCAAAAGTTACCGAATTGGTAAAATAGTTTTGTCTAAATTTTCCTTCTTTTAGACCAATTTTTTTGTTATAAAATTAATTATATAATATGCATATAAAAATAAATTTTAAAAAGTTATATCATGAATCTAAATATTTTCATGATATTTTATTCATTGTTTAAATTAATTTTTTTACCCTGCGACTATGATCCCATATTACCAAGTTATAAGTGTTTATTGTAACAATTTTATCTCATTTCATGATTGCATATGTTTATGCTTCCTTTACTGAAATCTTATAATCCATATCTTAAAACACTCTTGAATTTTAATCTCATAATTTTATCATCATAATTCCATGTATTAATACCATTTTCCAATTATTTATTACAAAATATAGTTAATAATTTGTTTTTAATAAAACCCACCTTTACTTGATCGTTGGTCAAAAGTATGAGTTTTTTCAAAACGAATTTTTCTAAATATTTATTGAAGTAATATTATAAAAATATCTTATATTAATTAAAATAATATTTCACATTTTTTATTTTACCGATGTCTTCAATGGAATATTCTAGTATTTTTCTGAAAATGATATATTTGTTAAAAATTTTCTATACAAAGGAATGTTTTTACCTCGTACGATAGAAATAGATTTACCTTCCATCATTTCTATGAAGTGTGCATTGATTGATTAAAAAGTATTTTACTTTTAAAAAAATCAATGATTTTTTTTTCGATAAAATTTTCAAAATTTCTTTTTATCCATATAATGTATTCTTTTAAATAAAATTGTTTTCATAATTTTTTCAATCATAATTTATAATTTTTCAACAAAAATAGTTTATGAGTAATTTTCTTGATTATTTCATAAGGTTTCATGTAAAAATTAATTTCAAAACATTAAAAATATTTTTATAAGTTTCAATGTTAATTTCAAAGAAATTGTTTTCAAAACATTTTTATTATTTCTATAAAATATTAAAAAGTTAATTTTTAATGAAATGATATTGAAAAAATATTAATTAATTATAGTATTATATTAAATGTTTTTTTTAAAAAAAATCATAAAAATGTTTTGAATCTAATTATATAATTATTTAGGGAAAAACGTTTTCCAAAGGATTCCAAGTAATAATTTATATTATTTGAAGGTATTTTCTATGAATATGATTTTCAGATGGTTTTATACATTACAAAGCTGTTTTCAATGATGAAATGGTATTTTATTCAATAAATTTTTTGAAAGATATTTAAAAATTAATTTCTACATAAGCTGGCATCAGTTGATGTTACTCAATACTTTCTATAATATGATCTAAATGTTCCATTGATATTATTATTTTAAATGGTTGTGTATAATGTCAGGATATTTTTGAAACATGTTTCTCATTTATGGGTTATATTTTGATGAAATTTGATTCTCATTCACAGGTTATATGTTTACGAAATACATTTCACATTCAGGGGTTATATTATTTTAAATCCTTCTAATTTAACAGGTCAGTTTTATGATGAAATGATTTTGTATCTTGTATTTTGTCACATGTTATGATATGATTACATGCTTATAACACACATTTCATTTCATGTGTTATGATATGATTCTTTATAATTTTTTTTCACAAAGATTAATGAATTTATTTTGAGATGGTTGAGACCTATATCTCTCTGTAATGAAATAGTTAAAGATTTATATCTCATGATATAGATTAATATGGACTTGCGAGTGATGTTTGACTGCAAAGATGGCCAAGGGAGTGAACCATGACTATCAAGAGGGTATGTGCAGTGAAACTATACTAATTTGATGGTAATGTCATTGATTCCATGGCTACTATGTAAATTATATTATATTCTTATGTGTTTTCCCCAATTCTATGTTTTATTTCTATGTTATGATTTCTTGGAATATGTTCTTTATTTTCTTATTATTAATGTTTTGTTAACATAAATTATTTATGCCATGATTCATGTTTATTAAAATTGATTTCCATGGATTGATCATTTATTTTCATGATCATGTTCTCATTCTTTATATGCATGATTGTTCCTATGCATCTCCCTTGTTTATAATTGTTGGGCATCCGAGCTCACCCCTTATTATGTTTTCTTCCTCAATGTTATAATGATAATTTTTATGTATGTTGTGGATAAGAGTGGTTTTAGTCATGAAGAACCTTGTGGGGGAAAATTTTCCCATTTATGTACTAGTTCTTATGATTCCTTGTTTCCAAAGGCAATATACTAGTACGGTTAATGGGAATCAGTTTCTATAATGATTTATATATTCCAAAAAATTTATGTAAGGTTACTATATGAAAAATCATGGTTTTCTATAAAAACACAATTCACCCCCACCAATCGTTTGTATCTTTTACTTTTTAAGATATAAAAATGTTCCCCTTCCATTACCATTATAATTCAATTCAAAGAAGGTTGTTGTGAAGTTGAATTGAAATTGGAGACTTTATCTTGTCCATTCCATTTATTCACCATATATATAGATGGTTTTTCTTTCATTCTCTCCATATGAACAATCAAAATTAGTTTGAGAATATCTTACTGTGTTTTTACTAATGTGTTGATATATTATCAGATACCAAGCTGGGGATGGTATGAGAAAGTTATTTTGGAATGATATTGTTGCCTATATATTTAGCAAATATAAACCATATAACCACTAGTCATTCAATTAATCTATTTATTTTTACTATATTAGGACCATTTGGTGAAAATTCACTAATAAATATAATGAAAATCCCCATTAATTCCTCTAATTGAACATGTCATTCACTGTCTTAGTAAATTACACAATGATACAAGAGGATTATATATATATATATATCAATTACTTCATATAACATTATGAATTCACTATAAACGGATGAATGAATTTAAAAATAAACATCAACTCCATATCTCAAGAGTCTATAGTAGAAATAAAAATATTCATTTCCCAACTCATTGCATGATGATCGGGTTGAGAGGATTATATCATGTAAAAATTAATTTGAGGGTGAAACCAACTCATATCAATCACGACCCATCCCCCAGGGATCGTGCTTTGACTACCCCCAGCCCTCCATCCATATGCCATGGGTTGGAGGCTAGAAATGAAATTCTTATTCCGTAAAACGGGAAGGCATTTTCATTAAAAATGTAAAAACACACTGTCCGAGAAGACAACAAAAAGAAACTCTGAAGTAAACTACTTTAGTAAAAGTGTTCTGAATGTAAAAGGTATGGAATTCAAGACTAATTGGAAGAGTACCAGTACAAATGAAAAGTACAAAACAACAGAAAATGTGAAATGCAGCTCCTGGATCGTCCACCATAGATTATGCCTGAATGGTAGGTACAACTCACTATCATTAGTACCTACATCGTGTCAAACCAAATGGTCCTCCCCAGATCCTACTTGAAGGGTAGGTGTAGATCGCCTCCTCGTCACTCCACAAACGTCCATCTCCTCTGTATACCACTAGGTCCCTGGTCCCTCAATCCTCAGCCCAGCTACTCATTGTATGAACTAGACACAACAAGGATTCGGTGAAGCCTGTGCAGGGGCTAGTATAATAATACTCAGTAGGGACCCCGAGACCCCGAAGGTCCCCTAAAATTTCAAAAAGAAAAACCACAGGGTTACACCAAGAAGGTTAATTACCCCACAGGTAAAGTGCCACATAACATAACCTCAATCATAACCACAATTTAAATACAGCTCACACCTAGATTTATTCTAGGGTGTAATAACATGTAACAAAACCGTTCACATCGTTGAACACCAAGGATGCTGGAGAACTCATCCTCTATCGAGTACATGGGGTGTGTCACATAACATAGTGGTGCTTCCCACTAACCTTGAACTACTGATGTAACTCTCCCAATTGAATAACATGTGTCTATTGAGTCACACAGAGTCGTCCCTCCCCAACACGGTCTGCTATTGTACTCCTCCCAATCATGTACTGCAGCTGCTCCACACCATGGCCTGCTGAGGTATCCTATCCATCTCATACTGTGGGTCTTACAGATCACACAGAGTCATCCCTTCCCAACGCAGTCTGGTAAGGGAGTCCTCCCTATTATGTAACGCGATTGCTCCCCACTATGGTCTTCGAGTCACTCTGAGGTGAAAAGTCCGCAGTCATTAGGTTTTAGCCAGCTGTAGGGTTCCGTACATAGTGTGCTTGCGAGAACCAATCTCCAATCCAATAGTCATATCTAAACAAGCAAAAATTATCACAAATAAGTAACACAATGACCCTTCATGTCATAAAGGTTCCAATGCAATAGATGGTACCTCAATCAGACACCCAATTTGTCCGTTATTGGCAATTTAGGGTCGAGCACCCGGTTGTATTCGGGTGTGTTCCAACCCAACCATACTCAAACATTCTCCAATACTCTAATGGAGTACTCCAAAAGGGCCATCTCACTCCAAGGGTCCCACTACCATAGATGGTTATTCAAATGGACATCTAGTTCTCAAGGTATATCTCTATGACTGTTTTTGGTCTTGGTTGGGCTAGGGTTAGGTCCTATCGAGTTGGACAGACCCAGCCTGACCCGGTCTGGGATTGAACAAGGGGAACTCGACCAGTTGTAACGATGTCTGGTCCAGTCCGCAAGTGGGGCAGCCTACAATGGAGACCAGACCAGCATGGGGCGGTGGCCTTGTCTGGGTGAGGAGGTCTGCTAAGGCAGCGGCCCAGTCTAAGGTGGAGACCCTGTCTGAGGGTAGAGGCTTGACCGAGGGTGGCGGCCCATCTCAAGGGGGTCAGCCCACTCTGAGGGTGGTGGGCAGGTCTTGGGGGGGGGGCTCGATTTAAGGGAGACGACCATACTCAAGGGTTGAGGCCCGACTGAAGGGAGGTGGCTCAGTTTTAGGGCGATGGACTACTCCGAGAGCGACATCATGGGCCAAGGGATGCAGCTTGAACTGAGGGTAGTGGCCCGGCTCGAGGGCGGTGGCCTGGTCCGAGGGCAGCAACCTGCTCTGTGGGAGGGGGCCTAGTACGAGGGTGGCGACCCGATGTGTGGGAGGGGCCCGGTTCGAGGGAGACACCCCAACTTGAGGGTAGAGGCCTGATTCGATCTAATGTGGGGGTGTAACAATCTAGTCTCCCGTAATCCTGAAATGCATGAAGTCCATTTGGTTTGGCAGGTGGCTGCGTTGCGAGGGCATCACGCGGTCATCGTAGAACCCTCTGGAGGCGGGTTTAGTCTCTGTCGCGGATTCGGCTGTGGTAACCGTTTGCCAATGGTGTGGCGATCGCGCCTCCTCCCTTCATGTATCCGGCCGTTGTTTCTACCACCTCCTCCATTGGTTGTGGCTAACGAGCTGCAATATTCCTCATATGAAATGAGTTGACATGCTCGCGGTCTTTGAAGAAGACACAAGGATAAAAAGATAGCAGAGGGTTCAAGATATGTTTGGTGGGCCCATGCCCTCCACGTTAGCTCATATTATGGTGGATATTAAGGGAGTTCAATAAATTCACATGAATTTGGAACGATAATCAAAACCCCTACAATGATAGCCCGCAACAACCTCTCATAAAGTCGAATAATTCTTGGGTCAACCAGTTAGTTGGTTCACCCACATTCTTCATATTATTCAAGAACGGGGAAGAGGAGATAATTAAAAAATTGTAAACGTATTTAACCCCTACCTCGAAATGTTGGAGAGCACTCATGGTTAAGGGGGTTAGGTTTCTCTCCATCCCTGATACATATTTTTCTCGTTGTCGATCAAATGTTAAACTCCAGTTCAGGGATTTGTTGTTGCATGTCACCTCCTACTGGGGTCATCTCCATCCTCTAAGGGATCGGTGTTATGGAACTCCAACAGAACATCATTTCATGGAAATGTTTGTCCTAAATACCTCTCCCGTGATCTATATGTATTTTATAGTGGGATAGTATGTAATGACACATGGAGTTAAAAGGTATCATTAGCTAGGAAACTTCCTTATTTTCCCCAACATTGTCATTGCCTATGGTTGGTAGGTAATGTAATTTATTTTCATCACAGGACATCATCCCCACCCCATAATTGGTCTGTTGGAGGATATTAAATAAATGTAAATATTTATTTTATTTAATTACATTTCGAGGTCGCATAACATAAATTTTCTCCAGAACTACTGTGATCAATGTAAAGCCTCCCAGAAATAAATCCTAGCTTTTTTGGATTCAATGATGTCCTAAGTTTTTTTATTCGAGCACTGGTTCAAAATATAGAAAATTCCACTCAAGAATTTACTGAATATACCCAAAAAAATGATTCGAAAAGTATTAACAGTGACCCTCTACCTGCCCTAGTCGAGGTTATCCTATGCCAAGATGAAACACGCCCCAACGAACCAAAAGGAAATCTAGGATTTCAAATCTGAGTAATCGTTTAAAAGTTATGGATTTTACAATAAAATAATTGTCACTAAATTGTTTTATTTATTTCCAATAACTGACATTAACTTGTGACCCACGTCGGCCAAGGTTAGTATCTATGTAAAGTGATCATACCTTCACAAGTTCAGAGGTGGTATCAGATTATTAATATGGGATACCATTCGTATGTTTTAATAATTTAAAAAAGAAAATAATTTTATTTAATAATTTTATTTATGATTATGCCATTTTGGGTTTACTTACAGGAGGCTTGTGCCAACTAAATTTATGTCACACTATGGGTGAACCCACCATCCTGAGTGCAGTGGTGCCATCAAATTTATGATCCGTGCAAGATTTTAAGAGTTATTCAACTTCTTCATGAATAAAGATTATAGTAGCTATTTAAAGTTCAAAAAAAGTTCTACGGATCATTCCAGGCCTCAGAATCATGCGTTGTTAGATTTTACGGACTCTAAATAATTCTATATAATTAAAAAAAATTACAAAAATTCTGGGACATTAAATTCTCTCCACCATAGGGTTTTACATCCTCGAAATCCAAAAAACAATGGAAAATGAAACAAAAGTGGGTACTGATCACAAATCTGATCCTCCCACTCCAAAGTTCTCTCATGTAGGTTCTCGTACTATCAGCAAATGCACCCTAGAGGTATCAATCTCCAAAGAATGACTCGGTATTTTCAATCATAAATATCAACTGGAACCTCTGTAAATGTCTCCACATTGTATAGGTCTTTCTTTCCATGGTTGATGAAATGAGGTGGGTCCTGCACATTTCTCCTAAGATGGGGCACATGGAATATGTTAAGAACCCTCTCCAAATGTGGTAGAAGTTCCAAGTCGTATTCCACCACGCCTATCTTCCGAAGTATCCGGAAAGGCCCAAAAAACCTTGGTGAATACATGCGTCATCACCCAAATCATTGTAGGAAGACATGGTCTCCCTCGTAGAACACCATGTATATATATCTCCTAATTCTCGGTCGAGGCAGCTCTGTGCAGTCTTCACTTGCTGATAAGTGAGGCATCGTGATACTAAGTCTTCCACATCTTCCTTCATCCCATGCCTCCATTACTGACACTGGAGGTCCTGATACATCATTGACACTCCATGATGCACCGTTAATGTGTATGTATGAATCTCCCTCAACACCCCTCCAGATTTTTTACTGGCACTATGGTGCATCCTTTGAAAAGGATGACGTGCTCCCCACCTTCAAAAAATATGTCAGGAGACTATCCTGAGGATATCTGAGCATATTAGGCCTCACATTCAACGTCTCAAGAAACTCCCCCCCAAATATTCTGAAGAATTGGTGAAGTGAAAGTTATAGAATAAAGGTAAGTTTCTCCATCATTATCCACAAAGGATATCCATAGGGCGACTAGCTGCTATGACGCCTCACTCATCAGTTGTTGACTCGACATCCGGGTGAGTGCATCTGCTACCATGTTCCCCTTCCCATGAGTATAGAATATCTCTAGGTCATAGTATTGGATGAACTCTAGAAATCTTTTTCATTTCAGGTTTAGGTCCTTTTGCAAAAAGATACACCTAAGACTCTTGTGATCATAGTAAGCTATAAACTGTTCACCCATCAAGAGTGGCAACACATATTTAGTGCTAAGACCATTGATGCTTACACTATGTCAAGGGTAGCATAGTTCTAATTGTTAGTCTCTATCATAGCTCTTGAATGAACTTATGTCACTTCTCCATCCACATGAATGGATCCCTCATTTTTCATCAAAGCTGACAAGAGTGACGCTACCCTGTTGAAGTTGGGTATAAATATCTGGTAGTACATAGCCAAATCGGGCACCCCTCCATTCAAAGTGGTAATCCTAGAAACATATTTTGAAAATATGTCCATGTGCTCTGCCAATCATGTTTGGAATTGAAAAATAAAAATACATGCTGCCATGAGGGTATGTCTGGCTGACTCCAGAGTGATCAGATGTTCCCTCTTATGTGGGAGTTTATCCTATGCTACATGGGTTTCCTTTCTCACTGGTTAAGGAAAACATGGTACCGTCCATGAGGACACACCACAAATTGCACCTAATACAGTCAATCTGAGCATGGAAAATGGAATACTAGTCCATAAAAAGATGATCTCATAAGGCAACGACACCAATACAAGGAGATCCCAACCGAAGATATCACCACATATAGTATGCTCACAATTCTAGCACTAGTGCGTAATCATCAAATCCATTTCCATAGGCTTCTCTAGTCGTACGGATCGAGCCAAAAGCTCCACCAGAATCTTAGAGCATTGAACAGGGGCGGTGGTCCTGCCACCTCACCCAAAGGTGTAGGATCGAAATATAGTATGAGAT
Organism: Viscum album; assembly: GCA_963277665.1. NCBI lineage: Eukaryota > Viridiplantae > Streptophyta > Magnoliopsida > Santalales > Viscaceae > Viscum > Viscum album. The sequence goes on from OY728158.1 coordinate 1,296,237,103, forward strand.
GCTCAATATACAAGAGGGGGGGTGAATTGTATACCTTAAAAATTCCTTTGGAACCTTTAATGATAGTTAAGAATAACTATGTTTCCCTTAAGTAAAGGAAAAGGCTAAGTTTAACAAAGTTAAACTAAGCAAATTTCACAACCCTTCTAACACCGAAAGTAAACTAGGAATAAGAGATTCTGAAAGTAGATTCCGGAAAATATGGTTCCGGAGATTGAAACATAACAAACAATTACAATATGAGATTCTACCTTAAAGCGTATAGAATCTAAATGAATCAGAGTAAGTAAGGAAGTACAAGAAAGTTATACTTTCCTTAAGATACAAATTGCAGCGGAAATAAAACAAGTAGTTAAACTACAAGTAACAAGATATAAGTCTTTTAACCCAAAGAGAAGGGTATCCAACAACCTTGGATAAAGGTCCCTTGATTTATACTTTCAAGCAAGTCTGTCTTACCCACACCAGGGTAAGCCCTCGATACGAAGATCGGAGTCTCTGTCTTTCTATCCCCGCAAGCCCTCAACTTCAATGTAGTTGGAAACCTCTGTCTTCCTCAGCAAGAAAGCCCTCGAACTTTAAGGTAGTCGACACCTCTGTCTTCCTCAGCAAGAAAGTCCTCGAACTTTAAGGTAGTCGGCACCTTTGTCTTCCTATCCCCGGAAGCCCTCAAATATAATCAGCAACATTCGGAGTCGCACGAAGCTTTGAGAGTTAATAAGAGTCTCTCTCTCTAGAAATCACTTCAACAGCATGTATGCACAAGGTTCAAATTGTTCATCCATCCATTACGAGCTTTTTCAAATGAGCTCCTATTTATAGGTAAGGTCGACTCCTTCTCCAACGGTCATATTTTCCTTAAAGATCGGAGGGACTTGTATACGTGTCACTTAGACAACGGTTAGTTTATAACTAAATGGAAGACATCGTTTTATAACAAAACAAGTGTAACAGAATGTACGACATCGTTTTAAACTCTAACATAAAAGTTCGGAATAGAAACTTCGGAGTGAAGGTTCAGAGTGAATAAATTCAGAGTGTATGAAACAAATATAACCAGATTTTGTTTAATAGGTGAATTCGGAATGAGAATTCGGAATAGGAATTCGTCATCAGAATTCATAATGAGAATTCATCATCAAGATTCGTAATGAGAATTCGTCATCAGAATTTGTAATGAGAATTGGTCATGAGAATTCGTAATGAGAATTCAGAATGAGATTTCTTCATTAAAATTCGTAATGAGAATTCTTCATTGGAATTCGTAATGAGAATTCGGAATGAGATTTCTCCATTAGAATTTGTAATGAGAATTCTTCATTGGAATTCGTAATGAGAATTCGGAATGAGATTTCTCCATTAGAATACGTAATGAGAATTCTTCATTGGAAGTCGTATCCTGAATCTGGAATAGAACTTAGTTATAGATCATATCCGGAATTCGGAATGAGACTTCCTTATAGTTCTTCATCTAGAATCCGAATCCTAAACAGAATGCTTTATATCAAATTTTTAATGATTCCAAGAAAATGAATCTGAATTTCATACTTAAGAAAAATATGGATGAAAATATGATAAGGATAATTTTTCTTATAAAAGTGATTTTCCTTAAGAAAGAAATTTTCTTAAAGATAAGGTGTTTGTGATTTCCAAAACAAGAAGGAATGAAAAAGTCATAAGGAAAACCTTATTGACTCAACAATCTCCCCCTTTTTGGAAAGCACAAACATCCTTACGAAAAAGCTATTCTAAGAAGAAAGAAACACATTAAGGCTTATCTCCCTTTCTTTAAGGATATAGATGAATACGACTAACTCCCCCTTAAGCTTTGAAACTCTAAGGATCGTATTCATATTTCTGGAGTGATTTTTCATAAGATGGTCTTCTTTAAGAAAAACTCCCCCTTAAACAAACTCTTATTAGAGTTCTTTTTCCTTGGATATTTTTTCTTTCTCCCCCTTTGATAAACTCTTATTAGAGTTCTTCTTTTTCTTAAGGGTCTTTTCCTTCTCCCCCTTTGTGATTTTCAAAAATTCTCCCAGCCATTCAACTTGATGTTCTTTGAGATAAGGGAATCATAATTGTTGAAGAAATCCGGATGGAGTAACCTTTCTCTGTATACTAACCACTAAGAAATAGGTTTGGTTGAAGACATTTCTTGAGAAGCTAACTCTGCAGACATTCGGAACTGAAGTCCTCTGAGAAATTCGGAAGGGAGTACACTATGGTTCGGAACGGCCTTAAAAGAGAGGGGCAGAACTTCAGCACGCGAAAGCTTGAAACCGATGTGGGACGAGAAATTTGGGTCCCCTTTATATAGGCCACGAGATGACGGTTCACCTTCCATAATTGATCTAACGGTTGGAATGAGCTGTGATCAGATCTGACGGTTGAAAACTTGAATCCGATCTTTTTGAGGTTTTATTAAAGTAAAGAATTAAGAAAACAATAATTCCGAAAACATAATACAAGAAACTGCCAGCAAGTAAAATATGACTACGAAAACTTAAGAAAGAAAATCATACCTTTCGGATTGGCTTAGGAAAGTTATTCGTAATGGGTAATATAAAGATGACCAAAAAAAACTTTTATTACGAAAAGACAAAGTTTGCAAAATTTACAATGAAAAACTCACTATGAAAAACTCAGTACGGAAAACTCAGTACGAAAAACGCAGTATGAAAAACAAACTTAAGAAGAAAAACAGTACGAAGATCTTAGTAAGAAAAATGCATTACGAAGAATTTTAGTACGAAAAGCAATTGGTACAAAAATATCTGGTTATGAAACTGTCAGTACGTAAATTTTCATTCCGGAAATTTCCTATATGAATACTTCCATTCTAGAAGTATTCTGTGCGAAAATATCCATTCTGGAAAAATGTAGTTCCGGAAGTTCCATTCCGGAAATCTTCGTTCCGAAATGTTTGAAAACAAATTTTGAAAAACATTGTTAAACAAACAATCAAATGTACTCCCCCTATGAAAAATGAGTTTATTACTGTAAGGATACTTTTTCAACAGAAAGTTAATTAAGGAAGATTACCTTACGGTTATCATTCCTAACTTCTATTTAATATATTCAAATCTATCAGAAGGAAAAGATTTTGTGAAATTATCAGCAAGTTGATCTTGCGTTCTGATAAACTGAAGAATAATATCTCCTTTAAGTGTGTGATCCCTAAGAAAGTGATGCCTAATATCTATGTGTTTTGCACGAGAATGATGCGCAAGGTTTTTACTTAGGGCAATGGCACTTGTGTTATCACACAAAATTTGAGTTTTAGTAAAACTCAAGCCATAGTCTGTGAGTGTGTGTTGCATCCACGACACTTGTGCACAACAACTTCCAGCTGCTACATATTCAGCTTCAGCAGTGGAGAGTGCTACAGAATGTTTCTTCTTGCAGGACCAAGAAACTAATGAATCTCCTAAGAAATGACAAGTTCCGGATGTACTTTTTCTATCCATTCTACATCCACCAAAGTCAGCATCAGAAAAGCTTTTTAGAACAAAATCATTTCCAGAAGTATAAAATAATCCTAGATCCATGGTTCCCTTAAGGTAGCGAAAAATTCGTTTTACTGCCTTTAAGTGAGATTCCATAGGATTAGATTGATATCTTGCACATAAGCATACTAAAAACATTAAGTCAGGTCGACTAGCTGTTAAGTAAAGTAGACTTCCTATCATAGCTCTAAAAGATGTTTGATCTACTGGTTTCCCATCTTCATCAAGATCTAAAGAGTTTGAGGTACCAATGGGAGTACTTATACTCTTAGTGTTGTCATAACCATACTTTTTAAGAAGATCTTTAATATACTTATGTTGAGATATGTAGGTTCCTTCTGGTTTTTGAGAAATTTGAAAACCAAGGAAAAATGTTAACTCACCCATCATACTCATTTCAAACTCAGATTTCATTAGACTAGCAAAAGAGTCAGTCAAAGATTGCTGAGTTGAACCAAATATAATGTCATCAACATAAATTTGAACAATCAAAACATGTTTCTTATCTTTCTTTATTAAAAGGGTTGGATCTGCATTTCCCTTAACATAGTTATTTTGAAGCAAAAATACAGTGAGACTATCATACCATGCTCGTGGGGCTTGTTTAAGGCCATACAAAGCTTTGGTAAGTCTAAAAACACGATCATGATGTTTTGTATCTTCAAAGCCAGGAGGTTGTTCAACAAAAACTTCCCCTTGAACATAACCATTAAGAAAAGCACATTTCACATCCATTTGGAAAAGTTTGAAATTTAAGAATGCTGCAAAGGCATGTAGAATCCGGATAGATTCAAGTATGGCTACTGGCGCATAGGTTTCTTCATAGTCTATTCCTTCTTGTTGATTATAGCCTTTAGCAACAAGTCTAGCTTTATTTCTAACAATGACTCCATTTTCATCACATTTATTTCTGAAAACCCATTTTACTCCAATAACAGAAGTTTCCTTAGGTCTTTCAACCAAGGTCCAGACTTTATTCCTTTCGAATTCATTTAGTTAATCTTGCATTTCTTTGATCCAATCATCATCACCTAAAGCTTCATCTGTGCTTTTAGGTTCTAATTGGGAAAGAAATGCTAGATGTTCTACTTCATTTCTTAAGGAACTTCTAGTCCTTACAGGTTGATTTACATCGCCAATGATACTATCACTGGGATGATTCTTAAGAAACACCTGATTTTGGTTTTGTAAAACCTGTTCATCAACATAGGGTAGAAAGTCTTATGGGGTAAATGTTTCAGAAGTATTTTCTAGAACAATTTCCTTATCAGAAGGTTATTCTATCAAAGGTTGATAATCAGTTTTTGAAAACACATCCGAAGATGTAAGTTGAGTTGGTTTAAAAACAAAAGGATCTGATTCATCAAATTTTACATGTACTGTTTCCTCAACAGTACAAGTATTTTTATTAAAAACTCTATAAGCCTTAGAGGTTGTGGAATATCCTAAGAAAATTCCTTCATCAGACTTTGGTGCGAATTTATGTAAGTTATCTTTAGTATTCAAAATGAATACTTTGCAACCAAAAACCTTGAAGTAGTAAAGTCTAGGTTTTCTACCATTCTATAACTCATAAGGAGTTTTATTAAGAAATGGTCTAATAAAAACTCGATTTATAGTATAGCAAGCAGTACTTACAGCTTCAGCCCAGAAATGTCTAGGAATAGAATATTCAGTCAACATGGTTCTTGTTATCTCTTGAAGAATTCTATTTCTTCTTTCAACTACACCATTCTGTTGAGGAGTTCTAGGTGCTGAAAAATTGTGAGTAATACCTTTCTTACTACAAAAAGTTTCAAAATCAGAATTTTGAAATTCTCCTCCATGATCACTATGAATAGTTTTCAATGGAAGGTTTTTCTCATTTTTAACTTGAGCTCTAAAACTTTTGAAATATGAAAAAGCTTCAGATTTCTTTGCTAGAAAATAGACCCAAGTAAATCTGGTGTAATCATCAACTAGTACAAACACATAGTATATGCCTCCAATACTTCCAGTTTGTGTTGGACCGAAAAGATCCATGTGCACTAACTGTAATGCATCAGTTGTTGAGACCTCACCGATAGATTTAAAACTAGATTTATGTTGCTTTCCATATTGAAAAGGATCACAAACTTTAGAAGAATAAAATCTAAGATCCGGTAGATCCTTAACTAGTTTCTTCTTATAGAGTTTACATAATTTCCTAAGATTACAGTGTCCTAATCTTCTATACCATAACCAAGAATGATCTTACATTGTACTTAGGAAAGGTAAATCTTGGCTTCTTAGGTCTTCTAAGTTTAAGGTGTAAACATTCTCTTGCCTGTTGGCTGAGATAATAAATTCTTCCTTGGAATTGCGAACTAAGCATTTATCATTCCTAAAATTCACAAGATAACCTTCACCAAATAACTGACTTATGCTAATGAGGTTGTGCTTAAGACCTTTAACAAAAAGAACATTTGAAATGAAGGTTTTACCTAAAAGAACAATATTACCAATACCAACAATCTCTCCCTTAGCATTGTCTCCGAATGTTACCTTTCCTCCTTTCGTTTTGATAATCTTTTCAAAAAAGATTTTGTTACCAGTCATGTGCCGGGAACATCCACTATCCATGTACCATGTATTGTTGCTGGTACTTTCTTTATTTTCCTGAAATCAAGAAAAAAATTAGACTTTCGGAATCCAAACTTGTTTGGATCCGAGATTTCCAGACAATAAAATTTTCGGAACCCACATTTTCTTTGAAAAATAAGCATTATGAAAACCTAAGGATTGGGTTTTGTTTAAGGAGCAATTTTTTGCCAAGTGACCACCACATTGACATTTAGTGCAAAATGGGGCACTTTGAGGAACAAAATAATTGTTACTGAAAACTGGTTTTGCATGTGTATAACCAAATCCAGATTTATTTCTTAAAGGTCGTATTTGGGAATACATCTTATAAAAAATTTCCTTACCATGGGTAAAGTTTGATAAACACTTCTTTAAGGAAAAAATTTCGGACTTGAGTTTTACAACCAAGTTTTTATCCTCAAAATCATTAGTTTTAGAACTAGAGTTAGGCTCGAAAACATTTTTATTAGAAATTACTTTTTCTAACTCTTTAGAAAGTTTGTTCTTCTCAGAACTTACTTCCTCAAGATTTTTTGAAATACTTTCGAAATCAGCATTTTTCTTATCAAGATCATTAGAACGATCTGATATTTCTTTTGTAAGAATAGAATTCCTATAATTTGCCTTATCAAGTTTCTTGTTGAGTTTGGAATTCTCAATCTCAAGAAGTTCAGCAAATCTAGAGACTTCTTCATAAGTAGGTAAAGTATTTTCTTCATCAGAAGATGATTCTTTATCAAAAGAGTTATAATATTTACTATCATTTGAATTTAAAGAAACATTGGTCAAAGATTCAGCATTTCATACCTTATCCACAAGACAATGATTATCAATAGGTAATCCTGCTATAAGACCAAGATTCTTCTGTCCTGAAGATTCATAATCAGAAGATTCATCTGAAGAATCACCACCACTGGCACTCCAGGTGTCATTAGCTTTCAAAACATTCTTAGCTTTAGCTTTAAAATACTTTTTCATGTTCCTGTCTGAATGTCTTTCCTTCCTTTCTTTCTTTTTGAGCATAGGTCAATCTGGTCTAATATGTCCAGCTCTTTTACATTCATAACAAGTAACTTCTCCATCTTTCTTATCTTTCCTATCCTTTTTCTTATACTTAGATTGAAAGTTTCTCTGTCCAGCTATCTTGTTCATCCTTCGAGCAAGATTGGCTAATTCATTTACTGAAACTTCACTCTCACTAGATTCGGATTGGAAAATAACTTTCTTAGACTTGGATCCGGTTACTCTCTCAGGAGTCTTAGCTTTCATCTGATTTGAAGTTGAAGTAAAAGCAACAGTACCATTTCCATTCTTTTTCATGATGTTGTCAGCATCTCTCTTCATTCTGATTTTATGTTGTAGAAGAGTTCCAAATAATTCATCCAGAGTAATTTGGGTAACCTTCCTGTTCTCATCTATAGCTGTTCTCTTGGATTCCCACTCATTGGGCATAATATCAATTATCTTGTCCACAAGAGCTTCATCATCTAAACCTTTCTCTGCCACAGATTGCAGACTGTTGACAATAGTCAAAAAAATCTGTTGAACTTTACAGATAGGTTCTCCATAAGGAAAATTGAAACCATGATATTCAGCTCTAAGCATAGCTCTTCTAGTCTCAATTACTTTAGAAGTCCCAAAGTGTGTAACCTCTAACTTCTTCCATATACAATTAGCTACTTCACAAGAAGAAATTTGGCTATATATATTTCTGGTGATTGAACATAGTAAAGTGTTGCGTACCTTATAGTTGAGTTGATATTCTTGCTTTTCCTGGTTAGTGAAAGATATGACTTCCTTGTCAGGAATTTTATAATCACCAGTAAGCATAACAAAGTTGTCTACTCCAGTATTGATAACAAAAGTCTTCATACGATCTCTCCAATATTCATAATCATTACCATCAAAGATAGGTGGTCTTGTAGGATTTATATTGTCAATCGAACCAACATTAATTCCTTCCATACTTGAAATAACTTTGCACACAAACATGTTAATAGCAAAGATTCGAAATCAAAAAGTTCGGAATGAGAAAAGTTCGGAATGGATAAATCGAAATGACAAAATTCAAAATGGAAAAGTGAGCAAGAAAAACATATTCGTTAGTATAAGTATTTCAGAGACCTGCTCTGATACCAATTGTAGGATCGAAATATAATATGAGATGCTCAATATATAAGAGGGGGGGTGAATTGTATACTTTAAAAATTCCTTTGGAACCTTTAAAGTTAGTTAAGAATAACTATGTTTCCCTTAAGTAAAGGAAAAGGCTAAGTTTAACAAAGTTAAACTAAGAAAATTTCAGAACCCTTCTAGCACCGAAAGTAAACTAGGAATAAGAGATTACGAAAGTAGATTCCGGAAAATATGGTTCCGGAGATTGAAACGTAACAAACAATTACAATATGAGATTCTACCTTAAAGCGTATAGAATCTAAATGAATCAGAGTAAGTAAGGAAGTATAAGAAAGTTATACTTTCCTTAAGATACAAATTGCAGCGGAAATAAAACAAGTAGTTAAACTACAAGTAACAAGATATAAGTCTTTTAACCCAAAGAGAAGGGTATCCAACAACCTGGGATAAAGGTCCCTTGATTTATACTTTCAAGCAAGTCTGTCTTACCCACACCAGGGTAAGCCCTCGATACGAAGATCGGAGTCTCTGTCTTGCTATCCCCGCAATCCCTCAACTTCAAGGTAGTTGGCAACCTCTGTCTTCCTCAGCAAGAAAGCCCTCGAACTTTAAGGTAGTCGGCACCTCTGTCTTCCTCAGCAAGAAAGCCCTCGAACTTTAAGGTAGTCGGCACCTCTGTCTTCCTATCCCCGGAAGCCCTCAAATATAATCAGCAACATTCAGAGTCACACGAAGCATTGAGAGTTAATAAGAGTCTTTCTCTCTAGAAATCACTTCAACAACATGTATGCACAAGGTTCAAATTGTTCATCCATCCATTATGAGCTTTTTCAAATGAGCTCCTATTTATAGGTAAGGTTGACTCCTCCTCCAATGGTCATATTTTCCTTAAAGATCGGAGGGACCTGTATACGTGTCACATAGACAACGGTTAGTTTATAACTAAATGGACGACATCGTTTTGTAACAAAACAAGTGTATCAGAATGTACGACATCGTTTTAAACTTTAACATAAAAGTTCGGAATAGAAACTTCGGAGTGAAGGTTTGGAGTGAATAAATTCAGAGTGTATGAAACAAAGATAACCAGATTCTGTTTAATAGGTGAATTCAGAATGAGAATTCGGAATAGGAATTCGTCATCGGAATTCATAATGAGAATTCATCATCAAGATTCGTAATGAGAATTCGTCATCAGAATTTGTAATGAGAATTCGTCATGAGAATTCGCAATGAGAATTCGGAATGAGATTTCTTCATTAAAATTCGTAATTAGAATTCTTCATTGGAATTCGTAATGAGAATTCGGAATGAGATTTCTCCATTAGAATTCGTAATGAGAATTCTTCATTGGAATTCGTAATGAGAATTCGGAATGAGATTTCTCCATTAGAATTCATAATGAGAATTCTTCATTGGAATTCGTATCCTGAATCTGGAATAGAACTTAGTTAGAGATCATATCTGGAATTCGGAATGAGACTTCTTTATAGTTCTTTATCTAGAATCCGAATCCTAAACAGAATTCTTTATATCAAATTTTTAATGATTCTGAGAAAATGAATCCGAATTTCATACTTAAGAAAAATATGGATGGAAATATGATAAGGATAATTTTTCTTATAAAAGTGATTTTCCTTAAGAAAGCAATTTTCTTAAAGATAAGGTGTTTGTGATTTTCAAAACAAGAAGGAATGAAAAAGTCATAAGGAAAACCTTATTGACTCAACAAAATGCACTTCCAACTAATCTTGAACTCCTTAGGTATTGCTCCCCATTGCGTATCGTAGGTCTTCCAGTTCATATAGATCCATCCATCCCAAATGTGGTCTTCTAAGGTACTCCTCCACATCACGTACCGCGGTCACTCCCCACCATGGTCAGCTGAGGTCTGCCTCCCCATCGCGTACTGTGGGTCTTCTGGGTCCCACAGATCCATACCTCTCTAACACAATCTACTAAGGTACTCATCCTCACTACGTACAATGACTGCTCCACACCATGGTCATCGAGTCACTCAGAGACAAAAACTTAGTTGTCTTTAGGTCTCATCCAGTTGCTGGGATCTGTACGTATTGCACATTGGATAACTTCCCCAAAGCCATCAGACTTATCTCCACCTTCACGAAGTCTCAAAAATAAGTAACCTGATCATACACAATGTCATAAGCATTCTATGACAACAGACAGTGCGTCAATCGGACACTCGGTCTGTTCGTTATTGGCATTTTAGTGCCGAGGGCCCGGTTGGATTCAGGTGCTATCCAACCCATCTTTACTCCATGTTTCCCTAATACTCCAATGGAGTATGTCAAAAGGATTTTCTTTCTCCAAGGGCCCTAATGCTGCAAAAAGGGTCGTCATACGAGCATCTAGTTGTCATGATAAGCCTCTTTGACTGTTTTTGGGCACGTTCGGGCCCGAGTCTAGTATGACTTGGTGGGACCGACCCCAGCCCGACCCCATCTGGGCTGGGACAAGGTGAACTCGGCCCACGGGGATGATGTCTAGTCCAGCCCGCAAAGAGGCTACCAGGCCCGTGTGGGGTAGCGTCCTGCTTGGGCGGCAGCCCGGTCTAGGGGTGGCGGCCTGGTCGAAGGGTAGCAACCCAGTCTTAGGGAGACAGCCCGACTTGAGGGTGGCAGCCATCTTAGAGGTGGGTGGCCTTATCCGAGGGTGGGGGCTTGGTCCAGGGGCGGTGGCTTGGCTCGAGGGCGTCGGCCCGACCCGAGGCCAGCAGCCCGGTGGGAGGGAGGCAACCAGCTCTGAGGGCGGCGGTCAGGCTCTAGGGAGGCGGCCCAGTCCAAGGGTGGCTGCCTAGTCTGAGTGTGGTGGCCTAACTTGAGAACGACTGCTCTGTCCAAGGGGACTTGCCATCTCTAAGGGTAGCGACCCGGTCTAAGGTAGGTGGCCCAACGTGAGGGCGTCAACCTCTTCTGAGTGAGGCGTCCCGATTCATGGGTGGCGCCCCCACTTGAGTGAGGCTGTCCGGTTTGGGTTTGATGGCCTAGTCAGATGCCGGAGGCTCGACTCGAGGGTGGCATTCGGCCCTAGGGCCACATCCTGATCAGAGGGTGGTGGCCCGGCTCGAGGGCGGTGGCCCGGCCTGAGGGCGGCGGCCAGCTCCGAGGGCAGCAGCCCGATCCGAGGGCGGTGACCTGGCCTGAGGGCGGCAGCCCAGTTCAGTTCGATGGGGTGGGGGTAACCCCATGGTATCGCATATTCCTAGACGGCGTGAAGTCTGTTCGGTTGGTGAGGTAGCGGCACCATGATCCAAGACCTTCTTCTTCCATTCATCGAGGCTAACAAGCCATTACCTTCCTCTAGCAGTGTGTGTCGACATGATCGTGGTCTTCCAAGGATGTGCATGGATAGCAAGATGGAAGAGGGTTCATGCTGAGTTTGTTAGGCCTTCACCCTCTACGTTAGCTCATATTATGGTTGATATTAAGGGAGTTCAATAAATTAACCTGAATTTGAATAAAAAATCAAAAGACTTACAATGATACCCCAAAACAACATCTCGCAAAGATGAATGAATCATGGGTCAAACCATTCGTCATTTGACCTATTTTCTTCACAATAATCAAGAACATGGATGTTGAAATTATTCAAAAAGTGTAAAATAATTTAACCCCTAACTCAAAAAATTAATGATCACTCACGGTTGAGGGATTATCGTTGTTTGTCATCCTCGCAACAAGTTATCTTCACCGCCGCTCGAATGTAATGATCTGGTTTGGGGTTTCGGTGTCGCATGTAACCTTTTTTTGGGGTTGGATCCGTCCTCTAGGGGCTCGACATTTTGGCACTCCAACAGAACATTCATGCTTGGCGAAGCTAGTCCAAAACCCCTCTACCATGCTCAATATTTATAGAATAGGGGGAGAGTAAGTAATGACGCGAGGAGTTAATGGGGCTCGTTAGTTCGTAAGAATCCTAATTTTCCCCAACGTCATCATTACCTTAGGGTGGTAGGTCAATCCATTTAATGGCTTGAAACATCCCCGACCCCACCCTTTAATTTTTCCATTAATGGTTATGAAATAAAATAACAATATTATTTTATTTCAATGTATTAAAAGTCACAAAACATAACTTTTTCTCTATACCTACTGTTGTCAATGTAAAGACTTTCTTAGGTGGATCTCAGCTTTGCAGGTTCAACGGTGCCCTCAGATTTTTAATCTGAGCACCGGTTCAAAAGTTAGAAAACGCCGCTCACGTGTTTACTGAACGTACCCGAAATTTTTTTCAGAAAATTATTTATAGTCACCCTTGACCCGTACTGGTTGAGGTTAAGCTATGTCTAAGTGAAACATGCCACAATGAAACCAACATTACTCTCATATTTCCAATTCGAGTTACCTTTTAAAAGTTCTGTATTTTACAACCAAATAATTTTCACTTAATTAATTTATTTATGCCATAAACTTAGATTCACTGGTGGCCCACACTGAAAAAATTAGTTTCTTCCTGAAGAGAGAATACCCTCATGAGTTTAACTGTGGTCTCATATTTTTAATCCGAGTAACCGTTTGTGAGTTATAAGCTTTTGCAAAATAAAATAAATTTATTTAATAATTTATTTACTGTAATTCCATTTTTAGGTTTTATCATAGGAGGCATGTGTCGACTAAACATAAGACTCTCCTAGGGTAAACCCACTATCCTAAGCACAATAGTGCCCTCAGTTTTTTGATCTGGGAAAATGTATAAGAGTTCTAAATTTCCATACATTTTTTCACTCTCAATATGATGGGAATTAAACATGAACAATTCCAAATTTGGAATATATTATTGATGACATTTTTTTGACTATATAGGATATTGGGATAAATAAATTTTATTGTTATATTTTTCTTATAATTTTTTGCCTCAATTATATATATATAACCATCCAAATAATTATTTGGGAAATATTTGTGGAAATGTATCATTTTAGGATATATTATTTGAAAGTATTTTTTTGGTATCATATTTAGAAAATTATATGATTGAGATAGTGAAGATGATTTATCACAATATGATGGAAAATCTTATCATGAATAAAAGTTTTTTAGATATTCAAAGGAATGTTCTTTTCTGAGGTAAGAGATATATTTTTCTTAATTCATCTCCATGGGGATATTTTTTTGAGTTTTATAAACAAGGGAATTTTATATACAAGGTTTTTTGGAACTTATGAAATTATATTAAATGTAGAATCTATATATTATAGAGTGTCCTGACCATTGAGTTCCTCATAGGTGTAACACCCCGAGCTTCCACGATACGCTTCTCATTCAATAATGCAATAGCTTGCATTGTACGCAACTTCGAGTTCTAAAACACCGTGACTAATCAAAGTAGCCGTTATGAATAGTAATAACCACCTTTTGAAATTATATATATTTTATATTTCAAAATGGACTTCATTTTTGGATTCGAAATGTCGAAATTAGCCTTTGTTGAATTTTTTGTAATTTTCTGAGACTTTGAAATTTTTATGAATAGTGAAAAATACATAAAACAACTTTTCTAATAAAAATAATTTATAGTGATAAGTTATACTATTGAGTGGTTTTAAAGTATAATTATAATATATTTTTACCATTTTATCCAATGGTGGTCATTAGAATTAATTTAACATTGAAATTGGACATAAACAATTGCCAATCTTTTGATATAAATTGTTTCTTAAAAACACGCTATTTGTTGTGACAGCGGGAATTAATTATAAAATTAATTAATGCAACTTATATGTTTGGAATTTTGTATAATAGACATCATTTTTGAATTCGGAATATCAATTATAGCTTAGGGTGAAATTTTGGCCTTATTCTGAAAAACATAAATTTTTGATGAATAGTGAAACCACTAAGTGGTTGTTAAAAACTGATTTTTACGTTAAAATGAAATATTACCACTTCTGTGATTTGATTTTCAAAAATACGACCTACATGGTTGTCATTAAGAAGTAAAATGAGGTTCAATGAGATTAAAATAATTTTTTGGTGAATAGTAACTTTTAAGTTCTTAATCACGATTAGAGGTAATTAGTGTAGTTTAAGGTACAAATAATGTTTTAATAATATGAGATGAGCATGAAACTTGTCCTACTCCTATTGGATGAGTCATGGACGACCAAGAAAACCCATGGGTCAACTTGGGGACCCCATGGAGCCACTTTAGTTGGAAAATGACATAAATATATATTTATTTAATGTTAAAATTAAATTGACACAAACATGAGTTATTTTACTAAAATAGTTTTTAAGTGGGCTTACACAAGTCCAAATTTTGACGATAAATATTCATTAGAAAGATAAAAATATTTCCTACATCATAGTATTTTTTATATAATTTTTAGACATTAAATTAATTAAATTATTTATGACATCATTATGATGCAGCGATGACCTCATTATTTAACGATTTTAATAAAATGGACAGATAATGCAAAATCCAAGGCTTACACTTGTCCAAAGACAATTGGATGAGGATATTGCGAAGCCTTATCACCTTATCCTCGAATTATATAAGTGTGGGACCTTTAGAATCCGAAAAGCATTGTTAAATAATGTAACATTTCAATATTTCCAAAAGTGCCCCTCCTCTCCTCTTATAAAAGGCCCCCACCTCTCCCACCTCATTTACACTTTCAAGCCATTTGGCTCGGCCAACCTCTGCCCAAATACTCTCCCAACTTCCCCCTATTACTCCTAGAAGCCTCACTTTGGGCAGAACGCTTCCCAAGGAAGCCTTTGGCTCAAATCAAAAAGAGTTACCCGATTTTGAGGTAATGTCTTCTCTAATGTTGTTTTGTTTTATTTTTCTTCTCCAAACCCCTAAACTCTTTTTATTCATTTCTTTTGTAACAACAACAGTATCCTCAATATACTAGGATGTTGTTATAAGAAGGATTCGAGCTACACTTACACACACCTACATCTAATGGTTAAAGAACATACGGTTTCTGTGGATGGCGAATTTCTGCCTCACGAAACGATGATTGTTCAACACTCATATAACACCTTCAAAGGTGGCCATTAAGATGTCACTATTTTTATACATGATATATAATATGTTTATGTTTTACTTATTCTTCTGTATTTCTCATTTATTGCATACTTTATGATTTCCATTATGGGTAAAACGCGATAATTTCATTTTAGGAAGTGCGGACTACCGCCCCCTCAAAGTGATTTGAATCGTTAATGACATATGTGGGATGTATAAAGGATGGATTAAATGGTATTATACACTATATTATACTTTAATTATATTATAAATTTATATCATTATGATTTCATTCCATTAAATATGAAATTGAAATGAAAGTAGCGTTAATGCGTACGTACGGCTTACCGTCTCCATGAACGGTTCATTTCATTTCATACCTCTAAATGTTACGTAATATTATAAATGAATGTATATACTGGATATATAAGATATATATGACATCTAAATCATGAATATAATTCTGGAGATAATGGATATTCTACCACATAAACAACTTGTAATTATAAGAAGTTTATTGTTGACTCAAGTACCAAAGATCGAAAAAACGACCGTTATTAACTTAAATAATTACATAATGTTCATATCATTGTAATAAGTGATATAATAAGAATAATAAAATTGAAAATGGTTCTTAATAAGTTGTATATTAATTCTAGTTTATTATTCAGGAGGTTAAAGAACGGTTGAGTCAAGTCAGACACGAGGTAAGGGAATTTCTTAACCCAACTTCCATTCTTTGGGTTAATCTTTTACTTTCAAATTATGTCATGATATTATTATGTCCTATTTTGTATTTTTACTTTCTTTATGTGTACCTATAGTGAATACACATAATAGATCTATTTTATTTTAAAAATGATCTTTTAAGGACTTCGTCTCAATCCCCTTTCATTGAGGCATATTTGGTTTTATACACAACTTTATTTTATACGGTGTATAAACCCCTTTGACATTTACATTTATTCAAAAGGAATCTTTTTTATACGAAGCGTTTTGCTAAACGACAAAAGGGAATGTTTTTCTTTCCGTACTTATGCGGCGACAATGACTTCTCTGCCGCCGTGACCATTATTTGAGTTTCGGATTCCTATACAAGCCATCTTTTTTTAATGAAAAATAATTACAAAGTTTTAACTTTCTTTTATTTTGGTATTGAAAATGGTTTTGAAAGCGTTTTTATTATATAAATGTGTTGTATTGATATCTTGTGATTGAAATGTGGAAATGTTATGTTTCCTTTATGCATGTTTTATGTGATACGATTATGTTATGGTTTATGATATGTTTAAACCTATTCATATGAGGAATGTATTGGACTTAATAAGTGACGGGTAGAGCCCGCTATAGCTCCTCGATGCATCGGTAGGTCTCATGAGACAACTAGACATTGAATTTGCTGAGGCCCTTTCCCAATTTGATTTATGATTTTGGCCGAGGCCTTAATCATTTTAGACGTCTTGGCCGAGGCCTTGACAAAGTGTTTCAGAATGTCTGGCATTATACATTCCCTCATTATGAAAGTGGTTATTGATATTGCATGTGATTATTCGACCAGTAGAATATCCATGTGAAGAAGTGAATGGCATTATCTCATTTTACTTTTTCCATATTATGTTGAAGTTCATGTTTAAAAGTATTTTGTTTTATTTATACATTGCCTTAATTGTTAATGATTATTTATGAAAGCTTCCGCATTATTGTTATCCTTACTGAGCATCTGAGCTCACCCCTTTCAATGTTTTAATATTTTCCAGGATGTGAAGAAGTATTTTAGGAATGACCTGCAGGGATAGTCAGAAGAGGATATGAGTGTGGACTATGAAGACTTTGTTATTAGTTTTTCACTTTATGATGTAATGTAAGACTTATGAGTGTATCTAGTGTTTCCAAGGCTACTAAACTAATCGGTCTTTCGAGACTTGATCTTTCGTGATCATGCCAATGTTACGAAGTAATGCACCGGCTCTGGGTAGCTAGGGTCGGGGCGTTACAGTTGGTATCATAGGAAGTTTAGTACAAACCTTGGAAGCTAGATTTAGATAAACTCTGATTAGATCACGTAGACCTAAGATTAACATTGAGGATTAGTATAGAAGAACTTCCGAGAATTTTGATATTGTAGAGATTTTGTGAGTTTTCTGAGCAATACATCCCTGTCTGGATACGAGCAGGTAGAGGCAGCTCTGGCACAGATGTTCCTAGGGATAAAACCCGAAAACACCGCTTTGAGCTAGACTCGAACGGGAACTGGTGCACGACAACGAGCCTTGCTGCACTCTTGGTTACGACACTCCCGGGGGATATGCTTAGGATAACTCTCATTTTCTTTACAAATCATTATAAAGGGTTTATGAGTATATACTTCCTCAAAGAAAACATTTTTATGATTATGGATTATATCCATAAATAGGTCAATTTATGTTAAGTGTTTTATAAGTGTGGGATTATGTATTTTTATTCATAAACTGATCTAGTTTATGCCATTGTTTAGAAATGGCGCCTAGTGGAAGAAATGGAAACTATATCGATGAACGCACTCCATGTAGGGATTGCCCTCCTGCTCAAGATAATTATGGTGGAGCTAGTGATACAACTGGTGCTAATCAGCTTCTCACCGTACTGGGACAACTCACCCAGGTTATGAATAATAACCTTACTCGTATGGAGCACCCTGATCCACAACGTGGATGATCAATGTTAGAACGCTTCATGAGGCAACAACCACCAACCTTCAATGGGAGTACAAATCCCTTAGTAGCCGAGCAATGGATAAATTCCCTAGAGAAAATATTTCAGGCTTTGGGGAGCAGTGAAAGGGAAAAAGTTATCATGGTAGTTTACCGCCTCACTGAAGATGCTGATGAATGGTGGTCATTGATTCAAAACATGAAGGAAGATGATGAAGTATCAAATATGGAATGGAGGGAGTTCAAAGATCTGTTTTTAGAAAAATACTTTCCTCATGACCATCAAGCAGATATGGAAAGGCAATTTCTGAGTTTGAGGCAGAAGGAGGATGAGAATGTCGCAAAGTATGAGGATAACATTACAAGGTTAGCGAGGCATGCTGCCGATTATATACGTAACCCAAGGAGTAAGATTGATCGTTTCTTTTATGGGTTAAAACCATTTCTCTGTCAAGCTTTAGTATCACAATCCTTCTCATCATACGAAGATATTGTCTCGTGTGCTATCAAGACAGAAAAGGAATTCTCTAAGTCTTATGACAAAAAAGTAAAGAAAGAGAAGAAGAGAACGGTGGAACAAGAGACAGACTAAGGGAAAAAGGGAAAGAAGGATTTTCCATTATGTGATAATTGTGGGAAGAATCACCCTGGTACTTTCCTAAAAGGAATGGGAGTTTGTTATAAATGTGGAGAAAAGGGTCACCAGGCTCGTGATTGCAAGGGAAAGAATGAGGCTGTCAAAGTTGAATGCTACAATTGTATGGAAATGGGGCATTATGCAAATGAATGTCCTAAGCGTCAAGGAAACTTACCTCAGAAAAGGCCAAGGGATAAAGGCCAATCTTATGCTATGACTACAGTTGAAGCGGAATAATTAATGTAATGGTTCTTTTGGACTAAAGGATTATATTCTGGTTATAAGAATAATGTGATATATATATATGGATTGTACTGCAGTACTTTTATATTTCAGTATGGTTTTAATATGATTAAGGTAATCATATTTTTAGTATGTGACAATAAGAGAAACTTTTCTTTGTTTGGGGAATCTGATGTTACAATTGATTTTGGAATTTAGAGACCTTTTAGAGAAAGTCTGGACGGAGGTATTTTGGATAACTATTAAGGTTGGAATGGATTAAGTTGAACCATGGATAGTATTGTTTAAGGTTAAAGAATTTCTGAAGATTATTTTTGGAATATTATAATACTATAGTTTTAGGAAAAAGGACAACCTGCAGTGTGGGGAATAACCCGTCGCGTCGGATAATGCTGCAGGAATCAAACCCACAACCATAGTGCGAAAAGCCTTTATTTCCTTCCACTAGCCTACAGGAAGTCCCTGGTTATTAAAAAATAATATTATTAATCAAAATGGTATGTGTTAACATTTGGAACCTTATACAATTAGGATAAGTATAATATTTTTGAGTTCTATTATCTTTTTGAGTGAAAGATGAGTTGAAGGTTGAAACTCTAATTGTCAAGCATAAATATATATATACCTATCTCTTATTCAATGAATAAATTAATTCTTAAAATTTAGTAAAGGGATATTAAAACAAAAAAATGTGTTATCCTAATACCTTATGTCTTGTTGAACTAATGATATTTTAAATCAACGTAGATTGAAGGCTTTGAGGCCCTCAATTTGACAGTTGATTGTGATTGATGACCTCAATCACTCCCTACAAATATTTACGTTTTTCCTTCAATTATATGTCTCTAATTGCCACCAATGTTCTCTTAATCGAGATCATAATTGGGTGGTGACTTTTTCATTTCCCTTTCCCTCTTATTAAGGCTAAATTTTATTAATCTTATTTCCGATGTGGGTTTTCCTCAAAGGTATTTTCTCTTTTTAACCTTTTATTTTCAAAGAAAAATTTCAAATTGCGAGGACGCAATTTATTGAAGGAGGGGAGAATGTAACACCCCGAGCTTCCACGATACGCTTCTCATTCAATAATGCAATAGCTTGCATTGTACGCAACTTCGAGTTCTAAAACACCGTGACTAATCAAAGTAGCCATTATGAATAGTAATAACCACCTTTTGAAATTATATACATTTTATATTTCAAAATGGACTTCATTTTTGGATTCGAAATGTCGAAATTAGCCTATGTTGAATTTTTTGTAATTTTCTAAGACTTTGAAATTTTTATGAATAGTGAAAAATACATAAAACAACCTTTTTAATAAAAATAATTTATAGTGATAAGTTATACTATTGAGTGTTTTTAAATTATAATTATAATATATTTTTACCATTTTATCCAATGGTGGTCATTAGAATTAATTTAACATTGAAATTGGACATAAACAATTGCCAATCTTTTGATATAAATTGTTTCTTAAAAACACGCTATTTGTTGTGACAGTGGGAATTAATTATAAAATTAATTAATTCAACTTATATGTTTTTAATTTTGTAAAATAGACATCATTTTTGAATTCGGAATATCAATTATAGCTTAGGGTGAAATTTTGGCCTTATTCTGAAAAACTTCAATTTTTGATGAATAGTGAAACCACTAAGTGGTTGTTAAAAACTGATTTTTTCGTTAAAATGAAATATTACCACTTCTGTGATTTGATTTTTAAAAATCCGACATACATGGTTGTCATTAAGAAGTAAAATGTGGTTCAATGAGATTAAAATAATTTTTTGGTGAATAGTAACTTTTAAGTTCTTAATCACGATTAGAGATAATTAGTGTAGTTTAAGGTACAAATAATGTTTTAATAATATGAGATGAGCCTGACACTTGTCCTACTACTATTGGATGAGTCATGGCCAACCAAGACAACCCATGGGTCAACTTGGGGACCCCATGGATCCACTTTAGTTGGAAAATGACATAAATATATATTTATTTAATGTTAAAATTAAATTGACACAAACATGAGTTATTTTACTAAAATAGTTTTTAAGTGGGGTTACACAAGTCCAAATTTTGACTATAAATATTCATTAGAAAGCTAAAACGATTTCCTACATCATAGTATTTTTTTATAATTTTTAGACATTAAATAAATTAAATTATTAATGACATCATTATGATGCAGCGATGACCTCATTATTTAACGATTTTAATAAAATGGAAAGATAATGCAAATTCCAAGGCTTACACTTGTCCAAAGCCAATTGGATGAGGAGATTTCGAAACCTTATCACCTTAGCCTCGAATTATATAAGTGTGGGACCTTTAGAATCCGAAAAGCATTGTGAAATAATGTAACATTTCAATATTTCCAAAAGTGCCCCTCCTCTCCTCTTATAAAAGACCCCCACCTCTCCCACCTCATTTACACTTTAAAGCCATTTGGCTCGGCCAACATCTGCCCAAATACTCTCCCAACTTCCCCCTATTACTCCTAGAAGCCTCACATGGGGCAGAACGCTTCCCAAGGAAGCCTTTGTCTCAAATCAAAAAGAGTTACCCGATTTTGAGGTAATGTCTTCTCTAATGTTGTTTTGTTTTATTTTTCTTCTCCAACCACCTAAACTCTTTTTATTCATTTCTTTTGTAACAACACCAGTATCCTCAATATACTAGGAAGTTGTTATAAGAAGGATTCGAGCTACACTTACACACACCTACATCTAATGGTTAAAGAACATACGGTTTCTGTGGATGGCGAATTTCTGCCTCACGAAACGATGATTGTTCAACACTCATATAACACCTTCAAAGGTGGCCATTAATATGTCACTATTTTTATACATGATATATAATATGTTTATGTTTTACTTATTCTTATGTATTTCTCATTTATGGCATACATTATGATTTCCATTATGGGTAAAACGCGATAATTTCATTTTAGGAAGTGCGGACTACCGCCTCCTCAAAGTGATTTGAATCGTTAATGCCATATGTGGGATGTATAAAGGATGGATTAAATGGTATTATACACTATATTATACTGTAATTATATTATAAATTTATATCATTATGATTTAATTCCATTAAATATGAAATTGAAATGAAAGTAGCGTTCATGCGTACGTACGGCTTACAGTCTCCATGAACGGTGCATTTCATTTCTTACCTCTAAATGTTACGTAATATTATAAATGAATGTATATACTGGATATATAAGATATATATGACATATAAATCATGAATATAATTCTGGAGATAATGGATATTCTACCACATAAACAACTTGTAATTATAAGAAGTTTATTGTTGACTCAAGTACCAAAGATCGACAAAACGACCGTTATTAACTTAAATAATTACATAATGTTCATATCATTGTAATAAGTGATATAATAAGGATAATAAAATTGAAAATGGTTCTTAATAAGGTGTATATTAATTCTAGTTTATTATTCAGCAGGTTAAAGAACGGTTGAGTCAAGTCAGACACGAGGTAGGGGAATTTCTTAACCCAACATCCATTCTTTGGGTTAATCTTTTACTTTCAAATTATGTCATGATATTATTATGTCCTATTTTGTATTTTTACTTTCTTTATGTGTACCTATAGTGAGTACACATAATAGATCTATTTTATTTTAAAAATGATCTTCTAAGGACTTCGTCTCAATCCCCTTTCATTGAGGCATATTTGGTTTTATACACAACTTTATTTTATACGGTGTATAAACCCCTTTGACTTTTACATTTATTCAAAAGGAATCTTTTTTATATGAAGCGTTTTTCTAAACGACAAAAGGGAATGTTTTTCTTTCCGTACTTATGCGGCGAAAACGACTTCTCCACCGCCGTGACCATTATTTGAGTTTCGGCTTCCTATACAAGCCATCTTTTTTTAATGAAAAATAAATAAAATGTTTTAACTTTCTTTTATTTTGGTATTGAAAATGGTTTTGAAAGCGTTTTTATTATATCAATGTGTTGTATTGATATCTTGTGATTGAAATGTGGAAATGTTATGTTTCGTTTATGCATGTTTTATGTGATACGATTATGTTATGGTTTATGATATGTTTAAACCTATTCATATGAGGAATGTATTGGACTTAATAAGTGACGGGTGGAGCCCGTTATAGCTCCTCGATGCATCGGTAGGTCTCATGAGACAACTAGACGTGGAATTGGCCGAGGCCCTTTCCCAATTTGATTTATGATTTTGGCCGAGGCCTTAATCATTTTAGACGTCTTGGCCGAGGCCTTGACAAAGTGTTTCAGAATGTCTGGCATTATACATTGCCTCATTATGAAAGTGGTTATTGATATTGCATTTGATTATTCGACCAGTAGAATATACATGTGAAGAAGTGAATGGCATTATCTCATTTTACATTTTCCATATTATGTTGAAGTTCATGTTTAAAAGGCTTTTGTTTTATTTATACATTGCCTTAATTGTTAATGATTATTTATGAAAGCTTCCGCATTATTGTTATCCTTACTGAGAATCTGAGCTCACCCCTTTCAATGTTTTAATATTTTCCAGGATGTGAAGAAGTATTTTAGGAATGAACTGCAGGGATAGTTAGAAGAGGATATGAGTGTGGACTATGAAGACTTTTTTATTAGTTTTTCACTTTATGATGTAATGTAAGACTTATGAGTGTATCTAGTGTTTCCAAGGCTACTAAACTAATCGGTCTTTCGAGACTTGATCTTTCGTGATCATGCCAATGTTACGAAGTAATGCACCGGCTCTGGGTAGCTGGGGTCGGGGCGTTACAATAGGCACACGATTTTTATCATTTTAAATATTTATGTAAATATATACTACATACATTATATGTATTAATTCGTCAGGAGGGACAATATGAAAAAAACATTCCAATACTTAAAATTACGTTTATCTTTTTTATTGATGAGAGGATATAATATAAATTAAGTTGATTCATTTTGATATGGTTTTATGGAAACATCACATGAATGATGAAGCTATATGGGAATCAAGAAAAGACATGTACGAAAAATACCCTCACTAATTTACGTAATGAATAAAATTAGAAGGAAATAAAATCCAATTGATCAAGCATGATTAAAATATGTCTAAATTAATTTTAATTATATTTTATTATGGTATTAAATCATATTAATTCTTAAAAGGGAAATTTAAAAAATTGGTTTTCATATATATTTTAAAATTTACATCCACAATTATAAAAATTGAATATAGTAAAATGTATTTCATATTTAAAATTTGGTAGATAAAATTTTTTAGAATGGTTAATATATGATTGGGTAATTATAGATAACAAATTTGGTAATACTTTTTCAACATGATAATATTCAGAAGTAGTAACGAGGAGTATAAAACATTTAGATATGTTTTAAAATATAATAAAAACATCATTGTATTTTCAAATATGAATGATTTTAGATTCATACTCTTCTTAATTTAAAAAAATTTATTAATGGTTCCACTTTCATATTATTAAATCACGAAATATATTTAAATGTTTTTTGTATTTATAAATCTTTCACTCCCATTAGTTTAAAAATGGAACCTCATCTCCTTGATAACATGATTTTAGAACTCTATATTTACCAATAGTTAAAAATTTCAATACCCACAATCCATATAATATCTTAGATATTTTGGTTGTACAAATTTCCTACGTAATAAGGCCTAATGTCTATGTAACAGTTACTTTTCTAAATAATATTCATATTTATGAACTGAGTGATTCACATTATTTCTTCTTCCAAATTCATAAACTTTTCATTAATGAAGATAATATAATAAATCGTAACCTAGTCATATTTTAATCTGATTTTTATTATGGTTTAACCCTTTTTCATCTCATTTTTCTATCTTATGGCTAATGAAATCATAGCTCGTGCATATATGTGCAATAACACCTCCACAATATGATGTGTTATTTATCACCAGATAACATGACTAAATAAAATGATTTGATAAATTAAATATTTTCGATACTCATGTCATTATTATGGTTTTCTACAAATTTTATATTACACAGCTTCTTACCCTTCCACCTGCTCAAAAATAACAATGTCACCTAATCATATGTATAAAGACCTGCCATTAAAACATTAAATAATCATAAATTAAATGAAAAATTCACATTTTAGATTTTTCAGGTTTATAGTTTTAGATAATTAAGCTATAACTATTAAATATCAACTAGAAAATTACATGTAGACACCAATACGTAGTATCTATTTTTTTATAAAATAAAAACACTAAGAAAACATGTCTAGTTCCAAGTATTATATAACATGGCTTTTCCTTGATCTCATCCATGAACCATCTTATATTTATCTCTTATGGAAAACATTTCAAAAACATTGGATGAGCATAAAAAGCCCAATAACGGTTATAAAATAAGGAATGAAAACATTAACCCATCAATAAATACAAAACAAATGAAACCATACTTTTCATTCATAACATACCATATGGAATCATAATATTTATAAAAAACACACAAAAATACTAAATCATAAAGCTAACTTATGGCATACATAACATACATACATTGTATCTTTCATAACTACGTCGGGAGTTATGTTTGGAATACTTATCACAATATTCCCTAAATCTCTTAGTAGAAACATTAATGTTTACCTTCGTTACATTACCCAATGCATTGAAGAGCTATCTTAGGCTCACCCACATTGTGTTTATGATAGAACAACCCATATATGTAACAATTCCTTTGAACCATAACTAATTCAAAACACGTAAAACCAGTATAAAGGTAATATAACATTTCCACATTTCAATTACGATTTATCATTTCAATATATTGACATAATCAATGCTTTATCAAACCATTTTCAAAACCATTTAAATCATTTAATAAAGAATTTTTTTTAATCAAAGTGCCTCATACCACATTCAAACATTTAAAGGAATTAACATTTTAGAACACTGATTTCTATATAAATAAATCCTTAAAACCATTTTTATATCATGGACATTAATGATAATTTTTTAGTATAATAAATCATTAAAACATTTGAACTGATATTTTAGTTAAAGAGTTTTTAAAAAATTGAGTGATGCTTGAATACAAACAATTGAGGAATAATATCAATAAAAGCTTATAATAAAATGATAATAGAGAGATTATTAAAAAAATATGGAAAAGGTAAATATATAAACCATTTAAAAGTGAATTTGTAGATAACAATAAATAAGTTTCAATGGAATGTAAATTGAGAAAATCTCCCTTAGAAAGAACATATCCTTTGATTAAGAACAAATCAATGGGATAATTATGGGGGAAAAATAAATATACACCCAATATTAGTGGATTTTAATTCAATAGAACTCAGTGGACATTCAAGAAAATTCATATCACAACATAATCCCTAAGTATTCTTTTTACTCAAAAAATTGAAATTGGGTTAAAAAGTTATCTTACAGAAATTTGACTGCTTAATGATGTCAAGTTAAAATTGAAAAAATTAGTTGATGTGAAATAAAATGTCCTATAATCACTTGGAAAAAAAATATACAGAAATAAGGATATAGAAGAACATAAACCATCATAATAAAGTGTAAATTAAGAGACATAACATAAATGTTGTCTTTTAAAAAGAGGAGGGGGAAAGATTCCCTCAATGATTTGGTAACATACGAAACGTACACCCCATGAAATAAGGATCATTAGATTGAGATATAAATACCAACAAATTAAAGTATAATAAAAAAATTAATAAAAACATGGTATGTACATACACCACCCAAAGAAAATATTGGAAAATATATCTTGAATCTAATGAGAATAAAAAGTGAGATTAAAACCTCTTACCACATTGTAATAAATTTAGTTGTATAACCAAATGTTAATACCAACCAAATTAATCATAGAATAAAATAAATATAAATATAGTCATAATAATATATATCATATGGCAGTACACAATACAACATTTTCTAGAAATATGTGGTGAACAATGGAAATCTCACAGAATTAAAATTGAGATTAGAATCCCCTTACATCTTGTATAACTTGAATCGTTTTTCACTTGTTCTTCCTGAAAAATAAACATATGTTAATTTCTACTTTCTGAAGAAAATTGTTAATTTTTATTATTCCTTTAATATCACTTTTTACCTTGATATAAAATTTATTTAATTATTTGATTTCATATTGGACATTTTTACAATGTTCGGAACTTGAGTAAAATATGAACAAGTTATAATTACAAATTATCTATGTGGTAAAAATGACATTATCCCTAAAATAATATTAATTATTTATTTATCATATATATAAAATATATCTAGTATATTTTTATTTATTATATTATATAACATTTAGATATATGAAAAGAAGTGCACTGTTTATGGAGACGGTAATTCATACGTACGCATGAATGCAACTTTCATTACTATTTAATATTTAATGGAATGAAAACATAATAATACATGGGTATATTATAATTTAAGTATAATTTCATATTATATTATATATATATATATGTTACATAATTTCATTAATTCCATCCTTTATACGTTCCATGTATTTCATTAATGAATCATATCACTTTGAGGGGCGGTAGTCCACACTTCTTCAAATGAAATTATAATATTTACATATATTGGAAAGCATAAATGTATGTTTTTAAATACAAATTATAGAAATAGAAGTAAAAAATAAAAATAATATATATCACATATAAATAAAGTTCTATCAAAATGGCCACTATGAGAGGCAGAAGGAGATAATTGAACAATAATCGTTTCGTGAGTCACTAGTTTACCGTCCACCGAAACAGTATGTTCTTTTAACAAATATATGGAGGTGTGTGTAAGTTTAGTTTGAATAATTCACATAAAAACAACATAGTATATTGAGTATACTAGTGTTTTTATTAAATAAAGGAATAAAAATATTTTTTTCTGGTAGGAGAAGTAATATAAAACAAAAGATATTAAGGGAAGACATTAACTTTAAATTGGGTATCTCCTTTTGGTTTGAACCAAAAGGTTTATTTTTATTTCATTTTTACTAGTCTAATGTATCAAGTAGGAAGACAGTAATTTAGGGTGTGTAATTGGGAAGAGTTTGTACCAGCCAATGGGCTTGTGAAGTGTGAGGAATGGGTTAAAGTGATGGCTTTTTATAAGGGGAGGACGTGCTCTTTTTGACAGATAAAAAAATATTATTTTCTTATATATATTATGTTAGGTTTCTAAAAGTAAATAACGTATTAGAGTCTATGATAAGATTCGTAATGTTCTAAATTAAATCATTCAATATGAATTGGATCGGTTTTGGGTATTAGTTTAATTTTATAATCTTATTTATTTACAACAGTCATTAATGAGGTAAATAATGTATCGTTATTGTGTCATAAATAATTTTATTTATTTAATGTTTAAAAATTATAAAAAAACTATCATGGTATATTAACGCATTTTAGATTTAAAATGAATATTTATAGTCTAAGCGATAAATTATATAACATCATGTACATATTGATTTACTAAAAGATATACGTTTATGTTATTTTTGTTGATAAATAAAATAAATTCATATAAAGTATAATCATCAATATTAAATTGCTCCATGGGGTCCCAATATCGTCCCAAGGATGCCGATGGTTGGAAATGTTTAGAAAAATATTATTAGCACACATGTTAGGTTAACTTAATATTATTAGAATATTTTTTTCTTACCCGTATTTACCTTATTTAACCATTAACCATAGTAAATAATATTTTTACAAAAGTAAATAATCATTTTGTCTAAAAAAAAGTAACGTATTTAACTAATATGGACCTTATGATTCACAATATGGAATCCATTTTTATTAATCCAAAACCCATAAGTGGGAGAAATTAATTAAAAAAAATTCCAGTTGTCAAAACAAAAAAGACTGTTTCTGTGAAATAGTAACTATCAAAATATCGACACTTATTTAGGTCCAATTTCAATGTAAAAATATTTCCAAAAACCAAAATTGGATTAAATGGTAATAATATAATCTAATTACACATTAAAACTATTTATAAGGATAATCTATCTAAATAAATAAATTACATTTAAATGCAGTTTTGAATTGAAATACATTTTTTTACTATTCATAAAAAAATTAATTTTATCAGAAAAATACCAAACTTTTATCCAAAGTATATTTTGATGACCCGATTCGAAATAAAAATATTATTTATTCATATAGTTAATATCAAAGTTACTTAAAATAGATTTAAAGAGTGTTCTCTATCAAAAGGCGGTAAATCGACTGTTTAATGAATATTAGAGTGTTTAGGTTTAAAAACAGATTTTGTCTTATTTTAAGCCTCTAAAATTTATTGGATAAATTCAAAAACATTAAACAAACATGTATATTTATATATTAGTCAGTAATTTACATTATATATTATATAATGGCTAGGAGTTAACTACAATTTAAAATAATATAATATTTTTATTTTTTATTGTAACACAATGTTGTGTCGATCATAAGATTTCTAAGAAACTCGTTGTTGTGTATTAGGTACACCATCAAACATAGAATCCACATTAAATGTAAAATTTATATTTAATTCAAAAATTTTAATAAATATTAAAATGTTATATTCTTTATTTACATGGGAAGTTACATTATTCCCCTCTTTTTGGGAATTTCATCCACGCAATTTTAAAAATGGGCATGGAAACTTCCTTGAATGTCCCATATAAGAAAACGAGTAAATAAAAATATCACTACAAAAGAAAAAAGGTGAAACACAAAGGACACTTGAGATATATTATACTAGTATTCCATGTAAGAAAACATTGATATGGAAGAGAATAAACCATCATGGTTTGATGGGGAGTGGTAGAAAACATGATTACGAGAAAGTTAACCACCAGAAAATCACAAACATGTTATGGGTAAACAATATTTGATTCCCCAGTATGAAAATTTTATGGAAAATGATTTTGTTTTAAGTTAATTATAATAATTTTGAGGAATTTATTTAAGATATTGAACTAGAACATAAGGTAACATAATTACTTTTCATGTAGACATTCATCCTTTTCTATATTTCTACTGCAAACTCATCCATTATCCACACAATGATTAATCAAAATGACTTTCTCCCATAGAAATCACTAGAAAAAACATGTAGAGTAACACATGATCAACAATAGATGAAAAATATATTTCCTCTATCATTACACATCAACCAAAACCAAAAATTATAGTATAAGATCAGATAATACCCAAAAGAATAATCCTTTATAAACATAAATACTACTCATAATCTCCAAAATTCAATAAAAAAGAACCCAATTTTCAATAAAGACAATTTAATAAACGACTGTCCAAAACATTATTTAATGAAATCCAAACTAATAATGAAAACCAGATCTTAGAAGGATTTAATCACATAGTCTTCCATGATAAATATTAACATTTATCTCCAAATAACATCAGTTACTCTTAAAGTCTCATAATGAAAAGTAATTAACCTAATCACATATTCTACATGATAGGTTAATCCTTTCCATATATAAAACTAATCATAATATTTCCACTATAAAAAAATATATTCTTCCAAAATAAAATTTCAACCATCACTCCACAAATGAGATCCCATAGTATTCAATGTCCCTTAAGCATATATTGTTTCCAAAAGTGAAAACTTATTCTAAAATAACCTTTATCACAAAAGCAACAAATAAATTTCCTATATTAATGATTTCTATTTAATAAAACATAATTTCCAAAAAACAACTTATTATTGATCCTTAAAATCATTTAACGTTAATGATTAAGTCATACTTACTAGGAAATTCACGTAGGATAGTGGTGGGTGATGTGCCCTTATCGCTTTTCGGTTGAGGGATTGATTCCTACAGCCTTTCCAGATGTAATGGGTAGTCACCAATCAAATGGTTTGTCTTTTTTATAAAACTCAAAAATAACCCTAACATGTTTTAATCTCAAAGGTTTTTATATACTTTAATTTTCATACCAATACATTAAGACCTGAATATCTTATATATTTTTATTTTTTTCTCACCCATATGGTAAAATAAAACTATTCCAAATAGATAGAAAATCATACCTCGATAATGGTGCCTATATGGTTTCATCATCATCTTGTTAACATAGGTATAAGGTCCATGAATTGAAATAATGACTTAGAAAACCCTCAAAATACTTTTCTTCCTTCATCCAAATACACCTTATACAACTTGGGTCATATGGGTGTATATAGAAAAACAGTTTCGGAAAATAATCATGTATGACATATAATTTGAAATCATCTGAAAAATTAAGTTTTTTATAAAATAGTCGGACCAAGTTTTAGTTGAATCATTCATTCAATGGTCATTATAAAAGACCATATTTATGTATAGAGAGACTATGTTGTAAAAGAATATATAAATAGGTTGCACAAGGGTCTCCTTCTTCAACACCACTTCAAAATCATAATATGCTTCAAAATCAAATGATTTCATAAAATATTTGAACATTCCTTGATAATAATTACCTTTCCTGAAAATAATATTATATTGAGAAAAATAGGATTTTATAAAACAAAACTCATGCTATATGATGATATTGAGGTATAATTTATGTGTTTAATAACTCAATCTAATGCTTGCATGTGAGTCATATGCTTGAAAAGGATTCACAATCATCTGAACATGAATTTGCAAAAATTATTGCAATCTTGTCATCAAGAAGAGATATGAATATTGATTGAGATCCTCCTCCTTCCATTAGTAACTAAATTTCCTTGATATTAAAAATTTATAAGACAATTATTTAACTAAAATAATAGTCCTAGTGACTAAGCCCATGTTTAACGAATATTCCTAATCCATAAAGTTGTCTATACTGTGCTTTGATACCAACTATATGTACCTGGACTTAAAACATTACATAATCATGAATTAATTGAATAATTCACATTGAGGATATTTTCAGGTTTGGGGTTTTATAGAATTAGTCCATAAATATTACATATCAAATTAAATATTGTATTTATACACTACTACTTAGTAGAATTTTTTTTATAAAATAAAAAATCCTAAAAATAAATAAGCCTTGTTCCATGTTTTAGAAAACATGACTTTTCCTTGATCCCGTCCTCAACGCTATTCATCTTTACGTCCTGTGGAAAAACATTCAAAAACATGGAATGAAAATAAAAATCTCAATAAGGGTTAAAAAATAAGGAATTAAAACATTATCCCATCAATAAATACAAAACAATTAAACCATACATTTCAATCATAAAATTCCTTATGGAATCATAAGATTTATGAATAACACCCAGAAATCAAAAATCATAAGGGTAACATATGGCATACATAACATAAATACATTTTAGCTTTCAAAACTATATATGGAGTTACGTATGGAATACCCATCATAGTATATTTCCTAAATCTATTATGAGAAACATTAACATTTACCTCTTCCATGTTACCTAATGCATTGGAGATCTATGTCCAGCTCACCCGCCCTAGGTTTATCACGGAACCACCCATATACGTAATAATTCCCAAGAACCATAACCTATTCATAACAAATATAATAATTTTAAAGGAAAGATATTATTTCCACCAAGAAATTAAAATATATCATTTCAATATATTTTCATAATAAATGATTTATCAAACCATATTCAAAACAATTTAAAACACTTAATAATGTGAATTTTTTTATCAATGTGTCCCATAACAATTTGTAAATTTTAACGGAATTAAAATTTTAAAACATTAATTTCCATATGAATAAATCCCTTAATCCATTTCTAAAACATGAAAATTAATGAGAAATATTTAGAAGAAGAAATCATTAAAAAATTTAATATGATATTTTATTTAATTAATTTTTAACAAAATAAGAGACACTAGAATACAAAAAAATTTAGAATAAAATCAATCAAAGCTTATAAAATCATGAGAATAGAGAGATTCATGATATGATACATCAAAAGGATTTATATACACAATATAAAATTGAATTGGTGTATAACAATAAATAACATTCAATGGAATGTACAAGTTTAAAAAGGTAAAGTATTTAATTTTTATAGAATAGTTAAAAATGGTAATTTTAGTAAAAATGAAATTTAATTTAAGTTATTTATGTATTTTAAAATTCATTTTGTGTATTTAAAATAATTTCATTTAACATATTTATTAATTAGATATATCTAACAAAGTTATTTAAATTTAAATATATTTTATATTTTATTTTAGTATAAGGATAATTTTTTAGATTAAAAAAGGTATTTTTCTAAAAACCATTTTAATGTTTATAATGTTTCACCATTTTAATTAATTAATAAAAACTAGAAATATTTAATGATTTAAATGTTATTGATGTAATATATATTAATAAATTTTAACTTCAATTCATAAATTTTTTTATTGAAATATTGATAATGTTACAGAACTTTATTCTTATAAAATATATTTCTTGACAAATTGTATTTTCATAACTTATGGAAGATTGATTTTAAATAAATTTTTGAAACTTCTATAATTATTTTTTACAAAAATTGATTTAAAATTTTTTATTTGATTAATTAATATTATCAAATATGGTTAACTATTTTTTTATAATTAATTGTGAAAAATGTAAAAACAGATTTACCACGGTTAAGGTAAAAATATACTTACAGGGGGGTAAATCTAAAATTATAATTAACCAAATGACCTAAAAAGATGAATTTAATCTACTAGTTGGCCATAATTGTACCCTATAGATTATAATTCTCATTAAATGTATATTTTTATTCTTTTTAGTCATGATAAATACAAGGGAACATTGTTATCTTTTCAAAAATTAAAAGTGATTCACTCACCTTACTTATAAAACACCACCCCTCTATCCTCCTCTATAGTTTAGAACATTAGAACCCTATTTCTCTGATAAGATATTATAAAATATCAATGATAATTCCCTCCCATCATCCTATATCCCTAGGTTTTATCATTAATCCATCCAATTAGAGATTTTACACTTACCTAAGGAGGGTATCCAAAGAAAATGTGTCATGCATAACCAAGACATTTTTGACATTTATTCTTCAACCTATCTAAATTGTTATTAAATTACTATGGTGTAAATAAATTTGATAAAAATAGACTTTATTATGTCAAATTAATTACATAAATCAATCTTATCATCAATCATATAGTAAATCAAATCATCATTCATTTATAAAGTGAACTAACTCTTAGCGAACCAATGTCATTTTTTTCATCCTCACCTATCATATAATTTTATTATTATGGATTTAATCCATATATATGATATATAAATATAATAATTGGTTTATAATTATTATATCACATATACAATCTAACATTCCATTCTCTGGGGGTATGATAATATAACTCATTTTTATGGTGAACCACCACCTCACAAAGTGATGTGATTCTTTTATGAGAAAAGAATTTAAAGAAAGTTAATAAGGAGAATTTTTGTTAATATATTTGAAATAATTTAATATTCGTGTCATATTTATCATTCTGAAAAGATATTATATCAATTTATTTTTTATTATTCCAGTCACTAAAAAATGATAATGTCATTCATATATACGAGCGGACTACCACCTCCCCGAAGTGATCTGATTATTTTTTTCATCACCACATCTCATGGATTACATTTATAATAATATTTAATTAAATAATATGGTATTTATTTTGTTATGATAATTCAATAAAGGTAACTTTATTACTTCTTTCCATAAATATAATTTGTAGATTGGAACATAACCCTATTGTACGTATGACCTACCATCTACAAAATTATAAAGATATAATTTTTATTAACCATCATCAATTGTTATTTTTTATGGTATAAATGATACATACAAATTATACTTATTTCAGGATTATTATTTTGGTTATTTTTAAATACTGAAAACATTGACCATAGTTAACCTACATATGTCATTTTTGAAACGTAAGCCAAATATCATAAAAGTATCTGATGTAAAAAAAGTCAATATATAATCATTATAATCTGGTAATAATATAAATGAAATGAATAATAATAATTTTAATGGTTATATATATATATATTTAGTAATTTACATAAGTTTTTACTAAGGATGATATATAATATATGTGATAAGTCAGACACAATGTAATGGACATTGTATTAATTTCCTATCATTGATGAATATTTTGATTCTATGATCTTATACCATAGTATGAGGTGTATATATATCCCATTTGATAAAATATTTCATGAATTAAAATATTTTCATGATATTTAAATCTTTCCTTCATCATATTATTACATGGGGTCTTATGATTCAAATGTTCCATAAAGTTGTAGGGGACTTTTCCTTATAGATTTAAAATTTTAATTTTTTCCTTCAAATTTTGTTTTTTTTCCATTAAACATATTTACAAAATTATTTTATTATGGAAATAAGTGTCTTGAAAAGGAAATTTTTGTATTTATTTTAAATTTTTTCAAAGAATGTAATCCACGATGTATAAATTTCATTTTAAAAGAAAAATGGAATATACTATTTTATGTTATAATACCACAACATCTTTTACAACTACCATGAATATTATTTTCTATTTCAATTTAATTAAAAACATTTATTTTGTATTCAAATATAAATAGAATTATATTTTATTTTCTTGTATTTTGTTATAGATATTCCACATTTAAAAGAAAATGGTATTTTGATATCAAAAATAGTTTTCTTTAATGTTTTAAATGACATAAAAATATTTATAATGAAAATGTACAAAAATAAATTTCAATATCATGAATTTATACGTGAGTATTATAAGTGAAATCAGAGAAAATGATAAATCTTATATGAATGGTTGAGGAACATTATATCTCATATTGGATTTTAAATTATCTTATATGACTTGTGAATCATGACAGTTCCATGTGATCCTGATATAGCTTATACGATGGGTGCACCCATAAATTTCATCACTGGATTGGGTGAATTATCATGTCATTTTAGGAAAGAAGTATTTGGATACAAGATTATTTCTGATATGGATTTAATTGGTCTCCAGTTATTTTTATCATGGGTTTAAAATAAGTTTTCAATGTGATGGTCTATGATTCCAAAAAAAATATTTTTCTTTTATTTCTATGGGTTTCAATTATTTTTTTGGAGAAAAGATAGATTATTTTTCAAGTGTAAATGATTTTTTCACTTGATAAATAATCTCTGAAATTATGGAATTTAATTTAGGGGTTTTCATTTTTTAATAAAATAATGGACTAATTCCTTTTCTATACCCTACTGATCTTTTTGTGCTGTAACATGTTTATTAAATATTATTTGTTGGGTTTATGGATTACTAATATAAATGATGAATTTATGTTATATATTATGAAAAATTTTAATATAATAATATAATTCATTATTTTAAAAGTTATATATGATGGAATAAATGGATACTAATCAAAATATTCCACTTCATAATTTATGGTTTTGTAGTTTATGGGTTATGACCAAATTTTCTAAAACCATAATCCTATAAGATATTTCAGAATAAAAAATTTATTTCTAGTCAAAATAAAATATAATAACTAATATTTATCGTCTAGATCAAATAGTTATAAATAGAGGGAGGATTATATAATTTTGGAGGTAAGTATAATGTCCATGGAATTCTATTGAAATATTTTAATTTATAGTAAAATTGAAATGATATATCATATAAATATTTTCATGTTATAATATTTAATCATTGTTTGTTCAGAATGGATTTTCACGTAGTAAATAAGAAAGATATAGTTGGAAGGAACTGAGGGGAATGAATCAGTCCAAACCAACTTCTTAATAATGTTAGAATTTGAAATAATCTAATATTTTTTGATCTATCAATTTATACAATATATAAATGGTTACAGAATCCATATAATAGAGTATATAGATCCTTCATATAGGTACATGATGACAGTGGATCAATTTATGAAAAAATAGCCAACATAATCTTGTAGAACATCATATCTAGTGATAATTATAGGATGCATCAATGAACCAGAGATGTTATTTGATGTAATGTATTTTAATAAGATGAAAAGGTAACTCTTTCCATTTATCATTTTTATTCAGAATCTGATTCATGATGGTCATCTGTTAAGAACACTAGAGAAACATATAAGATTTATTCCATGGATTCAGACACATTCGATAATCATTTAAAAAATAATTATTCTCTTTGGTTTGTTGGATAAGTATGGAGAAAATAAATTCAATTGAGGAAAATGATTAATATTCTCTAGTCAATCATGAAGAATCCATCACAAATTAGCAAGGTATGTACCCAATTTAATTTAGGACAACAATATTGATTTTAATAAATATTAATAAGGCTTGATACCAC
Source organism: Viscum album (assembly GCA_963277665.1). Taxonomy (NCBI): domain Eukaryota; kingdom Viridiplantae; phylum Streptophyta; class Magnoliopsida; order Santalales; family Viscaceae; genus Viscum; species Viscum album. The sequence goes on from OY728158.1 coordinate 1,296,274,307, forward strand.
ACATGAGCCTTACCCCGGATTGTAAGGACTCTGTAAGTGCATACGGAAGACTCAGGAAGAAATCAAGGAGGATACATTATTTCCAGGGTACTGTAATAGGTACTGTAGTGGGAATGTGTAGTACTGTCGAGGAAACTATAGAAGGAACTATTTGGCACTGTAGGAGCTGGGAATATGCCCCTGTTTGGGACTTCGGGCCACCGATTAGGTCCTTCAGTCCTTTAAGGCCTTTGTGCCACCAAGGCCTTCGGGTCAGTAAGGCCTTCAGGCCACCTCAAGGCCTTCGGTCCACCTTAAGTGCAGATGTAATCTTGATGAACTACAAGGAACCAGCTCTACAAGGCGTATGAGAAAGGAGCTTTCACCATAGCAGAAGCTAGACAAATTTCATGAATGAGATGGCATGACACCCGCCATCGGAACATGCCTGTGCATCAATGGGAATTCCTAGCCGAACAGCCGTTCGAAGGTAGAGAGCTGATTTCACGATGAAGATTCTGGGGAGGAGCAGTTCCAAGTAGTTAGTCTTGGTTGTATGTAATTTTTGAAGCCTACAGGCAAATGAATTCCTCTAAGGCCTATATGCCATGTAATGCTTACACATACGGGCTGTGGGGTTCTAAATTATTTTTTGTTGGAAATAATCATTATTAAATATTAAATTCCATTTGTTATAAATCCATGAATAACATCACATTTATGAACAAGTATCATTTTCCTCATATCAATGATATTTTATCAATTATAAAGTAAATAATATTTTCTAAAAATGAATATAATTTAGGGTTACACTAGATGATTGTTGATGAATTGAATATTCCCAAGACATTATTTAGACTTGACATGGAAATTAGGAGTTTATGGTTATTCCATTGGGTTACTCTAGTGAACATATTGAATTTATAGACAATATAAATAGTGTATTATATGACTTTTTAATAATTTTGTTTTTTATTGATTCTATTTTTATATATTAAATAATTTATAATTAAAATGAAAAAAATAACCTAATGATCTTTTCTCACCCTATAAATGAATCAAAAATATATCAAAAAATATTAAGTGTGAATTGTAGTTTCAAAAAATTTCAATTTTAGTCGTATTGTTTCTAATAAAGTCATAACTATTGACCTTAATAATGAAAATATTTCTTATAAATTTCAGAGATAAATAAATATAATAAAAATTCATAGTTTACTAGGATTAGTGGGTTACTACCAAGGCTGTTTTCAAAAGACTTCTCAGTTTCAATGACCAATTACTATTTTATATCGTAATGGAGTTAAATTCATCTAGAAAAATTATTTTGATTATTCATTTTACTAAATTAATTGATAATTGTTGAATGATGTGGTTTTGGACCTTCATTTGAGATTTGTGGAATTTATCATATAAAATGATGATTCATTAAAGAACATTTTTGTGTCATAATGAATTGTGATCAGGTAATTTCATAGTATTCCTGCAAGTTTATGTCTCATCATTTCAATTACCATACACATGATCTGGAATTAGTTGTTGTAGTTTTTTCATTAAAATTTTGGAGACAAAATTTTAATGGTTTAAAGCGATAAATATATAAGGATCTTAAATGGTTAATGTTTATATTTAGTCATATATTATTTATCATGAAATATATAAGATGGATGGAATTGATCAAGGATTATGATCATATGATTAATTATCATAAAGGTCGTTAAATCCATGTTTGTGATGCATTGAGTTAGAAATATAATCATATAGTAACTCTATAAGGATTTTAACCTCATTCATTGGTTGATGATTTGATATATTTCTTCATATAAGATGTTTATAACGAGAAATTATATATTTTGTTTTAGGTTTTATGAATTGTAATCATTGAAATATAAATAAGAAATCTTAGAAGGAGGATCATGTATTGCATGAAAGAGTTTAATCTATTAAGAAAGTAATGATGGTTGACATCAATGTTATTGAAGATGTTGAAATTATATTTTTTTAAAAGTATTTTGTGTGGTTCATGATTCAAATTTTAAGAGAGTGATGTTTAATCAATATTATTTTTATCCAATTTTCATTCACACATGATAATATTACATGTACCAAGACCATTAAGATCCATATTTATTTGATGGTACTCAATTTATAATGAAATTATTAAATATTCAATATGTTATAGAGAAATTTTAATTATCAATGTGGAAACAATATCATTTTCTAGTAACATAGTGAGAATTTAAAAATGATTCCATGGATTTTTTGGTGTTTATAACAAACATATCTCAATGTAATAATGTGATTTAGGTTATTTGTGTTCAATTAAATAAAATATAAAATATATATCCCATTAAAGATTATATTTATTTGGATTATCTTTCTCTACTATATAGCATGGTGATAATTATATTTTATGGAGTTTGTCTCTTAATTGTATCAGATTTTGATCTCAGGTTCACATCTATGTTTTAGAACGGGCATCAGAAGTAGTTGGGGATAGAATTAAATTTCATTGGAACTTTTCATCCTCAATTTGATAAATAGTATGAGATAATTATTTAGGCTTTGAAATATTTTTTTTATTTTTTCAATGGAATACCATGGAAGTTGGGATCAGCATACTGTTTTTTTTAATTTTCAAATAACAATACTTTTATTTCCCTTATATAGATGTATCCTTTTAAGTCATTATATGGAATTCAATTTCAAATGAAATAATTTCTTCATGGTGTATTCGATTTTTTGAAAATGGAACTAGAGTCAAAATTGTAAATATTTTGGAAGTAATATTTTATTCTAAAACATATAAAGATGGAAATAAGTAGAAATAAAATTTATCCAAAAACTAGATGAAATGTCATTATTCTGAGGAAGATGATCAATTTTTTCATAATGTATATTTATGGGGTAGTGTTATACTTGTTTATAAAAATGGAAAGTTAATTCCGAAGTTCATTGTACTATATGTAATCCAAGATAAGGATAGATCAGTTTCCAGCTATGTGTCCTTGACTCTCAGTTTATCTAAGTTACACAACCATTTTCATGTTTCAATTTTATTGAAATACATGCTTGATTCATCTCTAGTTTTGAGCCCTGGTGTGATTTTCTTGAAAGATAATATATATTATCATGAAAACATATTTAAATACATGAAAATAAATATAATGGGTTTTATAATAAGATTATTATCCATGTAGTTGAATTTTGGGGAGTGTGTATGGTTTTCATGGAAACATGGTAATCTGAAAATGCTTCAATGGAATGATGTCCACACATATTTGGTAATTAAAAAAAATTGAGGATAAATTTTCAAAATATGGAGGAAAATATAACAAACGAGGATGTTATATAATAAATAAATTTATTTTTTTTATTATGACTTTTATATATATTAAGTATAAAAATATTAGTTAATTTTAATATCAAATAGGTAATATTAATAATGAGACACTGTCATTATAATGTTTAATTTAAGAGTTCAATTGAAAAATTATAGAATTTTAATTTTATGAAATTAATTTCATCTTTTAAATCATTTTATCATATAGTACATAAGGTGAAACATTCATAGTTTTTGGAGAATATTTAATTTTCAATGAATAGTAAAAATTTACAATATTAATATAATTGAAATTTATTTTCATGAAATTAATATTTAAAATTTTCTATTGCATTATATGTATAATTGAATGTAAAATTAGTCTTATTTAGTGATATTTTATTCAATTAATATGTTTTCGATCATCTATATTTTTTATTTTAGTATATATTTATTTTTCGGATTAAAAATGGTAATTTTTTGAAAATTGTGTTAATGTGGATAATGATTCTATAATTTATTTATTTTAAAAAAGTACTACTGAATAATAATATAAATTAAATTTATAGATTCTATATCATTAAATTTAAATTTAATTTCTAAAATTTATTTATTTCATTCAAATTTTCAATAAATATTGATCGTATTCTTGAATAATACAATTATTGAAAACAGTTTTTCATCATGTATATAAGATCAAATATAATATACATTATTCAACAAAATGGAAATGAATTTTCTAAAATAAATTTCATATTTTTCATCAGAAAGAATTTTATTGTCTAATATGGTCAAATTATTTATTCATAAAAATGAATGTGGAAAATATTTAAAATATTTTACCATTGTAGTTGATCAAACAGGTTTACTGATACGTTAAAATACAATAATAAAGCATTAATGGACCTAAAATATTTTTAAAAATCAATTTTATGGATATATATATTTTTTATAATTCATATATCTATGGAATGGTCCATTTTAGATAATTTTTGTTTGTGATAAAATTTATTATACTATATTCTTTTCAATAAAACAAAGTTTTCCACTCACCTCGGTTATAAAAGTATGCCCCTTTCCCCTACCATTATCTTCACACCATCAGTGAACATTTAATAATCCATTAATTGCCCATATAAAATAATTAATTCACTCATTATGTTTTAACACTCATCATTTTACCATATATACATCATAAAAAGGATTTGAGAGCTTATCTAAAGTGGTTGTCTGAAGAAAAGGTGTCGTTCTTAACCAAGCATTTTATTATATTTTCTTCCACCTCACTAAAAATGATTAAATAATTAAGATATAACATAACGAATATCTATCATATGATTTTATGATGTTTTTATAATCCAATAACATAAATCCATCTTCTCATCCATTAACTGTGAAGTGAAATATAGATGAATACCACCTCACAAACTGATGTCAAACGTTTTTTATGATTGTCTCTCGCAGATTGTTATTATGTTGTGTTTTAGGTATATATATGTGATATATGATATATATTTATAATTATTTAATTATTATATCTCATATACCTTCATATTTTCTATTCTATGGGGGATACAGTAATGTTTCTTCTCTATGCGGTGGGCTTCCACCTTGCGAACTGATCTCGTTCATTTTTTACTAACTATTTAAATGGAAGGTAAGAAGGATAATATTAATTAATATATTTGAAATAACTATTATATTAATAAATGATTTAACATTATTAAATTATATTATATTATTTTTATTATTTCATTTCAACACTCTGAATATGAAAAAACTATTTGTGCATTTGATTATACTACCTTCTATAAATAGTGATTTGATTGTTTTTTACCTATAAAATTAACATGGATGATATATATATTTATATTTAATGATAAAAATGTATTTTAATAAATTATTATCATTCTATATAGATAATATTACACATAAATTCTTCCTATAATGATCATTGATGAATGGAAACCATAATCATTTGTAAATATGCCCTATATTATATTTGATTAAACAATAAATAATCTTACATAACCTTATTTTATTATTGTTTTTAAAATTTCAAATTATTTATATAAATTATAATTAAGTAATTATTATTTTTTTGGAATTTAAATAATGACATCATTGACCAAAATCAACCTACCAATGTTGTTTTTGACACAGAAGATAAATATCATCATAACACTTTTTGAAAAGTTAATCATATGACAAATTATAGGTTACTTTTTAATAAATGAAATAAAAGGATTAATCAAAATGAATGTGGTACTGATGAAATTAAATAATTATATATTTTTATTATTCATGAATATAATACTGATTGTAACAAGTTAGACTCTTGGTTAGGGACCTCTTCTCAATATACATTCATTGAGAGATATATTCATGTAATGAACATATATCAATTTATTAGGATCCAATACAACAAAATATATATGTTATTTCATTCAATTATCATTTTTAATGATATTAAATTCATCATATAATGTTAATCTTTCATGGGTTTTAAGATTCAAATGATTTTAAATTGGTTAGGGTAATTTTTATTAACAAGAACTCATTTAAAAATTTTTTATACCTCTCTATTTATTCCATTTTTATTTTTTAAAACAGAATTTATTTTGGACTTGAGATTATTACAAAGGATGATTTTTCCTTCATTTATTTTTTTCACAAACAGGAAATTTTTTATGATTGTTTTTCTCTCTTTATAAAAGAAAAAATGAATGTTATATTTTAACACATAATGAAACACTAACTATTTCCATAATCCATAATGTTAATAATTTTTTTGATTCATTTATTCATTTTATTTTTTAATTATCATAATAACTCTAATTAAATTTTTGGTATCTTCATAATGATAATAGTTCTTTCAACGATATTTTTATATTTTCAGGTGTTTTTCCTATGTTTTTAAAATGGTTTTCAAATATTTTATGGTGAAAACAATCAAAAATAAAATTTTTAAATCATGATATGGTTCATTATAATTATATAATAAATGGGTGATCCTAATATCACTTGTAAAATGGGGAAAACATCATTATTGTTCATAGGTCAGATCAATATGGATAATCTGGTGGGTGTGAATAAAAATGGCTCTAATGCACTGTGTAACGTAACTTCTCTTCGTAGGAATGAAAGTGGGAGATATATATTTTATTTCACTATATATTTAATTGGTGTAAATTTATTTAATAAATTCATTTAAAACAGGTTATTAATGTGATACTCTTTATTTTTAGAATTATATTTTATTTGAATCAAATGTGATTTATTGATTTTATTTGAGAAAGATGTATCTCTAATTTCATGTAGAAGTTATTTTATTTCATTTCCTAAAATAATATTAAGGTAAGATAATTATTTTCTGATTTTCCATTATTTTCCCTATTCTACTAAACTTCTTCTTTTTATGTCACTTTCTGAGATATTTTTCTGCATCCCATATTTATAAAAATTATCGCATGGTTTATGGAATTGTATAGGGAAAGACGATCTCAAGCTGAAATATGAAAATATTTTTCATGAATAAAAATAATATATTATATTTAATGTTTTTTATTTTTTGAATAATTTACACTAATAGGATGTTTTCACAATATAATTTATTGGTTTCTATTCTATATGAGTTATAACATAATTTTCTCAAACAATAATCATAAAACATCATTGGGAATTAAATAAAGGGATTTATATTCAAAATACACTAGAATATGTTATGTTTTATGCCATATTATTATAATGGCAATTTCATATGGCATAGAAATGTTGTAGTCAAAGGATCCAATGAGATATTCACAGAGGGAATTTTTGTATATGTGGAAATGATGTAAGAAATTTGCAGTGGAAGAATGTTTGCTGATTTGAGGAGGAACGCAATTAGTTCTCTGTGTTTTGAAAAAAAGGTAGGTCAATTGACACGATTTGAGGGTGTCCATGAAATATTAATGATGAGAAGCATTATGTTCTGTTGTTTGTAACAACTCATGTCACAATATGTTGGTAATTGTGGGGGAAATTTGAATTTTCCAATTGGTTGATGATTCCTTTTCCGAACTGGATATGGGAATTTGATTTTTTGTCATATTAAAATAAACAATGTTATAATTTTCATGTCCTAGGTGATAGTATGTCTCTCCTAAGATCAATATGTAAGTAAAATATTTTCTTTAGGGGATATTACAATTATATTACACCCACCTACTAGTCGTTGATCCTTGATTATTTGTTAATGTGAGGGAGAGAATCAGGGGGTTCAGCCTATATGCACTGGACATCCAATGGTATCAAAATTCATGTCACGAAACCCTTCTATTTTTTCATTTAACTGGGTGATTTCTGGTCTATTTCATGTTTGGTTCCTTCAAGTTTGTTTTCATGGGTGGGGTCTTTGTGGATTCAACTATTATTCTAATAAACCTCTCATTACTCACATTTAATCCATTAATTAGGGGAGATGGTAATAGTTTTTTCATGATAAAAAATTGATTTAAGATCATTATTTTTCAGTCATTATTGGATTCTTATTTGATTTACTTTGATGTATATTACTTTATATAAGGTTTGGGGTGTCTATTTTACTGAAACATAGTATAATTGATCAAATGTCGCATGGATTTCACTATTGTTATGAAAAATGTATCTTAAAATATTGTTTGAAAATATAGAATGAAATTTATGTCACATTTTATTTATTGATGAACACTTGTATAAATTTTGATTTAATTAAATTATATTTATATTGGAATCAGTGTGAGGTGGTAGGAATCTATGTACGATAAAGCCCATGAGGTGTGAGTGATCTACTGTAGGTGGTTTGCTGTAATTTTAGTGCAACGACATGACTACATGAGTTTTTAGGTGGCTTTGTATCTCTGGAATAATTATAATAATTAATGATAATTATATATTTTTAATTATTAATGGTGAATTTATAGATATTTATGTATGAAAGGATGGACGATAATTGGTTTTTATGGATTATCATAACAGATGAACACGCATGTTTAGTGAGTACATGGATGCGGATTGAATGATCTTGTAATGGAAAAAACCCCATTATTGATGAAGGTAGAACCAACAATACAAATTCATATGTTTTGTTTTTTTACATTTTTGTGTATTCATGTATAAATCTCAAGGAATTAGGAATAGGTTATAAAGGTCGTAATGGTTATTATGTGATTTGACAGGGTGGCTTAGCCCTCCTAAGTAGAGGCAAAGTTCTATTGATCTCAGCTTGTATTTTGGGATAACACAAGTGGCATAGTCACCAAGGAAATATGTTATAGTTGAGCTAGGTTGAAACAATGGTAAGGCCTCAACATGTGTTTTGAGGTTCATATATCATAGGTTGTATTCCCCAGTGATATTGGGTAATAATTAGGGGCTAGTGGTTTAGATATTTATTGGAGAGTCTTCAATTTCTTGGATGGGATTATCAATCTCATTTAGGGTCATAGGTGAGTCATTATAGTCATTGTTAGAAATATGAATTACTTAGTACGTGGTATTTTAATTCTAATTTGGTCTTTTCATGGGGTTTTTACCCTACCAATAATGCTATTTATTATTATGATGTGATCAATTGGGATAGTACCTCGGTAATGGTATTAGGTTCTTCGAGGTACTTCACTCAAGTATGATTGGACTTTTAGGTATGGATCATAGAGTACCTTCTACCAGAAATTCCATTAATTGATCATGGTATTGATGTGATATCGATGAAAAGAGGTGTTGAATTTTATAAGGGAATTATAGGATGCTATATTTGGTGTGTTGATATTTTTTATGATGAGGGGCTAGGTCTTGAGTGACAAGAGAATTTGGATTAGCTGGCCAACTAAGTGGTGGGATGAAACCCTCTATTCATAATTGTGAGAGACCACTAAATGGGGAATCATGGGATAATATTATTGGTGAAATATAATCATAGAATTTAGGGGTGGTTTAGGGTTCTGTTGGTTGTCCCCGTTGTCTCACACGATATATCGTTGTGCTATGTGACCTTCCCAATGAGGATTGGTTTGATTCATGGATATTCCATATTCATTCTAGTATTCTATTAATGACTATATCATTCATCCTTTGGTTTTGTTTAGTGGAATCCCATGAGTTTTTATGGATGTGATATTGTGATTCACGTCTTTATTGTCGGTTGTGATGGGTCGGTGGATAACAAAACCCTGACATATGGGTGTCGCATTAAGGGCCTTTGCAAACCTGGAATGCATCAATCTGAATTTTTTGAACCATAACTTGAATAATAAACAATCAAGGACCACCTTGAGCGGTGGTGAATAGTATGTTGGATGACATATAAAACATTCTATAGTTATTTGGGTTGGGTTGATGAAATGGATGTATAAATGTTCCATATGAATGCTGGTATTTATTTTGATTTTAGGTTCCACTATACCCTGATTATTTGATTATTGGAAAGCATTGAGATGATGGAGTGAGGGAAAAAAGTTTATTCTTGAATGGAAAGGAATAAGGTTCAATTAGGATCACATTTAGCATGTTAAATCTCGATGAAATGTTTGGACTTTATAACTACTTCATATTAGTGGAACACTAGATATTGCATGACGAATTATAAAGCATGTTTATTCATATAACATCCAGGACTCGGGTGCCATCCAAAGGTTCCCCATACCTATAATGACCCAGCATTAAAAAATTACATAATCATGAATTAAAAAAATATTTCACATTGAGGATCTCTTCGGGTTTAGAGTTTTATAGAATTGTGCCCTAACAATTAAATATAATCTTGAAAATTACATGTAGACACTACTACTCAGTATCCATTTTTTCATTAATAAAACTTTTAAAAAGAAACATGTATAGTTCCATGTATTAGAAAAAATTACTTTTCCTTGATCCCATCCTTGACCCTTTTCATCTTTAAGTTGTATGAAAAACATTTCAAAAACAAAGGATGAGCATAGAATGTCCAGTAAGGGTTATTAAATAAGGAAAGGAAACATTAACCCACCAACAAATAAAAAATAAAAAAACCATACAATCCAGTCACAACATACCTTATGAAATCATAAGATTTATGAATAACACCTAGAATGCATATATAGTAATGGTAACTTAAGGAATCTATATCATACTTACATTGTAGCTATCACAGCTAAATAGGAATTTATGTTGGAATACCAATCATAGTATATTCCCTTTATCTATTAAGAGAATCATTAAACATTACCTCTGTCACATTACCCAGTCCATTGGAGAGCTATATCGGGGTTTCCGGCCCAAGGTGTATCATAGAACCACCTGTATACAGAAAAAATTCCCAATAACCATAATATATTCATAACACATAATACAAGAATAATGTAAAGATAAAATATCAACAATCCAATCTGTCATGACCCATCCCCCGGGGCCCATCTTGTGACTACCCCAAGCCCTCCTTCCATATGCCAGGGGATGGCGACTAGCACCAAAGTTGTAAATCCATAAAATGGGAAGGCATTGCCTATATACCAGTAAACAAACTCAATAGAGTACACAAATGGATAAAAAAACTAAGTAAAACTGTATACGAAATAAGTTTTGAAAAGTAAAAGGGGTCAGAAACAGAATCCCAACAGGATTGTACAAGTACAACTGAAAAGAAAGTACAACTAAAGAAAATGTAAAGAAGCTACTGGGTCGTCCTTTGGGGTTCCTACTTTATGGGTAGGTACATATGGCCTCCTCAGCACTCCACGTATGTCTGTCTGTTCCATGTACCGTCATGCTGAGTGGTACACCTCTAGGTACCATCCAGTCGTGGTACTCTCAGCCTCAGTCAGCTATGTCCATCGAATGCAACCAACACAACGAGGTGCGGGCATGGCAAATGCAAGGGTGAGTGTAATGATACTCAGTAGGGACCCCGAGACCATCAAGGTCTCACAAAATCCAATAAGGATAATCCACAAAGTATGAAATCAACAGATAACCATTTCATAGGTATATGCCCATACATATACATAATTTTTCTAGTAACCCATCTCAATCATGAGGAAAAAACAATAGTCATTGACTCAGCTCATACCACAATTTTTATTATTGAAACCACGACTGCTGGTGAATTCCTTGTCTGTCGAGTACATGTCAAGACCCATCCTCGATACCCGTTCTATGACTACCCCAAGCCCGCCTTCCATAGGCCAGGGGCTGGTGACTAGCACCAAAGGCGTAAATCCCTATGATGGGAAGGCATTGCCTTTATAAAAAGTAAACACACACTATCAGAGTACAAAACTAAATGTAAAAAACTAAGAAATATTGTATACAGAAGAAGTGATGGAAAGTAAAAAGGGGCTGTAAATACAAGCCCAACAGTAAAGTACATGTACAATTGAAAGCATGTACAACTGCAAAAGGGACGAACAGCTGAAAGGTAAAGAGCAGCTCCTGGGTCATCCTCCAGGGTTCCTACCTATAGGGTAGGTACAGATGGACACCTCAACACTCCACGTCCATCAGACTCCTTTTTGTACCGACTCATCGTAATGTTCACCACCATGTACCATACAGTACTGGCGCTCTTGGCCTCCATCAGCACAATCCATCATCTCTATCCAACACAACCTGATCTAAGCATTTCCCGTTCAGGGGTAAGTATAACAATACTCAGTAGGGACCCTATGTCCCACAAGGTCTAACAATATCCAACAAGGATAACCACAATGTAAAGATTCAATGAATATCCATTACTTAGGTATATTCCAAAACATATACCTAAGTTATCTAGTAACCAATCTCGATCACGAGGTAAACACATTAGTCATTGACTCAGATCAATCCAGAATTTTATTCTAGGGGGTATTATCATGTAACAATCCCCAAACACTCTATCAGAACCTCAACTAATGGTGTACTCCTCCACTATCGAGTAAAATGGGCCTTCCGTGTCAAACAGAGGCGCTTCCCACTATCCTGGACTGCTGGGGTTCTCCTCTTATCAAGTATCGTGTGTTTGCTGCATCACATAGAGGCACTCCCCACAGTGGGTCTTCCACACTCACATAGAGGTGGTCCCCCTCGTATCCTACTGAGGTACTCTTCCTTTTGAGTACCGAGGGTCTGCCATGTCACACAGAGGCACTCCCCACTATGGGCATGCGGCGACACACAGAGGCGCTTCCCACTGGGTAGTCAAAACATTATGAGTCGAAAGGTCATCTGTCTTCAGGTATCATCCATCTACTAGGTCTATGCACTCCCCTCACTCATCTCCGGTAGGATACTCTCCATGAGCTACAGGTCAATACTCAAATTGTCACGAATTACCAAGTAGAATTATCTCAAAGGTCTCCTTCGTCATAGGAATCTCAACGCAATTTAAGGCATGTCAATAAGACGCTTGGTCTGTGAGTTATTGGCATATCTGTTCCAGGGTCCGGGTTTGTTATTAGGTTCAAACCAACCTGAAAATATACCAACTGTGTCCAAACCTCAAATGGGGTATGCCAAAAGGATCATATCACTCTAATATTTCCATTTCCATAGACAGTTTGTCGATCAGACACCCGTTGCCCATGTTATGGGAACCAAGGTGTATTTGGGCTTTTCGGGTCTAGACAGAGGTCAATCCCAGTCTGCGGGGCCAACCTGGCCCACGGGTCCAATCCGGCCCTGAAGTGGGTGGCCTGACCCGAGGGGGGTGGCCCTGCTCAAGACGGCGGCTCGACCTGAGGGGGTGGCCCAGCCCAAAGGCGGCCCGACCCGAGGGTGTGGCCCGACCTGAGGGGGCGTCCCGGCTTGAAGGGGTGGCCCAGCCTGAAGGTGGCCTGGTGGCCCGGTTGGCCCGATGGCTAAATTGGTGCAACGGCCCGGTCGGCCTGGAGACCCTGTTGGCCTGGAAAAACGGCGACCTGGCGGGGGTCTGCCTTTGTCGCGACTAGGGGTAAGTCGTGCGTCCCTAGCTCTCGAACAGCTTTGTCGTTTGGGTGTGATCCGAAATCGGCACTAGCCTAGCACTCACTGTCTGACCGCCGAAGCCCTCTTGGCCGTGGATTCTTTATCTGGCGTGGTGAGACGACACCACACCCATCCGGCACAGCCACGTCCCTATTTTCTATGTCTTATGACGGCACCGCGCCCCTCCGGCGGCCCCTTCCCCACCGGCTTCTTTATCAGTCGGCTCATTATTGGTCACTGCATGTACCTCCGAGGCCCGTCGGCTGCGGCCCGGTCCTCCACTATGATTAACTCTTCTGGTGGCACCGTTGCACAGTCTCCATCATCAACAAACATGAACAATTTAAGGGGTAGGGTCGGGACATGTTTGTGTGATTTGAGGCCCCTACGTTACGTTGATATCATTCGGCAATTTAATATCAATGATTGAACAATGTAGAATGTAACAAAATATACTCAAACGCTTACATCGCTTATTGATCGTTGACGGTGGATGGAGAGGAATGGCGGACATCGATTAATTGATGTCTGGAAGAATCTGGGTTAGGATATCGAGGAAGAAGCATCGTCAGCTTTCTTCGTAGTTGGCTCCTTCTAGTTTGGCTTTGTCGAAGATCGAAGAAAGAGTTTTTTGTTCTTTGGTGGATGTTGAAGAGGCATTCTTCGTTGGAAGGGTAAATCACAAAATTCTTCAAAGGATCCACCAAAAGAAAGTTCCAACCAAAATAATGGGATAAGCTAACCAATTATTTAATTTTTGGGAAAAAGAATTCCAAATAATTCAAATGTGTGCCAATTAATTAAGAGACAGAGTTCAATTAATTAATTGTGTGGGTTAGAACATTTAATTAGTGGGGGAAGGTGGAGATCTTCTCCACTTAATTGGGATGTTAAAGGGGTTAGAAACTTGGGTGGTCCCCACTGAAATTTATCCTCCCAAGGGAGGTTATGGTCAGGTGGGCCCCACCGCCATAACATCCAATGGGAGGTTAAGGTGTGATGGTCACCATCCCAAACCATTACTTGGAGGTTTTAACCACCCAAATAAAAATAAGTTACACACCTTATTTTTATTTAAATTATTCTTTGAAACCCCAAAACTAACTTCCATTGTAGTTAGAACAAAACTACAGTGAAGGTCTCACTATGAAATCACTGATGCTCCGAGTTCAACGGTGCTCTCAGATTTTAGTTCTGAGCACTGGTTCAATAGTTATAAAATCCCGCTCGTTCATTTACTGAATGTACTCGAACAAAACTTCAGAAATTGATTCCGGGAAACTGGGCCTCAGAATCAAGCACCGTAAATTTTCTATGACTCGTAAAAATCTCATGAAATTAGGAAAACATTTTCCACAGAATTTTAGTGTCTTTACATACTCCCAACCTCAGGGTAGTACAACCTTGTATGCTACAACTCGAACTATGGTAACAAATGGGGGTACTGAGAATGCATCTAAGCCTCCTGCTCCTTGGTGCTCTTCTGGAGGTTCCCGTGTTGCCAGTGAATGTGGAACAGAGGTATCCACCATCCGTGAAGGACCCGCTATTTTCAATCCTCAATCTCCACTGGAACCTCCGTGAATGTCACCCCATCATAAATGTCTAGCTCCCCATGGTCGAAAATGTGGGATGAGTCATGCACGTATCTCCTCAACATAGATATGTGGAAGACGTTGTTCACCCTGTGAAACTAAGGTGGAGTAGCTAAGCGGTAATCCACCTCACCTACTCTAATGAGGACATGGAAAGGCTGGATGAATCTTGGAGATAACATGCCACCTGGGCCAAATCTCTGTAGGCCTGGTCGAGGTGAGACCCATAGAAAGGCATGGTCTCCATCCTCGAACTCCATATATCTCTGTCTCCTATCAACCTAAGACTTCCTCCTGGTCTCTGCAGTCCTCATTCTCTCATGTATGATCTTCACATTCTCAATGGTAGTGTGTACCATCTCTGGTCCCACTAGTGCGGACTCCCCTGGGTCTGTCCAGAATAGTGTCGATCTACAATGTCGACCATACAAGGCCAAAAATGGTTCCATACCTATAGTGGAGTGATATATCTTGTTGTTGGAAAGCTCTAACAACGGTAAGTGGTCCTCCCAGTTGTGACCAAAGTCAAGGAAACAAGTACATAGCATTTCTATGAGGGTCTGAATGGTCCACTCAATCTGACACTCTGTTTGGGGGTTGAAGGCGGTGCTCAAGTGATGTTGTGCCCCGAAAGCTTCCTGCAACCCCTTCCATAGCTGGGAAGTAAACAGTGTGACACATTCGGAGACAATAGGAGAAGGTACTCCATGTATACGCACAATTACCCTCACATAGAGCCGTCCCAAGCTCTCTACTAATCCCTGCTGTCTAATTGGTAAAAAGTGGGCCGATATGGTGAGTTGATCAACAATAACCCAAATTGAGTCACGAGTCCTAGATGTACATGTAATACCTACCACGATGTCCATGGATATCACATCCCAGTTCCACTATAAGACTTCTAAGGGCTGAACCAAGCCTGCTGGTATGGAGTGCTCCACCTTCACTTGATGACAATTGAGGCACCATGAGACAATCTTTGCTATTGCATTCTTCATACCTGGCCACTAGTGCTGTCATCTGAGGTCATAATACATCTTATCCACTTCTATATGTACTACTTGATTGGAATCATGGAACTCCCTCAACACTTCCTCCTAAAGTGAAACTTGCACCATGGAACATCCTTTAAAAAGGATGATGTCCTCCTCACCTTCAAAAAAACTCTCAGGTGCCTGCCCTGTGGATATTTGAGCACGTCGTGTCTTGTTGTTAGCTTCCCCACGATGCGCCTCACTGACTCACTAGTTAAGTATAAGAGTGACTGTAATAGACTATATATTGGATGATCCATCCCTATCCAAAAATATATCTATAAGGCAGCTAGCTGCTCTGTCACCTCTCCTAGCAGCTGTATACCAGTCCTCCTACTGAGTGCATCTACAATAAACGTTCCCCTTCCTAAGAATATAGACTATCCCGAATTCATAGTCCTAGAGGAACTCAATCCATCACCGCTATCTCAGGTTCATGTCCTTCTGAGAGAAGATATACCTGAGACTCTTATGATCTGAGTACACGGTAAAATTTTCACCAATCAGATAGGGTTGCCTCATCTACAAGGTGATGAACATTGCTGATAACTCCAAGTCATGGGAAGCGTAGTTCTTCTCTAGCTATCTCAGCTGCCGAGTACGATATGTGATCACTACTTGCTCCGGCATCATGACAAACCCGAGTCCGGTCCCTTATGAATCGCAGTAAACTACGTATCCTTTGCCCTCCTTTGGAATCTATAATATGGGGGAACTAGTCTGCCTCTGCCTCAGCTATTTATAGCTCTGCTCGCATCTCTCCGACCACACGAAGTGTTTTCCCTTCTTCTTCAAGGATGATAGTGGTGCTGCAACTCTATAGAATTTTAGAAAGAATCTATGGTAATAGCTAGCCAAACCCAGGAAACTTTGTACCTCTGTCACACACCTAGGTGACTCCCAAGCAAGTACCACCTCAATCATTGCTAGGTCCACTACAACTCCAGTCACTGAGATGATGTGTCTGAATATGTGAACCTCTCAAATCCAAAACTGGCACTTCGAGTGCTTACCATAATGCTGGTTCTCTCGGAGTGTGTCCAGTACTACCCGAAAATGGTAGGCATGCTCCTCCTCAGTATTCGAGTAAATCAGTATGTCGTTGATGAAGACTATGTAAAAGAAATCGAGGTAAGGCAGGAATATCATGTTCATAAGACTCATGAACACTTCTGGAGCATTGGTTATGCCGAAGGACATAACCAAGAACTCATAGTGGTTGTACGGACACCTGAAGGTTTTCCCCTGCACATCCTCGTCTTGAACTCTAAGCTGGTGATAGCTAGATCAAAGGTCTATCTTCGAGAACCACCGTACACCCTCCAACTGATCAATGAGGTTGGTATTCCTTGAGAGTGGGAAATTCTTCTTCACTTTCACCTGGTTCGGACGATGATAGTTGACACAAATCTAGAAGATCCCATCTACCTTCTTGGTGAACAGAATTGGGGCTGCCCAGGGAGAAACACTGGGCCAAATGAATGGCTTCCCCTGCAAGTCATCTAGCTTTACTCGTAGCTCACGAAGCTCAGCGGGAGCCATATGATATGTTGGAGTAGATATCGGTGCAGTCCCGGGGTACACATCAATGTAAAAGTCCACCACTCTAGGAGGAGGTAGACCTGAGACATAGTCAGGGAAAATATCCGCGTACTAGTCCACCACTGCAGGATAACTCTGACTCTCCACATCAACTGCTCTGATGGTAAGGCAGGCCAATTGATGTGTGATCAGCTGCACCCTCCTGCGAGAATGTCTGTCATGCACTACCATGTCTCCCTTCTCGCCAGTGATGGTAAACATGGTCCCATCAGTGGGGACACACCACACTTTTCAACTCAAACAGTCGATCTGAGCATGGAATGTAAAAAACCAGTCCATATCCAAGATTACTTCGTAATGGCTTGATGACGCTACAAGGAGATCCGAACAGATTCTATCACCTCATAGAGTATGCTCACATTACCGGAACCAGTTTGTAATCGTCGAGTCTTATCCTGTATGAGTCTTTAAACGTAAGGATCGATCCAACTGCTCCTTCAGAATCTATGAGCTCTGAATGAGGGAAGTTGAAATGAAAGAGTGACTAGCACCAATGTCTATAAGTACTACATCAATGGTTCAATAGAGATTTATTGTACCTCGAATAATCTCCGGAGCATCGTGATTATCAGCCTCATCTACCTAAATATCTTCTCTCTCATATCAACCAACTCCCTGTAGTCGGGGTGGACCTCCTGGTGGTGGTGGCGGTAGCACCTCAAAACGTCGTCCTCCACAATATGCACGTCTAAATCCTCTTCCATGTCTGCCTCCTCCCTGTAGTCCACCTCGATAAAACATCTTCCTTTTCCTGGGAGGTCCCTCAACTATCTACTGATCGTCCGTGTGGTAGGTCGGATAGTCATGTGTCATGTGACCCTGTCTGCCGCATGAGTAACTCTACCCACTCCTGACAGGTCTGTCTCCACACCGGGTGCCTCGAACATCTGATCCTGAGTCATGAGTTTGACCACCTATAGGTATGGTCCTCTTAGACCTCTATTTTATCTATTTACTTCCAGTTGTGGAAGACTCCATTGTATGTCAACTAGTAGTGGGTCTCGCTGCTGCTGTCTGCTCAGCAAGAAAAATCTCTAAAAGGAGGGCTCTCCCTAACACCCCCTCCAGTGTTGGGATACTAAAGGAGATCATCGAAGCCCTGGTCTCTCACCTGAGCCCCTTATCAAATGTCCAGGACCTAAATAAGGGGTCTCGTACCATATCGGTGGAGTTGCACGAGAGGTCGGTGAACCTCGCTGAGTATTGTGCAATAGTCATGAAACCCTACTGTAGATGTAGTAGCTCTTGTATCTGCACTGCCCGAAGGGTGGCTGGTAAAAAATCCATCCCGAATAGGCTCTCAAAGACTGTCCGAAGAAGTTTTTCCTTGACATACAGTTGGAGCATCAGGCTCCAACATCTTTCTGTAGCTGTCTAAAGGAGACTCGCAGGAAGGATCACCGTGTAGTCATCTGGTGTCACTACTAGCCTGAAAACTCTCACCATAACCTCCAGCCAATCCTCATATACCTGGGGATTCGTATATCCCAGGAAGATGGGTGGCCTTTAGTGCTAGAACTAAGGAAAAATCTCAAAAAGCATGAATCGTCTGCTGTTGGGGCTGGTGGAATCGGTGGGCCAATGGGAAGTAGTACCGCTGGTGCCTCCATTGGTGCCTCAACTGAAAAGGGCCCCTGCACTGACCGTATCCCATAGGTGTCGAAAAATCATTTGGGGTATTCCAAAATATTTGTATCACTCTATGATTTTTGTCACCGTAGGCAGTTCGTCGATCAGACACCTATAGCCCATGTTATGGGGAACAAGGTGTATTCTGGTTATTTGGGTTCGAACTTGGGTCAGACCCATTCTGGGGGTCTGACCCAGTCCGTGGGTTTGATCCAGCCTAAATGTGGGTGGCCAGACCTGAGGGGGGGGGGGGGGGTGGCCCAGCCCGTGATGGTGGACCAACTCGAGGGGGCATCCTGGCCTGGAGGCGGCACACCCCGACAGTGCGGCCCGACCAGAGGGGCGGCCCGGCGGGCTGGTCGGTCGGGCGGCCCGATCGACATGGCGACCCAAAAGCCAAACTGGGGTTTACCTTACCAGTGGCTAGGGGGGGAGCCACATGACCCTGGCTCCCAAACAACTTTTCCATTTAGGTGTGAGATGAAACCGATTCTAGGTTGCGCTGGTCCAGCACAAGCGGGAACTGAATGGTCCCACTCCTCCCGACTGGCTCCACTACTCCACACAATGCAACGATGTAGCGCTGCCTATGCCATGTCCCTTAATGGTCGTGGACTCCAGATCCTCCACGTGGCACGATGGTGCCGCCCTCACCTTCTTACCGTCGCGTCCCTCCGACACCGTCATGGCCGGCCTGGCCACAGCCCTGTTCTCTGTGTGGCGCGACAGCGTCCCGCCCCTTCGGCGGCGCGACGCCCCTTGCACCACTAACATTATCTACGACCGGCTCCTTGTCAGTCGCCGAATGTACCTATACAGCCCGTCAGCTGTGGCCCGTTCCTACTATGTGAATATCTCTTCCGGCGGTGCCGTTGCGCTGCGGCTGTTGTCAACAAATGAGAACAATCAAAGGGGGAGGGTCAGGTCGTGTTCATGTGATCCAAGCCCTCCATGTTACATTGATATCAAACAATAATTTAATATGAATGATTTAACAACGTATAATGGAATAAATTCAACTCAAACCCCTACCCCACTTGCCAATCGTTGACCGTGGAATGAGAAGAATGTCGAACGTCGATTCATTGACATTGGGATGCATTCGGGCTAGGAGACCGAGGAAGAAGTTTCGTCGGCATTCTTCGCAGCCGGCTCCTTCTCGTTTGCCTTGGTCGAAGATCAAAGAAAATTTTCGTCATTCTTTGGTGGATGATGAAGTGGTGTTATTTGTTGGGAGGATAATTCTCCAAATTCTACCAAGGCTCCACCAAAAGAAAGTGTCAAGAAAAATATTTGTTTATGCTAACCCATTATTTAATTGTTGGACAAAAATATTTCAAAAGAATTTTAAGGGGTTCAAATTAATTAAATTAAAGAGTTCAATTAATTAATTGTGTGGTTTGGATCATTTAATTGGTAGAGGAAGGTAGAATGTATTCTCCACTTAAATGGGGTGTTAAAGGGATTAAAAACTTGGGTGGTCCCCACTGAAATTTATCCTCCCAAAGGAGGTTATGCTCAGATGGGCCCCACCACCATAACCTCTCATGGGAGGTTAAGGTGTGGTGGTACCCACCCCCAACCTGCACTTGGGGGTTTTAACCACCCAAATAAAAATAGGTTGTTCTACTTATTTTTATTTTTATTTTTTTAAAACCCCAAAACCAACTTCGATTCTCGTTTGAATGCAACTGCGGTGAAGGTCTCACTATGAAATCACTGACGCTGCGAGTTCAATGGTGCCCTCAGATTTCATTTTTTAGCACTGATTCGAATGTTATAAAATCGTACTCATACGTTTACAAGACATAACCGAACAAAACTACATAAATTAATTCCGGGCACACCGGGCCGCGGAATCAAGCACCGTAAATTTTCACGGACTCGTAAAAATTATAACGACCAATACTTTATATAAATTTTTAGTACTTCAAAATTTAATTACACGTATTACAACATATTACAAAACCATGAAAAGACCATATAGGTATAGTGTCTTTAGAAACTGGGAAACATAAACAACTGGTTTATAAAGAGTCTACACTGTCTCCCATTTATTTCATCATATTTGTATTCCCTTTTGGCATGTCTTACATAATAACCTTATTCCTGATCTGGGTAAAGAAAACATACTAAAGGGTGAGCTCAAATACTCATTATAGGTAAAAAAAGAAATATCAACCACATCATATTTATAAGAACATAACATTTTGGAAATCGTACCCTGAAAAAGATATCATAATTTCATAACATGGGATAAATCATTGTAGTGAAATGTAATCACAATAATCATATCATAAAACATGAAGCTTTGTGGCATGCACACATAATCATAGATAATCATTTCTTATTTGTCAAGACTCATTTCCAAGATTATCTTAGTGGACAAAGTCCATTTCTGAATAGAGTTCATTCCTCGTTTCAGTCCTGTTTCACTGAACCGGTTTAACCTGCCGTTCCAGCCATCTTTATCTCATGAGATATAAAATATTTACCCAATGAATTGAAGGGAGATATAGGTCCCACCCATCTCATAATGATACCATTCTTATGTGTGCCACAGAATCATAAACCATAAATAATAGCATGACCCAAGTAATAAAAATGGGATTCTTAAACAACGTGACATCATAAAACAATTAATATAAGATAAAGGAATTCATAAAAATAATTACTTCACAAAATAATCAAATCAATGTAATAATAGTGATAGAAATAGAACCCTTTATTATCTTAGATGGAAAATAATTCTGATAAAACACTTGAACTCCATTCTTGAGGAAAATATCCTTTCTACATCAAAAACAATGTTCCTTTCATAACATGTCATAAAATTCTAAAAAAAAGAAGTTGATTAAAAATAAACTTGAAAACATGTAATGGAAGATTCATTGAAATAATGTTTTAAAAATACATTCATTCCAAATAAGTTAAAAAAACATTCTTCTCGTACTTTTGTCGGAAAAGTCAAAAAGTACCTCGTACGAAAAACAACAAAAGATTCCTTTCAAATCATTAACTAAAAACTCACCGAAGGATAAAATTGAATTTGAAAAATTGTAGGTGGATGGAAATAATATTACATATTGAGGAAAAATGTATGTGGATGATAAAATACACCCCAGTAAATACTAATGTATAAACAATCCCGGATAAAAATGAGATTGTGATATTTTCCCTTACCTTAGGTCCTATTTGCTTTGTAAGTGTCTAAAACTCCTGTATAATCATTTAAATAATGTCATTGACTTATTCTAGAATCATAATAATTGTTATTATATCATATATTGTCATATTATTAGCTTATTATTTGTAATATTTCATTGCTACTTGTTATTCGGGTGTTTATTACTTTTTGTTCTTATGCGTGTTTTGTCGAATAAATTCTTATTCTTCTCTTTAAGTTATAGATACCTCATTTCCAGAATGGTATTACTGTAATATATATCATATTAATTCAGTCAATTCATTTATATAATCATTATGCAATGAAGATCATGTATAACGAGTCGTATCACATCGTGGAGACGGTATTCCTTACGTACGCACGAGCGATGATATCGTTCCCATGATCGTGGAATTATATTGGAGTGTATGGATATTATTTCATAATCAATATCACTTTAAAATAATCATATATATTCATTATTTACACCATTATACCCATCCATGTATGGAGGTGGAGGAAAATAGATGACACCACGGCGTGGAGACGGTATTCCGTACGTACGCATGCGTGGTGATTTCATTTTCCGTAGGATGGATAGATGGTGAAATAGGGTTGTTTCATACTTATAATAAAATATCAGTGAATGAGTGATACTGATGTTATTAATTCATAATGAAACAACAAATGAAGAAGAAGTGGAAGAAGAAATAAAGTTGAAAGAATCGGTAACGGACATTACCTCTTCTTTGAAGCGCCTCTTTGAGACCTTCTTTTAGGGCACTAAAATTGGTCTTTGAAGAAGACAGGGACCTCTAATATGTTTCTAGGGAAGTGGAGAGGAGAACATGAAAGTGTTTGTCTGAGCTTGAATGCTCAAATTGGTGTGACGAAGAGAGGGAGGAGGTGCCCTTTTATAATGGAGGAGAGGGGAACCTTTGGAAAAACTAAAAATATTATTTTATATTAAAGCCATATTCTGTTTCAAATAGCTCCAAATTGATTTATTTAGAATCTAAGGTGGGGATTGTTCGAAATCCTCTCATCCAATAGAATTTGGTAAATTTTAGTTTAATATTTTAACCATATAATTTAGATTTTACTTTAAATTAGATAATTTTACTTTTACCGTGTCTTTTTGTGTTCTTACACTATAAGGTTAATAAAATTACCATAACAAGACAAACGAACCCCAGTTTGTTTATTATTTAATATATATAACCTTATCTAAGTCATTTGGATGAACCTTATACTTTTAGGAATAAAATAACAATTAATAATATAATATTCGTTTTAAAAACTATTTTATGTAAATTTTGACACTATTTGGTTATTGATTTTTGTGAAAATCATAATAGAATTATTAGTTCGAAAAAATTTATTCAAATCAATAATAAGATGTCATATTAACATATAAAATTATTGGAATTCATAAAAAGTTTCATATTACATTTATTTGGGTATTTATAACATCAATTATGTCAATATTTCATTAATAAGATAATTACTATATCATCATTGTGACATAAATAAATTAAATTATTTAAAGTGTAAAAATTATAAATAAAATACCATTATGTAGGAAATCTTTTTATATTTCTAATGAATCTTTATAGTCAAATTTATCTTATGTATAACCATATATTAGAAATTATTTACTTATTAAACTTTGATCTTAACTATTTTAACCCTTCTTTAAATAAATTAATAATAAATTTCATAATCTAATCCAAGTGGGCCTAAATGGTCATATGTTATTCCTAAGGTTGTTTTTGGTCGAATTAAACTTATCCAATAGAATTAGGACATGTGTTAGGGTAATAATAATATCATTTTTATCCTTAATTACCCTATTTAGTTTTAACTGTGGTGATTAAAAGCAAAAAGTTACTATTCACCAAAAAATTATTTTCGTCTCATTGAACCACATTTTAGTCCTTGATATTAACCATGTTTCACGGATTTTCGAAATTCAACTCACAGAAGTGGTAAAATTATGTTTTATGTAAATTTGCAAATTCTCTTAGGAGGTGGGTGAAAAGTTCAATAAAATTTTTTTATATCTAAAATTATTAAAAAATGAATCCAATGAATTGAATTGAAATTATATAGGTATTATGTATCAATTTTGACCTAAAATAAATTTAAATAAAATAAATAATTATTTAAATAAAATGTCCGTTTTTAAATAGTAACTTAGTTTTCACTATTCATCAAAAATTGAAAAAATACCAAAATTTCACCCTAGGCTAATTTTGATATTCCGAATACAAAAATGAAGTCCATTTTGAAAGATGAAATTTAAAAAATTTCAAAAAGTTGTTATTACTATTCATAACGGTTAGTTTTAAAAATATTTTAATAGCATATTGTTGTTTAGTGAAACTCGGTATTGCGTATGACACAAGATATCGAGGAAGGTCGCGAGTGCGTGTAAAGAAAGCCAAGATAGTGTTGGGTGTAGTGAAAGACTCCTTTTATAATTTATATAAAATAAAAACAAAATATTTCTCATAAAACTCTCGGGAGTTACATTCTACCCCCCTTAAAATGAATTTCGCCCTCGAAATTCATCACTTTGTAAGAAACAGTTGAGGATACCTTTCCCTCATCATAACCTCAAGCTCCCATGTAGATTCTTCTAATTGGCGTTTCCTCCATAAAACATTCACCAATCGAGTGGTCTTGTTCCGTAGGACTTTTTCACTACGATTGAGAATCTCTATCGGATGTTCTTCATAAGAAAGATCTTGTTCCAGCGGTACAACTTCTGAGCGGAGTACATGTGAAGGATCAGGTATGTACTTTCTCAGGAGAGATACATGGAACACATCCTGAACATGAGAGATATTTGGTGGAAGCGCCAATCGGTAAGCTAACTTCCTAACACGATCCAGTATTTCGAAAGGACCGATATACCTAGGGCTCAGCTTTCCCTTCTTTCCAAATCTCATTACTCTCTTCCAAGGAGATATTCCTAAGAACACATTATCACCCACTTCAAACTCTAGGTCTTTTCTTCGGTTGTCGACATAATTTTTTTGTCGAATCTGAGCTGATATAATGTGTTGTTCAATAGATCGGACCTTTTTTCCATCTCATCAACAAGATCAGGTCCTAATAGCTTTCTTTCCCCAACTTCATCCAAGCAAGTTGGAGTCCTGTATTTCTTTACATAGAGAGATTAATAAGGAGCCATCTGAATACTGGAGTGAAAGATATTATTATAAGAAAATTCCACCAAAGGTAGCTGTTGATCCCAACCACCTTTGAAATCCATAGAGCATGCTCTCAACATATCTTCTAGAGTTTGAATTGTCCTCTCAGACTGACCGTCTGTCTGAGGATGATAAGAAGTGCTGAAACTCCACTCTGTATCCAAAGTATGCTGAAGACTTCGCTAGAACATTGAGTTAATCCTTGGATCCCGATCAGATATAATAGAAATTGGTACTCCATGCAATCTTTCCACTTCCTTTACATATATCCTGGCAAGCTGATCCAGAGAGAAATCCTCTCTAATAGCAATGAAGTGTGCAGACTTTGTAAGATGATCAACAATGACCCAGATAGAATTATTGCCTTTGGATGATTTAGGAAGTCCTGTGACAAAGTCCATAGTGATGTTTTCCCATTTCCATTCGCGTATGGGTAATGGTTGTAACATCCCCTTAGAATTCTATCTCTCAGCTTTAACTTGCTGACAAACCATGCATCGAGAGACATATTCAACATCATCTCTTTTCATTCCATCCCACCAGAAGTACTCTTTCAGGTCCCTGTTCATCTTCGTGCTTCCGGGATGAATAAGGAATGAAGAACTATGAGCCTCATCCAGTAGCTCCTTCTTTAATTCGGGGATGGAAGGAACACAAACCCGATTCCTAAACATTATTATCCCATCACAATCCAGGTTGAATTCCAGAAAATTTCTCACCATCTTTTGTAACTCTACATCTTCTTTCTGTGCCTCATTAATCTTCATATGTATAGATGGTTAAAAATTCATTTGAGAATGATACGATTTTTCCCCATCCATTATAATTCCAAGATCCATCCTTTGTAAATCAATAAATATTATATCTTTTGTGATCCTGATCATGGACAAACTGGCATGGTCTTGTCGACTTAATGTATCTACCACCTTGTTTGCTTTCCCATGGTGGTAATTAATTGAGCAGCCGTAATTCTTAATCAGCTCCAACAATCTTCTTTGGCGCATATTCATCTTCTTTTGTGTGAAAATATACTATAATATTTTATGATCAGTATAAATGTCACACCTTTCTCTACAAAGATAATGCCTCCAAATCTTTAATCCAAAAATTACTGCAGCTAACTCCAAATCATGAGTTGGGTAATTTTGATCATGGATTTTCAACTGTCGTGAGGCGTAAGCTATCACCATATCATTTTGCATAAGAACACACCCCAATCCCTTCATTGATGCATTACTGTAGATCACAAACCTTTCTCCACAACAAGGCAGTGTGAGCACAGGTGCAACGGATAATCTTCTAGTCAAATCCTCAAAATTCTCTTCACATTCCTCCGTCCAAACAAACTTAACTCTTTTCCAAGTCAACCTGGTGAGTGGATTAGATAATCGTGAAAAATAATTCACAAAACGTCAATGATATCCTGCCAAACAAAGAAAACTTCAGATCTCAGTTACTGATGTTGGTCTCGACCATCTTTCGATAACCTCTGTTTTTGCCGGATCCACAGATATCCCGTCTTTTGAGATTATGTGACCCAAAAATGCATCTTTTTGAAGCCAAAATTCACACTTGGTAAATTTGGCATAAAGCTTCTCCTTTTTCAGGGTCTTCAATATAATTCTTAAGTGATCTTCATGTTCTTCCTTGCTCTTTGAATATAAAAGAATTTCTTCTATAAAGACTACCACAAACTGATCAAGATAGTCTCTAAAGACTCTATTCATCAGATCCATGAAGATAACTGGGGCATTAGTAAGACCAAATGGCATCACTACAGATTCATAGTGTCCATACCTTGTACAGAAATCCGTCTTTGGTATATCCTACCTTTAGAACCTTAATTGATGACACCCAGAATGAAGATCAATCTTTGAAAAGTTTTGAGCTCCGCATAGTTGGTCAAATAAGTCATCAATGTGCAGGAGTGGATATTTGTTCTTCATAGTGATCTTGTTAAGTTCTCGATAATCATTGCAGAGTCTGATTGATCCATCTTTCTTCTTAACAAACATAACAGGTGCTCCCCAAGGTGACGCACTAGGGCGTATGAACCCCTTATCAAGATTCTCTTGGAGTTGCTTCTTCAATTCCTACAACTCAATTGGGGCCATTCTATAAGGTGTCTTTGAAATAAGCAAAGCACCTGGTGAGAGTTCTATTGAAAACTCAACTTCACGATTGTGTGGAAGATCCGACAATTCCTCCAGAAAGCCATCGTCAAACTCTTGTACAATGGGCATATTCTTAATCATGAGTTTCTCACAACCATTTGAGATAAATAACCTTCATTTAGTGGAATCAAGACCCATAAATTGGATGAAATTTCCAATAGAAGGTTATGTTCATCCTTGCATCGATAGACGATCAAAGATTGATCTAGAATATGAAATGTGACTTCCCTTCATTGGAAATTGATATGAGCTCCATATAGAGAAAGCCAATCCTTGCCAATAATCAAATCAAATTCTACTATAGGAAGGATCACAAGATTTGCAGGAAGAAATTTCCCACAAACTTCAAACGGAGAAGAATTATAAACATTTGATGCGACTATTGTGCCATTAGGGGTTGTCATAGCTAACTCAACAAATAATTGTTGAGGTAATACGGTGATACCCTTATAAAATTTTTTAGTAATAAAGGAGTGGGTGGATCCTAATCAAATAAAACATTTTCTACTTTAGAGTGGATGGTAAGTATACCTTTCACCACTTCGTTATCGTACTCCACATCGCTGATAGAAATTTCATGTGACTTTCCTTTGTCATTAGCCTTAAGAGTTTGTTGACATTGATCATCATCAATAACCCGTGGATTAGGGCATTTATTAGTATAATTCCCCATATCCTTTCACTTGAAACATTTAAGTGTAGTAGGTTCATTCTGTGCATCCTTTCCTTTTTTTTCGTCATTGGACATCTTCTTCCCATCATTGCTGCATTCAAATGCCCGATTACCTTCCATTCCACATTTGAAACATTTACTTGTCCCTTTATGACAACTCACTCAATGTTTCTTTCCACACTTTGAGCATAAGGGAAAACTCATCTTCTTTTTCAGTGTGCTCTTTAGATTTTCCATTGAATTCCATTTTCCTCTTCTTACCAAACCCATATGACTGATGGGTTTCTACAATATCCATCTCAACTTTTAGAGCACATCGAAAGATTTCCTCGTAGCTATTGAAGTCCCTTATGGCTAACTCCCATAGAAGACTTGGTTTTAGTCCATTAAAGAATCGATCGATCTTACTCTCAGGTTGGATAATAATACCAGAAGCGTACCTTTCAAGTCTTGTAGAATTTGCTTCATAGGTACCAACATATTCATCATCCTTTTTCTTTAGTTCAAGAAACTACTTTACCATATTTTTTCGGAGAATACGAGGGAAGTACTTATTGAAAAATAAGTTCTCGAACTCATCCCATTACGTGGACCCAATTTCATCTATTGGCCTTGTATTCTTGATAAGATTCCACCATTAATCACCATCACCTTCCAAACGATACACTGCTAAGATGACTTTATCATGTTCATAACATTGAAGAACTGAAAATATCTTTTCACTAGTATTGATCAATTGTTCAACAAATAATGGATCAGTTGACCCGTTCAATGAAGTTGGACACTGTCTCATGAAGAATTTAATAGAATGTTTCTCCTTCCTTTTCTCATTTGGAAGTCCTGAATGATTCATAGCCTGAGAAAATTGTGTGAGCATGGCTACAAGATTTTTCATTCCAGTTCCCATAATATTTGGTTGCTCAGGGGGACAATAATTTCATTGCCCGTCGCATTCCTCATTAACATGGTTCCTTCGGGTTCCAGTAATTGACTAAAACCAAGAAGAATAGTGTGAGCAACACTGATTATAAATGTAAAAACACATAATCAAGAATAAAATGTTACACTTAAGGTCTTATAATAGGTTGTTCATGGCCATTTCTAAAACACTATGATTGTGTTCTATGCTTAGACTTATCCTTAGGATTCTTACTAAGGATTTCACATCTTATTTTCCAAAGGTTGATTATAACTTTCCTCTGAAACCAACTATAACGAACCATACTTTATATACATTTTTAGTATTTAAAAATTTAAGTACACTTATTACAACATATAAAAAACCATGAAAGAACCGTATAGGTATAGTGTCTTTAGAAATTGGGAAACATAAACAACTGGTTCATTAATCGTCTACACTAACTCCCATTTATTACATCATATCTATAGTCCCTTTTGGCATATCTTACTTAATAACCATCTTCCTGGCCTATGGAAAGAAAACATACAAAAGTTTGAGCTCAAATACTCAGTAAGGTTAAAAAAAATATCAATCACATCATATTCATAAGAACATAACATTTTGGAAATCTTACCCTGCAAAAGAGATCATAATTTCATAACATGGGATAAATCATGGTAGTGAAATGTAATCACAGTAATCATAACATAAAACATGACGCTTTTTGGCATGCACACATAATCATAGAGAATCCTTTATTTTTAATCAAGACTCATTTCCAAGAATATCTTTGTGGACAAAGTCCATTTTTGAACCGAGTTCATTCCTCGTTTCAGTCCTGTTCCACTGAACCGGTTTAACCTGCCGTTCCAGCCCTATTTATCTCATGAGATATAAAATCTTTATCCAATTCATTGGAGGGAGATATAGGTCCCACACATCTCATAATGATACCGTTCTTATGTGTGCCACAAAATCATAAACCATACATCATAGCATGACCAATGTAATAAAAATGGGATTCTTAAACATCGTGACATCATAAAACAATTCATATAAGATAAAAGAATTCATAAAAATAATTCCTTCAGAACATAATCAAAACAATGTAATAATAAGGATAGGAACATAAACCTTTATTATCTTAGATGGGAAATAATTTTGATAAAACACTTGAACTCCATTCTTGAGGAAAATATCCTTTCTACTTCAAAAACACTTTTCCTTTATTACCATGTCAAAAAATTCTAAACTAAAAGAAGTTGATTAAAAATAAACATGAAAACATACAAAGGAAGCTTCTTGGAAATAATGTTTTAAAAATTCATTCATGCCGTATAAGTTAAAAAAACATTCTTCTCGTACTTTTTTCGGAAAAGTCAAAGAGTACCTCGTACAAAAAACGAAAAAAGATTCCTTTCATATATTTTACTAAAAACTCACCGAAGGGTAAAATTGGATTTAAACAATTGTAGGTGGATGGAAATAATATTACATATTGTGGAAACATGGATGTGGATGATAAAATACACCCTAGTAAATACTAAAGTATAAACAATCTCGTATAAAAATGAGATTGTGATATTTTCCCTTACCTTAGGTCTGATTTGCGTCGTAAGTGTTTGAACCTCCTGTATAATGATTTAAATAATGTCATTTACTTATTCTAGAATCATAATCATTGTTATGATATCATATATGGTCATATTCTTAGCTTATTATTAGTAATATTTCATTGCTACTTGTTATTCGGGTGTGTATTACTTTTTGTTCTTATGCGTGTTTTGTCGAATAAATTCTTATTCATCTATTTAGGTTATAGATACCTCATTTCCAGAATGGTATTAGTGTAATATATATCATATTCATTCATTAAATTCATTTATATAATTATTATGCAATGACGATCATGTATAACGAGTCGCATCACATCGTGGAGACGGTATTCCGTACGTACGAACGAGCGATGATATCGTTCCCATGATTGTGGAATTGTATTGGAGTGTATGTATACTATTTCATAATCAATATCACTTTAAAATAATCATATATATTCATTATTTACACCTTTATACCCATCCATGTAAGGTTGTGGTGGAAAATAAATTACACCACGGCGTAGAGACGGTATTCAGTACGTACGCACGCGCGTTGATTTCGTTTTCCGTACGATGGATAGATGGTGACATAGGGTTGTTTCATACGTATAATAACACACCGGTGAATGAGTGATACTGATGTAATTAATTCCTAATGAAACAACTAAAGAAGAAGAAGTGGAATAAGAAATAAAGTTGAAATAATCGGTGACAGACATTACCTCTTCTGTGAAGCGCCTCTTTGAGACCTTCTTTTAGGGCACTAAAATTGGTCTTTGAGAAGACCAGAACACTAGGATGTTTCTAGGGAACTGGAGAGGAGAAATGGGCAGTGGTTGGCCGAGCTTGAAGGCTCAAATTGGTGTGATGGAGAGAGGTAGGAGGTGCCCTTTTATAAGGGAGGAGAGGGGCACCTTTGGAAAAACTAAAAATATTATTTTATTATAAAGACATATTCGGTTATTAATAGATCCAAATTGATTTATTTAAAATCTAAGGTGGGGATGGGTCGAAAGCCTCTCATCCAATAGAATTTGTACAATTTTAGTTCACTATTTTATCCTTATCATTTTGATTTAACTTTAAGATAGATAATTTTACTTTTACAGTGTCTTTTTGTGTTCTTACACTATAAGGTTAATAAAATTACCATAACAAGCCAAAAAAACCCCATGTTATTTATTATTTAATATATATAACCCTATCTAGGACATTTGGCCTAACCATAGATTTTTAGAAATAAAATAAAAATTTATAATATAATATTTGTTTTAAAAACTATTTTATGTCAATTTTGACACTATTTGGTATTTGATTTTTGTGAAAATCATAACATAATGATTACTTCGAAAATATTTATTTAAATCAATTATAACATGTAATATTAACATATAAAATTATTGTAATTCATAAAAAGTCTCAAATTACATTTATTTGGGTATTTATAACATCAATTATGTCAATATTTCATTAATATGATAATTACCGCATCATCATTGTGTCATAAATAAATTAACTTATTTAAAGTCTTAAAATTATAAATAAACTACCATTATGTAGGAAATATTTTTAGATTTATAATTAATATTTATAGTCTAATTTATCTTATGTATAACCCTATATTAGAAATTATTTACTTATTAAACTTTGATTTTATCTATTTTAACCCTTCTTTAAATAAATTAATAATAAATGTCCTAATCAAATCCAAGTGGGCCTCAATGGTCGTATTTTATTCCTAAGGTTGTTTTTGGTCGAATTACACTAATACAATATAATTAGGACATGTGTTAGGGTAATAATAATATCATTTTTACCTGTAATTACCCTATATAGTTTTAACCGTGGTAAATAAATGTAAAAAGTTACTATTCACCAAAAATTATTTTCATCTCATTGAACTACATTTTAGTCATTGATATTAACTATGTTTCTCGGATTTTCAAAATTCTACTCACAAAAGCGGTAAAATTATGTTTTATGTAAATTTGCAAATTCTCCTAGCAGGTGGGTAAAAGACGGTGAAAAGTTCAATAAAATTTTTATATATCTAAAATTATTATAAAATGACTCCAATAAATTGCATTGAAATTATATAGGTATTATGTATCAATTTTGAAGTAATATAAATTTAAATAAAATAAATAATTATTTAAATAAAAAGTCTGTTTTTAAATAGTAACCCAGTGTTTTCACTATTCATCAAAAATTGAAAATATACCAAAATTTCACCCTAGGCTAATTTCAATATTCTGAATCCAAAAATGAAGTCCATTTTGAAAGATGATATTTACAAAATTTCAAAAGGTGGTTATTACTATTCATAACGATTAGTTTTAATAATATTTTAATAGCATATCGTTGTTTAGTGAAACTCGATATTGCATACGACACAAGCTATCGAGGAAGGCTTCAATTGCGTGTAAAGAAAGCCAAGATAGTGTTGTGTGTAGTGAAAGATTACTTTGATGATTTATATAAAATAAAAACAAAATATTTCTCATAAAACTCTCGGGTGTTACATTCTACCCCCCTTAAAAATGAATTTCGCCCTTGAAAGTCATCACTTTGTAACAAATAGTTGAGGATACCTTTACCTCATCATATTCTCAAGCTCCCATGTAGCTTCTTTTAATTGGAGGTTCCTCCATAAAACTTTCACAAATCAAGTGGTCTTGTTCCGTAGGACTTTTTCACTACGATCGAGAATCTCTATCGGCTGTTCTTTATTAGAAAGATCTTGTTCCAATGGTACAAATTCTGAGCTGAGTACATGTGAAAGATCGGGTATGTACATTTTCAGGAATGATACATGGAACACATCTTGAACTTGAGAGAGATTCAGTGGAAGCGCCAATCGGTAAGCTAACTACCCAACATAATCCAGTATTTCGAAAGGACCGATATAACAAGGGCTCAGCTTTCCCTTCCTTCCAAATCTCATTACTCTCTTCCAAGGAGATATTCGTAAGAACACTTTATCACCCACTTCAAACTCTAGGTCTTTTCATCGGTTTTCGGCATAATTTTTTTGTCGACTCTGAGCTGCTCTAATGTGTTGTTCAATAGATCAGACCTTTTCTACCATCTCATCAACAAGATCTGGTCCTAATAGCTTTCATTCCCCAAATTCATCCCAGCAAGTTGGATTCCTGCATTTCTTTACATAGAGAGCTTCATAAGGAGCCATCTGAATTCTGGAGTGAAAGATATTATTATAATAAAATTCCACCTAAGGTAGGTGTTGATCCCAACCACTTTTGAAATCCATAGAGCAAGCTCTCAACATATCTTCTAGAGTTTTGAATTGTCCTATCAGACTGACCGTCTGTCTGAGGATGATAAGAAGTGCTGAAACTCAACTCTGTATCCAAAGTATGATGAAGTCTTTTCTAGAACATTGAGTTATACCTTGGATACCGATCAGATATAATAGAAAGTGTTACTTTTTTTAATCTTACCACTTCCTTTACATATATCCTGGAAATCTAATCCAGATAGAAATCCTCTCTAATAGCAATGAAGTGTGCTGACTTTGTAAGACGATCAACTATGACCCAGATAGAATTATTGCCTTTGGATGTTTTAGGAAGTCCTGTGACAAAGTCCATAGTGATGTTTTCCAATTTCTATTTGAGTATGGGTAATGGTTGTAACATCGCCTTAGACATTTGTCTCTCAGCTTTAACATGCTGACAAACCAAGCATCGAGAGACATATTCAGCAACATCTTTTTTCATGCCATCATACTAGAAGTACTCTTTTAGGTCCATGTACATCATTTTGCTTCCAGGATTAATAGAGAATGAAGAACTATGAGCCTCATCCAGCAGCTCCTTCTTTAATTCAGGGATGGGAGGAACACAAACCCGATTCCTAAACTTTATTATCCCATCAGAATCCAAGTTGAATTCAGGAAAATTTCTCACCTTCTTTTGTAAATCTACATCTTCTTTCTGTGCCTCTTTAATCTTCACATGTATAGATGGTTAAACATTCATTTGAGAAAGATATGATTTTTCTCCTTCCATTATAATTCCAAGATCCATCCTTTGTAAATCCATAAATGTTGGATCTTTTGTGATCCTCATCATGGATAAACTGGCATGGTCTTGTCGACTTAATGCATTTGCCACCTTGTTTGCTTTCCCATGGTGGTAATGAATTGAGTAGTCGTAATTCTTAATCAGCTCCAACCGTCTTCTTTGGCCCATATTAATCTCCTTTTGTGTGAAAACATACTATAAAATTTTATGATCATTATAAATGTCACACCTTTCTCCATAAAGATAATGCCTCCAAATCATTAAAGCAATGATTACCGCAGCTAACTCCAAATCATGAGTTGGGTAATTTTGCTCATGGATTTTCAACTATCGTGAGGCATAAGCTATCACCATATCATTTTGCATAAGAACACACCCCAATCCCTTCTTGGATTCATTACTATAGATCATAATCATGTCTCCACTACAAGGCAGTGTGAGCACAGGTGCACTGGATAACCTTCTTTTGAGCTCCTTGAAATTCTCATCACATTCCACCGTCCAAACAAACTTAACTCCATTCCGAGTCAACCTGGTGAGTGGATTAGATAATCGTGAAAAAGTTTTCAAAAAATGTTGGTAATATCCAGCCAAACCAAGAAAACTTTGGATCTCTATTATTGTTGTTGTTCTCGACCATCTTTCGATAACCTCTGTTTTTTCTGGATCCACAGATATCCCTTCTTTTGAGATTATGCGACCCAAAAATGCAACTTTTTGAAGCCAAAATTCACACTTGGTAAATTTTTCATAAAGCTTCTCCTTTCTCAGGGTCTTCAATATAATTCTCAAGTGATCTTCATGTTCTTCCTTGCTCTTGGAATATAAAAGAATATCATCTATAAAGACTACCACAAACTGATCAAGATTGTAACGCCCCGACCCCAGTTACCTAGAGTTGGTGCATTATTACATAACATTGGCATGATCACAAGAAAGATCAAATCTCGAAAGACCGATTGGTTTAGTAGTCTTGGAAACACTAGATATATTCATAAGTCTTACATTACATCATAAAATGAAAAACTACTACAACAACATATTGTCTCCATAATCCACACTCATATCCCCACATAATATCCATGCAGGTCATTCATAATTTACTTCTTCCCTTCCTAGGAAGAATAAAACATAGAAAAGGGGTGAGATTAAATGCCCAGTAAGGATAACAATATAGCGGAAACTTTCATAATAAGCATAAACATTTAAGGCAATGCATTACTAAAACAAAAGCCTTTTAAACTTGAACTTTTAACATAGTATGGCATAAATAAAATGAAATAATGCCATTTACATATTCACATGGTTATTCTACTAATCGAATAATCACATGAAAAATCAATAACCACTTTCATAATGATGGAATGCATAATTCCGAACTTTAATTTCTTTGTCAAGGCCTCATCCCAAGACCTTGGGGCTAACTGTAACCGGAACCCAACCCGGAGTGCCTCTAATAACCGGACACCAACCCAGAGTCCTTCTAATAACCGGAGACCAAACCGGAGTTCCTATAATAACCGGAGACCAAACCGGAGTTCCTCTAATAACCGGTGACCAAACCGGAGGGCTTACTTTTACCGGTCCCCAACCCGGAACATACTTGTCTAACACATTCATCTGAATGAAAGGTTGAAATATAACATAAACATTTGGATTAAAAATAACTTATAAAATGTCAATACTTTAAACAAAAACCATGAGTGACATAAGAATAACTTATCCACAGTCAAAAATATCACAAAACCTTCAATAAAATAGGGATGTTTTGTATCATAATAAATCAACTTCAAATAAGCTTAAAATCGATCAATGGATGTTGACATAGATGAAATCAAAACTATTTTAGAGAAATATGTCTTTTTTTTGAAATCATTTTAAAAGTAACATAATTATAAAATAATGCATTCAATTTTAAAATATTCTTATAAGCTTGTAAGGGAATCTTTGATGATTTTATAACGGTGGTAAATAGCCGCACCCGCCGTATAAGTTAAAAAAACATTCTTACCTTATATTTTTTGAAAAGGTTAAAAGTGCCTTGTTTGGAAAATGACGAAAAGATTCCTTTTGAAACACATAAGGGTATAAATGACATTAACCCATATTCTTGTAAATAGTAAATTTTTTTTGAAATACATTATTAAGAAACATGGATGTGGATGATAAAGAAATCCCAATAGATTATTACGTATAAACAACCTCGGATAATGAAGAGATTGTGAAATAACCCTTACCAATTGGGTATCTTACGAAACATGCGACCCATGAAAGAGGTATCATACAATGAATATGTAAATACACATAAATTAAAGTGTATTACACAAAGAATAAAATTATGGGTAGTACATACACCACACAGAAGGTAATGGTGGCAATATGGCATGAATCTCACGGGAATA
The DNA here is from genome assembly GCA_963277665.1 of Viscum album. Lineage (NCBI taxonomy): Eukaryota > Viridiplantae > Streptophyta > Magnoliopsida > Santalales > Viscaceae > Viscum > Viscum album. Next base: position 1,296,311,582 of record OY728158.1, read on the forward strand.
AGGAGTGAGATGCAAACCCCTTACCTTGTACTTTTCCTTGGTTGGGGTAGGTTAACCTCCTGTATAATGGTGAAATAATTGTTATTAAATTATACAAGAATCATATACATTAATATGATATCATATATGATCTTTTAATATTGATTTGATAATAATATCTTAGTATTATCGTTGTTTCGGGTGTTAACTTACTTGTGTTATTTTATATGTTTTGTTACATAAGCCATGTTTGTAACAGATAGGTTGTATATTATTCATATCCAAAATTATATCAAGTCCTTAAAAATCATTTTTAAATCATCAAATGATAATTATACTTGAATGGATATGATGGAGAATGAATCTCATCGCGTTCGTGGAGACGGTAGTCCGTACGTACGCACGAGCGACAATATCATTCTTTTGATATTAAAATAATATATAAATGGATGGTATATCATATATACAGAATCATTAACATGTTATATTTATTATTTACATGAGTTACACATCATTATTATACCCATCCAAATAATAATATATTGAATAACAATTACACCACGACGTGGAGACGGTAAGCCGTACGTACGCACGTATAGTGACATGTTATTCAAAGGGTGGATAGAATACTGAATATAGTTGTACCATTTTTATAATAACATCACAGTATATGTGAGATACTGGAGTTTTTATTTTAGAATGGTAAGAACAAATAATGAAGAAGTGGAAGAAGAAAGGAACTTGAAAAGGGGTGGTGAAAACATTACCTCTTCTTCGGGTTCTTCCTTTTGATTTGATCAAAAGGGCTCCTTAGGTTGGCTTTATGATCAAAATAAGGTCTCTATGTTGTAGTGAAGGATGGTGGGAGAGTATTTGGGCAGATTTTGTCCGAACCAAAAGGCTTGGAAGGTGTGAAGAAATGAGAAGGAGGAGTGCCCTTTTATAAGAGGGGTGAGGGGCACCTTTGGAAAAGCTAGAACTATTAATTTATAATAAATTCATATTCGGTTTCTAATGGCTCCAAAGTTTATTATTTAAATGTTAAAGTGGGGATAGGTCGAAAACAACTCAACCAATAGAATTTAGACAGGTTTGGGTACTTATATTAACCTTATCTTTAAGTATTAACTCTAAGTTAATTAGTTTCACTTTTACAATGTCTCTTTGTATTTTTATATAATATGGTTAATAAACTTACTATATACATCCAAGAGACCCCCAAGTGGTCCATTAATGACGAAACTATCATGATATAAGTCTCTTTGACGATCCTTAGATTTTTAGGAATTTAATATCAATTAATAATACAATATTTGTTTTAAGAACTCTTTTATGTCAAATTTGACACTATTCAATAGTTGATTTTTTTGAAACTCATAACAGATTGATTACTTCGAAAAAAGTAAATTAAATAAATACTAATATATCATATTACCCTATAAAATTAGTTTAATTCATTAAAAGGTTCATATTATATTTATTTGGGTATTTATAATATCAATTAATTTAATTTTTCACTATTTTAGTAATTACTGCATCATCATTGTGTCATAAATAAAGTAAATTATTTAATGTCTAAAAATTATAAATAAAATATCATTATGTAAGAAATCGTTTTATCTTTCTAATCAATATTTATAATCTAAAATCCAACATACATAACCCTATGTAATAATTGTTTTTCTAAAAGATATATGCTTGTGTCATTTTTGTATTCATTTTAACTTAATTAAAATAAAGTGTCCTTGTCACCTACAAGTGGCACCATGGGGTCCCATAATCTACCCAAAGATGCCAATGGTCAAACCTGTATCAATAAATAAGGCTAGGACACGTTTTAGGGTAATTTAGTATTATTATAATATTATTTGTTAACCCTTATTTACCGGATTTACCCTTAACCATGGTAAATAAAATATTTACCGCAGTAATTTTTCAAAATGTCTAAAAATAAAAGTTACCTATTTACACAATTTGAACATGCTGATTCCAAATATGGAATCCATTTTTCGAAATTTAAAACACAGAAGTGGCAGAAATTAATTTAAAATTAATTCCCGCTGTCAAAACAAAAAGCGTGTTTTTAAGAGATAATAACTATCAAAAGATTGACACTTGATTATGTTCGGTTTAATTGTAAAATTATGTCCAATGACCAGAATTTTATTAAATAGTAAAAATATATTCTAAATATACTTTAAAACCACTCAAATTCATAATTTATCACTATTAATTATTTTGATTAAAAAAGTTGTTTTTAATTAAAATTTATTAATTTTCACTATTCATCAAAATATGAAAGTTATCCGAAAAGTACCAAAATTTCACCTTAGGATAAATTCGATATTCCGAATCTAGAAATGAAGTCCGTTTTAAAATATAAAATATATATAATTTAGAAAAGTAGGTATTACTATTCATAACGGCTAGTTTGATTGGTTGTGGTGTGTGTTAAAACTCAGGGTTGCGTACAACACACGCTACTGTATTAAAGAAAGTGTACCGTAGAATCTTGGGATGTTTCATTTTAAATTTTTGATGTCCCCATTTAGTCAAAAAGTTTAAAATATTGTATTTAAAAAGGGTTCACTATTAAAAGTTGATAAAAGTGCAATACTGAAACTGAATTTGTTCTTGCATTATATCTAAGAAACTCATAATATGGATTCTAAAATTATAAGGATTATATAATGTTTAAAAATTAGATAATACTATTCATAACCTCTTTTGAATGACTTTTTTTTGTAAGTCATGGTGTGATTGAACTCGGTGTTGCGTGTAGTGCAAGTTATTGAATTATTTTGAAGAAATAACACACTATGAAATCTTGGGGTGTTACAAAGATAGTCTCTAAAGATTCTATTCATCAGATCCATGAAGAGACCAGACACATTAGTAAGACCAAATGGAATCACTATAAATTCATAGTGTCCATACCTTGTATGGAATGCTGTCTTTGGTATATCCTCCCTTTTGACCCTTAAATGATGATACCCTGAACGAAGATCAATCGTGGAAAAGTATTGAGCTCCGCATAGTTGGTCAAATAAGTCATCAATGTGCGGGAGAGGATATTTGTTCTTGATAGTGATCTTGTTAAGTTCTCGATAATCAATGCAGTGTCTCATTGATCCATCTTTCTTCTTAACAAAAAGAACAGTTTCTCCCCAAGGTGACGCACTAGGGCATACGACCCCTTATCAAGATTCACTTGGAGTTGCTTCTTCAATTCCTACAACTCAATCGGGGCCATTCTATAAGGTGTCTTTGAAATAGGTAAAGCACCCGGTGCGAGTTCTATTGAAAACTCAACTTCACGATTTGGTGGAAGACCTGAAAATTCCTCCATAAATCCATCGTCAGACTCCCTTACAATGGGAATATTATTAATCTTGAGTTTCTCACCAACCATTTGAGATAAATAACCTTCATTTAGTGGAATCAAGACCCATAAATTTGAAGAAATTTCAACGGGAAGGTTATGTTCATCCTTGCATCGATAGACAATCAAAGATTGATCTGGAATATGAAATGTGACTTCCCTTCTTTTGAAATTGATATGATCTCCATGTAGAGAAAGCCAATCCATGCCAAGAATCACATCAAATTACACAATAGGAAGGATCACAAGATTTTCAGGAAGAAATTTCCCACAAACTTCAAACGGAGAATAATTATAAACTTTTGATGCGACTATTGTGCCATTAGGGGTTGTAACAGTTAACTCAACATCTAATTGTTGAGGTAATACGGTGATACCCTTAAAATATTCTTCAGAAATAAAGGAGTGGGTGGATCCGAATCAAATAAAACATTTTTTACTTTAGAGTGGATGGTAAGTGTACCTTCACCACTTCGTTATCGTACTCCACATCACTGATAGAAATTGTATGTGACTTTCCTTTATCTTTAGCCTTAAGAGTTTGTTGGCATCAATCATCGTCAACAACCCTTGGATTAGGGCATTTATTGGCATAATTCCCCATAACCTTGCACTTGAAACATTGAAGTGTAGTATGTTCATTCTGTGTATCCCTTCCTTAGTTTACATCATTAGACATCTTCTTCCCATCATTGCGGCATTCAAATGCCCGATGACATTCCTTTCCACATTTGAAACATTTACTTGTCCCTTTAAGACAACTCCCTCCATGTTTCTTTCCACACATTGAGAATAAGGGAAAACTCATATTCTTTTCAGTGTGCTCTTTATATTTTCCATTGAATTCCACTTTCTTCTTCTTATCAAACCCATATGACTGATGAGTTTCTCCAATATCCATCTCAACATTGAGAGCACATCGAATGATTTCCTCGTAGCTATTGAAGTCCCTTATGGCTAACGCCCTTCGAAGACTTGGTTTTAAGCCATTAAAGAATCGATCGATCTTACTCTCATGTTGGATAATAATACCAGAAGCGTACCTTTCAAGTCTTGTAAAATTTGCTTCATATGTACCAACAGATTCATCATCCTTTTTCTTTAGTTCAAAAAACTCCTTCTCCATCTTTTTTCGAATAATAAGAGGGAAGTACTTATTGAAAAATATGTTCTTGAACTCGTCCCATTACATGGACTCAATTTCATCTATTGGCCTCATATTATTGATAAGATTCCACCATTGATCAGCATCACCTTCCAATCAATACACTGCTAAGATGACATTATCATGTTCAGAACATTGAAGAACTGAAAATATCTTTTCAGTAGAACTGATCTATTGTTCAACAACTAATGGATCAGTAGACCCGCTGAATGAAGGTGGACATGGTCTCATGAAGGATTCAATAGAATGTTGGTCCTTCCTTTGCTCATTTGGAAGTCCTGCATGATTCATAGCTTGAGAAAATTGTGTGAGCATGGCTACAAGATTTTGAATTCCAGCTCCCATAACGTTTGGTTGCTCAGGGGGACAATCATTGCATTTCCCGTCGCATTCCGCATTGACACGGTTCCTTTGGGTTTTAGTCATTGACTAAAAACAAGAAGAATAGTGTGAGCAACACAAATTATAATTGGAAAAAAACATAATCCAGAATAAAATTTTACACTTAAGGTCTTATCATAGGTTGTTCATGGCCATTTATAAAACACTGAGATTGTGTTCTTTGCTTAGAATTATACTTAGGATTCTTACTAAGGCTTTCACATCCTAGTTTCCAAAGGTTGACTATAACTTTCCTCTGATACCAACTATAACGACCCATACATTATATACATTTTAGTACTTCAAAATTTAAGTCCACTTATTACAGCATATAATAAAACCATGAAAGGACCGTATAGGTATAGTGTCTTTAGAAACTGGGAAACATAAACAACTGGTTCATAACGTGTCTACACTATCTCCCATTTATTTCATCATATCTATAGTCCCTTTCAACATATCTGACTTAATAACCTTATTCCTGACCTGTGGAAAGAAAACATACAAAAGCATGAGCAGAAATACTCAGTACGGGTAAACAAAAGAAATATCAATCACATCTTATTCATAAGAACATAACATTTTGGAAATCTTACCCTGCAAAAGAGATCATAATATCATAACATGGGATAAATCATGGTAGTGAAATGTAATCACAATAATCATAACATAAAACATGAAGCTTTGTGGAATTCACACATAATCATAGAGAATCATTTCTTATTAGTAAATACTCATTGCCAAGAATATCTTAGTGGACAAAGTCAATTTCTGAATAGAGTTCTTTCCTCGTTTCAGTCCTGTTTCACTGAACCGGTTTAACCTATCGTTCCAGCCATGTTTATCTCATGAGATATAAAATCTTTACCCAATGCATTTGAGGGAGATATAGGTCCCACCCATCTCATAATGATACCATTATTATGTGTGCCACAAAATCATAAACCACACATCATAGCATGACCCATGAAATAAAAATGGGATTCTTAAACATCGTGACATCATAAAACAATTCATATAAGATAAAGGAATTCATAAAAATAAATCCATCACAATATAATCACATCAATGTAATAATAGGGTAGAAACAGAACCCTTTATTATCTTAGATGGAAAATAATTTTGATAAAACACTTGAACTCCATTCTTGAGGAAAATATCCTTTCTACTTCAAAAACACTTTTCCATTCATAACATGTCATACAATTCTAAACTAAAAGAAGTTGATGGAAAATAAACCTGAAAACATGTAAAGGAATATTATTGGAAATAATTTTTTTAAGAATCCATTCATGCCGTATAAGTTAAAAAAACATTCTTCTCTTACTTTTGTCGGAAAAGTCAAAAGTACCTCGTACGAAAAACGACAAAAGATTCTTTTCATATCTTTTACTAAAAACTCACCGAAGGGTAAAATTGGATTTAAACAATTTTGGGTGGATGGAAATAATATTATATATTGAGGAAACATGGATGTGGATGACAAAATACACCCCATTAAATACAAAAGTATAAACAATCTTGGATAAAAATGAGATTGTGATATTTTCCCTTACCTTAGGTATGATTTGCTTCGTAAGTGTCCGAACCTCCTGTATAATGATTTAAATAATGTCATTGACTTATTATAGAATCATAATCATTGATATGATATCATATATGGTCATATTCTTAGCTTATTATTAGTAATATTTCATTGCTACTTTTTATTCGGTTGTTTATTACTTTTTGTTCTTATGCGTGTTTTGTCGAATAAATACTTATTCTTCACTTTAGGTAATAGATACCTCATTTACAGAATTTTATTATTGTAATATATATCATATTAATTCATTAAATTCATTCATATAATCATTATGCAATGAAGATCATGTATAACGAGTCGTATCACATCGTGGAGACGATATTCCGTACGTACGCACGAGCGATGATATCGTTCCCATGATCGTGGAATTGTATTGGAGTGTATGTATACAATTTAAGAATCAATATCACTTTACAATAATCATATATATTTATTCTTTACACCATTATACCCATCCAGGTAAGGTGGTGGTGGAAAATAGATTACACCACGGTGTGGAGACGGTATTCCGTATGTACGCACGCGCGGTGATTTCGTTTACTGTAAGATGGATAGATGGTGAAATATGGTTCTTTCATACATATAATAACATATAATTATATGAGTGATACTTATGTTATTAATTCATAATGAAACAACTAATGAAGGAGAAGTGGAAGAAGAAATAAAGTTGAAAGAATCGGTAACAGACATTACCTTTTCTTTGAAGCGCCTCTTTGAGACCTCCTTTTAGGACACTAAAATTGGTCATTTAAGAAGACCAGGACCTCTAGGGTGTTTATAGGGAAGTGGAGAGAATAAATTGGCAGGGGTTGGGCTATCTTGAAGGCTCAATGTGGTGTGAGGAAGAGAGGGAGGAGGTGACCTTTTATAAGGGAGGAGAGGGGCACCTTTGGAAAAACTAAAAATATTATTTTATTATAAAGCCATATTCCATTTTAAATAGCTCAAAATTTATTTATTTAGAAGATAAGGTGGGTATGGGTCGAAATACTCTCATACAATAAAATTTGGACAAGTTTAGTATAATATTTTAACCATATAATTTAGATTTAACATTAAGTTAGATAATTTTACTCTTACCGTGTCTTTTTGTGTTTTTACCCTATAAGGTTAATAAACATACCATAACAAGCCAAACGAACCCCAAGTTGTTTATTATTTAATATATATAACCTTATCTAAGTCATTTGGCCGAACCATAGATTTTAGGAGTAATACAACAATTAATAATATAATATTTATTTTAAAAACTATTTTATTTCAATTTTGACACTATTTGGTAATAGATTTTTGTGAAAATCATAACAGAATGATTAGTTCGAAAAACGTTAATTAAATCAATAATAACATCTCATATTAACATATAAAATTATTTTAATTCATAAAAAGGCTCAAATTACATTTATTTGGGTATTTATAACATCAATTTTGTCAATATTTCATTAATAAGATAATTACTGCATCATCATTGTGTCATAAATAGATTAAAATATTTAAAGTCTAAAAATTATAAATTAAATACCACTATGTAGGAAATCCTTTTATATTTCTAATGTATATTTATAGTCGAATTTATCCTATGTATGACCCTGTATTAGAAATCAATTAATTATTAAACTTTGATTTTAACTATTTTAACCCTTCATTAAATAAATTAATAATAAATGTCGTAATCTAATCAATGTGGGTCTAAATAGTCTTATTTTATTCCTAAGGTTGTTTTTGGTCGACTTACACTTATCCAATAGAATTAGGACATGTTTTAGGGTAATAATAATATCATTTTTACCCTTAATTACCCTATTTACTTTTAACCGTTGTAAATAAAAGTAAGAAGTTACTATTCACCAAAAATTATTTTCATCTCATTGAACCAAATTTTAGTCCTTGATATAAACTGTGTCTCTCGGATTTTCGAAATTCCCCTCACAGAAGCGGTAAAATTATGTTTTATGTAAATTTGCAAATTCTTATATGAGGTGGGTAAAAGACGGTGAAAAGTTCAATAAAATTTTTATATATATAAAATTAATATAAAATGACTCCAATGAATTTAATTGAACTTATATATGTATTATGTATCAATTTTAACCTAATATAAATTTAAATAATATAAATAATTATTTAAATAAATAGTCGATTTTTAAATATTAACCGAGTGTTTTCACTATTCATCAAAAATTGAAAAAATACCAAAATTTCACCCTAGGCTAATTTCAATATTCCGAATCCAAAAATGAAGTCCATTTTGAAATATGAAATTTACATAATTTCAAAAGGTGGTTATTTCTATTCATAACTGCTAGTTTTTATTATATTTTAATAGCATATCGTTGTTTAGTGAAACTCGGTATTGCGTATGACGCAAGCAATCGAGGAAAGTCATGATTGCTTGTAAAGAAAGCCAATATAGTGTTGTGTGTAGTGAAAGATTTCTTTGATGATATATTTAAAATAAAAACAAAATATTTCTCATAAAAGTCTCGGGTGTTACAAAAAACCTATGAATTTATGAAAAAATATTCCATGGAATTTCCTGTTCTTTACAGTAAAGTGTGCCGATCACGAAACCAAGGCGCTTCTCACTAACCTTGGACTGCTGAGGTGCTCCTCCTATCGAGTACCGGGGGTCTGCTACCAACTACCAGGCGCTCCTCCGCTGTGGGTCTGCCGCCAACTACTAGGCACTCCCCATAATAGACTATAGAGGTACTCAACCTTTCGAGTACCGTGGGTCTGCCGGTAACTACCAGGTGCTCCTCCGATGTGGGTATTCCTCCAACTACCAGGCTCTCCCCACTGGGCTAGTTGAATCACTCCGAGTCGTATTAGTCAAGTAGTCGTTAGGTCTTCCAGCTACTAGGTCTCTACACTCTGTCTCCTCGTCACTGGAATGATCCGCTCCACGAGCTAACGGTCAATACTCCAACTATCAAAAAGTGCCACGAAAAAGTATTTCCAAGGTCTTCCACGTTATAGGGGTCTCAATGAAACATACGACTCATCAATCAAGTACCCAGTCTGTTAGTTTTTGGCCTTTTAGTACCGGGGCCCTGTTAGATTCGCGTATGGTCTAACCTAACCATAACTCAAATATACCCCAAACACCAGTGGGGTATTCTCAAAGGGATGGATTCGTTCTAAGAATTCTGGCACCACTAACAGTTCATCAAATAGACATAATGTGTAAAAGATAAGGTCAATAGAAAGAAAAAGGGTCTGTAATGGTCCTGGCCCTAGTTTGACAAGTCCCATTGGGCGGTTCAGCCCGCTAGGATTGGAACTGTCTTCTACGCCCAGCCCAGAGGACTGCGGTTGCTGTTTGGCTCTAGCTTGGGGCCAATTCTTCTCGGAGCATTGAGAGGGTGCGGCCTGAAGGGCATGGGTGAGCCGGGACTCCAGCTCGGTCTGGAGCGTGCGGTGTAACACCCCAAGCTTCCTCGGTATGTTTCCTTTCGAATAATGCAATGACGTGCATTGTACGCAACTTCGAGATTTTAACACACCACAACCAATCAAACTAGCTGTTATGAATAGTAATACCTACTTTTAGAAATTATATATATTTTATATTTCAAAATGGACTTCATTTTTGGATTCGGAATATCGAATTTAGCCTAAGGTGAAATTTTGGTACTTTTCGGATAACTTTCATATTTTGATGAATAGTGAAAATTACTAAATTTTAATTAAAAACAACTTTTTTAATCAAAATAATTAATAGTGATAAATTGTGAATTTGAATGGTTTTAAAGTATATTTAGAATATATTTTTACCATTTAATATAATGTTGGTCATTGGACATAATTTTACAATTAAACCGAACATAATCAAGTGTCAATCTTTTGATAGTTATTATCTCTTAAAAACACGCTTTTTGTTTTGACAGCGGGAATTAATTTTAAATTAATTTCTGCCAATTCTGTGTTTTGAATTTAGAAAAATGGATTCCATATTTGGAATCAGGATGTCCAAATTGTGTAAATAGGTAACTTTTATTTTTAGACATATTGAATAATTACTGCGGTAAATATTTTATTTACCATGGTTAAGGGTAAATCCGGTAAATAAGGGTTAAAAAATAATATTATAATAATACTAAATTACCCTAAAATGTGTCTTAACCCTATTGGTTGATACATGGTCGACCATGGGCATATTTGGGTAAATTTTGGGACCCCATGGATCCACTTGTAAGTGATAATGACACTTTATATTAATTAAGTTAAAATGAATACAAAATGACACAAGCATATATCTTTTAGCAAAACAATTTTTACATAGGGTTATATATGCTGGATTTTAGATTATAAATATTCATTAGAAAGCTAAAAAGATTTCCTACATAATTATATTTTATTTATAATTTTTTGACATTAAATAATTTATTTTATTTATGACACAATGATGATGCAGTAATTACTAAAATAGTAAAAAATTAACATAATTGATATTATAAATACCCAAATAATTATAATATTAAACTTTTAATGAATTAAACAAATTTTCTAGGATAATATGATATATTAGGATTGATTTATTTGACTTTGTTCGAAGTAATCAATCTGTTATGAGTTTCAAAAAAATCAACTAGTGAATAGTGTCAAAATTGACATAAAAGAGTTCTTAAAACAAATATTATATTATTAATTGATATTAAATTCGTAAAAATCTAAGGTTCGGCCAAGAGACTTATATTATGATAGGTTAGTCATTAATGGACCACTTGGGGGTCTTTTGGATGTATATAGTAAGTTTATTAACCATATTATATAAGAATACAAAGAGACATTGTAAAAGTGAAACTAATTAACTTAGAGTTAATACTTAAAGATAAGGTTAATATAAGTACCCAAACCTGTCTAAATTCTATTGGATAAGTTGTTTTCGACCTATCCCCACCTCAACCTTTGAATAGTCAACTTTGGAGCCATTGTAAACCGAATATGAATTTATTATAAATTAATATTTCTAGCTTTTCCAAAGGTGCCCCTCACCCCTCTTATAAAAGGGCACTCCTCCTTCTCATTTCCTCACACCTCTCAAGCCACTTGGCTCGTCCAAACTCTGCCCAACTAAGCTCCCCACATCCCTCTCCTCCTCCTTGAAGCTTCCCCTTAGGCAGAAAGCATTTCAACAAGTCCTTTGGTTCCAATCAAAGTGAGTTACCTAAATTAAAGGTAACGATTTCTCTTAAATTATTTTCATTTATTTTGCTTCTTCAACCCCCAAACTCTTTTTATTTCCCTTCTTTTGTAACAACACCAGTATCCTCAATATACTAGGATGTTGTTATAAGAAGTATTCAAACTACACATACACACAACTCCATCTAATGGATGATGAACATAATGTTTCTGTGGATGGCAAACTAACGCCTCACGAAATGATGATTGTTCAAAAACATCTTACCGCCTCTCATGGTGGCCATTATGATGGCACTGTAATTAAATATGATATTAATGATATATATTTTATATATAAGCTTCTGTAATTCCATTTTATTTCATACCATTATTCGTTTAATGTCATATATACATACGATAATTTCATTTGAGGAAGTGCGGACTACCGCCCCCTTAAAATGATATGACTCGTTCATACCACATATGGAACGTATAAATAATTGTGTTAATGAACTTAAGTAACATATATAAAATATTATATTATACTGGAATATTAATATACATATGTATCATTTGGATTCGATTCTTTTAAAATAAAAAATTTAAAAATTAAATGGAAGTAGCGTTCGTGCGTACGTACGGACTACCGTCTCCACGAACGCGATGAGATTCATTATCCATCGTATCCATTCAAGTATAATTATCATTTAATGATTTAAAAATGATGTTTAGGGACTTGATATCATTCTGGATATGAATAAGATACAACAAACATGACTTATGTAACAAAACATATAAAAGAAAATGAATAAGTTAACACCCGAAACGGCGTTAATACTAAGATATTATTAACAAATCAATGTTAAAAGATCATATATGATATCATATTAAAGTAAATGATTCTTGTATTATTCAATAACAATTATTTCACCATTATACAGGAGGTAAACCTACCATCGACCAAGGAAAAAGTACAAAGTAAGGGTTTTCTTATCTCACTTTTAATTCCGTGAGAATTCCATTGATCACCACTTAATTATTGCATGTGGTTTATGTGTACTGCCCGTGATCGTATTCATTGTGTAATATACTTTAATTTATGGGTATTTACATCATCATGGTATGATACTTCTTTCATGGGTGTATGTTTCGTAAGTTACCTAATCGATAAGGGAATTTGAGATTTCAATTTCCACTCATTTGGCTTTACACATATTTCATTGATTATATTACCCCAAGATTATGTGTGGAATCACTATTCATTTGATTATGTCATAATTTCCACTCCCCTTCCTGTGGATAGAAGTTTGATACACATAATCACTCCATTGGTAATTCTCAAGTCATTGATATGAATTTGATAAGAGTAATTTTAACTCATTCTCCATTTGTTGAGTTAAACATCCAATTCGTTGGTATTGTTTTTTTACAAGAATATGTGTGAATGTCCTTTGATTGTTTCACACTGAATATCCAATCATATTTAGTGTATTTATATTTGTCACACATAATTATGTCATTGATTTATCCTTAACATAAGGATACAACCTTTTTGAGAAATTTCATCTCAATTTACATTCCATTGAGACTTCTTTGATGATATACACCAAATCACTTCTATGTGGTGTATATAATGTACTTTGACATAGTATATCATGAATTCCTTTATTCTCATGATATTACAATGTTTTGATTACCTCAATTATTTGTATTCAAGTTTCTCTCTTTTGGTTAGAAACTCTAACCAAAATACCATTTTAAAATGTTTTAAAGAATTATTCTTCTAAATCATGCTCATTAATGTACATATTTTAAAAATGGTTTTAAGGATTTATTTATATGGACATTAAAGTTTTAAAATTAAAACTCCTTTTAAAAGTTTCAAAGTGGTATGGGACACTTTGATTCAAAAATATACTTTTAAATGGCTTCTTGACAAATAGTGTGACTTTTAAATGTTTTCAAGAAAAGGGGGATATTTCTCTCAAATAGTTTTGATGATTATTTTCATCTATGTCAACATCCTTCATTATTATTGATTTAGGTTAATGTGATACAATACAATCTTCCATATTGTATCGAATGAATTATGTTTGACTGTGGATGTGCTATTTTTATACCATTCATGGTTTGTGGTGAAAGTATTGACATTTCGTATGCTAGTTTAATACGAATGTTTACGTTATATTTAAACCTTTTCATATGGGAATGCATTGGACTTAATAAGTGACGGGTGGAGCCCGCTATAGCTCCTCGATGCATCGGTAGGTCTCATGAGACAAACTAGTGTCTTGGCACAAGGCCTTGGCAAAATCTTATTTGTAGTCTTGGCACGAGGCCTTGGCTATGTGGTTATGATAGTCTGGCATTATGCATTCCATCATTATGAAAGTGGTTATTGATATTGCATGTGATCATTCGACTAGTAGAATATCCATGTGAGTTAGTAAATGGCATTATTTCATTTTACTTTTGCCATACTATGTTGAAGTTCAATTTTAAAAGGCTTTTGTTTTAGTTATAAATTGCCTTAAGTGTTTATGCTTATTTATGAAAGCTTCTGCTATAATGTTATCCTTACTGAGCATCCGAGCTCACCCCTTTCAATGTTTTATTTTTCCCAGGATTATGAAGAAGTAATTTATGAATGACCTGCAGGGATAGTATGAGGGGATATGAAGACAAGATGTTTTTTTTTATGATGTAATGTAAATATTTATGGATGTATCTAGTTATTCCAAGGCTACTAAACTAATCGGTCTTTCGAGACTTGATCTTTCTCATGATCATGCCAATGTTACGAAGTAATGCACCGACTCTAGATAATTAGGGTCGGGGCGTTACAGTTGGTATCAGAGGAAGTTTAGTACAAACCTTGGTAGCTAGATTTAGATAAACTCTGATTAGAGCACGTAGACCTAAGATGAACTTTGAGGATTAGTATAAAAGAACTTCCTAGAATTTTGGTATTGTAGAGATTTTGTGAGTTTTCCGAGCAATACATCCCTGTCTGGATACGAGCAGGTAGAGGCGGCTCTGGCACAGATGTACCTAGGGGTAAAACCCGAAAACACCGCTTTGAGCTAGACTCGAACGGGAACTGGTGCACGACAACGGGCCTTGCTGCACTCTTGGTTACGACACTCCCGGGGGATATGCTTAGGATAATTTACATTTTCTTTACAAACCAATTTAAGTAATATATATATAAGATGAGAGTAAATGACCTTGGTTAATCCTAATATGTTTCAAATTGAGAATATGGTGACATTTTAATCTCTAAATGATTTTACGACTACTATTACTCACACAATGCTTTATGGTTTTAGTCAATGGCTGGATTCCAAGGAAGTCATAGTGACTTTGAGAATGATGTACAAGATGGGAACAGTGGTGGCAATGAGCAACAAAATGGAATGTTGATAGGCGTAAAAGATATCGTCTTTATGCCAAATCAGTTTTCCAAAAATATGATCAACAACATATATATTAACCAACTCCCAGACTCAACAAGGAAGAGAAAGGTGATAAATGATAAGAGCTCCAGCAATGGAGACCATGGAGAAAAGAACCCTCAATTTTCATCATGCAGGAAATGTGGAAAGAGACACCCAGGAAAGTGTCTCAATGGGACAACGAAATGTTTTACGTGCGGGAAGGAAGGACATAAAGTAAAGAATTGCCGAAGAAAAATGAAGAGTACTATGGAAGAAGATAAAAATGGTTCCAAGAGTCCATTTACAGTCATTTGTCGTAAATGTAGGGGACCTGGCCATTACCCGAGTGAATGTCCTATTCTATAGGATATTTTCATGGTCAAAGAAGAAGCTATGTGGGAATAAATGGTTGGAGAAATGTTTAAAAAGTATTAGCACTCCTTGTTGATGGGTTTACTATGGAATAATTTTCTCTTGTATTTGTAACCCCGCAGTTTGCCATGTGAGAATGATATTTGAGGAAGAATTGTCTCTTCGCTTGTGGATTTGGGTATAAATAACCATTTGGATTTATATGATCATTGGGGTTTGAGAGAATTATAAGTTATTCTAATTTGGGATGAAGATTCAAGGTATGATATAACATTTGTGGTTAAATTTATGATATAGTATTTTGAGGAATTTATCTCATTTTGGCAATATTATAAAATATAGTTCTTGAAAAAGGACAACACGTAGTGACAACCCGTCGCGTCGGACAAAGCTATGGGAATCGAACCCACAACCAAAGTGCGATTGGGATTTATCGCCTACCACTGGACTACGTGAAGTCCCTGGTTAGTGTGACTTTTTTTTTGTTAAATGATTTTATTGATCAATAATAAGTTGATTTGGGTTCTTATTTCATATCAAAAGAATACCCTTGGTATAGGAAAATGATTTGGTGATTAAGTGATAAATGTTATTTTGGAAGATGTTCGCTTTGTTGGAAACACTATATGTCCAAGGACAATAGAATACTATGGGGTTTCATTTGTGGAGTAATGATAGATTTTTATCTACGTTTTTATTGTGGATTTATAGTGATTTGGGTTATTTATGGAAATGATTAACCTATAATAGAGAATATGTGATTAGGTTAATTACTTTTGAGTATGTGACTTTAAGAGTATCTGATGTCATTTGGAGATACAATTTAACATGGGAGACTACATAATCAAATTCTTCTATGTTTTGGGTTTCAATATTAGTTTGGATTATATTAATGGATTTTAAGGACAATTGGTTATTGAATGGTATCTATTTAACTTTGGGGTATTGTTGCTTTAATTTTAGAAATTAAGATTAGTGCATATTTATCTCAATGAATATCCTTTTGGGGGATCATTAGATCATTCACTGACCATTTTGGTTTTGATTAATCTTCAAATACAATGTAAATATATGGTTTGTCCTTCATGGATCATGTGATTCTATAGAAGTTTATTCTATCTCTTCCAATGTGACCAAGTCTTCTTGAATACTCATCGTTTAAAAAAAAAATGAGTTAGTGGTGGAAATTTATTAAAGAATGAAAATATACTTAAAATGTAAGTATATCTCATAATGTTCTTAGTCAATATCATAAATGAATTCCTCTTCCTTACGTAATGTAACTTAAAAAAAAATGTTGTCCGTTTACTTTCCTACTAGGAGACTAATGGTCGTTTGTCCCAACACAAGTTTGTGGTTTTCTCATTGTTAACTTTCTCCTGATCATGATTTCTATCCCTCTCCATCAGAACTTGACACTTAGTTTATCATCCATATCCATGTTTTCTTACATGGAATCCTAGTATGGGTTATCTTGGATGACCCTTATACCTCTCTTTCTTTCTTTTAAAGTGACAGTTTTATTGACTCTTTTTCCGATGTGGGACTTTCCATTATATTCCCAAGAAAAATTTTAAAAATTGCGAGGACGCAATTTATTGAAGGAGGGGAGAATGTAACCCCCCAAGCTTCCTCGGTATGTTTCCTTTCGAATAATGCAATGACGTGCATTGTACGCAACTTCGAGATTTTAACACACCACAACCAATCAAACTAGCCGTTATGAATAGTAATACCTACTTTTAGAAATTATATATATTTTATATTTCAAAATGGACTTCATTTTTGGATTCTGAATATCGAATTTAGCCTAAGGTGAAATTTTGGTACTTTTCGGATAACTTTCATATTTTGATGAATAGTGAAAATTACTAAATTTTAATTAAAAACCACTTTTTTAATCAAAATAATTAATAGTGATAAATTGTGAATTTGAATGGTTTTAAAGTATATTTAGAATATATTTTTACCATTTAATATAATGTTGGTCATTGGACATAATTTTACAATTAAACCGAACATAAACAAGTGTCAATCTTTTGATAGTTATTATCTCTTAAAAACACGCTTTTTGTATTGACAGCGGGAATTAATTTTAAATTAATTTCTGCCACTTCTGTGTTTTGAATTTAGAAAAATGGATTCCATATTTGGAATCAGGATGTCCAAATTGTGTAAATAGGTAACTTTTATTTTTAGACATATTGAATAATTACTGCGGTAAATATTTTATTTACCATGGTTAAGGGTAAATCCGGTAAATAAGGGTTAACAAATAATATTATAATAATACTAAATTACCCTAAAATGTGTCTTAACCCTATTGGTTGATACATGGTCGACCATGGGCATATTTGGGTCAATTTTGGGACCCCATGGATCCACTTGTAAGTGATAATGACACTTTATATTAATTAAGTTAAAACGAATACAAAATGACACAAGCATATATCGTTTAGCAAAACAATTGTTACATAGGGTTATATATGCTGGATTTTAGATTATAAATATTCATTAGAAAGCTAAACAGATTTCCTACATAATTATATTTTATTTATAATTTTTTGACATTAAATAATTTATTTTATTTATGACACAATGATGATGCAGTAATTACTAAAATAGTAAAAAATTAACATAATTGATATTATAAATACCCAAATAATTATAATATTAAACTTTTAATGAATTAAACAAATTTTCTAGGATAATATGATATATTAGGATTGATTTATTTGACTTTGTTCGAAGTAATCAATCTGTTATGAGTTTCACAAAAATCAACTAGTGAATAGTGTCAAAATTGACATAAAAGAGTTCTTAAAACAAATATTATATTATTAATTGATATTAAATTCCTAAAAATCTAAGGTTCGGCCAAGAGACTTATATTATGATAGGTTAATCATTAATGGACCACTTGGGGGTCTTTTGGATGTATATAGTATGTTTATTAACCATATTATATAAGAATACAAAGAGACATTGTAAAAGTGAAACTAATTAACTTAGAGTTAATACTTAAAGATAAGGTTAATATAAGTACCCAAACCTGTCTAAATTCTATTGGATAAGTTGTTTTCGACCTATCCCCACCTCAACCTTTGAATAGTCAACTTTGGAGCCATTTTAAACCGAATATGAATTTATTATAAATTAATATTTCTAGCTTTTCCAAAGGTGCCCCTCACCCCTCTTATAAAAGGGCACTCCTCCTTCTCATTTCCTCACACCTCTCAAGCCACTTGGCTCGTCCAAACTCTGCCCAACTAAGCTCCCCACATCCCTCTCCTCCTCCTTGAAGCTTCCCCTTAGGCAGAAAGCATTTCAACAAGTCCTTTGGTTCCAACCAAAGTGAGTTACCTAAATTAAAGGTAACGATTTCTCTTAACTTATTTTCATTTATTTTGCTTCATCAACCCCCAAACTCTTTTTATTTCCCTTCTTTTGTAACAACACCAGTATCCTCAATATACTAGGATGTTGTTATAAGAAGTATTCAAACTACACATACACACAACTCCATCTAATGGATGATGAACATAATGTTTCTGTGGATGGCAAACTAACGCCTCACGAAATGATGATTGTTCAAAAACATCTTACCGCCTCTCATGGTGGCCATTATGATGGCACTGTAATTAAATATGATATTAATGATATATATTTTATATATAAGCTTCTGTAATTCCATTTTATTTCATACCATTATTCGTTTAATGTCATATATACATACGATAATTTCATTTGAGAAAGTGCGGACTACCGCCCCCTTAAAATGATATGACTCGTTCATACCACATATGGAACGTATAAATAATTGTGTTAATGAACTTAAGTAACATATATAAAATATTATATTATACTGGAATATTAATATACATATGTATCATTTGGATTCGATTCTTTTAAAATAAAAAATTTAAAAATTAAATGGAAGTAGCGTTCGTGCGTACGTACGGACTACCGTCTCCACGAACGCGATGAGATTCATTATCCATCGTATCCATTCAAGTATAATTATCATTTAATGATTTAAAAATGATGTTTAGGGACTTGATATCATTCTGGATATTAATAAGATACAACAAACATGACTTATGTAACAAAACATATAAAAGAAAATGAATAAGTTAACACCCGAAACGGCGTTAATACTAAGATATTATTAACAAATCAATGTTAAAAGATCATATATGATATCATATTAAAGTAAATGATTCTTGTATTATTCAATAACAATTATTTCACCATTATACAGGAGGTAAACCTACCATCGACCAAGGAAAAAGTACAAAGTAAGGGTTTTCTTATCTCACTTTTAATTCCGTGAGAATTCCATTGATCACCACTTAATTATTGCATGTGGTTTATGTGTACTTCCCGTGATCGTATTCATTGTGTAATATACTTTAATTTATGGGTATTTACATCATCATGGTATGATACTTCTTTCATGGGTGTATGTTTCGTAAGTTACCTAATCAATAAGGGAATTTGAGATTTCAATTTCCACTCATTTGGCTTTACACATATTTCATTGATTATATTACCCCAAGATTATGTGTGGAATCACTATTCATTTGATTATGTCATAATTTCCACTCCCCTTCCTGTGGATAGAAGTTTGATACACATAATCACTCCATTGGTAATTCTCAAGTCATTGATATGAATTTGATAAGAGTAATTTTAACTCATTCTCCATTTGTTGAGTTAAACATCCAATTCGTTGGTATTGTTTTTTTACAAGAATATGTGTGAATGTCCTTTGATTGTTTCACACTGAATATCCAATCATATTTAGTGTATTTATATTTGTCACACATAATTATGTCATTGATTTATCCTTAACCTAATGATACAACCTTTTTGAGAAATTTCATCTCAATTTACATTCCATTGAGACTTCTTTGATGATATACACCAAATCACTTCTATGTGGTGTATATAATGTACTTTGACATAGTATATCATGAATTCCTTTATTCTCATGATATTACAATGTTTTGATTACCTCAATTATTTGTATTCAAGTGTCTCTCTTTTGGTTAGAAACTCTAACCAAAATACCATTTTAAAATGTTTTAAAGAATTATTCTTCTAAATCATGCTCATTAATGTCCATATTTTAAAAATGGTTTTAAGGATTTATTTATATGGACATTAAAGTTTTAAAATTAAAACTCCTTTTAAAAGTTTCAAAGTGGTATGGGACACTTTGATTCAAAAATATACTTTTAAATGGCTTCTTGACAAATAGTGTGACTTTTAAATGTTTTCAAGAAAAGGGGGATATTTCTCTCAAATAGTTTTGATGATTATTTTCATCTATGTCAACATCCTTCATTATTATTGATTTAGGTTAATGTGATACAATACAATCTTCCATATTGTATCGAATGAATTATGTTTGACTGTGGATGTGCTATTTTTATACCATTCATGGTTTGTGGTGAAAGTATTGACATTTCGTATGCTAGTTTAATACGAATGTTTACGTTATATTTAAACCTTTTCATATGGGAATGCATTGGACTTAATAAGTGACGGGTGGAGCCCGCTATAGCTCCTCGATGCATCGGTAGGTCTCATGAGACAAACTAGTGTCTTGGCACAAGGCCTTGGCAAAATCTTATTTGTAGTCTTGGAACGAGGCCTTGGCTATGTGGTTATGATATAGTCTGGCATTATGCATTCCATCATTATGAAAGTGGTTATTGATATTGCATGTGATCATTCGACTAGTAGAATATCCATGTGAGTAAGTAAATGGCATTATTTCATTTTACTTTTGCCATACTATGTTGAAGTTCAATTTTAAAAGGCTTTTGTTTTAGTTATAAATTGCCTTAAGTGTTTATGCTTATTTATGAAAGCTTCTGCTATAATGTTATCCTTACTGAGCATCCGAGCTCACCCCATTCAATGTTTTATTTTTCCCAGGATTATGAAGAAGTAATTTATGAATGACCTGCAGGGATAGTATGAGGGGATATGAAGACAAGATGTTTTTTTTATGATGTAATGTAAATATTTATGGATGTATCTAGTTATTCCAAGGCTACTAAACTAATCGGTCTTTCGAGACTTGATCTTTCTCATGATCATGCCAATGTTACGAAGTAATGCACCGACTCTAGATAATTAGGGTCGGGGCGTTACATGCGGGCCGCGCGGAGGCTGGCTTGTGGGTGGCCGGTTCAGGGTCGGACATGCGGAGGCTGGCTCGGGGGCTGCAAGAAGGGAGTGACAGTGCACCAGGCAGACTTCGGGGTGCCAAAATTGCATTGGACAGGCCATGGGGGCGCCGGGAAGGGCTCGACAATGGCCGGGCTAGCTGCGAGGCGGTGGCATGGCACCGTGCAAGGTGCTGGGGCACAGGGCAGGGTGTAGGGGAGCCGGGAAGGGCGTGTGGGCATCGGGAAGGGCACGACGGCGGTCGGGAGGGCCGTGGGGAGCCGGTGGTGCGTTGGGAATGGCGCGGGTGCGGTCTGTCAGGTGGGCCGCACGCCCGTAGGGCACCGGAAGGCCGCACGAATGCGGGTCTTCGACCGAGTCCATTAGTGCGCCGTGGGGTAGTGTGATTTGCAGAGGCCATAGGCATGCGATCTTCATCATTGCCACATTCTTCACCGTCGCCTTAACAACATGCCGTAAAACATCACAAGAAGTGAGATCGACGGAGGATGTCAGGCCTTGTTAGGTTGGCTCGCACCCTCCATGATTTGGGTGATAGCAATTGGTTCTCAAGAATGAAGGCAAACCTTCCAACTCCAAAGATAAACATCATCACCCTTCGTTTTTAAAAGAATAGAAGAACATGATGCTTTAAAGAAACTAAACCCCTACCTTTGATTTGCTGGATGGCGTTCATTGATGAAATCAGGGAAAGGCAACGAAGGAGTTCACTTCTCATCGCGTTCATTACGCACTCCCAATCATAGGTTTCCTCGGCTATGGAAGACACTCAATGTCAGTAGAATCCAAGGAAGGAACTCTAAGGAAGAAATTGTCACCAGCATTCTTCTCGTTCTTCGTTGGGAGGTGCGTTCTTCATTGGAGATGATAGGTTTATCCCAATCTCTCCTCTAAAGCCTCCAACAAAAATGAATCATGCTAACAAAAATAATTATTTGTGTTCTATTTTAACCGTTGGAACAAATTTCAAAAAGGTGACTTAAATTATGTAGGCTAGTCCAATTAATCCACGAGATGTTGGAATATTAATTTAAGGGGGATTCGGTCCATTTAATTAAAGGGGAAGGTCGAGGGATCTCTCCCCATTTAAGCCATGAACCATATCATCTGACCCCATGGGTCTCATGTAATACCTTTGTTGCCTTCTTAGCACACCATAGGCTATTACTGACTAGGTTCACTTATCTGTCTAATGACTATCCCCACAGGCCAACACATGTTCCTTCAGTGTGTTTTATCCTCACTCACACACACCTTGTGTAACTTACCAGAAGGTCACCCATCTTGATTATTAGTCCAGGACAAGAAATCTTAACTATGGATTTCTAATCAGGTAGTATCTCAAAAAGAAAAGTGAACCTTATTTACATGGGTAGTAACATTTAGTCTTTTATGTCTCTCTTTTCAAGGTTTGTAAAATTTTTCATCCGTTTAAAGCACAATGGCCCCATTGTGGACCCCATGCTTCAAACCCAGGCAGTGCCTATGCACTTCCGGCTGGGTATTGGATCTGATACCATTTGTCAGGACCCGCCTCCCCATGCCATGAACCTTATCATTTGACGCCATGGGTCTCCGGTAATACCATGGTTTCCTTCCTTGAACGCCATATGATATTACTCACTAGGGTCACTAATCAAACTAATGAATATCCCCACAAGCCAACACATGTTCTTTTAGTGTGTTTTGTCTTCACTCACACACACCCCGGGTAACATCCCAGAACAACACCCATCCTGATTACCACTCCAGGCCAAGCATGCTTAATTGTGGAGTTCTAATCAGGTAGGCTCACGAAAACAAAGGTGCACCTTGTTGACATGGGTAGTAACATTTAGCCTTTTAAGTCTCACTTTTCTAGGGGTGTTACACAATCAATATATATCATTTAAAGATATTGACATAATCAATGATTTGATAAATTAATTTTCAAGACCATTTAAAACATTCAATAAAGGGATTTTTTAATCAAAGATTCCCATGAAAATTTGATTTTTTGGAAAGAAATTTAATTTCAAAACATTCAAGTACATATAAATAAATCCTTATTGAAATTTTTAAAAAATGAACATTATTGAGGAATTATTAGTAGAATAAATCTTTAAATCATTTAAAACAATATGTTAGTTATGTTTCCTTTACCACATGAGAAAATACATGAGTAAAAATAATTATATAATGACATTAAACAAATATTATAATATCATGAGAATAATTAAATTTATGAAATAATACGTCAAAAGGGAAGTATATGCACCTTATAAAAGCGAATTGGTGTATAACAAATAATTACGTTTAAATAGAATGTAAATTGAGTCAAATTTCCTTGCAATGATCATATCTTTAGATTAAGGACAAATAAATGACATGATTATTTGTGAAAAATAATAATACACCAATTAGAAGTGGATATTATGTATAAAATAACCATAGGATATTCACACATAATCAAAGCATGACATAAACAAGAAGTAGAAGTGTAACTTGAAGAATTGAAATTGGGTTAAGAAGTTCTCTTACAGAAATTCGGCAGCCTAACGACGTCACTTTAAAATTAAGAACAATACATGTTGAGAGATGAAAGGTTATATCATAACGTGTCCATAAAATGTACATCAATAAGGATATATAATAACATATCCTGACATAAGAAATTGTAAATTAAATGACATAACATAAAGAAGTATTTTAATAAGAGGAGGGTTAAAGGTTCCCTCACTGATTTGGTAACACACGAAAAATACACCCCATGAAAGAAGGATAATTCAATGAATATTAAAATACCCATAAATTAAATTATATTAAAAAATGAATACAATAATGGTTAGTATATACATTACATAAAAGGAAGTAGTGGAAAATATAGCATGAATCTCACTAGAATAAAAAGTGGGATGAAAACCCCCTTACCACGTTGTAATCAATAGATTCATATGACAAAAGGTTAGTAAAAACCAAATTAATCCTATAATAACATTAATAAAAAGATAATAATGATAATATATATCAAATGGCAGTACATTGTACCCCAAATTCAAGAAATAACTTCTGAACAATGGAAATCTTGTGGAATTAAAAGTGTAACTAAAAACCCCATACCTCGTGTCAAACTGGACACATTCCTTCTTTAATCACTTGAATAATAAGCTAATGGAAAATTATAATTTCCTAAGAACCTTTTTGAGGTTTATTATTGTAACACCCTGATATTTTATGAAAAATATTCTTTTAATTTCATTAATGTCTTGTGATACACCAAGATTATCTTGCACTATACGCAACACTGTATTAGCTTGCAGTATACACAACACTTTTCTTGGCTCTTGTTACACACAATTTAAAGTTCATTTGATAGAAGTTATTCTACGCAACATTGAGTATATATATATATATATATTCAATGTATAAATGAAATATGGTTGGAGTCTGTTATACGAAACAATGGAGGAATCTTTCACAACACGCAACCGTGACTTGGCTTGCATTACACGCAATTGCGACCTTCCTCGATAGTGTGTGTTGTACGCAATATCGAGTTTTAATAAACAACAATATATTATTATAATATTCTCATTTGTAGCCGTTATGAACAGTATTAACTAAATTTTTAATTTTATAACATTATTATTCATCTTACACATTTTCTAGAACATGGTATAAGAACAAAATAATTTTTTCGGGAAAAATAAGTATTTTTAAAAAAATGCAGTTTTGCCGCCTTTTGATGGCGCACCAACTTTAAATCTAGTTTTTGACATGTTTATAAGTTCAATTTGACAAAATAAAATTCTTTTTTTAAATCAGGATATAAAAATTTACATTAGATAAAGTTTTGATATTTTTCCGATAACTTTCATATTTTAATGAATAGTAAAAACACGCTATATTTTAGTTAAAAACATCTTTTTTCATCGTAATATCTTATGTGGTAAAATTATAATATTTAATGTTTTTAAAGTATAAATAGAATATATTTTTACCATTTAATATAATTTATGTCATTAGCATTGATTTTACGTTGAATTCGTAGGTTAAATCAATTCAATCTTTTGCAGTGTTTTAAAGAAAAACCCATTTTCTTTCGACAACGGGATTAATTTTAATTTAATTTATGCATATTTTTTGTATTGAATTTGGAAAAATGGATTCCATATTTGGAATCAGTGGGTCCAAATTATGTTAATAAGCTACTTTTTATTTTTGGGCATTGTGAATAGTAACTACGGTAAATTTTATTTACTATAGTTAAAGGTAAATCGGGTAATTAAGGGTAAATATAAGATTATAAAATTACCCTAAAACTAGGAAAAATACTATTGGATGGCTAAAAGTAGACCCATATAACCTAAGGGTCGGATTAGATTCATTTTATGGACTTTTATCCATGAAAATAATTTATTTATTATTAAAACCAAAGAATGTGACAACATGTCACTTTCTTAAATCTTATAAGTATAATAATTTTAATTTAGTAATAAACATAATGAAACTTCGAACATGAGTAGTCTCCAGAAAGCTAATACAATTATCTACATCATATGAATTTATTAAGAATTTTTAGGGATTAAATAATTATCATTGATTATGACACAATTATGATGCAGTAATTGTCTTATTAATGAAATATTGACATAATTGATGTTATAAATGCCCAAATAAATGCAATTTGAGACTTTTTATGACTTAAATTAATTTTATACGTTAATATGACATGTTATTGTTGATCTAAGTTACTTTGTTCGAACTTATCATTCTGTTATAAATTTCATAAAAATCATGTACCAAATAGTGTCAAAATTGACATAAATTAGTTTTTAAAACAAATATTATATTATTAATTGTTATTTAATTCATAAAAATCTACGTTTTTGCCAAATGACTTAGATAAGGATATATATATTAATAATAAACAACTTGGGGTTCGTATGGCTTGTTATGGTACGTTTATTAACCATATAGTGTAAGAAAACAAAAAGACACGGTAAAAGTTAAATTATTTAACTTAGAGTTAAATCTAATTGATAAGGTTAAAATAATAACCTAAACTTGTCTAAATCCTATTTGATGAGAAGATTTCGACCCATACCCACTTTACCTTTGAAATAAGACCCTTTGGAACCATTATAAACTTAATTTGACCTTAATATAAAATAATATTTTGAGATTTTCCTTAGGTGCCCCTCTCCTCCATTATAAAAGGGCACCTCCTACCTCTCCTCCTCACACCAATTTGAGCGTTCAAGATCAGCCAACCCCTGAAAAAATCTCTTATCCACTTCCCAAGAATAATCCTAGAGGTCCTGGTCTTCTTCAAAGCCCAATCTTAGTTCCCTAAGTGGAGGATTCAAAGAGGCATTTCAAAGAAGAGGTAATATCCATTACCGATCTTTTCAATTTCTTTCTTCTTGAACTTATTCTTCTTTAGTTGTTTCATGATAAAGTAATAACATCAGTATTACATACATACTGATATGTTATTATAAATATGAAACAACCCAAATTCACCTTCTATCCATCCTACGGAAAAATGAAATCACCGCGTGTGCGTACGTACGGAATACCGTCTCCACGCATTGGTGTAATCTATTTTCCACCATCACCTTACAAGGATAGTTATAATGGTGTAATAAGTAACTATATATGATTATTATAAATTGATATTGATACTGAAATAGTATTCATATAATCCAATACAATTCCACGATCATAGGAATGATATCATCACTTGTGCGTACGTACAAAATATCGTCTCCACGATGTGATGCGACTCGTTCTACATGATCATCATTACATAGTAATTATATAAATGAATTGAATGAATAAATATGATATATGTTACACTAATACCATTCTGGACATAAGGTATCTATAACCTTAAAATAATAATAAGAATTTATTCGGCAAAACACGCATAAGAACAAAAGGCAATAAAGACCCGAGTAACAAGTAACAATGAAATATTACTAATAAAAAGCTAAGAATATGACCATATATGATATCATATCAATATGTATGATTCTGGAATAAGTAAATAACATTATTTAAACCATTATACAGGAACTTCGGACATGTACAAAGCAAATCGGACCTAAGGTAAGGGAAATATCACAATCTCATATTTATCCGAGATTGGTTATACTTTAGTATTTACTGGGGTGTATTTTATCATCCACATCCATGTTTCCTGAATATGTAATATTATTTCCATCCACCTACAAATGTTTAAATCCAATTTTACCCTTTGGTGAGTTTTTAGTAATGAATATGAAATGAATCCTTTGTCGTTTTTTCGTAAGAGGTACTTTTTGACTTTTTCGACAAAAGTACGAAGAATGTTTTTTTAACTTATACGGAAAGAATGGATTTTTAAAACATTATTTCCAAGAATATTCTTTTATAAGTTTTCATGTTTATTTTTAATCAACTTATTTTAGTTTATAATTGTATGACATGTTAAGAAAAGAAAAGTGTTTTTGAAGAAAAAAGGATATTTTCCTCAAGAATGGAGTTTAAATTTTTTATAAAAATTATTTTCCATCTAAGATAATATAGGGTTCTGTTTTTATCCCTATTATTACAATTATTTGATTATGTTTTGAGGGAATTATTTTTATGAAGTCATTTACCTTATATGATTTGTTTTATGGTGTCATGATGTTTCTAGAATCCCTATTTTGTTACATGTGTTATGCGATGATGTATGATTTATGATTATGTGGCACACATTATAAAGGATTCATTATAAGATGGGTGGGACCTATATCTCCCTCCAATGCATTGGGTAAAGATTTATATCTCATTAGATAGACATGGCTGGAACGGAAGGTTATTTCGGTTCAGTGATACAGGACTAAAATGAGGGGTGAACTCGGTTTAGAAATGGACTTTGTCCGCTAAGATAGTCTTGGCAATGAGCCATGACTAACAAGAAATGATTTTCCATGATTATGTGTGCATGACACAAAGTTTCATGTTTTATGTTATGATTGTTGGGATTTCATTTCACTACTATGATTTATCCCATGTTATGAAATTATGCTCTCTTTTGCAGGTTAAGATTTCCAAAATGTTATGCTCTTATGAATATGATGTGATTGATATTTCTTTTGTTTACCCTTACTGAGCATTTGATCTCACCCTTTTTTGTATGTTTTCTTTTAACCAGGTCAGGAAGATGGATATTAAG
Organism: Viscum album; assembly: GCA_963277665.1. Classification (NCBI taxonomy): domain Eukaryota; kingdom Viridiplantae; phylum Streptophyta; class Magnoliopsida; order Santalales; family Viscaceae; genus Viscum; species Viscum album. The sequence continues at coordinate 1,296,340,400 of OY728158.1, forward strand.
TAGAATATGCTAAAAGGGACACTAGATATGGTGAAATAAATGGGAGACACTGTAGAAGATTTATGAACCATTTGTTTATGTTTCCCAGTTTCTAAAGACACTATACCTATACGGTCCTTTGTGGTTTTGTCGTATGTTGTAAAAAGTGTGCTTCAATTTTGAAGTATTAACAATGTATGTAATGTATGGGTCATTATAGTTGGTATTAGAGGAAAGGTATAGTCAACCTTTGGAAACTAGGATGTGAAAGCTTTAGTAAGAACCCTAAGGATAAGTCTAAGCATAGAACACAATCTTAGTGTTTTAGAAATGGACATGAATAACCTAGGATAATACTTTAAGTGTGAAAATTTTATTCTTGAATTATGTGGTTTTCCTATTATAATTAGTGTTGCTCACACTATTCTTCTTGGTTTTAGTCAATGGCTGGAACCCGAAGGAACCATGTTAATGCGGAATGCGATGGGCAATGCAATGATTTTCCCCCTGAGCAACCAAACGATATGGGAGATGGAATGAAAAATCTTGTAGCAATGCTCACACAACTTTCTCAAGCTATGAATCATGCAGGACTTCCAAACGAGCAAATGAAGGAGCAACATTCTATTGAATCCTTCATGAGGTAACGTCCACCTTCTTTTAGTGGGTCTTCCGATCCACTTGTTGCTGAACAATGGATCAGTACCACTGAAAAAATATTTTCAGTTCTTCAATGTTCTGAACATGATAAAGTCATCTTAGCAGTATATCGTTTGGAAGGTGAAGCTGATCAATGGTGGAATCTTATCAAGATTATGAGGCCAAGAGATGAAATTGAGTCCATGGAATGGGACGAGTTAAAGAACTTGTTTTTTAGTAAGTACATCCCTCGTATTCTTCAAACAAAGATGGACAAGGAGTTTCTTGAACTAAAGCAAAAGGATTATGAATCTGTTGGTATATACGAAGCGAATTTTACAAGGCTTGCAACGTATGCATCTGGATTTATCATCCAACCTGAAAGTAAAGTTGATCAATTCTTCAGTGGCTTAAAACCAAGTCTTCGAAGGGCATTAGCTATAAGAGACTTCAGTAGCTATGAAGAAATTGTGCGTTGTGATATCAAGGTAGAAATGGAAGTTGGTGTTACATATCCATCTCATGGTTTTGACAAGAAACGAAAGATGGAGTTCAAGGAGAAATCTCAGAATAATGGTGAAAAGATGATGAATGTTTCCTTATGCACAAAGTGTGGAAAGAATCATGGTGGAGATTGTCTTAAAGGGACTAGAAAATGTTTTAAGTGTGGAAAAGAAGGTCATCGAGCAGCTAAGTGTCGAAGTAATGGAAACAGGGTTTCTAATGATGTGAATAAAGAAAACATTGCAGAGAAGGCACCACCAACACTTCAATGATTCAAGTGCCAGGAAATGGGGCATTATGCTAATAAATTCCCTAATCCAAGGGTTAGTGATGATCGACATGAGAAACCACATAAGGCAAAGGACAAAGGGAAGTCACATGCGATCACCATTGGCGATGTTGAATATGATAATGATGTGGTGGAATGATTAAGTGTATATGTAATGGGATTACAAAATAATGTTGTATATAGTATCGTGGAATATTGGAATATTTATGTATTGGTCTACTGTGGTTTTCAATAATTTTATAGTACCCGTAACCATGGAAAGTGATTGAGATATTTTTGGAAAAAAGATGATATGCGCATAATGAAGGGAAAACGAGAAAATGAAATATTTGATAGTATTAATGAGCTCATGATTGATATAAGGACTAAGTGATATCATGGTTTGAGTATATAGAATTTTGATGATTTTGGTATGTGGAAAGTGTTAACTTTTAATTGCATTCATGTTTTCACTAAGGTTCAATAGGTATTCAAGAGAATACATGATTAAGGCCTTTGAATGTTTGGAATGTGACCAACAAGACATATCTTATGATCAACGATGGTATTAAATCTCTGGTAATCGTATTCACTATATTATGAGAATGGACTGCAGTATTAAGGATAAGCCTAATGATTGGAATTGATTATGTTGGACATAAGTTAGTATTGTTTGTTTTTCGATATTATTGATGGGATGTTATATTAATGTAGTTTTAGAAAAAGGACAACTTGCAGGACGGGAGACAACCCATCGCGTCGGACAAGGATGTGGGAATCGAACACACAACCGAAGTGCGACTGGCCTTTATCGCCTACCACTGGCCTACAGGAAGTCCCTATTTAGTAGAAACTAGTTTTATTATATTAAGCAGTATGATATATGAAGTATAATTCCATTTTAGGAACCATATATGATTAATCTCACTATAGATCGACTTATGTATATAACGTTTTCTAACCTTTTGTTTGAAAGAGATGGAATGACCCATCATTCTATCACATGATCTACTAACACTTCACGAATAACAAATTCAACTTCATTTCATTAAGGGATTAAGTGGAAATTGTTCAATTCACGAACAACAGTGAGATTGTACCAAAATCATGCAAGTATTTGTTTTACTTCATAAACATTAGCGAAATGATCTTGAAAACCAAAAATGTTGTCCTAGTTCCCTTATATCCAAATTATCAGATGGTACCTTAGATCATAACAATTCAATAGCTTTGTGATTGTTGGATTTTTCATATCCATGTTCTCTACCACTCTCCATCAGAACATGATGGTTAGATTTCTCTTCCATATCCATATTTTCACCTATGTGGAAACCCAGTGATTAGTTTATTTGGGTAACCGTTACATTTCATACTTTTGTTTTTAATGATTGGTTTTGGTATTCCTTTTTACGATGTGGATTCTATTAAAGAAACTTTTGAATAGTAAGCCATTTATAACCTCGATGAATTTCAAGGGCAAAATTCATTTTAAGGGGGGTAGAATGTAACACCCTGAGATTTTATGAAAAATATTCTTTTAATTTCATTAATGTCTTGTGATATACCAATATTATCTTGTACTATACGCAACACTGTATTAGCTTGCAGTATACACAACACTTTTCTTGGCTCTTGTTACACACAATTTCAAGTTCGTTTGATAGAAGTTATTCTACGCATCATTCAGTATATATATATATATATATATATATATATATATATATTCAATGTATAAATGAAATATGGTTGGATTCTGTTATACGAAACAACGGAGGAGTCTTTCACAATACGCAACCCTGACTTGGCTTGCATTACACGCAATTGCGACCTTCCTCGATAGCGTGTGTTGTATGCAATACCGAGTTTTAATAAACAGCGATATATTATTATAATATTGTCATGAAGTAGCTGTTACGAATAGTATTAACTAAATTTTGAATTTTATAACATTATTATTCATCTTACACATTTTCTAGAACATGGTATATGAACAAAATAAATTTTTCGGGTAAATTGAGTATTTTTAAAAAAATGCAGTTTTGCCGCCTTTTGATGGCGCACCCACTTTAAATCTAGTTTTTGACATGTTTATAAGTTCAATTTGACAAAATAAAATTCTTCTTTTGAATCAGGATATAAAATTTTTTCATTAGATAATGTTTTGATATTTTTCTGATAACTTTCATATTTTAATGAATAGTAAAAACACGCTATATTTTAGTTAAAAACAACTTTTTTCATCGTAATATATTATGTGGTTAAATTATAATATTGAATGGTTTTAAAGTATAAATAGAATATATTTTTACCATTTAATATAATTTATGTCATTATCCTTGGTTTTACGTTGAATTCGTAGGTTAAATCAATTCGATCTTTTGCAATGTTTTAAAGAAAAACCCATTTTCTTTCGACAACAGGATTAATTTTAATTTAATTTATGCATCTTTTTTGTATTAAATTTGGAAAAATGGATTCCATATTTGGAATCAGTGGGTCCAAATTATGTTAATAAGCTACTTTTTATTTTTGGGCATTGTGAATAGTCACTACGGTAAATTTTATTTACTCTAGTTAAAGGTAAATCGGGTAATTAAGGGTAAATATAAGAATATAAAATTACCCTAAAACTTGGAAAAATCCTATTGGATGGCTAAAAGTAGACCCATATAATCTAAGGGCCGGATTAGATTCATTTTATGGACTTTAATCTATGAAAACAATTTAATTATTATTAAAACAAAGGAATGTGACAACATGTCACTTTCTTAAATCTTATAAGTATAATAATTTTAATTTAGTAATACACTTAATGAAACTTCAAACATGAATAGTATCCAGAACGATAATACAATTATCTACATCATATGAATTTATTTACAATTTTTAGGGATTAAATATTTATCATTGATTATGAGACAATGATGATGCAGTAATTGTCTTATTAATGAAATATTAACATAATTGATGTTATAAATGCCCAAATAAATGCAATTTGAGACTTTTTATGACTTAAATTAATTTTATAGGTTAATATGACATGTTATTGTTAATATAAGTAACTTTTTTCGAACTTATCATTCTGTTATGAATTTCCTAAAAATCATGTACCAAATAGTGTCAAAATTGACATAAATTAGTTTTTAAAAGAAATATTATATTATTAATTGTTATTTAATTCATAAAAATCTATGTTTTGGCCAAATGACTTAGATAAGGATATATATATTAATAATAAACAACTTGGGGTTCGTTTGGCTTGTTATGGTATGTTTATCAACCATATAGTGTAAGAAAACAAAAAGACACGGTAAAAGTTAAATTATTTAACATAGAGTTAAATCTAATGGATAAGGTTAAATTAATACCCTAAACATGTCTAAATCCTATTTTATGAGATTATATAAACCCATACCCACTTTATATTTGAAATAAGACCCTTTGGAACCATTATAAACCTAATTTTACCTTAATATAAAATAATATTTTGAGATTTTCCTAAGGTGCCCCTCTCCTCCCTTATAAAAGGGCACCTCCTACCTCTCCTCCTCACACCAATTTGAGCATTCAAGCTCGGCCAAACCCTGAAAAAATCTCTCCTACACTTCCCTAGAACAATCCTAGAGGTCCTGGTCTTCTTCAAAGACCAATCTTAGTTCCCTTAGTGGAGGATTTAAAGAGGCGTTTCAAAGAAGAGATAATATCCATTACCGATCTTTTCAATTTCTTTCTTCATCAACTTCTTCTTCTTTAGTTGTTTTATGATAAAGTAACAACATCAGTATTACATACATACTGATATGTTATTATAAATATGAAACAACCCTAATTCACCTTTTATCCATCCTACGGAAAAATGAAATCACCGCGCGTGCGTACGTACGGAATACCGTCTCCACGCCGTGGTGTAATCTATTTTCCACCATCACCTTACAAGGATGGGTATAATGGTGTAATGAGTAACTATATATTATTATTATAAAGTGATATTGATACTGAAATAGTATTCATATACTCCAATACAATTCCACGATCATAGGAATAATATCATCACTCGTGCGTACGTACGGAATACCGTCTCCACGATGTGATGCGACTCGTTCTACATGATCATCATTACATAGTAATTATATAAATGAATTGAATGAATAAATATGATATATGTTACACTAATACCATTATGGATATAAGGTATCTATAACCTTAAAAGAAGAATAAGAATTTATTCGGCAAAACACGCATAAGAACAAAAGGCAATAAAGACCCGAGTAACATGTAACAATGAAATATTACTAATAAGAAGCTAAGAATATGACCATATATGATATAATATCAATATGTATGATTCTGGAATAAGTCAATAACATTATTTAAACCATTATACATGATCTTTGGACACGTACAAAGCAAATCGGACTTAAGGTAAGGGAAATATCACAATCTCCTTTTTATCCGAGATTGTTTATACTTTAGTATTTATTGGGGTGTATTTTATCATCCACATCCATGTTTCCTGAATATGTAATATTATTTCCATCCACCTACAAATGTTTAAATCCAATTTTACCCTTCGGTGAGTTTTTAGTAAAGAATATGAAAGGAATCCTTTGTCATTTTTTCGTATGAGGTACTTTTTGACTTTTCCGACAAAAGTACGAAGAATGTTTTTTTAACTTATACGGAAAGAATGGATTTTTAAAACATTATTTCCAAGAATATTCCTTTATATGTTTTCAAGTTTATTTTTAATCAACTTATTTTAGTTTATAATTGTATGACATGTTAAGAAAAGAAAAGTGTTTTTGAAGAAGAAAGGATATTTTCCTCAAGAATGGAGTTCAAATGTTTTATGAAAATTATTTTCCCTCTATGATAATATAGGGTTCTGTTTTTATCCCTATTATTACAATGATTTGATTATGTTTTGAGGGAATTATTTTTATGATGTTATTTACCTTATATGATTTGTTTTATGATGTCATGATGTTTCAAGAATGCCATTTTTTTTACATGTGTTATGCGATGATGTATGATTTATGATTATGTGGAACACATAAGAAAGGATTCATTATAAGATGGGTGGGACCTATATCTCCCTCCAATGAATTGGGTAAAGATTTATATCTCATGAGATAGACATGGCTGGAACGGAAGGTTATTTCGGTTCAGTGATATAGGATTGAAACGAGGGGTGAACTCGGTTCAGAAATGGACTTTGTCCGTTAAGATAGTCTTGGCAATGAGTCATGACTAACAAAAAATGATTTTCCATGATTATGTGTGCATGCCACAAAGTTTCATGTTTTATGTTATTATTATTGGGATTTCATTTCACTAATATGATTTATCCCATGTTATGAAATTATGCTCTCTTTTGCGGGTTAAGATTTCCAAAATGTTATGTTCTTATGAATATGATGTGATTGATATTTCTTTTGTTTACCCTTACTGAGCATTTGAGCTCACCCTTTTATGTTTTCTTTTCACCAGGATATAAATAAAGGTTTTAGGTAGGAAAAAAAGGATGATCTTTATGGGAGATGTTGAAGATCTTTCACCATGATTTAAAGATTACGTTCCGAGTTTCCAAAGACACTAAACTATTACGGTCCTTGTGTGTGTGTTTTTGTTATGTTATAAGTATTCCGCAAAAGTAATGTAATTTCCATGTAAGTCAAGCTTCGAGTCTCTACAATTATTCATTTTAATTCACCTATTATTATGTTATAAGCATCATGTAATCATTTATGTTAATAATGGTCATTTTGTCTAGATTTGGTACTTGAGTAAAAAATAAACTTCTTATAATTACAAGTTGTTCATGTGGTCAAAATTACATTATCATCATAATGATATTAACTATTTAGATAACATATATAACATATATATCCTGTATATTTATGTATTTATAATATTAGATAACATTTGGAGATATGAAATGAAATGCATCATTCATGGAGATGGTAAGTCGTACTTACGCATGAACGCTACATTCATTTCTATTTCACATTTAATGGATTGAAAACATAACAATAAATTGGAATATTATAATCAATTATATTATAATATGATATATATGTTACATAATTTCATTAAATCCATCCTTTATACGTTCAAGGTATTTTATGAACGAGTCATATCACCTTGAGTGGTTGGTAGTCAGCACTTCCTCAAATGAAATTATCGTTTTACACATATTGGAAAGCATAAAAGTATATATGTAAATAAAAATTAAAGATTAAAAGAGAAAACATAATAATAATATATATTATATATAAATACAGTTCCATCTTAATGGCCACCATGAGAGGTGGTTTGAGAATATTGAGCAATCATCGTTTCGTGAGGCAGTAGTTTTCCATCCACAGAAACGATATGCTCTTTACCCATTAGATGGAGGTGTGTGTAAGTGTAGTGAGAATAATTCATATAAAAAACCTATTATAATTACAATACTGGTTTTGTTATAAAATAATGGAATAAAACGAGTTGAAGGGGTTGGAGAAATAAAATAAAACAAAAGATCTTAAGAGAAGACTATACCTTTAAATCGTGTATCTCCCTTTGGATTGAACCAAACAGTTTACTTGAATTTCCATCTCCCTAGGGTAAGGCATCTAGGAGGAGGATATGGATGTATGGAGCTTAATTGGTTAGAGTTTGGACTAGCCAAAAGCCATTAGAAGATTAATGAATGGGTTATAATTGTGGTCTTTTTATAAGGGGGGAGGGGCTCTTTAGGAAAGCCTAAAAATATTATTTTATAATATAATTATTTTTAGTTTATAAAGGTCCAAAACTCATTAAAGTATAAGATAAAATGACTTATGTTCTATATAAAATCATCCAATAAGAATTGGATAGGTTTTAGATATTTGATTAATCTTTAAAATCTTACTTATTTAAATAATTATTAATGAGGTAAACACTACATCATTATTGTGTCATAAATATTTTTATTTTTATAATGTCTAAAAATTTTAAAAAAAATATCATGATATAGGAAATATGTTTAGAATTCATATGAAAATTTGTAGTCAAAGTTATTACTTATATAACCCCATGTGAAAATTGAATTACTAAAAGATATATGTTTATGCCATTTTTTTCTTTACTATAAATTAATTAATATAAAGTGTCAATATAACTCCCAAGTGGATCCATGGGGTCCCAAAAATGACCCAACAATGCTAATGGTCGGAAATGTATCAACCAATTGGATTAGGACACATGTTAGGGTAATTTAATATTATTATAATATTATGTTGTTACCTTTATTTTCCAGATTTACCCTTTAACAATGGTAAATAAAATATTTACTAAAGTAAATATTCATAATGTCTAAAATATGTTACATATTTACAGAATTTGGACCTCCTGATTCCAAATATGGAATCCATTTTTCCAAATTCAAATCATAGAAGTAGTACAAATTAATTTAAAATTAATTCTTGTTGTAAATATAAAAATCATGTTTTTATGAAATAATAACTACCATTAGATGGACACTTATTTATGTCCAATTTCCAAGTGAAAATACTTCCTATGACCAAAATTGTACTAAATAGTTAATAAATTATATCATTACACTTTCAAACCAATTAAAATGTTAATATAACCTAATAAATATATTATATTTAAAGGAAATTTTGAATTAAAATATAGTATTTTCATTATTCATTAAATAATGAATTTTATTAGAAAAATTAAAAAAATTACCCAAAGTAATTTTTTATTTCTCGATTCCAATGATAAATTTCCTTTTGGCAAATATAACATGTATAAGTGACAAAAAATAGATTTAAATAGGGTTCACCATCAAAAGTTGTTCAATCAACCGGTTAATGACTATTAGAGTATTTATGCTTAAAATCAGATTTCTTCTTATTTTAAGCATCTAAAATTTATATGATAAATGTAAAAACATTTAAGAAACATATTTTATCTTAATATGGTTTGTTTTGTTAATTACATCCAAAAAAACAACTATGCATTAAATTCCATTTAAAATAATAATATTATATTAATATTTTTTAGTATAACTCAACGTTGTGTGAAACATATATTTTCCATGAAACCAGTTGTTGCATATCAGGTATGACATCAAACATATCATCCTGTTTAAGGTAAAATAAATATTTGATTCAAAAAATGTAAAAAATATAAAAGAGTTTTATTCTTTATTTTCTTGGGATGTTACATCCTTCCCCCTTCTATGAACTGTGTCCTCACAATTTTAAATTTGGGCTTTGAAATATCATTGATTGTTCCACATCGGGAAATGATTCAATAAAAATATCACTTTAAAATAATGAAGGGGAAATAAATAGGGCACATGAGATAGCCCTTAGTAGGATTCCATTTCAAAAAACATGGATGTGGAAGAGAAACTAACCATAATGTTCTGATGGAGAGTGATAGAAAACATGATTAGGAGAACATTGACCAACAGAAAATCACAATCTTCTGATGGGTTAAACGGTCATTGATTCCCCATTAGGAAAAATTAACGGACAATGTTTTGGTTTTAATTTACAATTCATAATGTAGAGTAATTTATTAATGATCTCGAATGAAAACATTAGGAAACATACTTGTCACGTAAACTAAGTTTCTATCAAAAACTCTTCTTTTCTCAAAATGATGAGTAATCAAACTTACATGGTCACATTAAAAGCTCTCGAATAAACATCTTGATTATCAGATAATCCACAAAAGATGAACTATATATTTCTCCTATCGTTAGACATCAACCAAAACAAAAACATTAAGTACAAGACTAGATAATCCCCAAAAAGGATAATACATCTTAAAAGTGAATACTGATCTTAATACCCAAAATACGACAAAAGAATACCCAATGTTCAGCAAAGACCATTCCATAAATAAATTTCTTTAAAATTCTTCCATGTAACTCAAATGAATATTGTAACCCAAAACTCATAATGATTTAATCATATAGTCTTCCACAATAAATTTTATCACTTATCTCCAAATTTAATAGACTACTCATAAAGTCTCGTACTTAAGTGTAACTAACCAAATCAGATATTTTCTATGATAGATTAATCATGTCCATAAAAAACCAAATCACTATACGTCCATAATAAAAAAATATATTTTTCCAAAATAAAATTCCACCATTACACATTAAAATAAATGACAATTATTCCCTGAATACCATTTTCATATATCAAACTTTATAGTTATACATACTATAAAATGACTACCAATATAATCCAATCCTTAATAGAGCCTTATAAATTTTTAGCTTTTCATCACCTAAAAATATACCTTGACTATTGTATCCATTATATGTTGAATTCTTACTCATTCAATGTTCTTCATGATCCATTTTACATTTAATACCAACTTAGTCTAAAATAATTCTTTCATACAAATTAATCAGGAATCATATCCTATGTTTCAATATTATCAAAAATATATGTTAAGAAATAATCCATTCCTTTCATTGGCCATTATCAGTTTCATCATACTCAATCAGAATGGCATTAGGTATTGGTAAACATATATTTGTACGATCCTGGTGATCCAATTCTAGAAACATCTTCGCAGGACATTTTTTTTAATATTTACCATGCACACACCATTTAAAATATTCAATTGATCCCTTATAGAGAACTTCTTTCCCTTCCCCCGTGTCAACTAGATGATTCCTTTATCCATGGAAGGTTCTTTCTTTTTGACCTTCATTCTCAAAATCTATAGAATCTCCCCATCCCTTTGAATCATTTTCCATGGTGTTTCATTCCACATCAATGACACATAGGTTTTTGAAAATAATTACCTTTATAATTATTACCTAAAATTCCATAGGGAATTGATTATCGCAAATATGATGTCTTATAAAAATCACCATGGTTCAGGTTGTAAATCATGACTCTAGATAGTTGGTTGAGAATAAAAACACGATATCTTATTAAATATCCAATTTCATTCTGTTACACATTCAAAAAACCAACATAGATTTCATCACATCCACTGTTATTTACGTGCCTTCCAGATCCAGCAATTGACTAAAACAAAAAAGATCAGTGTGAGTATATCAGTAAAATCGACCTATAATATCTTCCAAGGAGGGTCAATACTATGGTAGACATATTCCTGTTATCTTAAAAAAATTAAATTTCTCTATGATAACTATGGCTCATTATAATATGCTAACCATTATGGTTATATCATTTATACTTACATAACACCATAACCTCTAAAGTTATCTAAACCGAACTCTAATACAATCTATAAAGACCTGAACACATTACATAATCTCGATGTAAATGAATAATTTACATTGAGGATCTTTTCATGTTTAGAGTTTTAGAGAATTAGGCCATTACAATTACATATCAACTTTAAAATTGCTTGTAGACGCTACTACTCAGTATCACTTTTTTATAAAATAAAAACACTTAAAAAGAAACAACTCAAGTTCTATGATTTAGATATAATTAATTTTCCTTGATCCCATCCTGACCATATTCATCATTAAGTCATGTGGCTAACATTTCGTAAACATGGGATGTGCCTAAAAATCTCAATAAGGGTTATAAAATATGGAAATGAAACATTAACACATCAATAAATTCAAAACAATGAAACCATACCTTTTATTCATAACATACCTCATGAAATCATTAGATTTATGAATGACACATATAAATCATATATCATAAAGGTAAATTATGTAATATATATAATTCTTAAATTGTAGTTATCATATATACATAGGGAGATATGTTAGAATACCCATTACAGTATATTTCCTAAACCTCTTTGGAGAAACATTAATGTTTACCTCTGTCACGTCACACAATGCATTTGATAGTTATCTCGGACTCACCCACCCTTTGTATATCACGGAACCACCCATATACATAAAAAATTCTCAATAACCATAAAATATTTATAACACATAAAACTAGAATAATGTAATGATACAATTTCCACCTTCTAATGACAATAAATCATTTCAATATATTGACATAATCAATTCTTTGTTAAAACCATTTTCAAAATCATTTAAAGAATTCAATAAATTGCATTTTGAATTGAAGTGTCCTATATAACATTTAGGATTTTGAATGAAATTATAATTTCAAATTCATCAAGTCCATATAAATAAATCCTTAAAACCGTTTTGAAAATATGGACATTAATGAGTAATATTTAGAAGAATAAATCATTAAAACATTTAAAACAATGTTTTAGTTAAAGGGTCCATTACCACTTGAGAAAATACTTCAATAAAAATAATTATAGAATGAAATTAAATAAATCTTATATTATTAAAATAATAAATAGATTCATGATATAATATGTCAAAAGGAAAGTAAATAGACCATATAAAAGTGAATTGGCGTATAACAATAATGAAGTTTCAATGGAATGAAAATTGAGATAGAGTCCCTTTCACAGATCATATCCTTATATTAAGGAAAATCAATGAAACGATTTTGTGTCAAAAATAAGAATATAACCCATAAAAGTGAATATTAAGTGTAAAAAAATCATAGGAAATTCACACATATTCATAGCATGACATAATCACGAAGTTTAAGATTAACTCAAAGTATTGAAATTGGGTTAAGAAGTTCTCTTATAGAAATTCGACAACATAACGACGTCACATTAAAATTTCGAAAATGAGTTTATGAGAGAGGAAATGTTATATCATCTCTTGGACATAAAATATATAGAATTAAATATATATATTAACATTTCCCGACATTTTAAATATTAAATTTAAGGACATAACATAAATAAGTCTTTTAAAAAGTGTAGGGTGAAAGGTTCCCTTACAGATTTGATAACATATGAAACATACAACCCATAAAGGAAGGATAAATCAATAAAGATATACATAACCATAACATAATTTATATTAAAAAATTAATACAATAATTGGAAGTGCATACCCCACATAAAATTAAATAGTGGGAAATATTGCATGAATATCATGGGAAAAAAAGTTAGATGAAAAACCCCTTACCTCATTGTAATCAATCAAGTCACCTGAACCAAAGATAATAAACACAAAATTAATCACCTAATTCCATTAACATAAATAGATTAATTATAATATATATCATATGGAAGAAAACAATACACCACATGCATGAAATAAGTGGAGAACAATGGAAATATCACAGAATTAAAAATGAGATAAAAATCCCTTACCTGAAGTCCGACTTGAACGGTTCATTTTTTAATCTCATGATTTATAAGATAAGGTTAATTTATTATTTTGTAAGAACTTTTTTAAGATTAATATTCATTTTTATCACTTATTTTCATGTTATAAACATTATTCAATCAGTTAAGTTAATAATGGTCATTTTGTGGATATTTGGTACTTGAGTCAAAAATAATCTTCTTATAATTACAAGATGTTGATGTGGTCAAAAGTAAATAATTTCTAGAATTTTATTAATGATTTAGATATCGTATATATCATATATGTATGTATTTAAAATATTAAATATCATTTATAGATAAGAAAAGAAAATCATCATTCATGGAGAGAGTAATCTGTACGTACGCATGAACACTAATTTCATTTCTCTTTCATATTTAAAGTAAAGAAAACATAAAGATACATAGTTATTTTATAAGGTCAGTATAAAATCATATGATATATATGATACATAATTTCATTAACACTCTCCTTTATTCATTCCATGATTTTCAGGAACAAATCATATAACTTTGAGGGGGCGGTCGTCCGCACATCCTCAAATGAAATTATCGTATTACAAATATTGGAAAGCATAAAGGTAAGTTTGTAGATAGAAATGAAAGAATCATAGAAAAAACATAAACATAATATATATAATATACAAATACAGTTCCATCATAATGGCCACTATGCGAGGTGGTAGGAGAAGATTGAACAATCGTCGTTTCGTGAGGCAGTAGTTCGTCGTCCACAGAAACAGTATGTTCTTTACCACTAAGAAGGAGGCATGAGTAATTGTAGTTTGAATCCTTACCATAAAAACAACCTAGTATATTGAGTATAATATTGTTGTTATAAAATAATGTAATAAAAAGTGTTTATGGTGTAGAAGAAGAAAAATTAAACAAAAGAACTTAAGAGAATATGTTACCTTTAAATCAGGTCTCTCTCTTTAGTTTAAATTAAAAGGTTTACTTGAATTGCCTTTTGCCTAGTGGAAGGATTCTTGGAGGTGTAAAGGGATGTAGAGAGATTAATTGGGAATAATATGTATGTGCCAAGAGGCTTGAGAAGCATGAAGAATGGGTTAGAAGTGAGGGACTTTAATAAGGGGGAGGAGGGGCACTTTAGAAATGCTTGAAAATATTATTTTAATATATAATTATTTTTAGTTTATAAAGTTCCAAAATTCATTAAAGTATAATTTTAGATTAATTAAATTCGAAATAAAATCATCCAATAAGAATTGTACATGTTTTGGATATTATTTTATTCTTTATAATCTTATTTATTTAAAATATTTTTCAATGAGGTATACAATGTATCATTATTGTGTCATAAATATTTTTATTTATATGATGTCAACAAATTATAAATAAACTATATTGATGTAGGAAATATATTTAGCTTTCAAATTAATCTTAATAGTAGAAGAGATAAATTATATAACCCCATGTAAGAATTTATTTACTAAAAGAAATAGGTTTAAGTCATTTCTTTCATTACTCTAAATTAATTATTATAATGTTTCATTATCAATCCCATGTGGTCCATGGGGTCCTAAAATCTACCAAATCATGACCATGGTCAGAAATGATTCATCGAATAAGATTTGGAGACATGTTAGGGATATTTAATATTATTATAATATTATTTGTTAACACTTATTTACCATATTTACCCTTTAACCATGGTAAATAACAAATTTAATAAAGTAAATATTCCTAAATTCTAAAAGTATTAGTTATATATTTACACAATTTGGACATCCAGATTCCAAATATGGAATCCATTTTTACAAATTCAAAACACATAAGTAGAGTAAATTAATTTAAAATTAATTCCCATGGTCAAAACTTAAAGCATGTTTTTAAGAAATAATGAATATCAAAATATTGACACTTATTTATGTCCTATTTCGATGTAAAATAACTTCCAATAACCAAAATTGGATTAAATTTTAAAAAAACAATATAATTAATCTTTAAAACCATTTAACAGATAATCTCTCCTTATAAATAAATTAGATTAAAATGAAATTTTGAATTAAAATACAATATTTCACAGTATTCATTAAATAATGAATTTTATCATAAAAGTACCATAAATTTACCCAATGTTAATTTTGATGTCTATATTCGAAAGAAGAATATTATTTTGTCGAATATAACATATAAAAGTGAGAAAAACTAGCTTTAAATAGGGTTCTATTTCAAAAGGTGGAAAATCATCCTTTTAATGAACATTAGAGTATATATGCTTAAAATCTGATTCTTTATTATTTTAATCCTATAATATTTATTTGATAAAAGTAAAAACATTTAAAAAACATATTTAATCATAATATGTTATGTTTTTTTATTCCTGCTAATACAATGGTAATGTGTTAACTAAATTTTAGAATTATAATATTATATCAATATTTTCTATTATAACTCAACGTTGTGTGAAACGTAAGTATTCAATGAAACTAGTAGTTGCCAATTAGGTATTACATTGAACATTGAATCCCCATTAAGGTAAAATTAACATTTAACTAAAAAGTTTTAAGTAATATAAAAAATTTATATTCTTTCGTTACCTAGGATGTTACAGTACCTCATTGGTCACAAGGCCTCAATGGAGTAACCATGAATTCCATAGGATGCTGACTAGAAGCGAGGGCCTTGGGTGTGATAGTGGGGAAACTATTCTCTCATTGGAAGAGTAATACATCAGAAACAAATAGTGAAAAATAGCAGAAGTAATAATACCATACGATAGAGGAAATCCATGAAATAATTATATTATAAACAATTGCATCATATATAAATAAATGATGCATGTCACATGTAACTAGTAAATCATCCAAATAAGTCATAAAGTAGGAAATATAACACTGAAAGAAAAGTACAGAAAATAGTAAACTCCAATAGCATCCAGGCCTTTGAATGGTCCCATTCTCTACTTCTCCAACATCAATCATCTTCCTTATGAAGATGGGTGCTTTCCAATATCCATACCTTCAACCATATAATCTATGATGGACTAGAGTCATGACCCAAATAGGGTGTGAGGCGAATCCCAGTAGGCAACCACCAAAATAATTATGCCTAATAGTCTGGGAATATATATAGTAGGAAATATGAAAAATGAAGCAATAAACAAGGATGTACTCAAAATTAAACAATCTTATTGTTTCCAATTACAGAAATTCTCATTTATTAATTATTAAAAGCATTGAATAATGGATCCTGGAGTTCAATACTAAGCTTTATATCCCCTGTGTAATTGAAAATAAGATACCTCATAAGACCATACAATAATCAAGTAAGACTGAGTCCATGTATATTTGTTATATAAGCATACTCAACACAATCAGTAATCAAAATATCACATTGATCCTCTTGCAGGCTAACACATTATTACCCATATGATCATGTGTTCCAACAAAATTAAGACTCTCTAAGGAAGCATTCAAAGAAAATTTCATCTGTGGTCATATAATTATAAGCTACAGACTCTATAAATAATCACTCAACATCCAATCCTCACGAGGTATCATAAATAGATACAATATACACTCAAAGTGAGATCTCATCATCAATCCCCTATGGTCTCACAACGTAAATATAACAGACACTCTAGGTAAGCCGTCAACATCAATTCCCCCAATGGTCTAGCCACACAAGGTTCTCACAGCCCTATGTAAATCAATCATTCACAAATGATATCCATCAGTCCAATGTAATCTAGACTACCACAAGTCCATGCTGCAAAAATCCATAACACAAGTATATAACAAGATATAATTATGAAATCAATTCAAACCTAACATGCACAACATGGAAACAAGGTCTTCCTCATAGGAAACCAGGACCAAGACGACATAAACATTTAAATAGGGAAATGCACCAACATGGTGTCCATTAAACATGAAATTTAGCATAATATATCAAATAAAACCCGTAATATATCAATCAATCTAAGGTAGATGATAAAAAGGTTTAATCCTATAACACAAACGATATGAATCATGGGTATTCATGACATAGGCATGTATAATTCAAATTAAATCCCTGAAAATAATCAAAGCACCGGCCTCAATGTTTTATGATGAACAGTCTTGAATGTAGGAACTTAAATCGGACTACAATGATATAGATCTACAAAAAGGTCAATAACATTCAACCATGAATATCTCGAGAGAGAGTAGAAAATATGAAGAGAGATTCAAGAAGAACTAAGAACTCACCAATTAGATTCCAATGTAACCAACGACGCTTGATTTGAAAAATGGATGAATGATCGGTGGCTCGTAGAAGATTAGTCGATTTCATACACTCTATACTGAGGCATATACAAAATAAGATGAAAATGAGGGTTAGACGCAACCCCGATCTAATATATTGAATAAAAAGAAATGTACATAGTGTTTTCATGTAATGTACATGTTGTGTACTAGCTCCGACCAGCCCCTTCATTAGGGAGACTCATGATCATTTAGTCGGCTGTTACATTGCTAGAACACGGCTTCACATGGAAACCGAGTACAATACATGTACTAAAAAGTACAGGACATGTACGTAGATAATTTCCAAAAAAAAATATTTTCCTCAGAAACACCCAAAATCATAATCCATAACTGAAATGAAGATTTGGGTTGTTACAAACATCACCCCTTAAATCAATCCATCCTATAATTTCCCTTACATTGGTGTTGGATAAGATACATAAAAAATCAATGGCCACTATGATCAAACATTGGCGTCCGTCTCCCAAGACTCATCATGTATACTCCCATGCAACCATAGCACCCATACTAGAGGAATAGACCAGCCATGGAGAACCATCATGTTGTGATCCACAATATGAATTGTGTCATCTTAGATAGATGAATATCCCTCCAAATCAACCTCCTTGAGTTGAAAAATGTGAGACGGGTATGAAAAGTAAAGACCTATCCACGAAATGTGGAAAAAATCATGCATAGCCCGATACATATAAGGTAACAAAAATCGATAAGAAACTGACCCATCTCTCATCAAAATCTCAGACGGCCAATGGTATCCCAGTGAAAGATTTCCTTATCTACTAATCCACAATTTCCCCAACCACTACGTGACATATAAGAAAACCAAATCTCTGACCTTGAACTCCATAGTTTGTCTGAATCGATTAGAATAAGATTTCTGGAGAGACTGTATAGTATTCATCATCTTCCAAATCTACTCCACCTATACGTTGGTCTCTTGGACAACACGAGGTCCCTACATAGCTACCTCTCTTTCCTCTAGCCAACATAGAGTTAATCAATATGGCGTACCTTAAAAATCATCAGAAGTTTCCATCTTAATTGTCACCAGAAAGCTGTTATTGTAAGAAAAGTTAGCTATGGGTTGTGTATCTCCCAAGAACCCCCAAAATCTTAGACGAATGCTCGAATCATGTCCTCCAACATGATAATAACGTGCTCGAACTAGCCATCTATCTGGGGAAGGTATGTTATATTCACGAGTACTTGTATACTAAAAGCACTCTATAGTCTCATCTAGGAAATAGAATTAAACCGGGAGTCCCTGCATAAAAAGATATTTTGAGGAACCCCATGAAATCCTAAAATATTTTTATTTTTCAACCATCCCTACACATCAACAATAAAGGTCTCCTTGATCTTTAAGAAGTGTGAAACCTTCGTGAGGATGTTAACGACAACCCCGAGTGTATCATTCCCACTAGGCGACGTTGGTAAACCTATCACAAAATCCATCACAACCTCATTCAACATCCACTTAGGTATGGTTATATATTATTAAAGACTTGTTGGTCGCGGATTCTCTACCTTAACCTATTGATAAGTGGAACATATCATAACAAAATAAGAATCATCCCTTTTCATACCAATCAACTAATACTGATGATGTGGATCTCGATACATCTTGGTGACACCAGGACAAACAGAACAAACTGTGGAATGAAAATCCAGGAAAAACTCCTCATGTATGTCTGCTAACACCCATACGAATAAATGAATGTTCAAGATTATATCCTCACATACGGTCCACCCAGTGGTAGGGTCCTCTCCTGACAAACTCTCTCTTACGACTAAGCCTTCATAATCTGAGAGGCGTCTAATTCTCACTCGATCCAATAGAGTAGAGGTAACAAATATAGATAAATGAAAAATTATTCCCATATTGGTCATGAACCTAAAAATGGATCATAGAGAACAGAACCATAAGATGCCACTAACTGCTGGCCTCCTAAACTGCTGGTATCAGAGTCATCCTACTCAATGCATCAGCCACTATGTTGCCTTTCCCATTCGTTTAGGCATGCACAATGTAAAAATACTGAAGGTACTCTACCCACCTTCATTGTCTCAAATTAATATCATTCTGAGTAAAGATATAATTGATAATTTGGTGGTTAGTGAACACCAAAAAAGCATCTCCCCAAAGACAATGTCTCCAATAGTGCAAATCATGCAAAACTGCAGCCAACTCGAGATCATGCGTTGGTTAATTCCACTCATGTGGCATCTACTGTTGAGACTCGTATACAACGACTCCATATCCGTGAATATGCACTACTCCTATTATAATACATGATGAATTGAAGTAAATCTTGTAACTCTTGTCTGGATCTAGAAAGGCTAGTATAGGTGATGAAGTCAATCTCCCTTTCAGCTCCTGAAAGGTAGACTCATAAGAATCTATCCACAAGTACTTCACACCATTCTTAGTTTGTCCCATCAGTAGCGTAAGTATGCGTTGAAAGTATTGTATAAAATGAATGTAGTAACCAGACAACCCCAAAAAAACTCCATAACTCAATGGAATTCTTCGAGTTCACCTAGAAAAATATAGCTCCCAATTTCTTTTCGTACACTGTTACTCACGTCTTTGAGATAACATGAAATATGAAGTGAATCTAGTCCATCCATAAGTGACATTTTGAGAGCAGCCAATATAAATGATTCCCTAACAGTGTAATAAAAACTATCTCATGATGGGTGGCATGGTCATCTCGAGTGTGAGAGTATACTATGTTATCTTCCATGAAGACTACAAAAAAATAATCCATGTATTATTGGAACACTAGTTTCATCAGTTCCCTGAAAACTTTTGGCACATTCATGAGACCGAAAAACATACCTTCATAATCGTATAGGATATAACTAATAAAAAAGGCTTTCATAGGAATATTTGATGGTTTAATGTGAAACTAATGATAACCGGATCTGAAGTCAATCATTGACAACACACAGGATCTACAAAGATGAGAAAAAAGATCATCAATCATCACCAAGGGATACCCTTTCTTGACCATCAACATGTTCATCTTCTTATATTACATAAAAAGTCTGAGGGTACTATCTGACTTCTTTGAAAACAGGAAAGATGAACCCCAAGGAGAATTATTGGGTCGGTTGAAACACTTTCCCTATAACTCCTATAATAGGTTATTGACCTCATGTAACTCTAGTGTAGCCATTCTATAAAGAGGAATTGACATCAGTAGAGAAATGTACATATATAGAGAAATATACATATATATTTATAGGTAAACCTGAAAAGTCATATGAAAATACTTAACTGAAATGATTCACCACTGGTGGAAAGTCCATCTATTCATTCCCACAGTAATCTAGATATAAACTAGAAATCTGATCTTTAATTTCTCATATCGTATAATGATTTGCTCCAACTTTACTTGCCTGATAATCCCATTCGCCCATGTATTGAAAAAACCCAACATATGGTGATGTGAAAATCCCCATGCGGTGATAATAGTCAACAAAGGACTGGAAACAGACTAACCAGTCCATTCTGAGAATGATGTCGAAGCCTATCATCTCTCAGAAATAAATGTATCATAAGAAGTGACACCCACAAACCTCAAGAGGGACCTCCTTTCGCTAATTTACACTAGCCGTCCAAACCCCAATGCACTTCCAAATGTCAGAACATACTCATCATTAAAGATACGAAGTCCATGACTCTCCAGAGTGACAATAGATATAAATCTATGAGAAGCCCCTTTATTGAAAAGTGAAGAAGCTAAAACTGAGGCAATTAGAATCGTACATCTAACCGTCATGGTTCTGGGATCCTTCTCCTATCGGGTCTACTCCACAAAAACTTTTAGACATGCACCACGGCCATGTGACCATGCTTGACTAAACTGAGCTGATCTACCATAATGTAGCAGAAATCCATCTGAATGGAAAAAACGTCCATAACCTCCACCTCGGTCTGAATGGTCAGGAAATCTCTAGTCCCCAGACTGATGAGAAACTAGTGGTCATACTCATGAATTTGGATCATAGGAAAACTCATTTCACTAGCTTTTGTTGAGAAAAAACAGCAAACATGTATAGGATGGATCATCATTCAACAAGATCATCACTTGATTGGGTCTCTCAAGCATGAATATCTCGTATGCCCACTCTTACCACAATGGTAGAAAAACACATGACTCCATGAATGAGTATAATGACTACTTAGATCTCCACATATAGAATCCCTGCTATTCTTCCTACTATCAGTCGGAGGAGTACCTACTATGGATGCCAAACCACCCTGTCTCACAGCTCAAGACTCCCTCATATTACACTTGGTGATCTGTGCCTGATTTACTATAGAATATATTGACGTCAACCTCATGATGTTCACCTGGGACTAGATGTCATGTCTGAGACCATCCTTGAACATCCAGGCCAAAAATAACTTATCACACCCCAGAATGGGTTAAATGGGTTACAACTCAGTGAAGTGAGAAAAATACTCCTTCTCTAAAATAGTACCATGATCTAGAACCATGAACACTCGGGTTCAGTCAGGCCTCAAGGTATAATGGAATAAAAAGTAAAATAAATTCTGTTGTAACTCAACCCAATCCATTACTCATTGGAAACTTCACTTCGATATCATATCCCACCATCTCTTGGAAGAATCTAAATGCATGTAGGTTTTGAGATTCACCCTTCTCTAAAGAGGAGTATCAAGATATTAGATGATAGAAAGTGGGTCTTATAACCATGACACTATATCTTGAGTTCCTCCATAACATGAGGAAGTGAGAGGATGTCTGTTGACGCTCCTTTCGTCACAGAATCTAAAGATCGGAAAAGGGGAATATCTGAGCTCAATGTGATTCAACCTTTGAAGAAAACATAAAAAATCGACAAAGGCATGAACAAAGGATCAACAGAAACTGCACCGCGCATGTTATATCACTATCGCGCAAGTACACTTGCGCGACGCTCTTGGTCGCGCAAGTGACTTGCGCGACCTAAGTGATAACCGTCCGGTAACCGCCCGGGGTCTTCTCCTTCCTATAAATTGACCATGTGGGCCCCCCATTCGAGAGGATCTGTTTCTAGAAACTCGGATTGAAGATACTGATTCCCAAGTCTCTTCTCAAAGCTTTCGGAACATTTCTAAGGTAATTTCATACCTAGAATGGATGATCTAAAGAGAAGAAAGAAGGCCTAAGTGTTGAAACTTATCAACACTTGCGCGCCAACTTATTTCCTTCAATAGAACTTGCGCGGCCCTTTTATGGAAGAACCTCAAGAGGATTCTAAAGTGATTAATAAAGAGTCGCTCAATTATTCTAATGCTGGTTGAAAATCGCGCAAGTACCCCACATGTCGTGTAGGTATACCTGCGCGACCAATACTTGCGCGCCCACGGAAGACTTTCGCGCCTTTCAAGACTTGCGCGCCCCTACCTTTTTTGGGTGCCCATCTTGCCCATTTTACCCCTCTTATGCCATTACACCTTTCCTTTTCAAGATTCAGTATTCAAGACACTCTTCAAAGCCATTTATGTCATGATTTCTTGATTTGACTTCCTTATCTGAAAGGAATTCTATGGAATATCTCTCAAAACCTAGTGATTTAAATATCCTTATGTCACTAAATATGGAGAGTTCATTCATTCAACCTCATCCTTTAAGATGAGAGAATCCTTAACTTGGGTCTCCTTTTTTAGGAATAATCCCCAGTTATAAGTCGTTTAATATGGGCATCTTCCTTAGAAATAAGCCCCAAATTCTTAAAGTTCCCAAACTTTGGGCATCCTCCTCAGGAGTAAGCCCCAAACCTTAATTCCTTGAATTGGGCATCCTCCTTAGGAGTAATCCCCAATCATAATCCTTTAATCTGGGCATCCTTCTTAGGAGTAAGCCCCAAGTCCTCTAATATGGGTATCCTTCTTAGGAGTAAGCCCCGAGTCCCTTAATTTGGGCATCCTTCTTAGGAGTAAGCCCCAATCTCAAATATGGGCATCCTCCTCAGGAGTAAGCCCCAAACCTTAACCCCTAACCTGGGCTTCCTTTTCAGGAATAAGTCCCAGTTATAATCTTGGGCTTCCTTTTCAGGAATAAGCCCCAAGTCCCCTAATTTCTCTTTAAGCAGTCCTAATTTACCCTTGATTTGGGTTTCCTTTTCAGGAGTAAAACCCAATCATAAGTCGCCTCCTAACTTGGGAATCCTCCTTAGGAGTAAGCCCCAAAATTAGAGTATTCAAATCACCATGAAGCACATATACCTTTGTGGACCCTGTTCATGGATTTTCTCCATAAAAGAGAATCATAAACCTTCATCTATCTGGGCAGTCATACATACATAAGCCCCAAACCATTTCTTATGATTGCATCTTTCATGGAACAAATTGTGTAATTTTATACTAATACCTCTTGTTTCTCACACCGAGCATGACTCACGTGAGCTTAGATTGTTAAAGTAATTATGACATCCTTCTTTGAGCCATCAATCATAAACGTCATACTCCCTTACTCGAACTACGTGGGTTCTGATACCTTTTCCAAAATAAAGGATACTTAGGTAGCCCATTTATGGGTTCAATCCCAACTTTGAAATAATCCATGTCCTTCTGAATAACGATAAACTTCAAGTGCCCCACTGAGTGGCTTTAAAACCACCCTGGTCATCATAATGACCAAGAGACTTTTATAAATGTTTTTGAAGGATACCATTGACTAAGAATCTCTAAATAGATACAGATGATTCTCTATTGATGAAGAACCTCGAATACATATAAATGATCCTCTAAATTTCTTACATATTTAATCATTGATTGTTAAACTGAAGGAAAGCTCATTTTATACTTGGTAATGTAATAAGGATTCACGAACATAACTTAAATCAATAAAGAGAGTCCCGGAGTAGACAATAATTCCCCTCAAAAAGGTGTGATGAGTCCGACCTCCCATCCTCTCGACCAATGCAAATTCCTAAGACTCATTAGCCCACAAGATAATGAGAGCCTACCTTTAGAAAGTAGGTCCAAACGGATGTGGAATCATTGGATGTTTCTGGTTCTACGAATAAACCCGTTAGAAACCGATCGGAACGTTTGAATCTCCCATCAAGGAGTTCATCCCCGGATTCCGTGAGAAACAAAAAATGGTGAACCCGACGTGAATCCTTAACCAAGTTAAAGTGATGTTCTTCTTATTTGTTAGGCCCCTTGGGCCAACAAAGCAATCATTGACATATGCTCATCCAAAAGATGCAGTGACCGGATTCATCTTGATTATGTCTATTATATGGAATAGGCACTCTTTTATCAAGATCTTCTGCAAAATGGGTTTCCTTAAATTCACCAATGTGAATACTACTGCTGTAAACACCTCTAATGTGAGGTCTACTGCTGTGAAAACCAATGTTGCTACTCCTGCTGGAACGTCGTCCGCTCTGAGGATGACATCACCAACTTAGCATCTTCAACGCTGGGTTTCTAATACACTGGTTAAGGAATACTGTCGCAACGGTAATATCCCAACTCTGTAGGCCGCTTGTCAAGCCCTCCAAGTTAACAACTCTACCTGGTCGTCTGGACAACGGCGGCCAGCGATGAAGAAGCAGACGATGCTGACTACTATCTCCAACCGTTTTGGGTCGTTATCCCCGGAACGCAATTTCCATTCACTCCCTTACTCTGAGGAAGTAAATGAGCAGGTCCCGCAGGGCCTTAATTTAAAAAGACAGGAGTCCTTCCTGAGGGCTCCCATCAACAATCGCCGCCTGACTCGTGCGGTAGTGCGCCCTCAACATGATGAGGGTACCGACTCCAGGCTTTCAGCTCAGGTTCTTCGAACCCGAGCAGGCAAGATGAACCGCCAGAGACAGAATCTGGTTAACAATGGGCAGGTTATCATCCCTGCCATCTCCGGAGAAGTCCACCAACCTAACTTGGTGGCAAACAATGAGCAGGCAAACACACCTACCCATTTTAATTCCGCTGTCCAGCAGACTCGTCTGGCAGCATCAAGCCAATCCCGCCAGGAAATTCCAGCAGAGTACTATAGGCAGGAACATGCACCTGCTTATGCATCATCAGTTAGTAAGTAGGCTCGCCTGACTACATATGATTGATTCCACCAACCTAACATGGTGGCGAACGAACATGCACACACACCTATCCGTTTTAATTCCGCTGTCCAGCAGACTCGTCTGGCAGCATCAAGCCAATCCCGCCAGGCAATTTCGGCGGAGTACTATAGGCAGGAACATACACCTGCTTATACAACACCAGTTAGTCAGCAGGATTGTCTGACAACATATGATGGATCTCATCAACCGCGTTTGGCGAAGTGTAATCAGCAGGCACATACACCTGCTCATACTAATCAAGCCTACCAATAGTCTCGCTTGGTAGCGCACGGAGAAGTCAGTCGGAAAGCCCCAACAACAAATAGGAGGCAGACTCAACTCTCTGCCTCCACACATGAGTACTTTCAGGATTCACTGACAGGAAAAGGAGGACAGGAGCAGGCACATACACCTACTCCAAACTCGGAATGGACGTATATCCCCGTCCCAGTGACTGAAGTCACCAAACATATTTTATCAATGGTGAAAGAGCAGAAGCAAATTCTTGCTCATATTCTGGATGCTTGCCAGGATATCATAACAGTTTCAGCATCATCTCAGGGATAGACACATAAATCTCTCCCTAGCAGTGGAGTGACACATCAACGATTCTCTCCGGAACAGACACACACATCTGTTCCAGTCCAAGAGGGTCATGGGGAATACTCCCCCATATCATACGGACAACCAAGTCCGGCACATACACTTGATTTGAGTGGAGATCGTCAGCCTAACCTGACCATCTTTCCTGATCAGGCACATACACCTGCTCAGAATAACCACTTTTGTCAACAAGTGGTTTCCAAAGCGAGTAAGAAGGCATCTAAGAAAACGATCCACCCAGCACAGTCAGGAGATCAAAGGCCAATTTACAACAAGGCCTTGCTCGATGCTGGAGTTCTTGAAGCCCTCAGACATTTATCTGTCAGAATTCAATATTCTACTCCCTCAGTTCCCGATAACAGGAACATTAATTCTGAAGGTCTACAACAGAAACTTCCTCATGAAGGCTTGCTTCATGAAAACTCGGTAAATCTTGAAGTTTCTTCTTCAGATGAGAGCCACAGGAACCCTCTGTGTGGTCAGAAGGCCAATGAGCAAGAGATCTCATCTTTTTCTGTAACCCATTATGGTGGTCCTCCCCATGATGATGAATTTCGCTACGAAAGTCCTCTCCGCAGTAGTGATTCACATTGCTTGGAAAATACTCCAGTGGACAATGTAGTGCCGAGAAAGCCCTCTTATCTTGAGGCACTTGCAAATGCAAAACCAGTCATGTCTGATGCTTTATCGCTAACAAGTGAAATACTTTCTCAATCAGAAGATAGCCCAGGGTGTAGGTAATTCTCCGAACCACCCCTAAGTCATGCATCTTCTAGTTTGACCAATGATCTCTCTACCAATCTTGTTGAATCCGATGAAGCAACAAGGAAACACCAAATCTGGTCAAAACAGGTAGAAGAATCTTCATTTAATGATAAAGAGGAAATGCTGAACATGAGTAAAAAACTGGAAAAAGGTGATGTACCAGTCATGTTTTGGCCTTTGGCTGACTCCCAGTACGACATTCCAAAGATGTTAACGGATGATGGAATACATGATATTCATCTCAACATATGGAAAACACTTTTTCAATTAAATAAGAAGGTATTATCTTATGATGAATATGAAAATAATCTTAAGATAATAGAAGGGCTACAACGTCAGATTGATTTGGCATCTCTATCAGTCTCTCGGTATCCGATGGCTGAAAAACAACAGATAACCCTTCAACGTTCATGCCTTGGCGCACTAAGAAAATTGCGTCAGTTAATTGCCAATGCTCCATCTGATGTTCATATCAGAGGATGGGGTGTTCACGGAGCACTACATTTCACAGTGATTTCCAGTCAGCAAAGCCCGTCGAAAATGGTCTCATGCAATGTTATTGCCCATGGTCGGCCACATTCAATGGGCTTTGTTAATAATTAAAAGCTTGCTCAAGAACAGGCTTCAACTAGTTCCTCTAAAAATCAAGCATATAGAGAACAAGTTGTTGAATTTCTCCTACATCAAGCAGGCGAGAATATTGTACAAGCCTCTCGTATGGAGCAAACACGTCATCAAATGACAGAAGTCTCGGAAATCATCCAATGGTATGTTGAACTAGGTGATAAAAGTGGATACAGGTTAATGCATCCAGCTAATTTCCGAACTAAGATTCGCAAGATCAAGAGATCTTTTAAGAAGATCTCAGACGTAGCATGTCAAGAGCCACCCCAGCTTGTCAGAATGGAGACTTCTCTAACCCAACCCTCAGAGTCAACAAATGGGATTCGAGGAGTTGAGCGGAATCAGCAGGAACATCCCCAGTACACAAGACTGGGGACTCTTTCAAATGATCAATCCCCTTCTCATAGAATATCAGTCTTTTCTCGATTGGGGAAGAAGCCCCAAGAGGAACGAAGAGACAAATTATCAGGAGATTCCCTCCAAATTATAGCTCGTCAAGAAATTCCTAAAGGATTGAATCAACAAAAGGAAATGTCTCATCAAAGACATGAAAGAAGACAATATCACAGAAATGTTGATAGAAGGGATGTGATGCATTATGCATCAATCAATGTCATCAATGCCATTGTTGCTAATCCACCAGAGGAGACTCACTCAGGGGACTCAGATGAAGAGCGTCCTGCTCAAGAAAATGTATGCACCGATACAAATGAAGAAGGTGTACGTACACGAAGTCAAAGGATTATTCAGAACCTAGGTAATCCACTTCCCTCCATCCAAAAGGTATCCAACAAAGGGAAGGGAAAGAATCAGGTTACATATCCTTCCTCTGGAGAAGGTCAATCGCTCTCATTAGAAAAAAGGTTTGCACAACAAGAGGAAGAAATGAAAGAATTAAGAAGCTTGAATGCAGAACTACTTCAGAGTAGTCTTCTTCTTAAGAATGCTGAAGTTCGATAGCCGAAGGAATTTGTTGCAGTTACTTAGATGGATCAAGAATATCCTCATTTATCAGTACACCCTTAGAGGTCTTATCTCGTGGGTCAAGCGCAACAACAGTTGGCAGTGCTACCATCAGTTGCAGCACCATCCACCACGTCTGTCCAAGCTCCATTCATTGCACCTACCCAAAACCAAGTTCAACCTGATGTTTCTCAAAAGTTAATAACTACTATTGAGTCATTAACAGCTCGGTTAGAAACTATGGAAGGGAAACGGGCACAAGTTCAACCTAAAAAGAATGTTTACCCTAAATCGGTAGATTCAATTTCTCCTCCATCCAGTTTTGGAAACCCCATTTTCCCTACTTTCAATGGATCAGGCGACCCTGAACAACATTTGACGCATTATGTGTCTTGTTGTGATCCTATAATGGAAACTCCATAGCAGTAAGAAGCAGTGAAACTCAGATGCTTCGTTCAAACCTTGCATGGACCGGCTTTTGTCTGGTATACAATCTTGCAATCCCGGTCAATCATCAGATGGGAGGATCTTCGTCAAAAATTCCTTCTTCAGTTCAGCTCAACTTTGCCAAAAACGGCAGTTTTCGATCTTACAAACTGCAAGCAAAGGGAGAATGAAAGAGTCTATGATTTCATTGCTCGCTGGAAGGGATTAACGTATTCCTTGAGTTTAGCACTCCCATAGGAAGAGTTGTTGCCAATCTGTGTGGCAAATTTGCGCGACGAATTATGCACGCCATTGATCCCTGTGAAATACACAGGAGGGTTTCGAGACCTTACTTCAATCGCTCAGTAGATTGAAGATTCCCTTATACAGGCTAAGGTTAAATCTCGTGTAATTCCATAAGCTCCAGGAAGAAGAATGGGTAAAGTAGAAACTGCTACAGTTATGCTTAAACAAGCACCTATACCTATATCTACTTCAAAACCTTCATCTTCGCGAAGGACTCCACATCCTGAACGCCAACAACAAAGGCCGTTTCATCCAAATGATCAGAAAGATCAACGAAGAAAACAATTTGAGGATATGAAGAGTAAAACATACTCTTTCCGAAGTGAGAAAGTTCCTGGTTACTTCATTTCAGCTCTGGAAAATAATTTGGTTCAATTACCAGTGCCCAAGTGGCCAAACAAGGAAGGAGATGAAGACCGTCCCAATTATTGTCCCTTTCATCAAATGTTGGGGCATCCCATCCAGGAGTGTTTTGTCTTTAAAGACCTCCTGCAAAAGATGGTCGACTTGGGACAAGTCAAATTGAAGGGTTCTTCAACTCATGTAGCGTGTGTTACCGCTACAGATCCAGAGGAAGGATGCGAGTAGCAGGAAGTCAAAAGTAAAACTGTGCAAAAATATGATGATTGGATGGTCAGAAAGACAATCAATTAGACCCATTCCATTTTGCGAACACAATTGAAGAAGCCAATTGTGTCTCCTACAAAAGCTGCAGTGAAGTCTCCATCAAAAGACAAATCGTCAAAAGGGCAGCGCAATTCAAAGAAGAAAGAGGAATCAGATGAAGATGAGTATGTATCAAGGCCTAAGTTGTCTTTGACTCTGGCAGATTTCATGCCATCTACTTCAAAGCCACGTGCACCGCCCCATCAAACAGCACAGCCTAAATAGGCTAGTCAGGCAGTGTCTTTATCAGACGAAGAGTTAATCTTCGGTTCTGTTAATATGATTCAATTAACAGATCCATATTCCAGTCTTGATGAGCCTGAATTCCCTGTATCAAATAAGGGAATCTGAGGAAGTTCCAGAGGTTCAGTATACATAGGATGACGTGGATCTTTCCGAAGCCACTACTCCAATTCTACCCCTACTAGCACTGTGTATGCAGCATAAACTCGTGGTAGAGCCCTTCAGCGAGCTCAAAAAGAACAAGCAAGTTCTGCTGCCAGTGGCCAACTCAGTTTTGGCACAGTTATTTTGGAAGACCGATTAAAGGTTCCATATTCTTTATCTCAGCAAGTAAATGGATCTAATCCGTCTAATCTTCCAAAACCAAGGATGTTGCCAACTTCTATCCCAATACAAGATGCATCAGCTTCCAAAGAAACTGTTTCCAAGGTACCTTCTAAACCTCACATTCCTGTTGGGAAACTCAGACCTCTAGATCAAAAGTATGATATATTGAAACACATGTCCCAAGTACCAGCCATGTTATCAATTTTGGATGCTTTGAATCTATCAAAAGATCTTCAGGAAGCACTTATCGAAGCTTTGTCAAGTCCTCAGGAGTTTGAAGCTGAAATTGCTGCAGTTGAAGTCTATCACATAGAGAACAATCCTACAGAATGCCATGCAGTGATATCTTTTACTGATAAAGATGTAGATGATGTTGTGAATGGGAACATAAAACCTCTCTACTTATCTGGAAAAGTCAATGGTGTAGATATCCGATGAGTTTTCATTGACAATGGTTCAGGAGTCAACCTCATGTCCATTGGTACACTTCGTCGATTGGGCCTCATGGAATCTGATTTATCTCCTTCTACCATGATGTTACAAGGATATGATAAAAATGAACAAGAACCACTGGGTGAAGTTACACTCAAAACCAAGTTTGGAGATCTTGTATCCAATTTGGATTTCATGATTGTTGATCAAGACTCAGCTTTCAACGTCTTTCTTGGAAGACCCTGGCTACATCAGCATGCATCTATTCCTTCATCATACCATCAATGTCTCAAATACTGTTTCAATAGTCATGTTGGAACATTGTATGGTGATAAGGCCTCGTTCAATACATGTGGGTCTCAATACATTGAGGCAGAATTTTATCACATGAAGGGAAGAGAAAAATCTACAATGAAGGAAATTACCAAAGTTAATGCTCCATATGGTTTGGAGAAAATTCCAAAAAATCCATTTACACATGTGAGTACAGATTATGTGTTACCTATCAGTCAAATTGACAAAATAGGCCCAAATCAAAATACTCTTATGGAAAGATCCATAATGTCGGTTACGGCAATCGAGCCAGACAACATGGGAGAAATTGGTAACCTACCAAACAGTGATGAAAGCATAATTGGTGACGTCTTCATTTCATCTACTGAAATCCAACAAGTCTATACTTCGCCAATCAGGCCAGAAGAAGTTATAGCAACACCAGAGGTGAATAATGATGTCGATTCTTAATCCATCATCTCCTCTTTATTTCCCAAAGAAGGCCCTTTATCATCAATAGGGTCGGAAATGGAAGCTTCTTCTTCAAAATGTGAAAATTTTGATATCTCTTATGATCATGAAAATTTCGTTTTTTCATCTACTATGCAAGTAGAAATGGAAGAAATAGAACATGATGAAGAGGAAGAGGAAGATCTTAGAGATGCTCTTCCAGCATTTGAAGAGGGTATCTCTACCACTGTGGATGAACTCAGAGAAATAAATCTGGGTACAGAGAAAGATCCACACCCCACTTTAATTAGTGTGGCCATGACCCTTTAAGAGCAAGAGATGTATATTTCTTTTCTAAAGAAAAATAAAGATATTTTTTCTTGGAATTATACAGAAATTCCTGGGATTGATCCTAATATTGCTACTCATCATTTGGGTTTACCAAAAGAACAACGAAGATTTAAGCAATCCGCGAGAAGAACACACCCAACCTATGCTTCCAAAATTGAAGCTGAAGTGGATAAGATGATCGAAGCTAACTTAGTCAGAGAAGTTCAATATCCCATATGGTTGGCTAATATTGTCCCTGTAAAGAAAAAGAACAGACAAATTAGGGTTTTCATCGATTTCAGAGATCTTAATCGGTATTGTCCTAAAGATGATTTCCCAGTTCCGAGTACAGAACTCTTAATTGATGCGACGACTGGTTATGAAGTACTTTCCTTCATGGATGGATATTCCGGATATAATCAGATCCGAATGGCCCCAGAAGATGAGGAATCTACAGCCTTCAGAGCCCCTCAAGGTGTGTTTTGTTACCGGGTGATTCCCTTTGGTTTAAAGAATGCAGGTGCAACATATCAATGCGCCATGCATCGTATCTTCAATCCTTTATTAGGGAAATTTGTTGAATTCTATGTAGACGATTTGGTGGTTAAATCCAAACAACGTTCTAATCACTTGGCTGATTTAAAAGTCATATTCCACAATCTTCGACAACATAATTTGAAGATGAACCCCTTAAAATGTGTTTTTGGGGTTACCTCAGAAAAATTTCTAGGCATTTTTGTATGCCATCATGGTATCGAAGTCGATCCTGAGAAGAACAAGTCAATCCTTGGTATGTCACCTCCTCAGAATTTGAAAGAATTAAGAGGGCTTCAGGGACACTTAGCCTATATTCATCGTTTCATTTCCAATTTGGCGGGTAAAAGTTTACCC
This sequence comes from Viscum album, assembly GCA_963277665.1. Classification (NCBI taxonomy): domain Eukaryota; kingdom Viridiplantae; phylum Streptophyta; class Magnoliopsida; order Santalales; family Viscaceae; genus Viscum; species Viscum album. The sequence continues at coordinate 1,296,373,670 of OY728158.1, forward strand.
TTTACCAAATTATTGAAAAAAGGAGTCACTTACCAGTGGACTGAAGAATGTCAAGAATCTTTTGATGTTCTCATGAAATACCTCTTAAGTCCACCAGTACTCATGCCACCTGTTGAAGGAAGACCACTTATCCTCTATGTGACAGCTCTAGAGCGATCATTGGGTGCTTTTCTAGCCCAAAAGAATGATGCTGGGAATGAAAATAGCCTCTACTATCTCAGTAGAACTATGCTTGAAGCAGAAACCCAGTATTCAAGTATTGAGAAGTGCTGCCTAGAATTAATCTTTGCAGTTCAGAAACTGAGACACTACTTGCAACATCACGAGGTCCAATTGGTATCTCGTAATAATCCGCTCAAATTCATCCTTAGTCGTCCAATGATTACAGGACGTCTAGCAAGGTGGGAAGTTATTTTGCAACAGTTCGACATTTAGTATGTGTCTCAAAAGGCAATAAAGGGTCAAGCTCTGGCTGATTTCCTGGCTGAACATCCTTCCATGGAAGACACGTCTTCAGATATTGAACTCCCTGATGAGGAAGTTTTCTCTATTCAAAATAATCCTCAAACATGGGAAATGTATTTTGATGGTGCTTCCAGAAGTCTAACAGGGAAGAAAATGGAAAATCCTAAATTCAACAAAGTTGGATTAGGAATTGTACTCATTTCTCCAGATAAGGAATTGTTACCTTATTCCTTTCTATTGTGGGAAGGTGGTACTAATAATGAAGCCGAATACCAAGCTCTCATTACAGGCTTGGAGTTAGCACTCCAAGCACAAGTGAATCACTTAAAAGTGAAAGGTGATTCAGACCTATTAATCAAACAAGTCAATGGGGATTATGCCATTAGAAAAGAAGAATTAATCCCTTTGTATGATTACGTCAGAGAGTTAATGGCGGAATTCCCTTCAGAAACGACATTTTCTTATGTCCCAAGATCACAAAATGCTCAAGCTGATGCACTGGCTAATATAGCCACAGCTCTAGCAGATCCAAATCGGGACGAGACAACCATCAGTATTGCCCACCGTTGTGCAATTTCACCTTATGTTCAAGCCAGAACAGAGGAAATTAAAAAAATTAGTCCCATTCGGGAACCGTATGGTCATACTACATGATGGATGACACCTATCAGGGAATACCTTCAAAATGGAACACTTCCACCTGATAGAGCCGAGAAAGAACAAATCCGACGACGTGTGGTCAATTTTTCTCTTTATGATAGCCCAAACCACCTAGAGAAAATTCTCTACAAACGTGGTTTTGATGGAGTTCTCTTCAGATGCATTGATGGTGAAGAGACAATGGCTGTCATGAAAGAAGTGCATGCATGAGTATATAGTGCCCACTAGTCTGGACATAGATTGTCTGATCAAATTCGAAGGCTTGTATACTTTTGGCCTTCAATGATACAAGATTGTGTTGATTTCACAAAGAAGTGTCATTCATGTCAAGTATATGCCAACTTCATTCATCAACCTCCAGAGTTGCTTCATACAGCTAAATACTCATGGCCATTTTCCACATGGGGAATGGATGTGGTGGGACCATACCCTTCAGCTACGGCCAAGCAGTTTAAGTACATTCTTACAGCTACTGATTTCTCTTCCAAATGGGCAGAAGCAGTACCTCTCAAAGAAGTCAGTTCTAAATGCATTGTTAGCTTCATCAATTCTAACATCATTACTAGATTTGGTGTCCCTCATACCATATTGACGGACAACGACACCTACTTTTGTTCTTCTGAGGTGAAGAAATTGTATCAAGAATACAACAATAAATCCAACCATTCATCTAGGTATCATGCGGCAGCCAATGGCCAAATAGAAGCCTTTAACAAGACTCATTCAAATATACTGCAAAAGATTGTGGATAAAGAAAAGAGGTCATGGCCTGATAAACTCTTTCATGCTTTATGGGCTTATCGGACTACCACCCGCAATGCAACGCGGTCAACTCCATATTCGTTGGTATATGGAACAGAAGCAGTCTTGCCAATTGAAGTTCAATTTCCCTCACTCAGAGTAGCCATTTGTGATCAGTTATCTACAGATGAGCAATCCCAAAAGCGATTGAATGAATTGGAAAAGTTAGATGAGAAAAGATTGTGCACTTTGCACCACTTGGAAATCTATCAGAATCGAATAGCATGAGCTTTTAACAAAAAAGTTCGTCTTCGTTCATTCATTCAGGGAGAATTGGTATTAGTTCTCAGAACTCCAATGATACCAGGAAAGAAACCTCCCAAGCTTGAGCCAAAATGAGAAGGACCTTATTTAATACATAGGGTCTACTCCAATGGAGCTTATTCATTAATCTCAATGGATGGAGAACTCATCACGACTCCAACCAATGCTAGATTTCTGAAGAAATATTTTGTATAAACAGAAAATATGGTCCCCAGAACCAAGACTCTTACAATTGGTTCATACAACAATAGTCCAGTATGACTTTAAACTGCATCATCCACGGTCTATGCATATGACCTTAAACTATTTGCACTTTCGTCCAACATGACGTTAAACTGTAGAAAAGAAGATGTCCCTGCAACATGACACTAAACTGTGCAACACCATTTCTTCCTTGCTATATGACGTTAAACTATACATCAATGGTCCAATATGACCTTAAACTGCAACTTCGTCCAACATGACGTTAAACTGTGAAAAAGTTCCCTAAACAGTCCAGCCTGACCTTAAACTACATCATCCTTGGTCCATGCATATGACCATAAACTATTTGCAACTCCCTTATGTCCAGCAAGATGTTAAACTGTGACGTCCTAACTACATGACGCTAAACTGTATAAAAGGCCCTTACGTCCGGAAGGACGTTAAACTATATAATCTCAAAGGTCCAGCATGACATTAAACTGCACCATTCACGGTCCATGTATATGACCTTAAACTATTTGCACTTTTGTCCAACATGACGTTAAAATGGTACACTCCTTTGTCCTTACTGCATGACATTAAACTACACAATCCCTCTTTTTTCCTACATGACATTAAACTGTTATTTTGTCCCTGCTACATGACACTAAACTGTGCAGCACCAATAAACCTAACTGTAAGAATTTAAACTGCATAGTCCCTGAATATGTCCTACATGACATTAAACTGTGCATCGTTAAGGTTGTTATTACCTCTTGTTTCTCACACAGAGTATAACTCACGTGAGCTTAGAGCAAACCTCAACCATAACACTCTCTTTGGGCCCCTAACCATGTGTAAGTCCCAACAACATTTTTTATTAGATTATTGTCCCCAAGAAGAACTTGATCATTAATTCATTCTTTAATTGAACTACATGGACTTTGATCCTTGCCCTCCAGGCTGGGTATGTAGGCAACCTCCCAGGGTTCAAGCCCAAAAACAATCTCTTCACATCGGTTCACCACCATCTCATATGATGTTGATTCGTGAAACCGCACCAAGAATCAATATCTTTACATTGATTCACTTTATTCCTTGTTATATGATGTTAAACTACGCAACACTTTTGTCCAGTACAACAATAAACTACAATATTCTTTGATTTCCTCATTTGAGAGAGAACTATTATTGGCATTGATTTTTCAATCATGGTTTTCATTTTCAAAAGACTACGTGCATACATGGTAATGCCTAAACTTTTTATCTTAGGTTAAACCATCATTGCACTAAAGTCCCCTTTCACCCTTCACATGTATGAACCAAATTTGTACAAAGGGTAGTTCTAGAACTATGTGGACTTGATTCCCATCCCTATGGGATATGTAGGAACATTCTAGTATCCCTCGAATCCAGTCCCATGTCTTTTGGGCCTAACCCCAAATTTCACTTTCAGTCCCTTGGCTGAAATGTCCTCATGAAAACACACACACTGTGTATTCATTATTATGGTCCGAATTCTATGACCCTAAACTAAGATCACTCATACTTTCGTCCTACACGACGTTAAACTGCATTTCAAGAACTACGTATGGCTTGATTCTCATTCTTATGAGATACGTAGTGAAGTCCAAAATTTCAATTCAGGACCCAGCCACAACATGATTATGGTTATCATTGACCTATGTATCTCTATATACATTAGACAATACCCATATTTATGTGTTATAATCCTAACATTAAATATTTTCAGATCTTCATAACCCTTTTCATGACTTCTAGTCACAAAAATGTCAAACTTCTGAGAATTCTTTTGCCTAACAATGCAGCACGTGCCCATAGGTGGCCTTGCATAAACAGTCCACATAACAGACTTTTCAGCCAAAAGATACTATTTTATTTAACTATGCAGCCAATACCCTTAGGTGGCCCTGCATAATTCAACCCCCTAATGGGTTTGTTAAATGATGGAAACTTCATTCTTGGGAAGAATGCATCTTTTGTCCTTATTTGTCTTAAACGACAGTATGTAGGGATCCGCAAAAAAAACCATCCTTAACATATTTGTCCCATACCCTTTTTCATGATCTGAAAGTATTCAAGTCTACGGTTTATTCTTCTTCCCTACGTTTGGGTCAGACCTTCGTAGGAGTGATATTCATCCAGTTCTTCGATATTCTTGTTCGGAAATATCTTCTCCATATTCAAGTACCTCTTTCCATACAACAAACTCTATACTTTAGAAAATTTGAATCTCCATAAACTTTCACTGGCTTTTAGCACTAGGAAAGTAAATTTTTGAGGGTTCCTTTCGCCTAACTATGTAGCACGTGCCCATAGGTGGCTTTGCATAAACAGTGCACATAACAGACTTGTCAGCCAAAAGATACTATTTATTTGACCATGCAGCCAATGCCTATAGGTGGCCCTGTATATTTCAACCCCCTAACGGGATTTGTTAAATAATAGTAACTTCATTCTTGGAAACTACTTCTTCTAATGCCTTTTAGCTCTTTTTCATATCATTCCTCAGATTCAAATATTCTTAAGCCATAGTTTACATATTTTCTCTCATACTTGAGTATGGGAATATGTTTTCAGATAAATTGTCAAGGAATTGAATCCATTTTAATCCATTTTGGTCAAATCTATTTCGACCTTAAACATTATCCCCTTTATGTCCTTTGTGCATGACTTTAAACTGCCCACAAAAAAAACAAAGGAACTCTGAATAAAAGTCATGTTCCAGCTCACTAAACATACATTCTGTATGATTTAGGTAATATTGAGCAATTAAAAGATTCAAAGTTTGTAGGGTTATTTGTAATAATCCTAGTAAAAATCAAACTATGCTTACTAAGCCCATTGGCTTAAGTAAATTTGAAGCAGGTAATGAAAGAATGCAATATACAAATGATTAAAGATGAAAGTGTTTTTCATTGATACACAAGAGTTAGAAGGACATCCACAGACTGGAGTCTCTTCTCTTTTTCAAGAATTACAAGAGGCTTTCAACATAACACTTCATTTGATTTATGGCATCCCGAGCTTCATCAGCAACCAAATGGAATTCATTCATTCAACTGGATACAATAAGATATGCAGTGATACTAGGTCTTCTTGGAAGAATTGTAAAAGGATGTTCTTGAGTGCGTTTTGTGAAAATTTTCTGCAGATCAAACAGTGACTCTGTTTCTGTCCAAGAGACTTGGAAGATGGATACATTGATTTGAGAATGGAGCATTGGAAGTAAAGAGCCATTTGGAGAGAGTACTCTTTTCAGATATTGCTCTAATACCATGTTTGTCTTCTCTCCACCAACCATTAGTGGAAAACATTTCAGCCCATGGGTTTTCCATTTTCATATCTGCAAGGAAATGACATGGAGGAAGAATTTGAAAGTTCACACCATTGTTGTTTCTCTTAATGCACAACATAACCGAAATAGTGGAGTACCAGTGCAGCTGCATCTCATATGTATAATTGTTTGCATTTGGAACATTGAGTCCTTGCAGATGACCATGACCACACAAAGGCAGATGGATGCTCTTTGGAAAATTAGGACGAAATTTCTTCAAGTACTTAGCCAAATCTGAGAGAGTGTTGTTGCAGATATCATAGTAATCATGGCCAATAATGTTCATCATGTCATCAATCCGCTTGCTAGCCAGTTCGTCAGCCGTTCCAATTCCCTTGGGAACCACTGAATCTGCAGAAAAGATGAATAAACTAACTCTTAAATGAAAAAAATGGCTAAGGCATTAAGGCGCGCAAGTCCAAAAAAATGGCGCGCAAGTATTCGTGTGCCGCGCTAGTTTTTGACGCGCAAGTATAAATCGTGCAAGTACAAATACCTTTACAATAGCGCGACATCGAAGAAAACGTTGGAAAACAGAGCACCTTGCATGGCTAAGATAACCTGCGCGACGAGATCTTCAGAAGGTATGAAGTCCGGAAATCCAGATGCTTGTACGGAGGTGAAGCAATGTATTTATAGGCCAGGAGGCCTATCTGCGCGCTGTACCCAGTGCGTTCAAGGCCTGCGCGACGCAAACTTGCGCGCCGCCCTCTATGCCTTGAAGACCTGCGCTCCCCTTTTCCTTTGGATGGATTCGATTTCCTCAGAGTCAAATCCTCATTTCTCTTTGGATCCAACTCTGAGGGGGGACTTTTGTTGACGCTCCTTTCGTCACAGAATCTAATGATCCGAAAAAGGGAAAATCCGAGCTCAAAGTGATTCAACCTTTGAAGAAAACATCAAAAATCGACAAAGGCATGAACAAAGGATCAACAACAACTGCACCGCGCAAGTTATATCACTGTCACGCAAGTACACTTGCGCGACGCTCCTGGTCGCGCAAGTGACTTGCGTGACCTAAGTGATAATCGCCCGGTAACCGCCCGGGGTCTTCTCCTGCCTATAAATAGACCCTGTGGGCCCCCCATTCAAGAGGATCTTTTTCCAGAAACTCAGATTGAAGCTCCCGACGACCAAGTCTCTTCTCAAAGCTTCCAGAACACTTCTAAGGTAATTTCTTACCTAGAACGGAAGATCTAAAGAGAAGAAGGAAGGCCTAAGTGTTGAAACTTATCAACACTTGCGCGCCGACTTATTTCCTTCAAAAGAACATGCGCATCCCTTTTTTGGAAGAACCTCAAGAGGATTCTAAAGTGATTAATAAAGAGTCTCTCAAGTATTCTAATGCTGGTTGAAAATCGCGCAAGTACCCCATATGTCACGCAGGTATACCTGCGCAACCAATACTTGCGCGCCCACGGAAGACTTGCGCGCCTTTCAAGACTTGCGTGCCCCTACCTTTTTTGGGTGCCCATCTTGCCCATTTTACCCCTCTTAAGCCATTACACCTTTCCTTTTCAAGATTCAGTCTTCAAGACACTCTTCAAAGCCATTTATGGCATGATATCTTGATTTGACTTCCTTATCTGAAAGGAATTCTGTGGAATATCTCTCAAAACCTAGTGATTTAAATATCCTTATGTCACTAAATATGGAGAGTTCATTCATTCAACCTCATCCTTTGAGATGATAGAATCCTTAACTTGGGTCTCCTTTTTTAGGAATAATCCCCAGTTATAAGTCCTTTAATATGGGCATCTTCCTTAGCAATAAGCCCCAAATTTTTAAAGTTCCCAAACTTTGGGCATCCTCCTCCGGAGTATGCCCCAAACCTTAATTCCTTGACTTGGGCATCCTCCTTAGGAGTAAGCCCCAATCATAATCCTTTAATCTGGGCATCCTTTTTAGGAGTAAGCCCCAAGTCCTCTAATATGGGCATCCTTCTTAGGAGTAAGCCCTGAGTCCCTTAATTTGGGCATCCTTCTTAGGAGTAAGCCCCAATCTCAAATATGAGCATCCTCCTCAGGAGTAAGCCCCAAACCTTAACCCCTAACCTGGGCTTCCTTTTCAGGAATAAGTCCTGGTTATAATCATGGGCTTTGTTTTCAGGAATAAGCCCCATGTCCCCTAATTTCTCTTTAACCAGTCCTAATTTACCCTTTATTTGGGTTTCCTTTTCAGGAGTAACACCCAATCATAAGTCCCCTCCTAACTTGGGCATCCTCCTTAGGAGTAAGCCCCAAGATTAGAGTATTCAAATCTCCATGAAGCACATATACCTTTATGGACCCTGTTCATGGATTTTCTCCCTAAAAGTGAATCCTAAACCTTCATCTATCTGGGCAGTCATACATACATAAGCCCCAAACCATTTCTTATGATTGCATCTTTCATGGCACAAATTGTCTAATTTTTTACTAATACCTCTTGTTTATCACACATAGTATGACTCACGTGAGCTTAGAGTGTAAAAGTAATTATGACATCCTTCTTTGAGCCATCAATCATAAACGTCATACTCCCTTACTCGAACTACATGGGTTCTTATTCCTTTTCCAAAACAAAGGATACGTTGGAAGCCCATTTATGGGTTCGATCCCAACTTTGAAATAATCCATGTCATTTTGAATGACGATAAACTTCAAGTGCCCCACTGAGTGGCTTTAAAACCATCCTGGTCATCATAATGACCAAGAGACTTTTATAAATGTTTTTGAAGGATACCATTGACTAAGAATCTCTAAATAGATACAGATAATTCTCTATTGATGAAGAACCTCGAATACATATAAAATATCCTCTAAATTTCTTTCATATTTAATCATTGATCGTTAAACTGAAGGAAAGCTCATTTTATACATGGTAATGTAATAAGGATTCACGAACATAACTTAAATCTATAAAGAGAGTCCCGAAGTAGACAATAATTCCCCTCAAAAAGGGGTGATGAGTCCAACCTCCCATCCTCTCGACCAATGCAAATTCCTAAGCCTCATTAGCCGACAAGCTAATGAGCGCCTACCTTTGGAAAGTAGGTCCAAATGGATGTGGAATCATTGGATGTTTCCAGTTCTACGAATAAACGTGTTAGAAACCGATCGGAACATTTGAATCTCCCATCCAGGAGGTCATCCCCGGATTTCGTGCGAAACAATGTCTCTTCTTAAAAACCTGCCTCAACTCTTCCATAAACGGGTTAGGTTATGGTGATACCTAGTAGTTTTGTATTGACCTCATGAATCCTTCTTGAAACTATAAATTTTCACTTGTTTCTAGTAAAACAACTACTTCCATTTGGGGCATGATGGGAGTATTTTTTGTTATTCCATGATCTACTATTTTTTGGTTTGATCATTTCTATGTATCAGGTGTATAACTGGAGGACATCTCAGTGTCTTGACACTGCCATGTCTAGCGCACACCTCAGTTTAAAATTATCAAGGAATGAACATTTAAATGTAAAAAAGCAACATGAGATGAGAACAATCATGTTTTTCAAAATAGTGTTACATAGCTTTTATACCTTCCAGAGAGTGTGATCCCTTAGGGTTCAACAAGGGCGTGCACCTCTTCCAAACCTGGTCAGGCAACACCCCTACCCACTGCATATTCCTCCTCTGACAAGGTGTGTACTTGAAACATTCCCTCATGAATGAATTCTTCTAAATGGAAAAATCACATGGTTCCCTCCTGGGTAACATTGCACAGTGTGTTCACCCTAAACACAATGTGTTCCACTTATTTTCCAAACACCCGTGTCGTTAGTCACACGGTCGAAGACACGATTCAATATACACGGAATGTAATAATTGGACATGATGTGTACTACCTATGTTTTATCAACTTGTTTCATTAGTCAGAAGTCTGATAAATATCCTCTTCGACAAGGAAAGTACTCCCAGCACACGACATGTTCTTCCCATGTTTCCCAACCTCGTGTCTTTGCTCCCACAGTCAGTCACCCGATTGAAAACTACCTGACATGTACATATAGAACACGATGTGTTCTTACGAAAATATATTTCTCCCAGAACTTAGGAACCCATTGAATTTTTTCATAACACCAGAAATAATGTTGTCTGCGTTTCCAGATAGTAGGCCTCAGAAAATTTTCTGAAACCCTTATAAAAAATTGTTTTGTCCAAGGAATAGAAACTTCTAACCCGTGAGAGCCCATACTCCCATGAATTAATGTTATCAATTCTTATTCCTATCATAACATTACTAAATTAAACTAATGTTCATACATTCTCCACCAAAATATGACACAAGATGACCTATAACACCTCAATGTCCAATGTTTGGTGTCCATACAAATTTTAAATTAGCTATTCCAATACCCTATAAAAATAGGATGTATTCTATCATGACCTTTATCACCACAATATAAATATACATCACAACATCTATCAAAATAACATACAATCAGTAATGCAACTTAAATGGAATGACAATAAAACATGAAATGTGATCCTTATCAAGTGCCTATATGGTTCATGAGATGTCATACCCACATCTCATTAGGTTGAAAAAAATAGAAACTAAATTGTATCTATGATTAGAGCACATTATAAGTGAATCACCCAATGGTGAAATGAAATCAACAGTAACAATTCTGAAACATGGAAATTTCAATTTTCTTAGTGACATCACTTTTCCATGTACATGTGTTAGCTACTCCAAGGCACAAATTATTACCAAATAACAATTACATACAATCTTTTTCAATAGGCTCCAAATACAAAGACAAGGATTAGAATAAATCCCTATGATACCACTTCGTAACATCGCTATTCTATGTGGAGCCCAAAGGTGCCCTCTACCTGGAGTGTCACATGTACTCAAGGGAATTTCCATGAATTCTAGAGGCTTCTGACTAGATGCGAGGGCCTTGGGTGTGATAGTGGAGAAACTATTCCATAATTAGAAGATTATCACATCCTAAAAATATTGTAAACAGCAGAAAAAGCAGAAGTACCATACACTATAAGTAAAAAGTGGAAGACTGATAGTATGATCAATTGTAGCACATATAAACTCCAACAGTAATGCAAGCCTCTGCTTGGTCCCATGCTCCCCAATTCACACAGCAGTCAAGTACATGATAAAAATTGAGTTTTCTCTTATCAATACCTACAACTATATAATATGGTTTGTCCTAAATGCATCACCCATATAGGGATTGAGATGAATCCCAGTAGGCAACCACCAATATATATGTGCCTAACTATCTGTGAATATATACAGTATGGTATTTGAAAAATGAACCAAAAAACAAGGTTCTTTTTAAAAGTAAAAAATACTTTAATTTCCAATTATATTCATTTTCATTTATTAATTATTCTAACCATAGAATAATGAAAACCTAAGATATAGCCTATTGTCTATATCCCCTATGTTATAGAAATGAAGGTGTCTCTGAAGACAATCTAACAATCTGGTAAGACTGAGTCCAAGCATCTGCTTTGGCATGGAAGAATCGTCACTGTAAACATTAAAAATATCACATTGACCCTATGGGTGCCTCACACAGTCTAACCCTTATGATCATGTGTTCCAAAAAAAATTCTGTCTGAGGAAGAAATCACTGTCAATTAACCTTGTGGTCTTTTAACGTTTAACTATAAACTAACTAAGGAAGAACTCAACATCCATTCCACCTTTGGTCTTATAATGTTATACCATCGACATTCTGAAGGATAAATCACTATAAATCCCCCATATGGTCTCAAAACGTAAATATAAAAGATATTATAGGGAATCCCTCAATGTAAAATCCCCTATGGTCTACCTATATCAGGTTCTCATATCCCTATATAATTCAATCATAAAAAAATTATATATAGCAGCCCAATGTAATCTCAAATACTACAAAGATATGTCGCGACAATTCATAACACAAGCATTTAACAACCACAAATTAAGCAATTAGTTCCAACATAACATGAAAGGAAAGGAAACAAGGAATTCCTCATAGGCCGCGTGGACCAAATGGCCCTTAAAATTCAAACAAGGAAATACACCCACATGGTGTCCCCAAAACATGAAATTTGTCATAATATATCAACGAATACCTTTAATCTATCAATCAATCTAAGACAGATGATAACATATTTCAATTCATTAACACAAAATAACTAAATCATCGGTAAATGGCAGTTTGGAATATTTTACTCAATGAAAAACACTAAATGGAATGATACCACCATCCTCGACATTCTATGATGAACACTCTTGAAAATCGGCCCTTGAATCATCCTAGAATGAGGTTTTTATACAAAAAGGACAAAACATTAAACCTTGAATAACATGAGTGAGAAGTGAAATCAGGATGTGATATTCAAGAACCATGAACTCCCTGAAGGGATTCCACACAACTGGTGGAGTTTGATTTGGAGAATGGAAAATGGATTGGTGGATTAGAGAAGACAAGGTGATTATGTATGCTCTTTTGAGAGGCACGAAAAATGTGAAAATGTGGGTTTTATTTAACCCCAGACCGATATATACAATTAATATAAAAGTACATGACACGTTCATTTAATGAACACACCTTGTACTCGCCTCAACATGCCCCTAATTTAGGAGGTCCACATGGCCATGTACATAGCCATTAAACGACTAGTACACTGATACACACAGAAATTGGGTCCATGAATTGTACTCAAGAGTATACAGCGTGCACTTATAAAAATTCCAAAATCTTCATTTTTCTTCAAAAACATCCAATATCCAGATCAATACCTGAATGGAAGATCAGGGTTCATATAAATCTTTTTAGCTTCCTCATTATTTCATGTGTATATGATTAGGTATATTAGGGGTTATTGGTGGTACCGTGCTGAGTTTTATACTCTCAGACTACATAGGCATCTGGATGTTAATGTTGGCCTTATATCTTCATTTTAGGATTGAGTGGAAATTTTGAAGTTTTTTAGGGAGAGTCTCAATGGTATTTGTAGATTTGTATAAGTGAAAAGTATTTCATTATAGATATTGCGTGTTATTTGAATTTGGTTTCCTTTATTATTTTGGATCAAACCACTGGGAAATCTATTAGGTTTTTCTGTATAAAAATATCATGTATTTAAGTTGATTAATTTATTTATATTACATTATTTTAGATTATGTGGATTTTAATTTATTATTTCATCTTTTTTAAATGGCTATTATTTATTAAAATATTCATCCCATATTATTGACTTGTCCCTCAGTACTAGTAATTATACCTTGTATTGGATGAGAAATATAATGGGCCATGTGGTGCCCCATCTAGAATGTGTTCCAGTTTAGGCTGTTACATTAATATGACATATGGATTAGTAGGAACTATAAAAAATTCAAATGATATGATTTTTAATTATCATAAGTGTATCCAAAATTTTCATCAATGAAACATGGGTGTAATATTAATGCATTGTTTTGGGAAATGATGTACATTGGGTAGAAGTCTCCACTATGATTTGTAATCTCTTCCTCAATTAATTAAAATGATAAACATTAAATTCTATAATAATGTAAAAATGTGAAATAATTTCTATAAAAATAAAATTTACGGGTTGTTAATGTAATAGTTTATTATTCATTTCGCATGTGTGTTAATAAGATTTGTATTATCTATGTATTTTTTATTAAAATGAAACATTAATTTGATAAATTATGACTAAAATTGGTATATTGTGAATTTATATTAATCTTCATAATTACACCTACAACAATAAAATCTGTTGATATAATTGGATGGGCTCACATTGAGCATTCACTATTATGTATGACCATTCTCTAGGTTTTAGTAAAAAGAATTTAATTCCCTGAAATTCTAAAGTATGAACATTTCTGTAATGGCCCGGACCACTCTGGTCCATTCCGTTTTGAAAATGTGGTGTTAGAGGTGTCCCGGGGGGATCGAGGCAGCTCAGAGGTGCATTTGGGTGGCATTTTTAAAGAAAAGTGGAAGTCCTGTAGCTTTCGCACGGTTGGTGCACAGTTTGTCAAATCGTGTGGCCAAGCCGTGCGTAACTAGCCTTGATGGCAGTAGAGACCGCATGGGAGGCACACAGTTTATCTAAACCATTTCTCCAAACCATGCGAGCGGAGTGGCTAAGGTAGTGGTGACCGTATGGTTAACGCATGGTTTGTCTAACCCTGCGACTAGGTCATGCAGGCACATAAAGTTAGATCCTAAAATTTAGGATCTTGACCGTTTAGCCTTTATCTTGTTCGCTTATGCCCCTAATTGGCCATTACTCGGTATTACCATTCCTTGGAGATATATGAACCTCTCCCAAGAATTTTTGAAGTGATCTAGAGTCTTCTCTTGGCGAATCAAAGCTGGATTCTTGAGGTATGTGGTCTTTCTTCTTCGTTCTTGTTGGTTTCATAGATCTACTTAGATATACTCCTTCTCTTCTATCACGAACTTAGATCTACACCCGTTATGGGTAGATCTATGTGTGTGGATGTCATTTATGATGAGATTCGGTCTTGGTTGTGTTAGGAGAAGAGATCTAGGAAGGATCCATGGTGAATCAGCCTGGTCTTCTAGTGCGTTCTTCGACCATTGTGGTTTTCTCGAAAATCGTTGAGGTAGGGGATTAGTGATTCTCTATCTTTTATGTGAAATTGTATTGTTAGCATGTGTAATCCCACTGGATGACTTTGGAATTGACGTAATTAATTACATAAACTGGATTAAAACAATTGGGTTGATCACATGTTGTTTTCTTTGTACCGTGATAACGGTTTGTCTCTTGATTTTATAGATAGTGTGATATCTATGCCTTGCTGGTTAGCATGTTGGTCTTGATGAAATTGATAATGAATGTAAAGCTGGAATTAATTGATAATTAATTGGCTAAAGATAAATAGGCATGTGAACGAATCTGGTTGTTGTTGTTGGTGCATGTTGTTTAAAGGAATGTCAAGTTAATTGTTTAATTGAATTGTGATAGCTATGATATCTTTTAGGTAAAGTTTCCCATAGTTGGAAGCTACCAATAGATATCTTGTTAACTAAAGAGGGATTAAAGAACTTTTTGTTTATTAATGATAATGGCTGATAGGGTTCTGAGTTACCCTCTTGCTTATAAGGTCGAATTCCTTGAGGTTTGGAGCCATGAGTGCTCATTATGTATGAAGGTTGGATGCCTTGTTAACGGTCCAAGAGCCCATTTGATGTGATGTTTGATTTCCTACTGCTTGTGTTGTGATGGGACCCTTGAGGGGTGTTGTGATACGTGGAGGTAAGGAGGACTTGTGGTTGTGTCAGAGGATGGCAGATAGTGTGGCCAGATGCATCGGTTTATTCATGTGGGTGTCGTGGAGGACACCAAGGATAATGGTATGGGGTGGATGTGTTGGATGAATGTTTGGGGGTTTGATTGAATGTTTATCTACATTACATTTTACCTCATCTTAAGAGAGATGGTCTTGCTTACCCTTCTTCCGAATGAGGTGAAGACATGTGGGGTATGCCACTTGCTTTCCGTGTTTAGCCTCTCGAGGGATAATGGGTCTACGCACTTACTATAGGTGGAAAAGACTCGATGGGTAGTATATCAACTCACCGTGTTGATCCCCCTTATGATTAGTAGTATATAATTCTTTTCTAGAATTCCTGGGAATAGGGGAAATTAATTCTATATTGAAACTATGAATAAATGATGTTAACAATGGGGGTCAAATTCAGTGGAACTTAATGAAGTGGTGGTAATTTTAAAAATGGAAAGTGGACTTTGGGTGTGATGAAAATGATGTTGAATGTGGTTGTGTACATGGTTAATTAACATGTAGATAATTAATTAACATAAAGTGGAATTGATGAAAAAGGTAATGAAGTAACCTAATGAAGTTCTTTAACTGGTTTTGTGCTTATTTGATGCCTATTCTTAGAAATAGTAGCCCGGAGTCTGAGATACATTAGGTGCAGTTGAGGCTAATACTAGGTTATGCCCATAGTTTAGTTGTGAGTTATATATATTCTGTACATTTTGTGTTTCTATATGATACTCCACCCTATTAGTACGGGCAACTGACATCCTGGGGATTCTGAGCCCTGGGGGTGTTATCTCCAACATTCTGATGGGAGGGTGAATGGCTAACTACCCCCTTTGATCGCGCTCTCTTCTCTTGGTAGATACTAGTGCCATTGAAAAAATGGTTAGTTTTCCCCATATATGTGTGTAGATGGATGTAATGGCTTATGGTTATTTCCACACACATATTCCGGATGTAGTATCCAATGGACTACTATAGGTGTAACGTGTATAGGCTGTGATTGCTTGAGGATCTTTACGCGGTTGATGTGCTGTAATGTCTTCAGATACAATACCCGACATATGATACACGTTATACGAGATGTGGTGGCTCTCGGAACCTAGCTGGTTACTTTTGGTTTTGATGATGGTTTGGAGCTTTGCCCAGGTTTCTATGGTCAAGCCTTTGTAGTGCATGTGGTGCATATTGTAGAGCTTAGTCAAAGTTTATATGGGAAAGCCTTTGGAGAGAGATGCACATGACGCATGTCATTGGGGAAAAGCGGAAAACCAGTGGGGAAGTAGTAGCAGGGTACCCTTGATATTCTTTACTATATTCTATGTTCTTGTATGCGTTACTTGGTGAGAGTAGCCATGGTGATGTTGGGAACAAAGTATACCTTCTTAGGGGACGAGTTAGTTTCATTGATGTTCACTAGGCTTTAGCATGCTTTATTTACTTTTTCACGAGAGGATTCGGGGAGGATCCTACTGAGTATAATGTTATAGTCATCCTACGTACATATAAACTGTTTTTCAGGTCACATGGAGCAGGTTGGAGATCAAGCTGGTTACTACTAGCTTGTAGTTGCAGGAGCTATTCAGGCTTGTGGTTGCTGCTGAAATTTCTTTCTTTTGGGTACTTGTAGTTTCCCCTTTCAGTTGTTGTACTTTTTGAATGACATTTCATATATGTACATCGTTTTATTTTATATTTCTGTTGTGAGTTGGAGTTGGTTGGAGTCTATCTTATCTCTCTCTTCCGCATGTGTCCTCTTAGAGGGTAATGCCTTTCATCTGTGTGTTTCTTATACCCTCGGTGCTAGTCGCCATCCCAGGGCCTACTGGAGGGGGGAATTGGGGGAAATTATCTCCCTTCTCAAATTGTCGGTCCAGGAGGGGTACACTTTGTGGGGAGTGGATCGTGACAATTGTATTTGATAGCTTATATGACACGCGACACCAAGTGCGTAAATGAATATAAAATCCTGAGAATTTATAATTTGTTAAATATTTTAAAAAATTAAATATATTTTATATCATACAATGAATGTTAATCCAATTTATCATATATCTCACGTAACAATGACATTCATTGAAACCATGTATTACATGAAAGACCTAATATTACTGAACAACAATATATTTTTAATGTAATATTATTACATATATTAAGTTATAACCTATCTATTAAATTATTGTTGATGAATTATATTAAATATCATATTTAATTATATAGATTTAAAAAAAATTAAATGAATACATTGGTCAAAAATTAATTATAAATGAATATAAACCCCAGTTTACAATAATGTGGATATTTTTATAAAAAATTGATTTTATTCTCACAATGCTGTTTTACCCGAATTAATAAAATTAATTAAAATTTATGAGTGATAATAATGTAATATATACATATATATTATATTCAATAAAATATTTTTCAATATTCAACAAATTGATTTGATAGGTTTCAGATAGCATCAAACCCATTATTACACATACAGACAGATATTTTTATTAAGGAACATTAATCCACTTTTAATGGTAAACCTAATTTAAATCCAATTTTTGTATTTTATAAATTTTTTAGGTATAAATAAAAATTATATATTAAATAGAAACCTAAAAATTATGTTCTATTAATATTTGTATATTTGTTTAAAATATTTAATTTTTTAATGAATTGTGATAAATACAAAATTTTAATTCAAAAATTCTTTTTCATCAAAATTATTTATAATGATAAATTATATATTAAATTGGATTAAAATATCAATTTGATAAAAATTTTATCAATTAATCTAATGTAGGTCATTTTAATCAATTTCACTTTGAAATTGGATATAAAAATGTAGTATGCTTTTGGACATTTTTAACTTACAAACCTACATGGTCATCTTATCTGTGGGATTAAATTTAAATTAATTTTGGCCACAACTATGATTGGAATTTTAAAAAATGGATACCAAATTTTTTAAGATATCACATTACAGTTTTTAATATGTTTAAAATATTATCTGGCAAAAATTAATAGTGAATGTAATACAAAATAAATTATAATGATTGAGTTGTAATTAAGGACAACAAGGTACTAAACCATAAATGTGTGTGTCAACATAACCGATAAATGTTTCCAAAAACATTTTTATTTCCAAATATTGACACTATAATCCATTTTATTCACTTCATTACACTATTAGATCCCCATTCAATGGTAAAAACATTGGTGGAATTCCCTTTTCAAAAATTTATAATACTGTACCTACTGCTCTACTATAAAAGGAACTCAAGCATCCCACGTCCTCAAAAATATCAACCCGCAATGTCTTGACCAAAATCCATCCAAATATATCTTCAATACCCCTCCTCCAATGTATATAACTCAATTTGGTTATAAATCCCTCAAAGGAATCCCTTTCATGGAAACCAAAGAGAGTTACCCAGTTAAGAGGTAGCATCATTGCTAAAGCTCCATAGATTCATTACCATTATCCACCTTTTCAACTATACTAATTCATGGATAGTATAATTACATAGTAACACTCAATATTCTAATATGATTAAATGTTATGTTTTTGACCTAAAAATAAACATAAATCCAACTAAAGGGTAACGAACTTACCCTTTATGTGTACAGTGAACTACCGCCTCACGAAACGAAGTTATTCATTTTTCCTCTACCACCACTCATGGATTCGAATTATTATGGACACCATGTTTATATATTTTATATATGATATTAAAATTTTATTTATTCTAATTTTTTTACTCGTTAATTTATGCAATCTATTTTGTGGAAATATGATATTATCAATTATGGAAGTGTGGAGTATCACATACTCAAAGCAATGTGATTCATTCACACTATACATAGAATGTAAAATGGGTGGTTTTAGTATGACAATGTAACAATAATTACATATATATGATATTGTAAATATGATTTACATATATATAATTTACTTTTATTTTTTTAAATATGGGAATAAATAAAAGTAGTGTTCATATGTATGTATGGCATGCCATCTCCATGATGATTGAATTACATTTCTCATATCCAAAAGTTTTGGATTATTATAAATACATACATACTAACAATATATTATATTTACTTCATATATTAAATTTTATAGATTCTGAAACCATGATCGAAACAAATAATGAAAACCTAAAACATACTCAACAAACTGGGCAATAAACGCCTGAAAAAGTGAAAATAATGAATGATTGTGATCAACTAGGTAATAAGATATTATACAAATTTAATATATGATTTGAAAAATGGGAGTATGTTTTTTTATTAGTTATTGTAATTATTAAAACCATTATACAATAATATAAATTACATTCACCAAAAAAGTAAATGAAAGGTATGGTATTTAAACACATTTTAAATTTTATTCATATTTATTTGATGTTATGTACCTAGATTCTTTTATGAGGTGTAAATACTATCCTTTTATATGTTATATCATTAATATACTTATTCATATGATATTATAAGTTTAATTTAATTTTATTACATCATGTATATTATGATTCAAATGTTTCAATGAGATATGGGATGCTATAGAATGTTTAATGACTATTCCCTTTATGTACATTTTTAATGATTATATTTGCAATATCACTTCATTTTATGATTTTCAACTTTTTATTGAAATAGTCACATTATTCATGTTTAACTAATTTCTTATATATTATGTACATAACACCAATAATTCATATAATATCATTATTTATTCATTATTCATGATATTTTTAGGGTCAATTTGAATTATATAAGAGGATACAAGTTAAAAATTAACACGAGGAAAACAATTTCATGACCTCATTTCTATTCAATGGTTTAATCCCAATATATTTTTGTTCAATATTATATACACATAAATTTCAATCCAAATAAATTATTAAATCACATTATAATAAAACCATTAATTTA
Source organism: Viscum album (assembly GCA_963277665.1). NCBI lineage: Eukaryota > Viridiplantae > Streptophyta > Magnoliopsida > Santalales > Viscaceae > Viscum > Viscum album. Next base: position 1,296,393,600 of record OY728158.1, read on the forward strand.
TTATCCTATAGATATTCATGACCATTTATAATTAAAGGTACAATTTTTTCCGCTCTTTCGTATTGGAAATGTTTTGGAAAACATTTTTAAGAAAACATGACTTCATTTATCCCTTTATTTTGAGAACCAATTATCATTTAAAAAATTATCTAAAATGTTTCTCAAATTTTTTTTTCTAACAGATAGAAATTTATTTACTAATGAAATTTTTGAAATTTTATAATTTTATGAATCATTTCAAAGGAATATTTTTCTCTCTCTGAAAACTTCATTGTTCTAACCTTTTAACATAAATATGAATTTTATTTTTTTATCATGTTACATGTATGTATTTATCATATTTCATTTATTTTAAGCATCCTTTCCATTTTTAAAAGGTTACTTTTAATATAAAATATTTCAGAAGGGATATCCAAATAAAAGGATTTTTAAAATAATTTTCATAATAAAAAGGATATTTTTAACAAGATTTTTTACAATATATTTTATATCTATTCATCAGAAGAAAAACCATATATTTTTACTCCACATGGTTTTTTATTTTTTAACCACGTTATTCTCATAATGGATGGTTTATGAATAATTTTTCTATTTATAGTATTCACATTCAATTTGAAGATTCCTTTGTTTGTCCCCATGAAATATTCAATTTCCAATGATCACTAGAGATTGAATTTCCACTAATTATCCATAACATTTATCATGGATATATTCATTTCCAAATCCATATTCCATTTTTCAAATATTGTTTTCATTGAATTCTTATTGTTTATTTAACTATATATTGATAAATACGTATCTTCTACACCATATGGATATTTTCTGGGGCACATTGTTGAATCAGTTATTTGATATATGAAAAATTATTTCGATAGGTATGACATGGGTGGAGCCTAGTTATTTATAACATCTCCATGAATTGGTAGATTCATGGGATGAATCAGTTGGATATCCACCTTAGATGTGTTCTCTGCCAATATGATAAACTGTCTTGTTAATGGTCGTGATGGTAATAGTTCTTTGTACCTTGGATCCATGGTGTCCAATAAATAACCATATCCCACATTTAGATTCATTTATTATTCATCTGTAGGATTTGGTGTTGATATATCTTGGGGTGAATTCCATTTTCAGTTTATCGAATTAGTTGAATGTATTTCAATTTCTTACAATTCCATAATGATTTTTATAAATCATTTTATTTTAATTGAATGTGATTAATGTTCTTAATTTTCATATTGTGGATCATTTACTTATTAGTTTATTTATTATATGGACTTTTTGTTCATGTATTTATCATGTCATAATTTTTATTGTCATTGATTTATAATTACTTCCTCTATATTTATCTTTATTGAGATTTTGAGCTCACACTTATTTTGTTTTCCTTACAAAACAATCAATATAGAATACTAATAAAGATATGTATGTTTATGTGACATAGAATAATGTAATAATTGAATGAATAAATTATATTTTAAGTATATTATTCATCGGCTAATGAAATACTCTTGTATATATACAGTTTACGAGGACTACTATAATGATCATTCATTGGGGATTTTATTCCTTATAGTAGTGTTAATGTAATGGAAGTAGACACCAACTCTAGGATGTTTGGGTTCGTGTCACTGCAGTTTGTATCAAAGGAAGTATAGTAGAAACCATTATAAGTAGATTTTGAAATAAATATATAAATGAACATAACTATAAGGTTGAATTTGTGGAAAATTATAGAAGAAAACCATAGAATTTTTGTAATGTATAAATTATGTGGGTCTTCCTAGTGATACATCCCTATTTTGATAGTATATATGGATGTTGTTCTGGAACAGATTTACCTAGGAGTAATAACTCCGACAAGGTGTGTTAGGCCTAACTCATCATAAATTGGAACACAATAATGGGCCTTACTATGCACCATGTTTTACACTAATAGGGGATATGCTTTGGATAAATCACATTTTCATTACGATACAAATTAAATGATTATAATATATGATAAAAAATATTATCCAATGTTATTCATAAAGAGTCTTTTATAGAAAATAATGTGTCAATATTTGAAGATCCTAAATATTATTAAATGAATTTTCAATTACAATAATTAATGCACGCACTATGGTTTTCGGTTGTAGTAAATTCTCTACTTTATAATATAAAATCAGGAACAAGGAAAGAATTATGTTGAAATATATTGATGATAAATTTATGTATTAGGGTTTTATGAAAAACAATAGTCTATTTAATGAATAAATTTTTATGATGTGCATAATATTTATTTTAGAAATTAAGTTAATATGGTTTCAGAAAAGGAAAACTAGTACGTCGGGTGACAATCCTAAAAGTATAACAATGCAGTGGGTCATGAACCCCGGACAAAATGATGATAAGGATTTAATTCCAATGATTAACCTATGAAATATGTTGTTTATTATTTCATTTTTATTCAATCAATTTTTTGATTAAATATTATTGTTGAACTAGTAGTGTTAAATTTTATGGTTAGATATTATGGTATAAACCAAGTTGACATTGGATAATTGTTTGGAAAAAATAGTTAGACTTGTTAATCTTTAATGAACCTAATGATCTATTAAAATAAAATTTTAGTGCTTGAGGCATCAAAGTTATTTTTTTTTGTATTCACATCATATAATAAATGTATGATTTAGAATTTGTTCGAAGAACTATGAGATTTTATAATTCTTTATATAACGATATAAAATTTCACATAATTAAATTTACATATATTCTTAGGTATTATATGAATTTCTGAAGATTATGAAATATCACATTAAAAATGTTCTCCTAACACCATAATTTGTGTATAACTGATGGTCTTATAAATCATTATAGATTTATGGATTTGAGGCCCTTAAACTTACATCCATAATTTACTTTTTTTAATATATGTTCTCTGACATATCATATAAATATTTACTCTTTTGATCATGTATGTATATCCGTATTCCAATATTTTTATCCTACATAGATACATGGTTATATGTAATTCCATGTGAACATTTTGTAACCTATTATCTCTTTTCTATAGGATTTCGTACAAATGCTTCTCATGATGTGGGATTTAAAACATTGTAAATATCAAAAAATTGATCACTAATATCATGTATCTATTGAAAGGGGATGTTTTATTTAAGTTGGGGGTAATGTATCACCCTAAAATCCTAAATTAGGAAAATTGCATTTGATTTTATGTATAAAATGCCACACTAACCGAATAATAGAATACAATATCCAGAGAAGTTGTAACAAATTAAATATTTAAAATAAATTAAATATATATTATAGATTATAATAAAAAATTTCATGTGTTAAAATACATCACATGTAACACCATGTATCTTAAAAATATTATATTACGCAGGAGACTATGTTTTACTGTACAACAATATTTTTTTAATGTATTATTATTTTTTATTATTATATATAACATAGACATTAAATTAGATGTTATGAATAGCATTACATAAAATATGAAAAAAATATCATTTACAAAAATATAATAATATTACATTGGTTATCATATAAATTGAAATGTATATAAAAACCAATTGAATATAATGGGAAAATTTCTATCGAAAAGACATTTTATTAACACAATGATGTGTTCCCCTATGTAATTAAATTATATAAAATCAGTTAGCGACATTAATTTAGTTTATATTATACATTAAATTAAAAAAATTATATTTTTTTAATAGAGTTTTAAGGTATAATATAAGAACAAACTAAATAATACCCATAATACATATATTTTTATTAAGGAAATGGCAAGGCCATTTAATGGGGACCATTTTTTAAAATGAATTTTTCAAACATTAAATTATTTTATGCATAAAAATAAAATTTTAATTTTAATTTTAAACAATAAAATTCGGCAATGGTGAATTTTTTATATTTTTTGGAAATATTTCATTTTGAAGTGAATAGTGAAAAATATTGTATTTTAAATTAAAATATCTTTTTAATATTTTTATCTTATTAGGGTAAATTATATTTTAGACTAATGTTAAAATATAATTAGGTAAATTTTTTCATTTATTCCAATAAATGTCATTATAATCAATTTCACATTGAAATATCATATTAAATCTTAGTAATCATCAAGACGTTTTACCTTAAAACCCATCATTATTGTCTCGTCTATGAGAATATATTTAAATTAATTTCATGCAATTTTTTATTAATGTTTCTAAAAATGGATTCCATATTTGTATGAAACATGATTTATAATGTCTAATGATGTAAAAATATTTTCTGACCAAAATTTGTAGTGAATGTAATTATAATTATATCCAATGATTAAGTGAAAATTAAGTTTTAATGGGACTAAACATTAATATCAAATAACAAAATGTCTTAAACACATGTACAAAATACATTTTATGGTGATATATAGACCCTATAATACCTAGTCTAAAAATGTTTCTAAATTTGGATCTACCTAAAATAGGAAAAACATTGGTGTAATTCCCTTTTTCAAAATATAAAGAGTACCACTCCTCCTCCACTATAAAATGGAACCAAAGCCTCCCAATTTGTCACCCAAATCAAGATATATTTTCTCCACCATGATCAGACCATTAAATATCCTCCTAAACCCTATCCTAAATTTATATGTCTCACCATGGTTATAAATTCATCCTTGGAATCCCTTCATTTCAAACAATTAGGAGATACCTGATTAAGAGGTAACATCATTCCCCAAGAGCATTAGTTAAATTTTCATGATCCAGAGATTCAATTCTCCATATTCGATGTTTATCTAATAAATAAAAAATCCTCAATTTACCTATATGTCATTATGTTATGGCTTCTACCTACATATTCACACAAAGTCATCTAATGGGTTATGGACATACCGTTTTTGTGTATCGCAAACAACCACCACACCGGAAAAAGATTTTCATTTTTCATTTAGCAACTCTCAGGGTTGAAAATTACGATGGAAAAACTATTAATATGTGTAATATATTTTATTTATAATATATTTATACTTTAATGATTATTTTATAACACATACCTGTATACACTTAGTTTTTTGGGAATAAAATTACATTGTTTGTGGAAGTATGGACTACAGACTGGTCAACGCGGTTGATTTTTTTCACACTGTACATTGAATTTATAAAGGTAAATGGAATAATAATATATACCATATTTGTAAATTACATGATACTAGAAATATAATATAAATATATATCATCTAAATATTAATATTTTATAATGGAAAAAAATAATGCAGCGTTCATAAATATGTATGGCCTACTATCATCATGAAGGGTAAATTTCATTTTATTTATAAAAATATTAATCGCTATTATAAGTACCTATATAATGAATATATATTATTTTTAAATAATTTACTACATTCTATGAAAGATAAACCATTATAGAGACACGAAATAACATGTTAAATCACACTCAATAATGTTGGCAATTAACACCAAAAATAATGAAAATAATTAATTATTATTATCTAATTTTTAATAAGATATTATAAGTGATTAATATATGATAAAATATGTAGGATTATTTTTCTTTAATTAGTTAGTCACATTTTAAAACAATTATACATGACACTAAAGTTTGTTCACTAAGAAAGGAAACTCAATGTTTGACATTTTTTCTCAATTAACATTCCTATGATACATATTACTTATTATGAACCTTGTTTCATTTATAAGGTTTATATACTACCCTTTGAAAATTTATATTTGAATATCCTGAATAACATGGTATTATAGGTTTAATTTAATATTATTATTTCATGGATATTATGATTAAAAATTTTCAATGTTCTATGGGACACTTCGGAATGTTTAAATATGATTCTACTCACGTACATTTTTAATTATTATCTTTGCAATATCACTTCCATTTGTGATTGTTAACTTTATCATGGCAAAATAACATTATTATTTTGTAGCTAATTTCTTATATACGGTGTCCATACTACCAATTTGTCATATAATATCATTAGTTATTCATTCATTATGATATTTTGGGTCTAAAATTTAATTATCTAACAGGGTTAGAGTTTAAAGTTCCCTAGTGGAATGGAATTTCATAACCCAACTTCTTTTAATTGGGTTATATTAAATCCCCATTATCATGAAATAGTCTATGATTATGTGTATAAATACTTTTGAAAATAATTTTATGTAATTTCATATCTCTTATGTGAATTTATAGTTGATATAGATAATCTATTCAACGATTTATTCTCATTTCAATGTTATCGTCTTTTCAAGGGTTTACATAACAATATCATTTCTTCCTATATTATTTACACATGAATTTACATCCAAATAAATAGTGTGGTTATTTTCTAATATACCCATTTATTGTCTTCTTCTTTAGTTATTCATGGTCGTTTCCAAGTAATAGTAACATCTTTCTCTCTCTATTCAACTTAAATTGTTTTCAATTTTTTTTAAACCCACATTATTTATCTCTATAATCATAGATACATTTTACTATAAAACCCAAGTTTTAAAAAAAGGACTTAAAAATTATTTCAACCCTTCCAAAAGTTTTTATTTATTAAATGTTAACCATTTTTTTCTTTTACTAATTTTTAATAGAATATTCATATATCAATCATAAAAATGAATTTTTTTAACATTTTACCATTCAATATGTATGTTTTTTACATCGTATGGCATGAATAGATTTATCCCTTATTTTTTTAATCGTCCATTTCATCTTTAAAAGATAACATTTTAAATAAAATGTTTCCAAAAGTGATTTTCAAAAAATTATATTTTTAAAATATTATTCAAAATAAAAAAGATGTTTTCTTATAGAATGATTTTAAATATAATTTTTTTATATTCCTCATAAACAAAAACCCTATAATTTTTTTCTAATTTATTGATTTTGTATTGAAACTATAATTATTTAGCATCTGGATGGTTTATTATTAATTTATCCAAGGATACTATTGAAATTCAATTATATGATTTATTTTTTATACACATAAAATATTCAATTTACTAGTATCATTGAACACAGACATTTCCCAAATTATTCTTATCATTAATTAAGTATATATTTATTTCCTAAACTATATAACATTTTTAATAAATTGTTTATTTTTAATGTTATTTGATTATTTGGTGAAATATTGATAAATTCGTATCTTTTACTCCTTATAAATTATTGATAAGGAATATTTTTAAATTTTTTTTTAGATATATGAAAAAATGTTTGGATAGTTATGAAATTAGTGGGGTACCATTGTAGATAGCCCACTGGTGCATGAATAGTCTCATGGGACGATTCAGTTGGCAAGTATCCTCATATGTAGTTTTACACAATATTCTAAACTATATTGTCAATGATCTTGATAGTAATGGTACCATGTACCTATGAAATATGGGATACTATAATTATGTATTTTCCTTATTTAGTTTCTTTTATATTTCAAAAATGATAATTTGGTCGACATTTCTATTGATATATTTATTTTTTTTTTCATCGATTAAAGGATACATGTTTAAGTTTCTTTCCATTCAATAGTGATTTTTCCTTAATTTTTTTTTAATTTAATGGGTTTCGCAATATTATCTTGTTGTATTTTTTATTCACTACATTATCAGTTAGTGAGTTACATTGTAGGTGTGTTAATTTAATTATAATTTTATACTTATTATTCTCATTGATTCATTACTACATCACTTATACATTAATCATACTAAAAATTTGACCTCTGCCTTTTTTATTTCCTTTCATTAGTAATTGAAAAACTAAGAAAAGAATGATATAGAAGGATATTCTAGATGGAATAAACTATTTATAGAAATGAAAAAATGTTTTTATGTTAGTGTATAAATTTTTTTAATACAATACTAGTCATTTACGAATATGGTTGACTTGGACATCTAAATTGATTGGTCCTTCAGGAAATTATTCCCTGTAATCATTGAAATGTAATGGTACTATACATTAGCTCAATAATTTTTTGTGTTGGGTATCAATAAATTTAATAGAGGTTCTTATTTAAATAGATTTATGTATACAATTTCATGGATATAATTAAGGGTGTTATAATTTATCCACCTATACCTCCATTTATATGTTCTCTTGATATCTACATTATATATTGGATTTACATCGATGTTTTCTTGGTATCCCTCTAATAATGTTCATATTTGGGTCAATAAAAGGGAACATGATGAATTCCCTCACAAACTAGAGGCCAAAAAATAACATTAAAACAAATTTTGGATAATTATTCATAAATCTCATCCCATAGATTCAACCTCATAAAAAAGAATAACATATTGGGAAGTTCCTCTAATATGTGAGAAAAAGAAGAGATTTTTCCTATATAGATTCCTTTCATAGATTCTTCTCTTTCCTTCACTAAATCCTTTGACGGTAAATATAATGAATACACTCTTGAAATTGAATTGAATTATAAGAACCTATGGGTAATATTTAATACTTCCCAAATACTACTCACATTTTGGAAATCAGTTACTCTATATTTTCTCATCATATATATTCTTAATGAGAGTCATATAGTGTGTATCTATCCAAATAAATTTTTAACGTTAAAAAAATTCATAATCTATAATATTTTCTATTTAGGTTCGACTAAGAACTGTCAGTATCATACATAGTAGTGCAAATAGGCTTACCCTAATATGATTTTAGAGGATTTATATCTTATCTTATATGAGTATTTCTCAATGTTCATTCAAAATTACAATGTATGAATCATATTTCACCTCTTGATTGATTATGAGGCATACACCCATGCACAAATCAGAGTCTTTGGTGGGGAACCCAAATCACATTGTAGAAAAATATTATATAATATTAAATGAGAATTATTTATATATAATTATATTTCACACTAAAATAACAAAAAATTAGTTTATACAGAAACATGGATACCTAAAAAATAGGTTCATAAAATATCTACATCATTTATAACTTTGTTCTTAATAATGATAAACCTTCTTTGAAATTTCATAAATTTAACCATTTCACAAATTTAGAGAAAATGAAACAAATCTAACGTGTAATCTCATATGATTTTTATGGGTAACTAAGAGATATATCAATTATCATTTAATCATACAATAAGAATTGTTCTATGAGAAAATGAACTTAACAATTGAAAATCATATAAAATATTTTCTAAATTATAATAACGAGTAAAGGTATACTAAAATCTAGTTCAAAATAAAGGAACCAAAAATTAATCAAATAACATTAACCATTATAGGATAATATTGAAAAAACATAATGAAATTAAAGTGAAAAATAATATCTAGAAAAATCATAGTATTTGATATCATAATTCTTGGATAACCACCATGGAATTAACCATATGTTATGTTTGGGCTAACCAACAATTTAATTCTTCGATCATGTGATCACCTATTATGTACCATATTATTGATCTTTGGATAACCACCCATATAACATTTCAACTTAAAAAAATTAATCTTTACCCAATTCATTTGTGGTCTATACTGGATCCACCCATCAACTCAAAATAACTCCATCACATGTCATCTTACTGACTATGGTGGAAGTCATGTTCTGGTAAAACATATTCATTCGTGGAAAACCACCATAGGGGATGTAATTTTATTATCGGTGAGTTTAAGAACTCTTTTCCATGGTGTAACTTATGGATACAGTCATGGTATATGTCTTCAAAGAATTCGAAAGCTTGAAACCACTACCATATTCCTCATATAAATCACATTTCAAAGGGGAAATTATTTCCTTATAAATTATAGGATATGAAATATGGTTTAATTAGTTTTGTAAAAAATATTAATCATTTGATCCTATATTTTTAAATATTTATTTGATATTTATTAATTATAGTTTATTTTTTGGGTATTTTAAGAGATGGCATGAAATGAATGTAATTACAGAATCTATGGCCTTATGAGATTCATTCTAAATGAACCTACCAAGTTGAATACCATAAATTATCATACCCTATGAGATACATTTCATTTTATGTTAAACCAGGCATGTCGAAAATTAATGTGTGAGAGCTATCATATCATGTTCGTAATGATATTATAAATAAAAATTAGTTCTATGAATAATCATAGATCTGACATTTCATTTTGACATATATAGATAATGGAACCCCCTCAATGAATAGTTCATGGATCTTTAATAGATTGGTGATAGATCTAGTGAGTTGGGGGATATTCATTAATAAATATCAAATCATACAACATTGGATGATTGTGAGAGGTATGTTAATGTATATCAAATACCATTCCTTTTTTATTTCTTGATTCAAACTCTATAACCATTATATTTCATTCATGGAAGCAGTTCTTGATGTTATTTGTGTTAAATATGGTTTTGGTTAGTGAACAAAAATTGTTGAGGTTAAAATAGATTTCATTAACAGTAATGATGACAATGATAAAGGTATACAAAGGGTACTCCGAGAATGAGACATTTAAGCAGTGATGGCATAACCCAATGGGGTTAATGATGCTTCCCCCACCACTGAAAGTAAGCGTAAGGGGGGAGGATTCCCGACTTCCTCATAATGGATGAAGATTTGAATTCACTCTCTTCACCGATCCTACTACGATTTCGAGATTTCTTGTTATCAATATAGACTTGAAGGTCCCTGGTATTTGAGAAGGCGACTCCATGATTCCATTTTAATCTAGATAGTTTATGGAGGCGAAACATTTACTGCATCTAACATAGGTTTCCTGATTTAGGGACAAAAAACTTTCACTGGATGAATTTGATATGTTTTTCTTCGATCATTCGGGTTTTAAAGAACAATCGGTTGTCGGTCAACTAGATAAAAGGAATTTGAAGGTGTCATGTTCTTCATTTGAGGCCCTCGTGCATGCTCTATCGTGTGCACCCATAAAATGTGGTGGATGTGGATTCTTTTCTATTTTAGTGAAGCAACTATTTATACCTGAATCATGATTCTCCAACAGTTCTGGTTTGGGTAATTCTTCCTCAACTTCCTCTAAATTTCAGACACTCAAGAGTCTAGGTATGTTAGGAAGTATAGTGGGTCAATTTCTCTATTTGGATTCACGTACTACTTCTGTGTGTCATCTGATAAACCAAAGAATCTGTGAGAATGTGTATGTTTTATGGTCGTGTGGTGAATTTGTGTGGATTGAAGCCGGAAGGGTGGTAGGGTGTAAACAACCAGTGTTCTTTGATCATTTGGTGGAGTTTTTCTCTTACTTCAGTAGAATGGGTCACTCGAGCACTGTATCCAGACAGGGTGACCATAAGGGGAAGGGGAAAATGTAGGCGAGGAATGGGAAGAATGCTATTTATACAAATCTCACTGCTGGAATGGTAGTGCAAAATAGACCTTTGAAAAAACAAGTTGAGGAACCCTCTAAGTTGGGGATTTTTGTTGGGCTTATAGAGGATATGAGAGACCAGGACCAAGTAAATTAAATGAGGATTGATGAAAACACTTTATAGTCATCCCAATATGAAGGTATGTGTTTAGATGGTGAGTAAATTTAGGGGTGTCTGGAAGGGTTAGAAACGGAACATCAAATAAAAAATAGTATTTCAGGGGTCCACAATCCAACAATGGGAAAGGCATAAATTCAAAATGGGGTTCAAAGATAAAACCCCTTTGAGTGATTAGACACCAACGAGCTTGTCCATGATACTCTCTATTATGTAGATAGAGGAATTATAGAAGGTGTGGAGTTTGAGGAGGATCCTATGGCTCGTGAGGAGGGGAAAACCCGTAGGAAGACGAATGGTAAAGGACACAAGGACTAATCACATTTACCAAAACCGATGGAAATAAAATCAAGTGAAAAATAGAATACATATGAGAAGGATATTTCTTCGGACCTCATGATTATTATGCAGAGGAATCCCCATGTTATAGTTCTATAAAATAACAACAATGAAAACTCTACTGAAACAGAAAAGGAATCTAAATAACCTATCCTCCACTCTAAGCAGGATATGGTGGAGGAATTTCTTCATGTCAACTTCCCATAACTAGAGGTGGAGATATAGGGAATACCAATTCTATTGGAGTTCAACATTGATTAGGAGAATTGGATCAAAAAACAATATATGATTCTAATGGAAGGCTACAATGTTGGTAATGTCAGCAAAGTATATGTTATTTGAACCTCAGAGAAAAATGGCGACTCATTTTGAAGTTTATATTGGCAATGATCCTGCTTCTAAGGTATGTCTTATGAAATAGAATCTTTATATTGAGGAACATACTAATTAAATTAGGCTTTTCATTGACGTATTTCTTTTCTCCTATGAGGGTTCACCTTCAGATTGACTTCGACTACTTTCTCAATTTTCATAAATAGTGATTTTATAATAAAAAGTTAATTTTATGTTAGTCAGTCACTAATAAACATGAGGTTATAATATCCTCTCCATATACTGTTTTTATGTGGTTTCAATCATGATTCATATTTTTTTTAATTATCTTCTTATAGAATACATTATTTTTGCAGATACTGTCTGAGATTACAAGATGTTATACCGAAATTTGAGTTTTATCAAATGTGTTAGGGTTTTGGAAACAATTTATCAGTCTGGATATTCTATTTAGAAAATTTCTATTTGATTACATTATTTCCATGTGATGTGTTTGGTATATTGTGTATTGATTTTTTGTACATAATTCTTATGTGATAGATGGAGACTTGGAGGCTCAGTTGTGAAGGATGGGGATTTTCTTCATAAGATGAATAAGAACTGATGATATAAATTAAATGGTTGATGGGTCGTGATATAAATATGTATTGACATAGGGGCATGATGGTATTATGTGATTTTTAGCCTAGAAACTCCAATAGGTTTCATTCTCATACAATATTTGAGTTACTGGGAACATTATTTCCAACTATAGGTGTTCTATTGGACATTACCAGTAACATAATAAAAAATTCATTGTTTGAGAGGATGAGATGTGAAGAACATCACAAACAATTAGGAAAATTATTTCATACTAAAAAATATATTATATATTTATTGAATATCAATGAATAACTAAAAAATTATTATACGGTATTGGTTACCACAATTCCAATGATATGATCAAGACCATGTTTTTAATGAGAACATCATGTGGTCACCCAAAATTCCCTTATTACTTTTATAATTATTAGTTTTAAAGATATGTATTTGGGATCTATAGATTTTATTTTTTTTTCCAAATTTATGGTTTTGTTTTGTATATTGGATTTATTCATAAATAATAATCATAATGATCTGATTAAAATAAGAATTATAAACCATATACTCTAATTAAATGAGTAAAGAGTAAATGATGTTGGGTTCATAGATCAACTATGCATCCAATATATCCTACTGTCATACTAGGAAAAATATATTTTTCATTAATAATATATAATTAGTGGTATATCAAACATATTTTTATGAAATAGGTTATTAATATACAACATTCCGTGCAATACTAATAGAGGTGTCCAATATATCCTTCTAATGATAGGAATCATATCCATATATACTGATAAAATGGTTTGGGATTACACCCTAATAATCGAGCCACATGATGATGGAACATTAATCATGATTATTTTTTGATCATCACTAGTCTCTAATCCCACATGAATCTCTCTCAATATTAGAAATAAGATGATGTATAAGATCATTTACCACACATGATAGTTTACCATGTGATTAGATGTTTTTTTGGTTTTACACCATATAATATTCCCATGATTTTTAAACCTTGGAGAGGATCTCGACTCATGGTAATTTTAGAGGGTTCATGGGGGCTTAATCCTATGAGGATATTTCTTGAGAAATGGGTTGGGGTGATATCCAATCTGGGTGATATGAATGATTGTTTTGGGGTAAAAATAAAGACGATTCTCAGGTTTTTAGATCAATGTAGAGGATCTCAAATCCTTGTTATTTATGGATTTCTATGGGTCTTAAAATTAATAGGATTCCTGTGATTCTGGTACCATGAGCTGGATCTTGAATCATGGTTATTTCTAGTTTTTTTGGGGGATTACACCCATGTGGAATATAATGTTTATGTAATGATTGGAATGATCTCAAAAAATTCATATAGAGTTTTTCTTGTTTTTACACCTAAGGGGATGACCATTATTATGGATCCATGAAAATGATCCTGACCCATTGAGATTAATGGATCTAGTTCGGGATTACAGTTAAGAGGATTCCCATGTTTCTTTAACTAATTAAGAGGGTCCATAATCATTCTTTTGGAGGGTTGGTTAGGGATTATCACCAAATAGGATATCTATGTTTATTGAATAATGACAAGGATCTCAACTCATTGTGATTTGGGGTTTGGTTGGGGATTACACCTATGAGGATTCCCATGTTTTTGAAACAATGATGTGGATATTGAATAATTGATATTGGGAGGTTTGGTTGGGTCTTTCACCTATGAGGATTACTATTTTTTATAAAAATGAGTAGGATATTGACTCATCCTGATTTAGGGGTAGGGTTAGGTCTTAAAATTATTAATATTACCATGTTTTTGGAAACATGTGGAGGATCACAACTCATTTTGATTTGATGGTTTGGTTTTGGGTTACACATAGAAGTAATAACTTGTTTCTATAACCATGATTGGGATATCAACTAAGGGTTATTTTTTGGTTTGGATGGGGCTTACACCCAAGAAGAAACCATTTTTTAATTAACAATGAGTATTATAATTAATCATAGTTATTTATTGGTTTGGTTTGAACAAACTCCAAGGAGGATACCCATAGTTTAAAAGTTTGAGGAGGATATTTACTCATTTCTATTGTTATGATTGGTTGGGGATTACAACTAGGATGATTCCTAGTTTTCTAGAATAATAAGTAGGATCTCAACTCATAGTGATTTTTTGGGGTTTGGTTGGGGAATTCACATTGAGTGATTCCCTTTTTTTGGAACCATGAGGAGGATATTTATACATTTTTTTATAGGATTTGTGATGGAATAGAACTTGAAGGGTTCCCTTGATTATAGAAACATTAAGAGTATCTTTACTCATTAGGATTTAGTGATTTGTTTGGGGCATACACATATGAGGATTAAAATGTTACTAGATCCATGAATATGATCTAGAATCATGGTGATTTTGAGGTTTTCATTGGGGATTGAACATAATATGATGCCCTTGATTTTGGAATCTTTATGAGGTTCTCAACTCATGGTGATTCAGAGGTTTGGTTGGTGTTGATAGTAAGGAGGATTCCCATTTTAATGGTACCACAAATTTTATCTTGACTCATTGTTATAAAGTTGTTTTGTTGGGGATTACACCGAGAAGTATTTCTATGTTTCTGGAAACATGAATTGGATCTCAACTCATGTTGATGTGGGGGGGGGTTAGTGGTATCATGTAGGAGGATTCTCATTTTTTCGGAACCATGAGGAAGATCATGAGTCACGGTGATCAAGGGGTTTAGTCTGGTCTTATACCTAGGAAGATTCCCATTATTATGGAACTATGAATATTATCAATTATATTTTTGATTTGGAGGATGGGTTGGGGCTCAAACCATGGAATACTCTAAAAT
Source organism: Viscum album (assembly GCA_963277665.1). Lineage (NCBI taxonomy): Eukaryota > Viridiplantae > Streptophyta > Magnoliopsida > Santalales > Viscaceae > Viscum > Viscum album. The sequence continues at coordinate 1,296,409,178 of OY728158.1, forward strand.
TTATATAACTAGTATGACTATGTAAACTCATTGAAATTTGGAATCATATTTTGTTTCGAATGTGATGCAACCCCAAATAGTTTCGAACACCCAAAAATTTCATGGTTTTACTATCCATATATTCCTCGTGGTCAGTTTTGGTCACCGAATTTGGGGAAAATGGGAAAACGTATACCCATGTAAAGTTTTACCAAGATGGGGCTCACCAATGTAGTTCACATAGATGAGGCTCACCCATTTGGTTCACCTATATGGGGATATACCCAAGTGGTTCCACTAGGTGGGGGCTCAGAAAAACTATTTTCCAATGTGGTGGATCACCAAAGTGGAAGCATTTGTGAGTCGCATCCACATAGAGGGATATATATAATAGTTTTCCTATGTAGGGTAGTAAATACTATGGATGAATCTTGGTAATGAGATCCATCATTTGTCTTCATCATCTGGGAGTTCATCTTTCCTAAAAAGTAGAGGTAGAGTGTACGTTTTTTAAACCACCTTGTATTCCTTGGTTAAGGAGTTGCATGAAGGATCTACATTAGTGTCTTGAGTGAGGGATTCATGTGATTTTATTGTGTAGAAACATGAATTCCTTTATAATATTTTCACAATTTTCTATAGCCATAACATTTGTTTTGGGAGTCCTGTTTGTATCTACAAACACTTTAATAGATACATGAAAAGAAATATTTTCTACAATATAGTATTTTTTTCATCCTATATTGGTTATTAATGAAGATAAAAGTTCCTAGAGGAACCTAAAATGGATTCAAGGATGAAACACATTTTTATCGTTGATGTTTGAAATCTCTGACCCACATCAATGGGGGGAGTTTCTCGACTCCATGCCACTAGATTAGAGAACATTTCTAAACAATACCCATCCTTTGGTATATTAGAATTCATTCCAAACTAGGAAAAAAAATCTTATATTTCATATGGAGTAATGATACATTTCTACTCAAATGATACATTTTTTTGTAAGTGATAATTATTTCATTGGATTTGAGAAAAAAATTTAGTTATGAATTTGTAGATAATAATTGTGAGGTGAACCAAAATTAAATATTTATGAGTAACAGTCTTTAGTGATTTCACCCAGATCATACTGTCACAATATTATATCCATATGGACATACCTCAGAATATTTTGGGATACAAGAAACTTTTGGATTAATCAGTTAGAGAGATGGGGTACAACGTCTACGTACGAGGATCAATATTTTTGTGGTTGTTAGAGGGTACATGTCATGAAATTAGAGTCAATTATATTTCATCAATTTTTTATGACTACCTTTCTTGAAAGGTTTAGTCGTTGGTTTGGATGGGTGTTCTAGTGGCATTGTCATGAAACTCCTACTCAGTATATGGTTTATTTTTTTTCATGTGTATTTATTTGTAATCATTAAAAACACTATTATTCTTGTCCAGTCATGTAAAGGATGAACTTATGTGTACTACTAGGCTATTACTCACACAGTTTAGTGGAGTCAAGAAGAGATTAAATGATTCATGGTCATAGATATAAAAAATTATAATTCACTATTGATAGGGAGCTATAAGAAATTACTTGGTGTTTAAAGGTGGTAATGGGATGAACTTTATAGGGATTCCTTAGGGTATGATCTACTTATATGTCTTATGTAAAACCTAGTTTGACCTACAACTTTAGATACCTTGTTTAATTATTATATGTTACATGAGATACATTCCATTTCATTATTATAGTATCTATTATTTATCCCACTATTTTATCATAGGTTATAAATTTCTTTAGTGATACAAAGGGTATAGTCTCTCCAACAATGCTTTTAATAACCTTACTTCTAGTCAGTAACCAATTGTGTATAGGGATACATAACTGAGGAATGTTGCACTATCGGTCAGATTCATAGATCTGTGTTTAAAAATTTCGAAGTTGTATTAAAGGACATGTCCATTTAGTTCATTCCCATGAGGATTATAGTATAAAAGAGTTATGGTATATAGACCTCATATATGGGAATTATCATTTTCCTTGTCTGCTCATGTTTAATGGAAATACAAGTTTTTGTTATTGGATTTAACATTATAGTTTAATTAGATTTGGGTTCCCGCATGAATCATGTGTTAGAATGTAGGATAAAATAATATATTTATACATTTTCAGTGTTATTTTATAATTAGTTAATGGAATAAATTGATATTTTCAGTCATATATTAATATATTTTTCTTCCCTAATATTGTGATATATATGATGCCATTAAATAATTGGACACGATCATTCTATTATATAATATATATATATATATATATTACAATGAATAACATAGAGTTGTGGGGGACTATGCATGAGTCTTGGGTAAACTAGGAGGTTTATACTTTATGTGGGTGTCTCCAAATGTACTTTTTCCAATAGAAACCCTCTATGTGCGCCTTACAACTTATTAAGTAAGATTTTAATTGATCAATAAATATTTTTTTGGTATTGTAAAATAATGATTCCTTGAACATTATTAAATGAGACACTTTCTTGATTATGCCAGAATGATATTGCAATGGATGATGTTCATGTTCTACCACTTGTCACATAATAGAATTATCTTCCAGCTGATATAGTTGTTCTATAAGTAGAAACACATTATCCAAGATTATAACAAAGTGATCAATTACATTGTATTAAATTCGGGAAAATTGTTTATTATTCTACTGTTTTATGGCTCACATAGACACAAAACATTGAAACCACTAGAGTCCCAGAAGATGCTGAGGAATAAATGACATCAACGATGAAATCATCAATTTAGTTCATAATCTAAAAGATAAATTTTTAAAATTGGACTAATTTATTCTATATGGAACACCATGGATGTCCTGGGGCTTTATTAATCCTTATATGGGACATGGAATTCTTACATTACAGAAGTTAATTGCCATTTTATTCAAGGAGTTGTTTTTATGCATAATGAAGATTCACTATGGTCTAGAGTTCATAGAGATTTACATGTAATTGAGTATAGAGGCTTCTTAACAAACATTATTAATAGAATTCATATACATTACTCCTCTATTATATGGGATTGAGGTTTTTAATTCCATGATGTTTGATATCAGCCTATAACTATAGATGATTTTTTAGGTCGCCAGATTCTACCAGAGGATATATAGAGAGGTTCTTCAAAAGGCCCAGACGATAAGGAATAGTCTATAGGAGGACAACATGTTATGTATTATTTATTCATTTAGTAGACCGAATGCTGATAAATTCTATTGTAGGATTTGTGGGGTATATGATTATCATAACAATGGAAACATATATTAATAATCGATTTGATTATTTTCTAATCCTTATATGTGTGAATTTAGTTCTAAGCGTTTTAGCCATTAAAAAATTGGGAATTATTAAGAATATTTTCCCCATTCAATGATCAAGTTTCATTACTATTGAAATATTGGGAATGTACATAGATATTCTCAAATACATCATGAAAGAGGTCTTATGGGGTTTTAATTTAGAGAACTTAATCAATCTATTAGACTATTTGAGGTATTACACATCAAGCATGGTCCTCTAAAATTATTGGAAAACAAGAAATTCATACATATCAAGGATATGGTCATCATGTATATATAGACCATGTGTATGACATGGAAAATGTTTTGAATTCATTATGAGAGGGAAAATTGGTATGCATTTAATCTCCACGACTCTTTATACCAAAGTTTTTGATAATAGTGTATCACAATCATTTTTATCTACTCCATTAATCATTTGACTTAATAAATTTGTCATGTTATATTCTGAGTTGTTGACTCTTGATACACCCATTTGGTATAATTTCTTCCCTATTTAGATATGTTTTCGATTACCTCTATTAGTTTTCATCTACATCAGTCTATGAGTTTTCATGATCCTTGAGATGAATATCTTTTCTTTGATGTTCGTCGTGGAAGGGATGGAAACCTATCAGTCCTAAATTGGAATCCATAGCATATGTGCATCCATTAATTTGCCAATTTGTGAGAAGGATGTGAATAATTGTGAATGGGATAATTAAGCAATAATAATGGTACCATACATAATTTCTGTCATATCTATTAAGATAGAGTATCATACCAAGATATTTTGTTATAGAAAATAATATAATCATCATTTCTACACATGTTTTACATATAACTAATTACAATATTATATTTATTTATAGGAATGATTCTCTATGATGAAAATAATGTTTAATACAAGCTCATTCCAAATGTCTAAACTATATTTATTCCACCATTTTAATATAATTGAATAAGTTAATGAAACACAAGGTATAACTTGAGAACTTAGAGAGAATTTGTTTTATCATACTGATAAAATATATTTGGGTACATCAATGTTTTTCACAATGAAGTAAGGCTGAAAACTTTAGTTGTGTGAATTCTATTGGGTTTTAAACCATGAGACATTGATAAATTCATACCCCTAATTGAGAATCAATGATTTGTTTGACTGGTTTTAGGGTTCTCGATAGATCTCCAAGATTGTCTTATGATCATGCTACCGCAATCATTGTGATTAAGAGGAATATATTCCTATGAAAGTTTTTAGGAAAGGATATGGAATGTATGAGTATCATTTTATTTATTTTAAGTCAGTAAATGTACTGATGCTATTTTTTATTTCATGAATTATATTTTCTATATGAAGTTTCATTCCTTCGTGGATGTATTTTGTGAGGATAAACTCATATATTCATAGAACTCATAAATTCATGAAAAATACCATGATAGTTTCTTGAAAACTCTTCAATCACATAAAAGTTATTCAAAACTACTAGACATTAAATTCTGGATGTATTTGGATATTTATATTAGGATGTGATATTTAAGGTGGGTATTTTTGTAAACGTAGAGACAATTGAGGTTTTTTTGTTTGGACTTTTAATAATAATTTGTTTTAACTTAGGATAATCCATGGTCTAAAAAGTAATTATATAAACTCATAAAATTATTTCTTCATTTTTATGAAATAATTATAGTGCTAATAAATTTGAGGTAGCTTCTTGTGCAGTTTGATTAGTTTGATGTCTTCCTCCAGGGGTCGGGAATAATGTTTCTGATAACTTTATTTCGAAAATTTCCATAGAATATGACTATATATAGAGTTTATTTTAATTAATTATGATTTGTTTTATGATATATACTAATATATAGGATTTATTTTGTAGGGAATAGATTACTCTAGTTTTTAACCCAATACGGGTACAACCCGACACTTGACAATTGGTAGCTATGATACACACATTAAAGTATTTATGAAATTACATATTCAATGAGATTTGTCTCTTACAAAAATAAAAAGGGAATGTTATATGTCTTTTCTCAATGGGATATAATCATGTGATTATTTTACTCGGTGGATAATCCATAAAACATATGCTTTTATGTGGATTATACTCTAGGGAATGGTTATGTTATATTAGATTTTCATCGATAGAATACACTAGAGATATAATAACGTAAGGTGTGAACAATATTATAAGAATATCTTTGGATGAATTTCAAGGGTTGCGTATCTTTTTAATTCATTGGAGGATCATAGAGTCTATAAATATGAACATATAATTACCAAAACCTGAATATTTGAATTATTGATAACAATCCATGAGTCGGATACCAAATATGTTGTGTTTTGGGAACAATTGGTTAGAAGAAATTCTATTATAGGGTTTTAGATATATGATTTTATGTGATATAAATCCATGGGAGGTTAGTTGTGCCTTATTCTTTCCATGAGATAATTATACACTCTCAATATTAGATGATTTCATTGTATTTTTTGTCGATTAATATGTGACATGGTATCTGAGAAATATTTTGGTATATAGTTTTAAAGAGATACATTGATGACTTTGCTCCACTGTACAATACCTTCTTGAAGATAAAGGTCAAAATTCACTTTCATGATTTTTTTATTCAGTCACATTTGATTCATATATGGAATTTAGAAAAACACGATCTACATAATTATGGGGATACATTGGATCCATAGGAGTAATGATGTTGGAAGGGTTCTAGTAGAATTACTGATTATGCTATCCCAATTCTTATTGATCAATGATACCTACTTTATCTATTACTTGGGAATATTTTAGTCCAATATATTTTTCAACTACATAGATATATTTAAATTAATTCATGAAATAGGGAAAAGTAATTTCAATTTAGGTTTTGAAACAATTTTAGAATGATATTGAGACACATTTGAAGCTGAGTGTGGAATGTAATCAAATAATTAATGAGAATCTATAGAAGATGATCTAATACATGAGGATAGGCTTAATCTAAGCATTATAGATATAAATATATCATGATATTTTCACCTATATTTGTTTTATTTTTGTTAGAAATAAATTATATTGTATTAAACATTATAATAATAATTTATGTATCACTAATGAGAGTCATGTAGCTCACTGTTATATTGGAACCAGGTAGATGATACAACAATTATTGGTTAGAGATTATTGTAATAAACATCATTGAGAGTAGATTTAATAAGGAAATTTTTTGTTACAATATAGAACAGGTAGTAATTATATGTCTATCAAAATAAATGAAATTTAGAGATCACTATTTATGAACCAATTTTCAAACAGACTATACCACTGTTTGGGCATCACCTTTTGCAAATTAAAAAGACGGTGGTGTTATGCTTTGTTATAATGTTGCATATCATTGGAAATATCAAAATATTCCTATAATAATTATACCATAATCCATGTTTTTAAGTTATTAATGTTGTGTTCAACATTTATCATATTTGGAGGTATATAACTAATCCTACACATTTGATCAATTCTGAGAATATTGGGATGTAAGCATAATTAAATTTTATAGACTCTGTTATAAATTATAGAATGAAGCATGAAGGGTTGTTAAAAGAATAATGGTGATCTTTTTTCATTATTGGGTTACAGGTGAATATGTGTTGATACATAAGAAAAGGTGTCTAATATTTTCACTGAATTTATTTATATGTCTGAGGATGGCTACTACAGATACTTCTGGTGGATGAAAAGATTATAGTAGGAGAGAATTATAAAACAAAAATGTTTTAATATTATGTTAATAAATGTTTTTAAATTTTTAAATTGATTTTATTGATTCTCAAGATGGGTAATAATATATTTTCAAATGTGTTAGTGTTTTTGAGAACCTAAAAAATGGATTTTCATGTTATTATGATGAAGATGTCCAACAAAACACCTTGGTGGATGTTTTTTAAGCCTTGTTGTCCTTTTTTGTTAAAACGATATGTGGTGAACTCAGGGACCATGATGTATCCATGTATATGGTTCATGAGGATGTATTATAAGGAATATTACATAGACTTACTCAACACTCCCATGGTGGAGATTGTTGTGAGGAAAAAATCATAGGTCCAAGAATTATTTCCAAGGAGATAAATATTTTGAACATGGTATATTCCACAATGGGGGTTATGTTTATTCTCTAGATATAATTCAAATATATGATACAATTTTATTCTTCCTCGAATATCATAAATTCCAAAATAAGGACACATGCATAAAAGCGAGGGGCCATGATTGTGGTTTTAATTCATTTTATAACCTCTATAAATCCAAAAACTCTTTTTTTATGATTGATTTGTATGGGTTAAATTACATATGATGTTCATATAATCTAGGTGACGTTTTATGATTATATTCAATGATGAAACTATGAACATTAGCAATTAAATCACCTAAAATACTCATTCCCAACCCAATTTTATGATCTGACCCATGTAGAAAAACAATTGAGAACAAATATATTCAGAAAATATGTTCCAATATTTATCCTTTATATTTATTTTGGTTCTTATATGTTATACCTCATCAATTTAAATGAGTCATAGAATTGTCATATTGTTTCAATATCCATTTTTTTCTAAAACTACCTAATAAAGAGATCTGGGATCATTAAAATATCCGTGAGTAATATAGTGTGATTGTTAAATTTATTTAATAAATACCTAATATAATACTGGTTTTAGAATCCATAATGTATTCATGCTAATATACATTTAATATTCATATTATTTATTGAGCCCCATTCAATAAATTTTTAATCACTTTCTAGAATTAGTTTGAAAAGATCATAACATGCACGATTTTTCCAGTTGGGGAGTCAATGTCATTCGGGTGACGACACCCATGACAATCAATCATGTTGGTGTCGATTCACAATACATAGGATGTTTTACAACATGTAGAGGTTATGTGTATAATTTTTATAATTATGTGATATTGGTTACTTGAATTTGTATGCTGAGCTCAAGTTTGATCATATGTGTGTTTGAATCCATTGAGAACCAAGTCTGAGTTGAATCACCTATTTTTTATTTAGATACTATTTCTTACACTTGATATGAAATATTTTTTTTCAAAATTTATGACATTTTCCATTTGGGAATAATTTTTCATATTACATAATATTATTCTCTACATGGTACCAAACATACCGATGGGGCATTCATGACTTGGTGGCCCTAGACTATCTTCATGTTCAAATGTAGTAAGTTATATGATGAATGGATTAGGATGTGTGATGGGGTAAAATTTCCTTATGGGTGGACCAGGGGTCAGGATAATCATAAGTGGTCTAACCATGGAGGTTACATTGAGGCATGATTTTTTCTGTTGATCTCAGCAAGGACATAGTGTTGTTGAATGATGGCATTATGGAATGGAATGAGTTACTGCAGTTATATGATGACATTGCAGCATGTTCTATGAGAGTTATCGGGTTTGAAAGTCATGTTTTAGACTCATAATCCATGTGTTATATCTGGGATACATGGGTCATGTTTAGGGTGGATTCTAATTCACAACATAATCTATGAGTACATTCCAAACGGCACCAACGTCTTTACTATATGGGATTAGTGGTTTCGCAGATCATGCATAACCATTCATTATACGAAGGTATGTTTCATATTTTGAAAATTTTAATATCATTTGATAAACTCTAATTAATTAACATTAATTATATGGATGAATTGGTAGTGTCTTACTTGTTTTATACTCAAACCATTCATGGTAAAATCTATGTTCCTTAAAAGTTCAACGTCATTGATATAAGAAATGGAAAGGACATAATAAAATGGAGGTATGATTCAAATAATGGAGTTTGTAGGTGTTATTGAGATGAACTATAGATAGAAATCACATTTTTCTATATAATTATTTATCTTAATCATATTTTTTCCCTATCACATTTGTTGGTTTTGGTATATTAATATATTAAAAATGATATACATTCCATGTCGTTTTTATGGAATTGATTATGTATTCATTTGTGATATCATGTGTTATTATTTTATTTAATGATGATGATGGAATAGTCTCCCCAATGAATGTTTATTGACCTTCACATTTTTTTAGAATCCTTTTTCATTTAGAGATATATAAATGAGGTTATGAGGAACTCTAATTTAGATTCAGTGATTCGTTAATGGGTGTTGAAATTTATAACTATTTTTTTGAGAAATCACCAATGGATTACACCTCATGATTTTAAAATTTAGTCCATGGATAAGTCCATAGGAATGATAACAATGATAAGGAACTAAGATTGTATTATGGTAGGGATTTTCCATACTAAATGGTTCAAAATGAATGAATAATGGAGATGAAGAGGTTGCCTTTTTCAAAGTGGGATTGCGGCCACAAAAGTATTTAATTAGAATATTTAAATAATATAATGAAATTTTCATTGAATGTGGCACAAAATGACCATGTCTTTTTATGTATTATATTATTCGGTCAAAACCCTTATATCTAATAAGAAAAAAATATTAGGGGGTTATCAGAACATTCTCTATAAGTATATCCCTAGGTAATCCTTCTATAACTTAAAATTTTTGTTTTTTGAACAGTTATATCATTTTTTTAATTTATTTTTTAAAGAATTTTTTGAACACAGTTACTGGTCAAATACACACATTGTTGATTTTCATTCCAATATTCCAATGCAAGGTATTTTCTTCGACCATTGATGTTGATGTCGGCACCATGATTGAAAAAGGATGATGGGATATCAAATATTACTCTCATGGATTCTTCCATGGGGATAGTCACAAAATATGTGTCTCCCTCGTAGATATATGACTATTATGTGAATCTCATCCCTATATACATCTCATAGTGGACACTAGTTAATTTGACTACAATATTCTATAGAATGGTAGCCACATATAGTTAGTAGCTAATGAGGAAAATTGGAATGTTGTATAATAATCATGCCCTTTAACTTTCTATTTAAAAATTATTTGTTAAATAAAACATCATATAAGACAACTCATGAGATACATAGGTCTATTGTCTTTAGAAAATTATAAACAATACATAAAAACATAAAACAAGAAATACAACATATTTATTGAAAATTCATTTTACAGGGCCATGCCTTTCCATCATACATAACACAACATGGGATAACCGGATTACATAATTAAGAATGGGGTGATGTATAAAGCCCAGTAAGGTAGTATAAAAGGAATAGAATGATGAAACAAATAGATGTTAGATAATAGTAATATCAATGGGGTATAAGAAGAACACTGTTATAAAGGCATGATATTGCAAGATGATCATAACATGGAAATGTGGAAGAAACATACAACATTCTATTAGCTTGTGTAAAGACACATTGCACATGAATTAGCATGTTTAAGCCCACATTTGACATGAAAATTTATGATTGAAAACCCACTGCACATTAATTAGCATGTGTAAAAAAACATTACACATGAATTAACATGAGTGAACCCTCATTTCACATGAAGTAGAATGATTAAAAAACCATTACATATGATTTTAAATTAGTAAACCATAATTGCTCATGAAATATCATGGTACTAAACATTACCCAATGAATTAGAACACTATCATGGTGCACCCTTCATAATCATTTTAATATCAGGCTTATGTGTGCTACATAGATCCTATTACATGGATTCATTCAATATCATCATTTATTATACAATAAATAAATTTTGAAAACATAAATGTATGTCCTAAATCAAAAGTTATATATGCAAATAGTTGAATACCATTGATGGATGAATGGATATGTAATTCACTATATAATGATTTTTTCATGGAAAATCATGGTGCAAATTCGATAGCATAAGGACATCATATGAAAATTCATAAAATGGGTTGATGAGAGAGAAAAGGGTATCTCATAATTAATACATGAAACATATAATAAGGGTATCATAAAACCTAATATCACAACATATGAAATGGAATTTACGATTAATAATATAAAATATGTTCTTAAATGGAAATTAGGAGAGAGAAATCCATTATTTAATTTTGGAATAATAAAAGCTTATCTAAGGATCCAAATGAGGTGGAATAAATGATAACTCATTCAAATTACATAAATTAGAGCGTAGGGAATTGAGTATTAATGGATGATAAAATAACCATTTGAAATATAAAAGACTAATTTCCAATAATGTACTTCAATTGATAGGAATATATGAAGGCAATGATCCCTTACATGGATATATGACGATAATGGCTTGGGATAGGCATCATGAGAGACTTGGGGAACATTGGGGATACTCTATGATGTAGGTGTAAGATGTTGGTAGAGTTTCAAAGAGCCTAAGTGAAATGAAATTGTAGATTGGGTATGTTCTAATAGGAAAGGAGGGGGATTTCTTTTTTATTTTAGTTTTTGACACCACACAACAAAATATTCAAGACCACAAACCATAACAACTTTATTCCAATAGTTTCTAGACACAGGGAGTGTATTAAATTATTTTATACGGGAAAGGGATGAAATTAGTAAAATATTTCCCTTTCTTATATGGAGGTGATTCATGGTATTAAAAGATTAATTTTAAATCTCAAAATATATTATATGATTTCGAGGATTCACTAAGGCTTTATAAAATAAATTAAATAAACATAAAATCACATTATATTAAATTCATACATATAATTATGTAAATTTTACTTTTCCAGTATTTATTACATTATTATTGAGCCATTATGATGTCATAAAACAAACTATATAATTATATTGTATGTAATGTTTACCCAAATATTCGACAGAATCATAAAATTATGAAAAATTCACTGTTGGATAATTTTTTCATTCGGATTTCCAAAATAATAATAATTTAATATAATTAATTTACTAAATATTTGAATTTTAAATTCTAAAATAATATATTATTTTTATTAAAAATGGAAATGTTTTAACAGAAATTTTTTTTAATGCATAATAAAAATTTAATTTTTGAATTCTTAAAAATTATATAATGATTTATTTATAGTAAAACTATTTTATAATAATATTTTATTAAAATATTATTTATCTCTGAGAATTAAATATTTATTCATAAATATATTTCTTAATCAACCATAAATAATTTCTATTCTTTAGAAATTATTTACCAAATAATAATAATAATAATAACAAAATATATTCATAATTATATAGAACAAATAATGTACATATTCATATTTATAGGGTCTTTATACATATCCCAATATTAAACCCACGTATTCCCTATGTCTAAGGTGCGTGATAGCGGGGATTTCATGGGGTCGTTCGATGAACATGGTTCGGGCCATGATCTCGATAAGCTTGAACTTCTCCCCAAAAATGTTTTCACATTACTTATGTTATTGGATATTCTAATGTGATAGGTCTATGTAAAATTCCAAAAATGATATTTCTCTAGGAATCATCGATAATGGGGCTTCATAAGGTACGCTCCTATTGGTTGAGTCCTTTACATCCTTTTTCTGTGCCAAAAGGATTTGTTAAAACCCTATATTTATATGTGTCAGGAGATCATTGATCAATATCAATACTACCAATGGAAAAGTTACTTAATGGTCATTTAAAATACAATTGGATATAATAATATAAGTGTATATCTTTTCTATAACCATAAAACTTTAAATTAAATAAAAAATATTAATTTTAATCATTACAGTTTGGGTCGCTACAACCTTCCCCCCCTACGGAATTTCTCCCTAGAAATTTCTTTTTCCCGCACTAAATAAGATGATGGTGAGTTTACTTCATCACCTCATATTGTTCCCACTTTTCTTCATCAAACATTTTGTTTTTATAAAACACACTGATCAGGGGAATTTACTTATTTCGTACAACTTTTTCTCAACTATTTGAGATCTTCACCGGCTACTCCTCATATAAAATTTCATTTTCCAATTTTACCACCTCTAGATTGAGTACATGTGATGGGTTCGTTATGTACATTATTAAAAGGGACAGATTTTATAAATCGTGTATTTTAATATAGGTTTTGTTGGAGTTATAGACAATAGGCCAATGCTCCAAGGTGATCAATGATCTCAAAAGAGTTGATGTACCATGGACTAATCATTCCCTTATTCTCAAAACACATGACACTATTTCATGGAGATATGCCGACGAATGTCCAATATCAATCATTGATATCTAGGTCTCATCAACTATTGTCAACATAGCTCATTCTCAACTCTTAGTAGATTTGATGCATTACTACATGTACTTAACCATATCCACTATTTATTTGGCCATTTCAGTACCTAGAAGATTTTGTTCCACAACTTCATCTTAATATGCATGGGTTATACACCTCTTCCCATAAAGGGTTTTATAAGGGTCCATTTAGATTCGAGAATTGATTTTTTTGTTGAATGATAAATCCACCAAATAAATAAGTTTGTCACATTAACCTTTTAAGACCATTGATAATTCTCTCAACATACCCTCATGTTTTTGGACAGTCCACTGAAATTGGATATCAGTTTGAGGGTGATAAGTCATACTGAAATTTAGCTCACTTTTTAGAGAGTGTTAGAGACTTTTTGAAAATAAAGAGGTGAATAATGGATCTGGATCATAATAAATCGATAGTGGTACTCCATAAATCATTTTTATTTATCTTATGTATATAAATTCCCTTTGATATAGTGAGAACTCCACTCAAATCACAACAAAGTGTGCAGTCTTTGTAAGATGATCCACAACAACCAAAATAGAATCGTTTTCTTTGGATGTATTTGGAATTCCGGTTTCAATGTCCATATTGATTTCTCCCATTGTCCTATTGGTATGGGGAATGTTTTCATCACCCCCTTAGACTTATGTCTTTTATACATCATATTCTTACATACCTGACACTTTTATGTATATTCTATGATCATTATCTTCTTGTTATCCCACCAATACTGTCAAAGATATCATAATATATCCTTTTTTCCATGGTGAATGTAGAATATCAAAAAATGTGTATAATATAAAAATTCATTCTTTAACCGAGGATTTTATGAAACACATAGTCCAGACCCAAATATCAAAATTCCTTATTCATTAACATTGAACTCTAAATATTTCCATTTTTTTATTATTTCCAATTTCTTCTAAATTTTCACAATATCATTTTGAGCATCCATTATCCTTTTCAAAATAGATTTTTAGGATACAATTTGTGAAATGATTGATGATTTTTCTTTCTTTATGATTCCCATGTATATCCTATTCAAATCATTGAATATTGGATCCTTTTAAATTATCATCAATGAATGAATTGATGGATCTTTTCTACTTGGAGCATCTGATACCTTGTTCGATATCACATGATGGTAGTGGATTGAGTAGTTTAAATCCTTGAAATGCACTTCCAATCTTCATTGGCACATATTCCTCTCTTTCTGAGTGAATATATATTAGTGAATTTTTATCCATATTTATTTCACACTTCATTCCAAGGAGATAATTTCTACATATATTCAATTCCATGATCATAGTTGCTAACTCCAAATCAAGCATCTGTTAGTTTTCCTTCTGAATATTTAACTACCAAGAGTCATAGGAAATGAAATTGTAAATTTTCATCAACAAACATCCAAATACCATCCTTGAATAATATTTATAAACTAAGAAAACCTCCCCATTTCTTGGTAGCGTGGGCATAGTGATAATGATAAGGCTCTTTTTCAACTACTGAAGCTTTCTTGACATTCATTATTCCAAGAACATTATACTTACTTATGATATATTTAGGTAAAATGTTTGATAATCCGGAGACATTTATCAAAAAAATATAATAATATCTTGCCAACCCATGGAATATATTGATATCAGTCATATATGTTGGCCTTGGCCATCCCTCAATTTCACTTATATTTGAATGATCCTCAAATATCTCATTTATTGTCATGATATCCCCTATTAATGAGACTTATTTCAACAAAAACATACAATATCTATATATTATGTAGAGATTATAATTTCACATGGTCATTATCACATTTCTCAAATGATCCTCATTTTACTCCTTAATTTTAGAGTATATTATATTGTCATCTATAAAGTTGACTATAAACAATTCAAGCTACTAATTATATACTCTACTCATTAAGTACATCATTTTTAATGGTTCATTTGTGATCTTGAAAGTAATCACTCTAAACAAATTATTCTTGTACCTTCTATGAAAATCAGTCTTGGGGATATCCTACCTCTTCATCCATACTTCATAATATCTCAGCCGCAGATGCACCTTGGATAAGTGTTGTGCTCTATATAGTTAAATAAATAATTAATAAATTCATGGAAATAGATACTTTTTATTTTTTGTTATTCTTTGTAACCATAATAATCAATGAACTGGTAGATTAACCCATCATTTTTTATGATGAAGAGGAATTTTGAACCCCACGGTGATGATCATGGGCATATAAACCATTTATCTATATTCATCTATAGTTTTTTTATCTACATCCTCATGTTCCACAAAAACCATTCTATATGGCTTCTCGAATATTGGACAGTCCTCAAGAATTAGGTCGATGAAAACTCAACCTATCATCTAGGAGGAAGTCCATGAAATCCCTCATGAAACACATCATTGAATTCTCACACAATAGGAATGTCTTTGAGAATGGTTACATCCTTTAATTCAATCATATTATAAAGATAGGCATGCGTATAGGGTAGTAATATCCATTCATTGGACTATGTTGCTAATGAAAACATTTTTTGATTCTTCATCTTGTATAGAATACGGGGTCGATTCCCTCTATGGAGAGTGATTTCCCTCTCATATAAAGTTATGTTAGAACTAAATAAGTAAATCTAGTCCAAGCCCATAATTGGGTCAAATTAATCCAAGGGAAGTATGACAAGGTTCTTTGGGAAATTAAATCCATAAATTGTGATAGGGGAGGAGTTTTATTCATGGGATGAAATAATATCACCATTTTTCATCTTCACTGACATCCCTACTTCAATACATTTTTATGATGTTTGAATAGTTCTATCAAACATTAATTATAAAAACTAACACATTGAACAAGGTGGCATTCTCATCTACACCAATATAATTTCATTGCTCCCCTAAAGAAATTTCTAGGGTACTTCTTTCCACACCATTGATAGGTGGTGCAACACACCAATATTTCATAGTATGTTATCTATTTAATTTAATTTAACAACTTATATTGCATGCAACACTGACTTGGAGTGCGTTATACGCAAGATGGTTTTTTTGAAAACAACACATTAGTATTATAATTATTTTAACAATATATTTATTTATCAATTAAATATTTTAATAGGAATTATAAAATATAAATTTGAAGTGTTAATTATAATTTTTTCACAAAAATATTATTTATTTAAAATAAAATGTATTTTTTTTGTTAAAATAGTTATATATTTTAAAAAAACAATTTCCTAATAGAACTACTTTTTATGCCCTTTTGAGAACAATAAGGAAATTAATTTAAGAAAATAATAAAAATTGAATTTGGTAAAATAAACATCATTATTTGATTTCGTAATATCAAAATTATATTAGGTTGAATTTTGGGTATTTTTTAAAAAAATTATATTTTTGATGAATAGTGAAAAATAATGCCTGGTACATAATAACCAACTTTTCATTTAAATAATTATTTTAAATTAAATTTTTCTTAATGTAAAAGAAGATAAATAAAATTTATATAAATCCAATTTATTTAATTTTATTCATTTTATAATATAATTAGATATAAATATTCATTGATGTTTTTTACCATCTTACTACCGACCTTCTAGGCACGTTTATTCACATTCTAGGAACATTTCCAAAATAGCACAAAATATAGTTTTACCTCTTATGTGAGATAAATTTAAAAAATGTGACATATGTGGTTGTCATTAGTTTTTTAAATGGGGTCAATATGATGAAAATATTTTTCTATGAATAGTAAATTTTGAATTTTATTTACAGCGGTTAAAAGTAAATATGGTAATTAAAGGAACAAAATAATATTTTAATAATATAAAATTACCAAAACACATATAGTAATTCTATTATATAAGTGTTTTTTGACCTAAATAAAAATTAGTACTAAAATATGATCATTTTTTTATCCACTTGGCTTATATTAGAACATTTACATTATTTTATTTAATGAATAATTAAAAATGTTAAATTCAAATATTAATAACTAAACCAGTTTTAATATAAAATTATAAATAATATAAATTTAACTATAAATATTCTGTAGAAAAATAAAATTATTTACTACATATTGGTATTTTATTTATAATTTTTATTCATTAAATAATTATATTTATTTATGACATAATGATAATGCAGTAATTTCCTTAGAAATGAATGATTAGAATTAATGATATTATAAATATTAAAATAAATGTAAATTGAAACTTTTGATTCCATCAATGATTTTTATAGTATAATATTACATGGATGAGTTTTTTAAATGTATTTTTTCAAAAGTAATCATTTCCTTATGACTTTAACTAAAACCATTTACTAAATAGTTTCAAAATCGATACAAATGAGTTTTTTAATGAAATAATATTTTACTATATAATATAATAGTCTTAAAAAATATAATATTCATCCAAATTATTTAGATAATATTACATATTTCACTAATGAACCACTTGAGATTCTATTGACATTATATAGTAACTATATTAACTATGTAGTATAAAAATACAAGTAGACATGGTAAAAGTTTACCTATTTAACAAAGAGTTAAATATAAAAGATAATGTTAATATGGTGACCTAATCTTGTCTAAATCCAATTGGATGAGAAAATTTAGACCCATCCCCATCATAGCCTCTAAATAGATCAAATTTGATCTATTATAAATAGAAAATCATTTTATAATAAATTATTATATCTACTTTTTGCTAAAGTGAACCTCAGATATCATATAAAAGGGAACCTCCAATTGTTTTTAATTCACACCTCCAAATCCATTTGACATGGAAAACCCTAAGATAATCTCCTCTAATCTACCCTCCCATAAACTGAGAGGCCAAACTTTGATCAGAAATCCACCCTAAGGAGCCTTTAGTTCAAATCAAAAGGAAACACCTGAAGAAGAAGTAATTATTTTATAACTGCTTTCAAGGATCATTTCTTATTATACATCCTATTTATTTGTTGTTTACATACTAAAATAATAACACCACTAAATTATACATACTGATATGTTATTATTAATATGGTACAACCATATTCATTATTCTATTCATCCTATGAATGATAAAGTCACCATACGTGCGTAAGTACGGCTTACCGTCTCCACGTCGTGGTGTAGTTTTTTATTCAAAACCTCATCATTTGGATGGTTATAATAATGAGTATAATTTATAGAAATATTAAATATAATAAGTTAATGATTCTATATATAATTTACCATCCAATTACACTCGATTTCACCATCTATAGAATGATATTGTAGCCCGTGTGTACGAATGACTTACCGTCTCCACGACGTGATTATATTTATTTTCCCACCGTAACCATTCCTGAATAATTTTCATTTAATGATAAAATTAAATATTTAAGATCATAATATCATTGATGATAGGAATAAAAGACATTTTATCCATTAAAACATGGCTTACTGTACAAAACATATAAAGGATAATGAATATGTTAAGACCATGTTTTGTTCTGGTTTTCGGCCACGAAACGCCCAACGGCTCTGTATCCAATGATCGAGGGACCTGCTTTCCAAAGGCAGGTATTCGTCAGATGGTCTGACCAGCGACTCTTAAGAACTCAGATTGGTCGAGGGGATGAGAATTCGGGCTCATTGCACCCTTTTTGGGGGGAATTATTGCATGTTACTGGACTCTCTTTTAGATTTAAGAAGTATTCATATGTTTGTGAATCTTTGGTTTATACCCAAACATAATATCCATGGATTTAACATTGGCGGGAAATGGTCAATTGGATGCAGGGGTTCAGAATCATTTATGCCTGAGGTTTACCATCCCTCGTTGGATTAATGACACTGAAGGGTTGGAACTCGCTTGAGGCGGCACTAGGGGTGGCGCAGTGAACCGACGTGGCGACGACCAGATTGACCGATTGACGGGCTTGAACTTTAGGGAGGATTCCTAAATACCCTGACTAGGAGGCAGGGATCAAATTGCACATAGTTCGGTTAGGTGTCAGGGAACTGACGTGAAAAGAGACTAGGTGGTCCGATGGGTGGTGGGCTTGAACCTCATGGATGCTTCCTACATACCCTGTCTAGGAGGCAGGGATCAAAGTCCACATAGTTCGCTTTGGCTTGGGGCTTACACTATGGGGCAGCCCAGGGTGATGGATTGGGTCTTACAATATGAGGAGGTCATAAGAGGATTTCATGGTCAATGCTTACTCTAATCCCACGTGAGTCATGCTCGGTGTGACAAACAAGAGGCAGCAGGGACCAAAGGATAACGTCGTGAATGGTGCATCCTTGAGAAACAGAATGGGGCTTATGCATGAAGGTGACCCACGGTGATGAATTGGGGCTTACATTGAGATGGATGCCCAGAAGACTGGGGCTTACTCCGAGGTGGACGCCCAGGGCAACAAAGGCCAGCAGGAGAGGGAAAGGGGGTGCTCTTGTTCATGTCTCCTCTCTTGTAGCGCACGAGGGATTCCTTCTAATGGGTATTTTACCATCTTCGAGGAACCCTCAACATGTAGAGGGGAAGAAAAGGGATTCCCATGCTTATACTCCACATTACCGTGGGAATGTAAACCCATGAATGCTTCAGGAATCTGCTCAAGGGTCGGGGGACCATGTTTACCGTGGCTATGTGAACTCAAAATGGTGCGCAGATGCACTTGAAAGTTATACTACGCGGATCCGGTGGCTCTGGAGGAGGCCTTGGCTCGGGGCCGATGAATAGGCCAATGTGGGAGTCACAGAGGACCTGGCTAGATCGGAAGTATTTTACCTGTCTCTATAAATGAGAACACTGAAGTATTTGGCGATCCACAGAGAGGTATGTGTGGTGGCGCCCTTCGCCTGGGGAAGTGCCACGTGGTTGGAGAAGTCGTCTGCGAACCAGGGTGGTTTGTGGACTGATTGGTGTCCCACAAACCAGGGTGGTTCGTGGATTCAGGTTCAATCCATGAACCAGGGTGGTTCAGGGCTTTGGGTTCAATCCGCGATCTAGGGTGGTTCGTGGCTTTGGGTTCAATCCGCAAACTAGGGTGGTTCGCAGATTTAGGTTCAATCCGCGAACCAGGATGGTTCGCAGCTTTGGGTTCAATCCGTGAACCAGGGTGGTTCGTGGAGGACTCCATGTGGGTATTGGCGACCAAGGGTGGCTCTGTTCGGAGACATGTCGGTCGGGGCTTCGCCCACAGAGGATGGTGCTTCACGGTGCGACGGATGGGAAAAGAGGCATAAAATCCCGGGTCTGTGGGGAAGTCATCAGCGGAGAGGGGGTATGGTTCATGGTTCACCTTTTTTTTATTTAGGGTTTGCAGCTCACCAAATTATTATGTGTTTTCCAATTCCTTCTTAATTCATATACTTGCTGTGGTTCGCGGATGGAAATTTCACTGTTTGTGAAATCCGAAGCCTTCCATCAACCGATTTCTTTCCGAATCTCCAATCCCACCAAACCCAATTCCAATTCTATGATCTTATTCTTCTTTACCCATTTTTCTCCTTTTATAGAGTTGGGAAAGGAATGTATTTGTGACCACGTGGAACCTTTTGTGGAGGCCCATAGAGAAATACATGATTCACAGCTAGCTTGCTCAATCCGCGATTCGCGGTGGGTATTGATCGCTCCCCTCCTCCCAGAGGCGAACTCAAGGAGTGCTCCGCGGCTGTGGAGGGTTCCGCCTCCATTCCGTGAATGACAGCGGGTGCGTCTTGAACCGGTCTTCACAGTCCGCAGTTGAGGTGTTTCGTGATGGTGAGCCGAACTGGGGCTCATCCTACCTCGTGACTTCAGAGGCTCTCCGCTTCCATTTCGCGAACAACAACGGTTCACAGAGGGGGTGCCTCACGGTGCCTATCCGTGTTGTGCTTCCATGGACCGGTTCTCAAACCGGTCCTTTGTGTCTCCTCTTTGATCATTTTCCCCAATTCATTGGGTAATTTGGGTAAAATTTCCTTTGCGGATTTTTCATGACCCTAGAAATGCCCCCCAATGGAATGGGGTCCGATCGGAATGAAGAGTATACCATTCCAATGTAGAGTGGTCCTGAAAATCGATGAGAGATTTGAAAATGATCTAAATTTTTCTTGAGCCAGGGGACTCAGTGAGTACACTTTGACTTTTTCTGGGGTTTTGTAGGAAAACCCCACAAACAATTTGTCTTTTTTTTCTTTTAATGCCATGATTTTTCCTGGGCCCATATAATGTGGCCACAATGGGTATAACTCAGCTTTTTCTTAGGTCTCCCTTTTTGGGTTTTCGGCCAGACATGCTTTGTGACTCTTTCTTTTTTGATTGGTTTAGTGTCCCGTCATCAAGACTATCACTACTGATGTTTTAGGTCGAACAACATTGACCAAATGTGGTGGCTTGAGGGCCACAATGGGGTTCAAATAATTAAAGGATGCCTTAATACCCTTTAGATGCATGTGGGGGAGAAACATGTTTGAATTTGACCGACATGCAGGGTATGTCTCAAGGCATGGGGGCCGTGTTGGAGTACAGAGGTAGGAAGATCATTTCCTAAGGAAAACATTCCTTTGGTAGACTGGCCAGGGGAAATCAATATGCAGAGCTGCTGAGGGCATGGTATGCACAGTCATACAAAGGTGTCCTTAAGTCAAAGATTTATCCCTTTCTAATGGCCGAGGGACTTCATGGATGTTCGTCTTATGGAAACCATGATGGGTGGAATGGAAAGTTAAATATGAAGACCACCAAGGGTGGCTGAGAAGGGGAGTGTGACACCTGAAAGGGTTTTTGGTACATCCGTACTAATCAAGATTGTGGTCCGGAGACCACCTCTCTACGCATTTAGTTAGCGTAAGGTATGATCAAGGCTTGACGCAGTTTAAAGTCATGCAGCTGGGACATCATCTGAGATGGAACGACTTCTACTGGTTCTCAGTAATCTCGTCAAAGATGTTCCACCGAATTCAGGTAGGATTGGGAAATAGGTTGGTAATCTATAGCTCAGAGGGTTTCCGAATCCTGGGACAGAAATGGGGGATCGGAGGCCATGAGGCGTACGGAGAGAAGCATTGCCTAAGGAAACCCTGTGTTTGGTAGGCTATCCAGGGGCGATCAATATGCAGAGCCGCCGAGGGCATGGTATGAATAGTCATGAAAAGGTGTCCCTAGGTCAAAGGATATCCACTTCCGACAGCCGAGAAACTTCAAGGAAGTTGAGATTTGAAAACACCAAGGGTGGATTATGAGAGTTCGGCATTTTCTGAGTACAGAGTATGGTTTATGATGAGAGGGTGCATGAATACGGTGGAAATATCTAGACTAGAATTCCAGGGAATGGGTGAAGTAATTCTTTCTCACACTGGTGTGAGAAGGTGGTTCGTGCAGGTCTGACCCGTGCACTGCAGGACAGAGAAAAGCCTATGATTCTTACTGAAGCCGTGATGGGTCCGGCTGTGCAGTTTAACGACATGTGGTAAAGAAAATGATATCTTTAAAGGTTTCTGTACAGATTAACATCATGCGGCGAGGAAGGGGGGCATTTTTTTAAGGTCTCTATGCAGTTTAACCTCATGAAGCGAGGACAATGACATTTTTTGCAAAGGCTGCTCTTTATTATAATGTAACTGGGCTTGAATACCTCAAAATGCCCTAGAGATGGAAGGGGGTTGATTGTTGTAAACCATGGTTCCTGGGATTCTTGGATCAGGAGAGGTGATATGGGGGATCTGATTCCAGTAAGTGTATGGAGATAGGAATAGAATTGCCTGTGGAAATCTTGCCTTTTATGGATGAGCCATGGTCTATCATTATGTAGAGCCACTAGGGGCATGGTATGCATAGTCGTACAAAGGGGTCCACGGGTAAATATCTTTCCACTTCTGATGGCCGTGAGGGGTTATGAGGATCCGTGATTTTTCGGGCCACAAAGTCTGTCATCTGGTGAGAAAATATCAGGGCCTGTCGGGGGCATTCATCCCTGGTTGCTGTTAACGCTGAAAGCGCCCCTCTGTGCTGATTTATCTTCATCGCGGGGGTGTGGCTTCTCTCCGTGCAGTTTAACATCGTTTCGTGAGGATGATGTACTCCTAGTTTATCGGTCATTAATCTCAGACCATTGGGTGACTATTGCCGCAGTCACTCAAAGGATAAATGAGTAAACATGTTCTGATATACTTAAAAAAAGGTGGGGGATGAATGTTGTAAACCGACACTTTGAGCTTTCCCGGATCAGGAGGTATGGTGTGGGGGCTCTGAGGCCAGTAGGCGTATAGAGTTAGGAGAAGTAACGCCCCACGAAATCTTTCCATTGATGGACAGGCCATGGGATATCAATATGAAGATCTGCTGAGGGCATGGTATGAATAGTTGTACAATGGTTTCCACGGGTCGATGACATTCCCCTTCCGATGGCAATGAATGATTATGAAAATCTGTGATTGCTCACAGTGCAGAGTTCGGCACAAGGGGATAATGGTGTCTAGGTATACAAGAAACAACTTCACCACAATTGTACATGAGTCAATGTATCCTATTCCTGGCATGATGATTTTTGATGCAGGTCGCTATGTGAACCACTGGTGGACACACATGCTATCCAGATAGGGAAACCCTGGCAACAACTGAATATGAAAAGGGGAATGAACTTGTAAACCACGTCGCCATAAATTTCTGGATGAAGAGGTATAGTATGGGGGCTCTATGGGCGGTAAGAATACGAAGCTTGGAAGAGTTTCGCCTGTATAAATCTTGCCTTTGGTAGACGGGACATGGGCTATCAATATGTAGAGCCACTAAGGGCATTCTATGCATAGTCGTACAAAGGTGTCCACGGGTCGATAACATTCCACCTACGATGGCCATGAGTGGCTATGAAGATCCATAATTATCCGAGCCGTGGAGTCTGATGTATGGAAAATATGTATCCAAATGTGCATGGAGTATCTTCATCTCGTATCTCCATGTGTCCTGGGTGGGTCGTGACGAAGTCCATGTAGTTTAATGTCATGCGGTAAGGACAAACTCCATGCAGTTTAACGTCATGCGGTATGGAAGAAGATATACACCCTGTGATGGTCTAGTCCGTACATGGGGGAAAGGGGCATTCTTAATTCTTCATCATCCGTGCAGTTTTAACGTCATGCGGTGAGGACGTAAATACACCATGTGCAGGATTGGTCCATACATGGTGGAATGGGCACTTTTATTTTTCTTTTTGAGATTGCTGGGCCAGGGTGTGGAATTCTGGCGTCAATGGGTATCCTGTGAGGGAAAAAATAAAGCCTCATGTAGTTCTCTGAAAGACGATACACCCTGTGCAGGTCTGGTCCGCACACATGGGAAGAGGGTATTTTTTTGAAGTGGCTGGGATAGGATAGGGAATTCTGGCATCGTTATGTATCCTACAAGGGCAGGAATCAAGCCATACGTAGTTCTGTGAAAAGATGATACACCCCATGAAGTTCTGGTCTGCACATGGGGGAATGGGGAAATTTGTTTAAGTGAAGTGGATGGGCCAGGATAGGGAATCCTGGCATCTCTACGTATCCTGCAAGGGCAGGAATCAAGCCATACATAGTTCTGTGAAATCAGTTCAGTTTAACGTCGTGCGGTGAGGATGACTTTTTTGTAGTTTAACGTCATGCGGTAAGGACGATAATATACACCTCGTGCAGGTCTGTTCCGTACACGGGGGAAGGGGAATTTTTACATCATTGTCCATGCAGTTTAACGTCGTGCGGTAAGGATGAAATCCATACAGTTTAACATCATGGGGTGAGGACGTACTCCATGCAGTTTGACGTCATTCGTTGAGGATGAAGATATACACCCCATGCAGGTCTAGTCCGTGCACAGGGGATGGGGGCATTTAACATCATAGTCTGTGCAGTTTAACGTCGTGCGGTAAGGACGAGAAGTGCTCCCCCTGTCGGTCTGGTTCACACACAGGGGGGGGGATTTTTTTTTGAAGCAGATGAGACAGGATAGGGAATCCCTACGTCGCTACGTATCCTGCAAGGGAAGGAATCAATCCATACATAGTTCTGTGAAAGACGGTACACCCCATGTAGGTCCGGTCTGCACGCAGGGGAAAAGGGAATTTTCTTTTTTGAAGTGGCTAGGCCAGGAGAGGGAATCCTGAAGTCGCTACGTATCCTACAAGGGCAGGAATCAAGCCATTCGTAGTTCTATGAAAGACGGTACACCCCGTGCAGGTCTGGTCCGTACATAGGGAAAAGGGGACATTTGTTTTGTTTTTTTGTTTTGTTTTTGTTTGTTTTTTGATGTGGCTTGGCTAGGATAGGGAATACCGGTGTCACTACGTATCCATCAATGGAAGGAATCAAGCCATATGTAGTTATCTGAAATCCGTGCTTTTTAACGTCATGCGGTTAGGATGCGGTCCATAAATTTTAATGTCTTGTGGTTAGGACGAGGGGGAATTATTTGTTTCTATACAGTTTAACGTCATACGGTGAGGATGATGTGCTTGGCAGTTTAGTGTTATACAGCTCGGATGATGAGTACACCCTAGGCAAGTCTGGTCCTTACACAGGGGGAGGGGCATTTTTCACTCTTGTTATCTATGCATTTTATTGGCTTGCGGTAAGGATGGACTCCATGCAGTTTAACGTCATACGGTGCGGATGTGAATACATCCCGTGCAAGTCTGGTCTCTACCCGGGGGAATGGGATTTTTGTTTTGTTTTTTTTCTGTTTTTTTGAGGTGGCTGGGCCAGGGTGTGGAATTTTGGAATCACTACGTATCATGAGAGGGCAGGAATCAAGCCTTACACAGTTCTCTGAAAGACAATACACCCCGTGCATGTCTGGTCCGTACACAGGGGAAGAGGACATTTTTAAATCACATTGTCTGTGCAGTTTAATGTCGTGCGGTGAGGATGGACTGCATGCAGTTTAACATCATGCAGGAAGGATTTAATACTCTTAGTTTATGTTCATAGAGTTTGGACCATTGGGTGTTTGACAGTTTAACGTCATGCAGCTCGGATGATGAGTACATCTCATTTTTTTCATCCGTGCAGTATATCATCGTGCAGTAAGGATGAACTCCATGCAGTTTATCGTCATGTAGTGTGGACCTATGTACTTCTTGGTTTCTATGAGAAATACATGTTCAGGAATATATCATTGGTAAGAGCTGTGGTGAATTTCCCATCCATGGAGATCAGGGCATACGCTCTGTTGGAGTGGACCTGGTGTACAACATATGGTCCTTTCCACATGGGCTCCATTTTTGGGGACTTTTTTCCAGGTATCATTGGTGTCCGGAGGACCATCACTAATTCTCCTTCCATGAAAGACCGAAGGCACACCTTTTTGTTGAAGGCTCATGCGATCCGGTTCAGGTACACTTCCAGGTGGTGCATAGTGTGCAACCGCTTCTCGTCTAGCTGTTCTAATTCACCTAGCAGCTTTTCCGATTCCTCATCATCAGATAATCGATCAAAGATGGAAACGCAGAGTGAGGGAAGTTGTAGTTCAATGGGCAGGACTGACTCCGTGCCGTACACTAATGAGTATGGGGTAGACCAAGTAGCGGTGCAGATTGTGGTTCGATAAGCCCAAAATGCATGGAGGAGTTTATTTGGCCATGAATTGTTGTATTTTTCCACCATTTTCTGGAGGATGTTGGAAAAGGTCTTGTTGAAAGCGTCTATCTTCCCATTGGTCACTGCATGGTATCGGGATGTGTTCTTAGCCTTGATACCATACTCCTGGTATAGCTTTTCCAACTCAGAAGAGAAAGAATTGGTGTTGTTGTCCGTTAGTATAGTATGAGGGACACCAAATCTGGTGATGATATTGGTTTTTACGAAGCTGAAAATATTTCTTTCCCCGACTTCCTTGAGTGGTCATGCTTCTTCCCATTTGGAAAAGATGTCGGTCGTCGTGAGGATATACTTCAGCTGTTTGGCCGTGGCGGGAGGATATGGTCCCATGACATCCATCCCCCAGACGGAAAATAGCCAATAGTACTTAGCTTGATGAAGTAACTCCGGGGGCTGTTGTATGAAGTTGGCATGAATCTGGCATGAGTGGAATTTCGCGGTAAAATGATCACAGTCCCTTGCCACTGTGGGCCAGTAGTACCCAAGGCTTTGAACCTGATGGGAAAGCTTGGTCCCTGTTTGATGTGCTCCACATGCTCTTGCATGTACTTCAGTCATGACGACATCAGTTTCTTCTCCATCAATGCATCTGAGGAGCACTCCGTTGAGGCCTCATTTGTAGAGGACCTCATGTTGATCCGCACCACCATATAGGAAAAAATTGATTTCCCTTCTCTGTACTTGCTCTCGTTCAGCCCTGTCTGATGGAAGCTCTCCCCATTGAAGGTAGTTTTCAATGGGGGTCATCTAGTCGGTAGCAGGAGCATATGGCTTGGGGACATGACTGAATTCATGGATCTCTTCAATCTTAGATTGAACAAATGGTAATACCATTCGATGGGGAGAAATTCTGATGACCATTTCATCTCGGTCTGGGTTGGCTAGGGTGATGGCTGTGTTGGCTAATGCATCATCCTGAGCGTTCTGGGACCTGGGAATATAAGTCAATGTCGGTTTTATGGAGAACTCGGCCATTAGCCCTCGGACATGGTCAAACAAGTGTATCAGCTCCTCCTTTTTAATATCATAGTCACCGTGGACTTTCTTGATGACCATATCCGAGTAACCTTTTACCTTAAAGTGTTGTACTTGTTCCTGGAGTGCGAGCTCCAGGCCTGCAATGAGGGCTGGATATTCTGCTTCATTGTTTCTACATCCCTCTAATAGGAGGAATGAATATGTCAAAACATCCTTTTCTGGGGACCCGAGTATTATCCCCAAACCCACTGTATTTAATCTGGGATCCTCCATCCTCCTCCCGGTGGGGCTTCGAGACGCGCCGTCAAAGTACATTTCCCATGCTGGGACCTCCTCTTGAACCGAGAAGATACCTTCATCAGGTAGTTCAGCATCCGGTGCAGCGGTCCCTGTTGAATGGTCCTCGGCCAGAAAGTATGCTAATGCCTGGACCTTAATGGATTTTCCAATACATAAATTTATACCAGGTGGTAATCATGGAAAATCAATATAGTATAGTTAAACACACCCACACTCTCACTTGTTTTTACAACAATGGTGCTCGATTTTCATAATTGAATATCCTCAAAAACATCAATCATACACCATTTCTGTATTGAAAAAAATATATGTTTGTTTATCTAATATTTTCTTCTAGGTTTATTGTAAATTTTATAATATATAAACCATTTAGTAGTAAAGAAACTAGATGGGCAAGTCAAGGGATTCATGTCACATATGGTTACTTATTCATAAATAATATTACTTATAATTTTATATTAACATGTTATATAAATATGAATTATACATATATGAAATAAAATGACACATGAATATATAAGTTATTCAAAATATTCTAATTGTACAAGTCTTTATGTTACATATTGTATTTATTCACATAGTGTATTATACATCATTTATTTTAAATGTTTACTACAAAAAATAATTTCAGATAAAAAATATATAGACCGCTCTCAACCAAGCATGATATGATTTTATTCCTTATTAAACCATCTTAAACACTAAATTTAACTGAAAGATAATTTTGGAATAAAAAATATTCAATTCAAAAATATTCATTGAATATATAATAGTCCCCATGACATTTTATAATTTTATGTTATTCAATTTTTTTATAAATATTATATTCAATACTTATTAGTCTTAAATATTTATTATGTTTTATTTGGACGGAAAACAATTACAGATAATAACATCAGGATTTGAATTATTTTTTTAATATTTATATTTAAAATAATGATAATTTATATCTTTACATATAGTTTTTTGTAATTGTCGGGTGGTAAGGTCTCGATCCATTTCCATACCATATTTTATGGAATAGAAATTTTAGTAAATGTGATTTGTATTATTTTATTTAATTTTTTTGTGTGTATATTTGTTAAAGACCACAAAATTTTACGATTCTCTCTACTGATGACTTTTATAGGAAATCAGAACTTCAAATTCTAGAAAATTTTAGATATTATATATATTAAATTGAATTTGCAAATTCAAACTAGTGGAAAACAAGGGATATTATGGAATTAGTCAGTATCGATATTAATAATATCTAAATACTATAGTATATTACATCAGGGTATGAACCCTTATTAAGGAATGCATAGAATTGTGTGGATAGTTTTCATAAATGAATAAATGTAAATAATTAGTGCATGTAATTTGATATAAATAGTATAGAAAATAATATTATAAAGGTAAATAATATATTATATTGTTGGATGAGGATAGGTTTTCTTCATCCATTGGTAGATTCCATCCATATATGAATAGAAGAAGCCTAGATATAAATGGAAATAAATTTCTCATCATGTAAAATTGAAAATTCCATATATATAGTAGGGGGAAAAGTATTATGATTTTGAAATTCATAATATGATTTATAATAATGATATCATCTTAATTTCAAAATAATGTAATCAAAAAATAAAATTGTATCTCATGGTTTATGACCATTAATATTATCTCATGCTTTCAATAATGAGATAGATATTAGTATATTCTATTTTTTCATACTTAATTACTAATTTAAATGTGGTATTATTTTATGTTGGGTCAACAATAACCTGAATAATGTTGAATTGGAAAATTTCCCCTAAAAATACACTGATCATCTGACGATGTAGTTTATAATTGTTTGATAAGTACCATTTTTATGCATTTTTTTTATTTTTCATGAATAAAATGTTTGATTATATGTGAAAATATATTTTTAATGTGTACATGGGATTTAACAAATGAGATAAACCATATAGTTCTTATTAATGGTTCAATTATCCTTTTAGAAACATACGATGGTCAGTGGTGGGAACAAAGAAAATTATCCATTCATCACTTTTGAATTTATTGGTTGCATATATTCAGATATAAAGGTTTCATTCAAGTTGAATTATAAGTATTTCTATTGAAATTTATGCCTAGTTTGTATGTGTTTTGTAATGAAGTGATAATCAGTCCACATGAATAAAAACCGATGATAGTGCTTAATAGTTATGATAAATGATTTATTGTAAGTGTTAGAAAATTTCAATAAAATGATTTTATAAATTATTTCAGTGGTTTCTTCAAAATTTATATTAAAATAATGTGAATGTATTTCTTATAAATAAATAACTCTATAGTCTTTATTGGGTATTTCTTATTATAAGCCTCTTAGAGGGAATATCTGTTTTAATAAATTCTTTTGTGTAAGTGTTTTCAAATTTCATGAAAACGTAATTCTTGAATAAGTGATTCATGAAGGTGTGTTTATTCATATATTATAATAATTAATTGATATTTTCTTTAGGCTTACTTTCCCTTTGAAAAGATATTCTTATTTCTTAATCTATTATGACATTTAACAAAAATATCACATTTCATAACCAAAATATATCTTATTTGAGTTTTATTTACTATATTTTTTTGATAGACATAATTTTATTTTTAAAATATTTTTTTAAATGGACATGATTTATAAGGGACTCTATAAAAAATATTTAATTGTGAAAAAATGAAGATGTTAAAAAATAAAATGTTTAATTAATTAAATTTTATGAAATGAGTGTGTCATTTGTTTAGTTTTTTTTTCTGATTATGAAAATTATTAATTGAATTCTGCATTAAATTGGTTATTAATTATTATTTATTTATTTTGGGGATTAAAATTCTAAAAATTCGTGTAATATGAAGTATTATGTAAATGCTACTACTAGTTTTTCTGATACAAAAAATGAATAAGAGTAGAATTGGTCTTTAAAATTGATTTTCTAGAAAATATTTTAAAGGAATTATGTAGGTTATTGATTTCACTAGATAATTTAAAACTTAATATATTTGTTTTCCCTGTAGAAAATGTGAAAACATATATAAATTTGTATGAGAAAACCTGAAGGAAAACCTATTCTTGAAATGGTTTTAGAAAATTTATAAGATTTGTACTCTTCATGAGGATGAATATATTCATTTTCTTCATATAATAATAGTTCTGATGGATGTTGATTCGTGTATTTCTAATCTGATGTATGAAATGCTTACTAAAATGGTATATGGGATTGTTTCTCAAGAATTTAAAGTCTATAATGTTGAGATAGGGGAGATCTTTATGCACTATAGTGAATATCATTATTTGTTGATGTTTAATGAAATACCTGATAATGCACAAACTGAATTATATTCTTGGTGCACAATATGTAGAAAACTTTTAGTTATCATGGATTCGGTTTAGTTGATTACATTGAATTATTTGTTAGATACATCATTCGATATTCTATTGTGGTTATTGAAAAAATTTATTCCTCTTAATGCTTTAAAACCCGAGTCATATTATTATACTCATATATTGGTAGAGATATGATGTTTTACATATTAGACAATATATGCTTTTCCAAAAAAATATCAATTTTAGAAAGGAAACAATACATTTGAATAACTTCATGGTGTTTTACTCTTCGAGTTGTAATGATAATGAGGTAAATCAGACTAATCAATGTTAGAATATAAAACATGGGAAACATATATTATTAATTAAAATTCATTAATTCCACTTGATGATGGGGTTGAAAAGATTATTTATGTCAACAAATGATTCACAATTAATTGTATGGAATATGTAAGGAAATAAGGAATGTGATATTCTAACCCTCCCTATAGACTCCCATACATGTAATGATTTCGATATGAATCAACATGACATTTCTAAAGATAGTCATATTGTCTTATTGGGGTTGGCATCAGAATGATTTAACCAATTCAGGTCTATGTTTTGTGAAACTCATAGCACATAAGATGTGTTTTTTGGTTCTGTATAATCCTCCTCTATGGATTTGAATGAAATAACTATATCTATTATATAATATCATACCGATTCCTCTATGGATATAGAAGATAATGAGATGCTACTTGGCCTTATGCGATGTTCCCAAGGCACCAAAGGCAGGAAATTATTGCTCAAGGAGTCATGAACAATTGTGGAGTTATTTTACCTTAGAGAAAACCAACCAACCAAACATTCCATCAGCAACCAGAACTACATGATTCATGTCAACAAGAAAACCATGGTCACTCATTCCCAATAGATATCCTACTATTCCACAGCAACACCAATTAACCAATTTAATAATCCACAAACCAAATATCAGAGTACCAAGTAGAAGACTCTATGAAAAAACCAAAATGAAACCCTAAAATTTGGCATGTCTCCCCACCAAGGATCATGTTCCAAAAACCACAAGACCTCACAAGCATCACGATGAACCTCTTGAAAATTGAGATACTTAATTCTTACTTGTGTCCCAAAAAACAACTTCTGGAAATGCCCCAAAGAGACAAAGAAAGGGTTGAGTACAAATACTCATCAAGATTTCCAAAAATTAATTCCATAAAAAATTCACTAGGATAGAGCAGTTATAAAATTTTATTAAAATATCAAATAGTGAAACAATTACCATCAATCCCAAAACACCTTTACAGGGCCATTTTTCACCCAAAACCATACAACAGAAGGGATTCCAATAGGAAATCCATAATCCAATTTACAATCCCAAATTATCCCAAAAATTAAATCTTTCCATTTCCCCACACATGATGAACACATACCCATAATGTTTCACACAGACAACCTGATGTAACAATAATGGTGGAACTTCTTGTCCTAGACCCTTGATTACATTACAAATTTAGTGGTACCTCACACCCACTTATCATTGATGGTGGACCATTCATCTAGTGTCCATAAAATTTATATAGTGTTACTACCCACACACCTTAAACCCCAATCAACACATGAATAGAATGATTAATCCAATAGCATTCATATATACTCACTAAAGAAAAAACAATATCTAAAAAATTATTTCACAAACAAAAAATCCCTTAGTACTTCTTCATCCTATATCACATTTAAATATAGGAAACCCATTAATTGAAAATCATTTTCCAAAAGAATTTTCACTAATAAACACTATATGACAATTTAAAATCAACATTTTAAAATCTGGCAATAAGGAACATTTTACTACAATAACCAATCCTCAACAAAAAACCCACAAAACATCACAAATATGATTTCCATCATGCTTCACACATCATAATCACAATTAATTTTATTTATTACCAATTAATTGATAAATATTCGTATAGTTTTAAAAAAATGGAGTTGAGAAAGAATACTCCTACCTTAGGATATCTGTGAAATCGACCAACTCCTAACCACACCAAATAACATTGTGATTACTCCTTCAAAAACGCCTTAGATTTCTCTCTCAAAAATTAATAATCCCCAATATAATAATTTTAGGAAAAATCTATATCTACATGTAATGGGGGTTGATATATTAAACCAATAGTGATATTGAGAACCAGAACAATGAAATCCCAAGTAAGATCCAAGAGATATGGCTTATAAGAAGAAAATCGCCGTCACCACACATTAAAAACCCATAGATTCGATTATGAAATAAGAATGAGATCTCTTATTAACATTGAGAACAGAAATTCATGATTTTGGATTGGGTGGTCGGAATGAGGGAGTTTTTAGGGAAATATTCAACCAAGGACAAATTTAAAACCGCTATTTTTTTCACGCACGGTTAGTTCACATAGTTTGACAAAATGTACGCTAACCGTGTGAATGCTACTACATTGAAGGGAAGATTACATAGACTCATCAATTGGTTAGACAAACAATTCACAAGCTGTGTGACATCCCATTGTCTCATGGTGCATGGTTACCTTTGTATGTATAATGGTTTCCTTGAACAGTGCTCAAATGATTCTCTTATAAAAAGCCACCATAACATTCTCAAAAAACCTTTCAACTATCTCAAACTCCATCAAACTCTACCTAATAATATGTTATATAAAAAGAATACTTAATAAGGGTCAGATATATCAAACATGTGGTACTATATTCTCCCCACCAATGGAATTTATTTACCCACAAATAATAGAAGAATCGCATTATCAAAAACAACTTTGTCCATTTCTCGACCATCTCTTTCTACCTCTCCCAAGCCTCCTCCTGAATTTGACCGTGCTGCCAAAAAACCCAAACTGAAAAAATTATTTTATTGTGAAAGACTCTCGACTACCAATCCCCAATCCACACTAGCATGTGCACCCAGAAATCATCTAACTATGGCTGATAAATTATCCAATAAAATCACATGGTCAGTATCCAGATCATACACCTTTAACTAAGAATCGCGTAATACATTGTTCACTACACTAAACTATGGTGGAAAATACATCTAGTAATCCACCTCTCCAACCCACTCATGTATCTCAAATGTCCCAATATACCTTGGGGATAACTTTTCATGCTTCCCAAACTGATGATTTCCAAGCCAAGGAGAGATTCTCAAGAACACAAAATCACCCATCTCAAATGAAAATGTCCATCAACAATGGTACGAATATGATTTTTGACCACTGTAATCCATCTCCATTAAATTTTTATTCAATTTTATCTTCTTCGTAGTATCTATGATAATAATCATCCCAACAATTGAAGTCTCTCCCGTTTCCACCCAACATAGTGGAGAATTATAATGAAACCAATAAAATTCTACAAACAGATCCAAATGTATTGAGGACTTATAAATGTTATTATATGACCATTCATCTAGTTTCATGTTCTCCTACCATTATCCTCCAAAATACATTACACATACACTTAACATGCCCTCCAATGTTTGTATCATCCTATTTGATTTTGCATCCATATAATGATGATATGATGTGTTCATCCTCAGTTGTGTCCTAAGGGCTTGCTGCAAGGATATCCAAAAATGAGATGTGAACATCATATCACTATCTGATACATTCGAAACTGGAACCCTATGCTTCTTTAAAATTGCACAGATATTGATTTTGGATAGATCCACCAACGTATGAGATTCACAAATATGGATGAAATGGGCCGGATTTGTGAGTGTATATACTATAAACCACATAAAATTATATTTAAAATCAATTATTTGGATGCTAGTAAATAAATACATTTCTATATACTTCAATTTCCACATGGGTATGAGTTATTGTTGAAAAAGTGGGTTGGACCCTGATGTTTTCCCTTGACTAGCTAACATGTCAGGCATCTTGAAACAATCACTGCCACATTCCTTGACATACCATCCCATCAGAACAAAATTTTCATTTTGTTATACATTTTATAAATTCCATGATGGAAAACACATATAAAATTAAGATAATCCCTAATAGTTACCTCCTCACAAGAGATGGTACAACAATTTGATTCAAAAAACACAGAACTGAATTCCTATTCAGTTCCCACTGTTTAATGGTCTCCCCACAGTTGTGTTTGAACTGCATCATCATTCCATCAGAATCTGAAATCTAAACCATTTAGCCAAACCAACCAAGTCATTAACCAATTAAATTATAAGGAAACAACTCTATCACCCTAGTTCTCACATTCCAACTACATGCCGTCAGTAACCATCATTAACTACCACTAGTCAGATGCATGTTTCCCCACATGAGCATATGGCTTCCTAATCAATGAATCCACACCTGAATTTCCATTACATGGTTTGAATATCAAGTCAAAGTCAAACATCAAGACATACTCAAACCTAATCATATTCCTTAAGTTCAAATCTCCCCATCAGAAAATATTCTTTAAACTCTTAGGATCAGTAAACATCATGAAATAATCATGGAAGATATAATGATGCCACATTATCAAAGCATGAACCACCGTTGACAAATCTTAGTCATGTGATTGTTAGTTCATCACATGAATCCCCATATATCATGATCCATATGAAACCACATGATCCTCTTCCCTATGAACACATTCCATCACGGATCACAATGTGTCACAATACACCACGTACCCTCAACCTAGTTCTAGAAAAACCAAAATTGGGGTTAATGTAAGGAGACTGTTAATCTCTTAAAAATATTTCTAACAGTACTCATTCCATTGAAATGGAACATTATTCCATTTCATTCATATCATTGGTGATGCCAATATAGATAAATTGATAAAAAAAAGTGTTGTTAAAATCTATATCGACCAATGGGACTCTTTATCTCGAAAAAATTCATTGGATGATTCCACAAGATAACAACATCTATCTTTTCTAGATCAACTAAAAATACCTTTTCAAAAATAAAGTGTCCAAGGAAATGACACTCCTATATCCAAAAGTCACACTTTGAAAATTTGGAATAAAATTTATGCTCTCAAGATCCCAAAAACCCTCACCAATTTTTTCTCATGCTCCACCCCTATTCTAGAATACCCCAATATATTGTCAAAAAACAATACCACAAATTAATATAGCTATTTAAAAAAAAATTCATCCATCAATATCATGAAAGATGATGGTGCACTATTCAGGACAAAGGGCATAATCAAGTACTCAAATTAGTCATATATACTCTTGAAGTCAGTTTTTGAATATCTTCCTTTCACACTTTCTACTGATGATATCATGGTTGCAATTAAATATTGGGGAACCACTATGTTCACCATGACTGAATGATAAATTCAACAATATGTGTAGGTGGGTATCAGTTCATTATAATAACATGATTTAGCCTTCGATAGTCTACAGATAACCGCATAGTTCCATACACCATTTTATCAAACACAACAGGTGGTTCCCATGAAGAAGTGATAGGGAGGATGAAGCCTTTGCTTTCTAACTCCATCAACTTCTCTTTTAATTACTCAAATTCTTTTAGTTCAATCTATTAATAAGGATGTGATATACAGATTGTCCCCGGAATTATATCAATCATAATATCCACTTCTCTCAGGGGTGGAGACCTTAAGAATTCTTCTATAAAAATTCTCTAAACTGATCAACAACTACTAGAATAATGCTCTGCTAGGCTCCTTCTGTTGGCACCTACTGCAGTGCTGCTATCTATACTAGATCATTGCACTAGTGGATTCCAACAATCCTATTTCACCCAAATTTTCATTCTTCTCCCCTCTAATGTGATATTGGATGCCATCATCCATTGTGAAACTAACTATTCAGGCATAACATTCGATGTGGGCCTTAAACATTACAATGAAATAAATTCATATGAACATTAATAATCATCAATTTCACACACATATAAATTAAACATCAACTGATCCCCAACGACAAAAATAAAGTATTCTTTACACAATAATGCATGACACTCATTTTTAACTTGAAGAGTTAGATGTTTTAAAACAAAGGATCCATTTCAACAATTAAACCTAAAAATCAATGATACAAGAATAAATGAAGGAATGTGAATCACACATATCCATCCAAACATGCATGACGGTATAATTTAAATGGATGGTACCTCTCACCATGATACCCTCGACTAATCATGAATCACAAATTGCTCATCACCAAACAGCTACTTGATTTCCACACTCTGATCTGTATTCTCCTCTTGAGGAGCTGTTATATTCTGTGAATCACCATAACTAAAATTACTCTACTGATGTGGGGTATGCTATTTTCCCCCTCATATTGAGGCATATGATGCATATTACACCTAAAGAGTGTCAGGAACCCCCCAAACATGGACCATTATGACAGTACCACGAAATATGCCTTATCTTCTTATAGTTATGACTAGATTGAGGTTGTGTCCTACAATCCTACTTGATGTGGACTGTAGAACCACACAGAAAAATTCCCAGCATACATTAAAAATTTTGTGGAAGATTCAATGATTATATGGTTGGATTCATAGACATACTACCATCCCTTAAATAAGGGCCCCTCTTCTATTTGAAACCTACATTAAAATTCCCACTATTCCCCAGGGGTACCAACTTACTTCCCCCTCCTATAGCCCCGAAAATATCCCTTTCTCCATTTATTTCTCTGTTCACCATTTCCATGCTATCACTTATACATAATAACAAGATTTTTAACATATAAAAAATTTCATAACACAACTTAAATCATTATACCTAATGAAATATGAATCCTAGTGGGATGTAATATCTAACATTTATGTCATGCTCATCTCATTGGAAATACAAATCAAAATGAAATATCAAATGGATTTATGTGTCTCTAAAAACATATTTACTCAACTACTGAGTAACGTGATGTTTGTAAGAAAATAGTTAGCTACATGATTTTATGTTATACATTTCATGTTCTAACAATCCTACTCCTTTATACCATTCCGACTAAAGGAATAGACTAAGAACAAATGATAACTCCCAGAGCGACAACCAATTTTAAGGAACTGAAAAAACATTGAAGTCAAGGATTGAACAAACTGATACCACTTGTAACATCACTACCCGTCATTATAGGGTTGAGATGATAATGACATTCTACATAGCCTTAGGCAATGTTCTTAAGGTGATAAATGATGGAAATTAATGTCTAGGGATTGAATAAAAAGCGGGGAACTATTTTCCATTATAACAAACCAATGAAATATACATGTTATTACCATCCATGACTACATGATCAATGTAAACAATTAAATGATGATAAATTAGTCCCAAATAACACCCAAGTATTCTGAAACAATTCCCATAAACCAATAATATTATAAAAAAACAAAATATCATATTACAAAGTGGATGATGCAATACCAAAAACCAAAATGAAACCATGACACCATCCACTGCTCCACACCAAGATCTATTCCCCATGCACCAGAAGACCACCCAAGCACCATGGCGAACCCATCGTTAAATAAGTCACTTTACTCTTACCTATGTCCCATAAAACGAAATGTCAAAAAGAACCAAAGTTCCAATGAATGATGTGAATAAAAATAATCAATATGATTTCCCCAATGAACATCCCTATACATGCCACTAGGATTGAACCATTTCCTAATTTATATAATTTGTTTTATATAAAATATCATATCGTTCAATAATTACCAACAATACAAACACACCCATACCTAGCAATTTTACACCAAAAACCATGCAACACAAGGGATTCCAATAGACAAGACATAATCCATTTTACCATCACACATTAGAACAACAATTACATCATTCCTAGCCTCATGCATGACCATAAATATCCCTAATGTTATACACACACAACCTGAATTAACAATCATAGTGGAACAACCTTTTCAAGACCCTTTATTACATTAAAAATATTGTAGTGCTTCACACCCATGTATCTTTTATAGTGACCCTTCCATCCCCTATTAATCCCAATTTTATAGTGGTATTACTCACCAACTTGACACCACAATCAATAAATTCATGAAATTCATAAGCCAATAACAAGCATATACACATTCTAAAGCCACAACCATATGAAACTAACAATTTCCTAACCAAACAATCCCTTAAGACTTCTTCATGAAAAATAAAATTTCAATAAAGAAATCCCTTTTATTGAAATCCACTTTCCCAAAACATATTCACTAACAAAACCAAGCAACCAAATTTTAAAATCAATTATTTTAAATTTGACAATAAGTTACATTACACTACAATAACCTCTTCTCCCCAAATATCCAAAAAACATCACAAAGATAATTTCCATCACGATGTGCATATAATAATCCCAAATTAATTTTATGAAACCCAATTCATTGAAAAAATAATTCTAGTTGTAACAATATTGAGTCGATAGAGAAGAATCATACCTTAGGGTTTTGGTGAAATTGACCATCTCCAAACCGCACCACAAGTCATGGTGAAAACTCCACCGAAACAACCTTAGATTAAATTAACTAAAATAAACCATTACCAATATCAAAATTTTAGGAAACAAATACCATATTTATACATGAAATGGGAATAGATATAAAATCTGATATAGATAGAGGGAGAGCTATATCTATGAAAAAACAAGGATGATCCAACAGAAAAGGCTTACCAGAAGAGAATCACCATCACTACACCCTGAAAACTCTTCGATTCTCATAAAATATGGGTAAGAGGGCTCCTATAACCCTTGATAATCAATAATACTGAGTGATTATATACTGGAATGTTCAATTAAGGGTTTATGAAATATCCAACCCAACAATGTTTTAAAAACCCAATTTTCATTGTCATGAGTAGTTAGACAAACCATGCACTAATTGTCTGCCTGCTACTTCCTAAAAGGGACCTTTAGATGAACTCTGTGCATGAATATACAAACCATACACAAATCATGTGATGGAACACTGTCTCATATTTCATGGTTACCTGGGATTGAATCAGAGTTTCCCCTAACAATGGATAAATTGCACTCCTTCAAAAAGCATCCAAAACATTATCAAAACCCCTCAAAACTCTCCCAAACTCCACCAAACTCAGTCCAACCACTTTCTAAAAGAAAAAACATAAATAGGGGTTACATTACTCAAATAGGGGGCACTAAATTTTATTATCCACTCTTATTGATAGAACTAGATTTCTAGGTGGATATCATTTATGTTTACCTTCAACAATACATTGTTGAGATGTATAAATTTTGGGGTGATTGTTTTTTTAATTATGAATGTGAAATTAATGGAATTGTTAAACTACAATCTTCATTATTATTGACCATCTAGGAATTCCTAGCATATGAAAATTTTCCATGATTGATAATGAATGGGTAATTTGATTTCCCTTTTGAAATAAAAGGAAAAAATTTTAGATGGATTAATAATTGTAAAAAGTAGACATACATGGGTCTTGGATTTTTTCTTCCCCATCAGGAAATGTTCAAAATGGAATGTGTGGGATTTTAGGGTTCTAGGGAATTCAACCCATCACCAAATGTCATTTCGGGAGTAGTAATTTAGTCACATATTGATGAATAAATCATAAATGTGGAATAAGAATTTTACCATTTTTCTCATCCATTAACTGATATGTGTGGTGTTGGTAGTCCACACAATCACAATTGGAATAAGAACAATTTTTTTAATATCCCTTACTGTAAAATTAACATCTTATATAATAATATCGATTTCATGTAAATTGAATTTTTTTGTGATATTATATTGTGGACCTATATAGTTTTCCTTTGAGAATAAAATTATCATGTGAATTCATTATATGTTTTAGATGGAATGGGTTTAAGATATGAATTTAATTTATTGTTGGGGGAGGTAAATAAGGAATGAATTCCTTCTGCAGAGTATACAATTAGTAAAAAAGAAAATATGGATGTCATTCCATTTTGAAGATTGTCTTGGTGGATTATGGATACTCTTGTAATATTTATACATTTGTGAATATGATGATAATGACAGCGAATGGGGTTTAAAAGTCAGGAAAATGACAAAATACATCAGCAGTAGATTCATATTTCAGTTTTTTATTTTTTTATCACCAATTTTTATTGAACTATTGATATAGATGCTTAATTTTGTAGATATTTTTTTAATATAACAATGAATGTATGATTTACAAAAAAAATCAGGACATAATTGTACTTATTTTTTATCATGCGGGGAAACTATATCCTTTCTAATTTTTTGATTTTATGGGTCACATGATAGTGATCCTAACCATTGATGTAACGATTGATGGTCCAGTTCAATTAAGGTGGATAGATCATTTTTATTGGTATTTGCATACATTATAATGATTTTACGTATCAAAGATCATATATATGGATCTATAAAAAATGGTTATTTGACGGATGAATGTACTCATTTTTGTACAGAATATCATAAAGACGTTGATACAAAATTATGTAATCCCTTATAAATTTCATGATATTCATGTTGGAGAAGAAAATATAATTGATATTGAAAATATTAAGGTTATACATGCTATTTGATATATGTTTTTTAATACTCCAACAGTTTCACCGTTGATGCAATAAGTGTGTCATCGATTTTATGATTTAACTTTTAGAGCTTTTTTTCTTATGTATATTGTTTATCATTTAAACATAGAATTATCATTTTCCGGAAACACCTTAATGTTATAAAGATGACATATCACATGCAAGAGATTATCAAATTTATCCTTCCCATTTTGAATCATTGAATGACTGGTTCATGTTTTTTTTACATATAAATGGATTTTCATTTTGGTTAAAGTATAATACTAATTTATTTATAAATAAATATTTTATTTAATTCTGTGAAATGTTAATGTCCTTAACTACTGGTAGTTACGAGACCCTAGAATAAATGGATAATATAACAAATTTGTTGAGTTTCCATCTAAAATAATTCATCATTACAAATATTTTGACA
This sequence comes from Viscum album, assembly GCA_963277665.1. Lineage (NCBI taxonomy): Eukaryota > Viridiplantae > Streptophyta > Magnoliopsida > Santalales > Viscaceae > Viscum > Viscum album. Next base: position 1,296,451,892 of record OY728158.1, read on the forward strand.
GAAATGGATTTTGGTTACACGTTAAATATTTTCATGAAAAATGAGGAAAAATAGTGTAATAGATTGTACATATATTCATTTTTGTTATTTCTACGGTCAACTGAAAGACAATATTAAATTTTTATATGTTCATGGGAGGAAATAAATATTGTAATAGATTAATTGGGTTGATATTGTCTTTGGATGTATGTTCTATAAATATAAGATTATATTGGTTAATTTTAAAAATATATTATATATAGATGAATGATTTAGTAAGGAACCTTTCATTTTGACATCACATGTATAACAAGGTTTCTTCATTACCATTCCGTCTGCTCTAAATTATCATGTTTCTATTAAAAATGGTTTTTCGAGGAGTGTTTTTAATTTAATGAGATGAACTTGGGACTATTTTATTTATTTCACAATAGCTTGATCAATACAATATATATCAATTATATGATTATATTCTTTAGGATAGAGAGACTGTTGAACAATAAATTTTCTATATCAATGTTTAATTAAAGGTATTTTTGTCCTCCCACTCTTTGGTATTATTTTTTAAATTGTATAATTATATAAGAACTCTTTGACTATTTTAAATTCGTTAACCTTGACGTCTTCAGTCAATATTCATAAATGAGTTAATCTCTTTTGATAATTTTCTCAATAATAATTTAATATTAATTTATTTAACAAAAAATAGAACACCATGATTTTTCACTAAAATGATTACTATGATATTAATTTTACCATATCATGTTGGTTGAGTTAAAATATGTGGTTGACATACTAATAGATTTTATATCCTACCCAGGATGTACCTAAAAAACTATAGGGACATATTTTCATAGGATGATAACACAGAAAAATATTTTTATGAATTTCCCTATTTTTTAAATCATAATGTCAAATTCATCTTTTATATTTAATAATATATTCACTATTATCCTTTCATTTCCAATTTTACCTTCATATTAACTAAATATAGTAATATTATTATTATTTCAATAGTTAGTACATCACAAACCATTATTTTCATCAGTGTTTCTATTGAATTATTTCCATTTGGTTTTATTTAATTTGAGTTTTTTTGCTTGTCTCTACAGATGTCCAAATTTCCGTTATGTATGACCCCACTCACCCCACATTGGGTTTAATAGACAAATTATTAAATAAGTGTTTTAGTTCAATGAGAGATTTAAAATATTTAGATCCATTGATAGGAAAGGAAAATTCATTTAAGAGGAAAATAAATAAATTTATAATGTTGAAAACAATATTTAGTGCCTGTTTAATATAGAAAAGTCTAAGATCAAAGATATTAACAAAATTTCGAAGGGTCACAAAGAAAAAAATATGGAATTTTAGTAAATGATTCTGATTTAATGATATTGAAATTAATTTATGGAAAATTATAGTCAAATAAAATTATAATATAGTCGTGTCATTTTTCGAGTTCATCTTCTAACCCATATTCTATAATAACCACTCTTGGTTGGAATCCCGAGTTACGAGGTATGTAGTCAGCCTCATGAATCATATCATTAATGAGATCATAACCTCCTAGATGGTGACTGACTGTCTGAAATAGATTTCTTAGCTAATTGAGCTTATGAGGAATGGATCCGCAAAAGTTTCATTATAACTCCACTAGATTCACTATACTAGAAAAAACCACGTAAGTTGATCATAAAAATTATAGGAATTATACAACCATTAGGAATAATTTATATTCAATCTTGATATAATATTTTTACATACACTAGTGACACTGAACAGAAGGCCTGCCTAAACTAAAAGGTGATTGAAAACATTTCAAACTAGTCTATAATTAGATATGTTGATTTCTATACTCTTGAACTATTTTTTTAGTAATAGATGCATCCCTAGAGGATTTTATTGACATTGGGACATCATTAACCTAAACCTCCTCTTGATCATGTCTAAGAAAAAATTACATTCTACATAAAATCAGAAAATGTAGTTATGTTTATGAAATTATCTTGTGTATATAGTAGCTCAATAAATCCTATATAAAATAAAATTACTTTAAAAATCTCATCCATAATATTATAAGGATATAATAATTGAAGGCCAATAAATACAATTTTATATTCCTTTATTGACATCAAAATTTTCAGGAGGTTAATGTATTAAATTATTTTCCAAAGATTTATTTCATTATTATACAATTTTAAAAATATGTTAAAAAAATTATCACACTCAAAATAATATATAAAATAGATAAATAAAAATTTGGATATACTATAAAATAATTATTAAAAAAATTTAAAAAATAGGAAACATAGAATCCATTTAATTAGCCGCTCAAGATATTCCCACTTACAAACCACTAACTTCCATGACTCCTTACCCAGCCCATCCCACATAATTCCATATTAATTCAAGAGATGGAGTAGATGGATCCTTCATAAAAATTATTTATAAGTATAATCCTGAAAACCACTTCATGGAAGGTAGAAACAAAACATAACTATATGTATACTTTATTACAACATAATTTTTTATTTAAAATTGAATTTTTATTAATGAAAATAAATTCTTAATGCAAATTGAATGATAAATGAATTAAAATAATTAAATGATGAAACAAAAATACTATTAATTCACAATATAAGGATTTTTCTCCATGTTAATCTAATAGATTTGAATTATGAAGGTGATAACTGATTAAAAACATCATTTGATGTGAACAATATTGAAATCACCATTTATTTTTCCGTTTCATCCTCATGTGGTAGTGGTACATCCATTTGAATCTTTTCGTCTACATTTGTTGTGTAATATTGTGCTACTAGGAGGGTTATTTTGTGTGTAATGGCCAATTTTTAATCTAATAACTCTTCATTTTATGTGTCTATTTAAATTATTTGAAACTAAAAATAATGTCATCAAAATTCTTCTACCCTTTATATTTTAGGAAATGTGATTGCAATCAATACAATGTACAAGGGACATTTGTAGTTATATTATATAGAACATTAATATCCATTGAATTATTTCCATAATAATCTATTCTATTACTCCATGTATTTAATGAGAACATACACTAGTTCCACATCATTATGTATATACATCTATTGATAAAGGGTAAGGTAAGTATGCATGAAAATATATTTATTTTGTAATTATATTTTTAACATATATATTCACATATATTTGACTATGAATGAAATTTTTTAGTAGTATTAGAGTCTATCGCTTATTCACCTCATAAGAGAGGCCATAGTCATGGTGTTTTATATTGGAATACCGACACGAACTTTGACATATGATTTGACAAAAGATACCATACTATAGTAGTGGGTGATACTATATATATTCAATAGTTGGTTCATAACTTATGAGACCCATGTGACTAGTCTTTATTCACCTAGGATATATTACATTGTCTATAGAATGATGTTTAGGTAAGAGTACTATTTTATATTCATGGTTATATATAAAAATTATTATCTTCTGTGATACATTTTGTTATTAAATGAAACAATATAACAATGTAAATGATTGAGTTTCAGATAGTTTATATGGATAAATTTCATAAAATGATGAATGACCATAATGGGGGAGTCAATAGGGAGAACATGGTACCAAATTATGGTCACCATACACTCTTGATAGAGTCCTAAAAGGTGCTATCGCATCTTTGTGGTGTGAGTTAGTTTCATATTGGTGTACTTTGGCTGCAAATTTGACTCTATATATTTTATTTTATATATTTGGATTAATTTTTATCATTTTATATGACTTATATTTGAAATAATTTAATGTAAGAGATGGAATCACATCATTCAGAGAATAGTGTAATGTTGGGTCCACCACAAGAGTTCTTGAATCATTATGCGTCATAAATTCTGAATGATGAAATATAACTTTATTCTGAGTTTTATTTTCTATTGTTATCTTATTGGTATACATTAAGGGTATTATAGTGAATCAATTGATAAAATGTCCCTGTATATGATGACTTGTGATCGAAATGACTAGGAAGTTGTAGCTCTTTTATTATTTTCTTGTACTAATTATTAATATTTATATTCCTATTAATATAAATATATATTTTTAATAATATATTACATAGCCTAATTTTTTGGATGATTTAGTGAATCTTCTAGTGGACCAAAAATAAATTTCCATGTGATGTAAAGAGATATTCATTCACAATATTTATCATCACTGAAATAGATACAGTTTCACATATTCACTGGGGATTCTGCATTATATAGTTTCATGTCATGATTTTTTGGATCTTTTTTTTGGTATGTCAAAAAAATGATTGATTACAAGGCATTAATGCATGTTTTTAATGAGGTAAATGCAATTAAGTCAATATTGGTATGCTCACTGTAAGAATATATGCACAAAGTTGATGGTGCAGGGGATCCTCCAACACATATTTTTTGTAAATTAATTAATTATTTATTTATTTAAATAATATTATTTTCATTCTTTTTATTTGTTGTAGGACCATACAGCTTCAGAAATATGTATTATTCCTGGCACCAAATGACACATCATATTAAAGATGTCTGATTTGTAAATATTTTTAGTTTCTTATTCAAATTGAGTTTCTCATTTTTTTTGTTCATTTAGTATATTATGAAATCAAATTTACATATTCATTAAAATGGAATTTGACCATGTAGGTATTCAAAAACTAATAAATAAATTTAGATTTATGGATAAACATAGGAAAATATCTAGTAAGTGTTTTTCAAGCATTAAATTTCTATACCACATCGCATGAGTACCCTACAACAATATAAGAGTTATATAACTTCCATTACATAGTGAAGTCAACTCCATAATAAATTGAAGAGACAAAAACATATTTTTAACCATTTTAGGAACCCATTATTCGTCTTCGGTAAAGTGGACGTTCTTCTTTTCAATGATATTTTTTAGAGGAAGTTGACTTTTTATACTAATGATGATATTATATTAATAATTATTTTCGTATAGGTTTCTAGACTATGTGGATGAGTTTTAAAGAATTTAGTAAAATGAAACATCGAAAACATGCATAGAGGTTTTATACATATAAAAGAGATGAATGATAAGTTTTACATCATCCCACATCTTTTAGTGGTAGCAATGGTTTATATTGCAACATCAAAATTATTATTCTAATAAAAAAACACACAATCCCATTATCTTATAACATTCCCCTATTCAAACAGACATTTCCTCTGTCTTAAAAATATTTTCTATTTCTCTTCTCCCTATAGACCTTTTATTTTCACAATGTAAATTACATCCAATAACTCAACAAGAAAGAAAAATATATAATTACATTTATATTTTCCTTTTACATAGATTATGATGCCACTATTATTAAAAAAATTAGGATAATAACAAATTTAAATATCAATGAAAATATATCTTAGAAATAAAACTCATCATATCTGAAAAACCCCTTTACAATTATCAATATCGTTTACCTCTTATCCCCATAAACTTCTTCAATCAAATGAGTAGTTGAATTTCTTCTCCATGATCATTTTTCTATTTTAATTTTAATCAAGAAAATTTTTTCTTTAGATATAAAATAAGTAATTTCATCGTTATTTATTGACTCAATTTATTTTTTGTAACTGTATAATGACACTTATTTTTGGAAATTAATTTTCCTTTTATCTATTAAAATAATGAAATTAATGTTAACCATAAACAACCAAACGGGTCAATTTATTTCAATTTATCCCCTCAACTGAAAAGGCATCTATATTCTGTATGGATATTCTCTATATTTTATAGACCCTTGACGTCTCATAATCACCCATGATATTTATTTATCACTAGGAATTCTATAATATCATCCAATGGACACATAATAATATTATTATTAGTATAATATATAATATATAGATCATTATCCCTTCCTATGGACTAATTATTAGACACACTCACCATAATTCTCCAAACATTATATTTTTTCAATCCTCATAATAACAAATTGTATCAACCGGTTTCATGACATTAAGAAATAGTATAATATGGTTCTCATTATCTACTTTTCATGACTGAATTCATAATTTCGTTCACACAGGTCACTATGTATTCTAGTTCTTACAAATTACTCAAATATACTTCTAAAACTAGTGATTCTTTATAATTGGGAAACAATTAACAGTATAACTCTTGAGTTCACTAAAAAATACACTTCCAATATTTATACAGCTTCAAATTACATCACATACCTCAATGTTCAAAAAGATCAAAACATAATGAAATATTATATCTCTATATGAACATTCTAACATTACTCACAAAAATTATATATATCATGCTTGGTAATGTCCTTCAAATTTATTCTCTCATGAACCAATGTGAACTACTGAAATTATACATCTTCCTTAAACTACAAATTTATTCACACAATATTTTTGTCATGGATTTTTCCATTGTGTATGTATAAATATATTTTTTCCCTTTTATATTTACAACAACCTCACTATACTAAACTACTCATTCACAAAATACTACTTTTTAAAGGTACATTACCTATGGGAAATTACCAATAAATATGATAGCCTATATGCTTGAAGAAAGATTTAAATGGTATTCTAAGTGTTATTCAACTGGTAGTTGAACACTGTACAAGAAATTTTATCCGTTTCTGAGCTTCTACAATGGAATGGGATGTATTTCTATTTGTTTAGAAATATTTTTTACATAATGAAAATATATTCACTACACTTTGATTGTGAATACTTATGTTTATATGATTTTTTTGTAATACAATATGTGTATTTTCTCTGTTACTCACATGTTAGAGAACAATAAGTATACTCATTATCTATGCAAACTATCCATGTTAACATCATATTCACATAAGTTTTTATAAGTGCCAACACTCATGTATGAAATTAATAGTTCTATCACTGATATATCATAGAGAAAGAATGAAATAATAGAATTATCAAGAAACCTGAATAATCATTTATAAAAGAATGGTTTTTCCACTTCTTTTGTCTGAGTCTCAAGAAACACAAACCACTACAATTTATTTCATTCTATATGGATACAATGAGATTATGAGGACTTATATGTAATTATATAAAATATATATGTGATTAATCTATTTCCCATAACACAACAACTGACGAGTTTACCTATTAATGTGGTAAAAATAAATTGGTATCATAATCAATGGTTAATTTTCACATTTGTTACCATTTTTGTACTAAGGATTAAATGATATCCATAGTACTGAAAACTGGCCAAAAAAGTTCTAAATGACATGAATAATTATGATAATGATAACTAAGTCATTTAATTTTTTTTGCAAGGATCATCATTTGGATTAGATACCACAATTGTTATGTATAATGAAATGTGATTTTTGTCTCTCAGATTTGGATTGATGTGATAAATCTCATAAAATATGTGATTAGCAAGAAAAAAACATAGATCGCCATAAAATAATTGAAGAATGGTCATTTATCCATTCAAGATCTATTGGAATTAATATTCCATCCATTGGATGGTCAGGTCTATATATATGATGTAAAATGGTGGCCAACAATGTCTTATGTGTTTATCATAAAATATCTCCCATCATGGGGTTAAAAATGATTAAATTGTTTCTCATTGATGTATGATCCTATAAGAACATTCCTATAAAAATATGTGATCTATTAGAATAATCAGGAATAAATATGATTTTTGGAATCATCGGTACAATTAAACGTTCATTTTCACAATTATAATCATTTATTTAATAATTGTAAAATCATTTGTGTATGGGTAAAAACTGATGAAAAGTTATATGATTGACATGATGTATTATTAAAATGTATTTTAAGTCATTTCAATTGACATTGAGGCACCATATCATGGATAATATACATTAATTGATTAGTTTAAGTAGAAGTAACATGTGTCCCTTAGATTTGGAGTTATATTAAAAATCATGTAAAATATTTCAATATTGATAAAATGAAATTTTATTGATATGAAATAGTGGGTAAATGATTAGAAATCCATTTTTTATCAGTAGGATTCTACTCTACATCCCTTAGATTCATGTGTGACTCAGTATGATGAAACAATGGGTAACGTTGACTATTGTTAATAAAATGACATATGTCCCTTAAGGGGGTCAAATTGTAAAAATGACTTTTAATTGATGTGAAATTATACGGAAACATTCATAAAAACATATGTTATATATTAGAATCAAACTCACATCAATATGATCCCTGAAATAATTGGAATATAGTAAATGGTGTTTTCTACTTTTAACAGTCGTTGCTTAATTGATAAAAGTTGTTATAAATTATTTTAGATGAGATTTGCATAATTTATGTACTATTGATGCTTTTTCTAGTTACAATATATTAACTATTTTTATATTTATCTCTATATATATATTATATTAATAAATATAATAAACTTTAAATATATTAATTTTTTGTTTAATTCATTTAATTATTCTTTTATCTTATACGTTGGTTGATCGAGACAGAGGAATGGAAGGGATCTGAAGCTTCCTGAATTTTTTTCAATTATCTTTTTGGTTTTTTAGAGTATTTTTCCTATATTTTATTTTATTCTTGGGGATGTAAAACTGAATATTATATTTTAAAAAATTTATGTTAGCGACATTCACTGTATGTCACTATTTATTTAATAAATATAAGGGTATTAGAGGCCAACTATGGAGGTCTCTACATCAACCATTTTTCTAATGCATTAACAACCTCTAAAGTGGTTGCTAATAGTCTTCCAAGTGAACTTTTCAACAATCATTATGGGAGGTCCTATATGGCCCCATTTGGTGGTCACAAATGGACTTTTTCATCAGGTTGTCCATGAACACTAAAACCCATTACTGACCATTTTTTAAAGTCTCTAATGAGATATTTTTTGTTATTGATCTGATGTACAATTTAAATTATGAAAATGCGAGTCATGAGTGTGGACCATAATTTCTATAAAAATTAGTGATTATTATAAACTAATATAATTAAAACTATTATAGATTAATTATTATTTACGAGCACTGATGTATGCACAAGGATATAATATTCATCAAAAATAAATTTTTTACTTTTCATCACACTGTTTCTCAAAAAATAAAACTATTTTCATTGATATTCATAAATATTTTTTTTTTATTTTTTTGACTTATTGTTTTTCTATTAGAAATATATTCTTCACACTGCATCATTGGATCAACCTCATTATTACATTTTCTATTCTATTATTTAGTTGTTTGGTAATATTAGTTTGTGTTTTGATAAATATATATATTGATAATAACCTAAGGGAATTGTTCTAACCATTCATTCATTTCAACTTTTGTTGTCATATTCAATGAAAATGCGTAGTGAATACGTTAATATCATTGTTTATAAAATAATTTTCCCACTATATTTTTGGATTTCATAGGTTACATAGTTTTTTTATTCTGTATATACACATGAGGATTTTTTGGTTGGGTGTGAAAAAAATAAAAAATGATTCCCCACTATAAATTGGAATAACAACTTGTATGTACATCAATAGAAATTAGTGTACATAAAAAGAAGAACCAATGAATGTAAGGATGAAAGTGATGAATATGATCATGGTAACCACATCTACACTAAATAATAGACAATTGAATCTGATGCTTTAATGATATACTCATATTGGTATTGAATATTTTGTATAAAATAGAAAAAGTGAATGTTGAATGTTTTATGGAACCTTGTGTGGAATCTAAAATCTAAAAAGATTTGAAAAAATATCCCATAAGAGAAGATCCTATGTTTAAATATTAGTAATGTCCATCCACTTATTCTAATACCAAAAATAATTTTGATGTTTTTTGTGAGGATAATCATACATCTATTGAATTTTATGTTGAATAAGATGAAAAAATATAATATCATCTAAAATATTAATAATAATAAGAGAAGTGGATCACTATTGTTAACTATTTTGGATGTCATGTGGAAAACTATAAGGGAGATGTATGTGGAACATGATATTCAAGAGTATCCTTGAACACTAACCAATGTGCATCAAAAGAAGAAGAAGAAGTATAGGAAGAGTATATCATTGTTTCAAGAACATTTAACAATAATAGAATATGTTCACAATTATATAGATTTTAGTAACCATCTCTATTTGACGAAACAAAATATTTAGATGTAGTGGAATAAATTAAAGATATTATTGATTAGTTAGACATGACTCAATATGAATAAGAATATGAAGTGAATTTCTATAATTATTGGATAATTAGGGAATATAAGTTTCATGATCAATACACATTTTGTTTTCTCTTCAACAACAAATCAAGATGAACATAATGGAGAGGATGAGGAGAGCCTTAATTGATGACTGAAAAAGACAAAAAAATCTACTGATATTGTTATATTTTTATGGAAGTCCTATTAAATTATCTAATGTGTTATCTACAAGATAAAAAACCTTATAAAATAGATTCTATTGTGGATACAACATTTATTTTCTTCATTACATTAATATGAATTTTTATGAATAAATTTGGATGGCGTAAAATCGCTATATCATTACATGAATTAATGAATACAGTTTATACACATTATTTGATAAGATTTTATTGTTAGGACCATCATAAATTTTCACGGTTAACTAATAAAAAAATAATATTATTATACCTTCATTTCAACGACAATAATCATTTAAATTCATTCATCCATTAAATCCATGTTTATTAAAAAAATATTTTTTCCGATTTAATGAAATATTTCATGCCCCATATTTGATTTTTTTTCTTTATTATGTTATCTTGGAAACATATGGTATAAATTTTAATATCATTATTAAGTTTTTTATATATCAATAATAATGATATTAAATGAGTAATATAGTGAATTTAATGAATACAGGGAAGAAGAGGTATTGATTTGATGTATTCTAATTTGACAGAGCTATTAGATTCATGAAAATTTAATATGCCATCAATTTTTTAGGCATTGTATGTAAAAAATAAATTTAATTTTTATGTATTTATTATTATTCACCAAATGTTTGATACAATATAATATTTCTTTCAATCCGGGATGAATTTCCAGACCTAATTACTCCATTGTATTCTATATATAATTTCATGAGATATTTAAGGACATGTATTCTATAGTACCATGAATTTAGTCCTATCAAAGCTATGATTTGTCAAATTCCCATTCAATATTGTTCAAAAAGGTTTATTATTTTGCCCTTATCATTTAGATATAAAATTATATTGATCTGTCTTCTAAACAATTAGAATCCATGAATGTCAGTTTATAAGAATGATACAAATTGAATACAAATTATTTTAATTCCTAATCATACTTATGTATTTTTAACGATATTAAAATGTATATGTGTGTGGGTGATGTTATATATAGGGGATAGGATGATCTATATTGATATGAATTTTTTCTGATGTTTCACTTGATAATGTAAAATTAGTAATGATATTATTTATTATACATATATTATTTATTCATAATGAAAAAACTAAAATTTTGAAAACATTAAAAAAACATGGTTTGGTTTTCTTGGGCAAATAAAAAACTACATTACCAATGATTATTATACTTATGTAATGGGTGTTTGGTGTGAAAATAGTAAAAAAAATTAAAAAATAATAAATTATTCTTAATTGATAAATAAAATATAAAAACAAGAAATAAATTACAAGAGGGTGACAGTTAATCATTCAGAACTCATTATTTTATAACGTTACATTGAGCTTGGGAATAGATTTTTGTAACATTGAAATTTTTGATTTTCATTACACATTTTTATCCATCATGAAATTTACATAACATTTTAACTTATTTTTCCTGCCATTAATGCTTTTAATATCAATACCTTCCAACATGATGAATATGCAATGTTTTATCCTTAATGAAAATTACTCATAAATTTTTATAGATTTTTTATTTAAAAATTGGAGTATAGAGGGCCTTTGAATGTATATGGGTGGATTATTTACTCAAGGTATGAGAATAAATTTATTTTATGTTTTTACCATTGTGTGACGAGTGAAAAAAACTAATATGTGAGGTAGGTAAATTTTCCATGATTAATTTTTTTTTATTATTATACATGAAGGAAATAATAGATAAGATACACAAATATGAAATGTGAAAATTTAAAATAATTGGGTTAATGATGTCAAAAATTATTGTGATGTTGAAATCGTTATTTTTCAGAAAATGATAGTTTAATCCTACAATTGATATTTTTTTTAAATATTATTTTTTTTATTTTTTTTACTTATTGTTTTTCTATTAGAAATATATTCTTCACATTTCATCATTGAATCAACCTCATTATTACATTTTCGATTCTATTATTTAGTTGTTTGGTAATATTTGTTTGAGTTTTGATAAATATATATATTGATAATAACCGAAGGGAATTGTTCTAACCATTCGTTCATTTCATCTTTTGTTGTCGTATTCAAGGAAAATGCGTAGTGAATACGTTAATATCATTGTTTAGAAAATAATTTTCCCTCTATAATTTTGGATTTCTTAGGTTACATAGTTTTTTTATTTTGTGTATACATATGAAGATTTTTTGGTTGGGTGTGAAAAAAATAAAAAATGATTCCCCACTATAAATTGGAATAACAACTTGTATGTACATCAATAGAAATCAGTGTACATAAAAAAGAAGAACCAATAAATGTAAGGATGAAAGTGATGAATATGATCATGGTAACCACATCTACACTCAATAATAGACAATTGAATCTGATGCATTAATGATATACTCATATTGGTATTGAATATTTTGTATAAAATAGAAAAAGTGAATGTTGAATGTTTTATGGAACCTTGTGTGGAATCTAAGATCTAAGAAGATGTGAAAAAATATCCCATAAGAGAAGATCCTATGTTTAAATATTAGTAATGTCCATCCACTTATTCTAATACCAAAAATAATTTTTAGGTTTTTTTTGAGGATAATCATACATATATTGAATTTTATGTTGAATAAGATGAAAAAATATAATATCATCTAAAATATTAATAATAATAAGAGAAGTGGATCACTATTGTTAACTATTTTGGATGTCATGTGGAAAACTGTAAGGGAGATTTACGTGGAACATGATATTCAAGTGTATCCTTGAACACTAACCAATGTGCATCAAAAGAAGAAGAAGAAGTATAGGAAGAGTAGTTCCTTGTTTCAAGAACATTTAACAATCATAGAATATGTTCACAATTGTATACATTTTAGTAACCATCTCTATTTGAAGAAAAAAATATTTAGATGTAGTGGAATAAATTAAAGATATTATTGATTAGTTAGACATGACTCAATCTGAATAAGAATATGAAGTGAATTTCTATAATGATTGGATAATTAGGGAATATATGTTTCATGATCAATACACATTTTGTTTTCTCTTCAACAACAAATCAAGATGAACACAATGGAGAGGATGAGGAGAGCCTTAATTGATGACTGAAAAAGACAAAAAAATCAATCTGATATTGTTATATTTTTATGGAAGTCCTATTAAATTATCTAATGTGTTATCTATAGGATAAAAAACCTTATAAAATAGATTCTATTGTGGATACAACATTTATTTTCTTCATTACATTAATATGAATTTTTATGAATAAATTTGGATGGCGTAAAATCACTATATCATTACATGAATTAATGAATACGGTTTATACACATTATTTGATAATATTTGATTGTTAGGACCATCATAAATTTTCACGATTAACTAATAAAAAAATAATATTATTATACCTTTATTTCAATGACAATAATCATTTAAATTCATTTATCCATTAACTCCATGTTTATTAAAAAAATATTTTTTCTGATTTAATCAAATATTTCATGCCCAATATTTGATTTTTTTTCTTTATTATGTTATCTAGGAAACAAATGGTATACATTTTAATATCATTATTAAATTTTTTAGATATAAATAATAATGACATTAAATGAGTAATATAGTGAATTGAATGAATACATGGAAGAAGAGGTATTGATTTGATGAATTCTAATTTGACAGAGCTATTAGATTCATGAAAATTTAATATGTCAACAATTTTTTAGGCATTGTATGTTAAAAAATAAATTTGTTTTTATGTATTTATTATTATTCACCAAATGTTTTATACAATATAATATTTCTTTCAATCAGGGATGGATTTCCAGACCTTATTACTCCATTGTATTCTATATATAATTTCCTGAGATATTTAAGGACATGTATTCTATAGCACCATGAATTTAGTCCTATCAAAGCTATGATTTGTCAAATTCCCATTAAATATTGTTCAAAAAGGTTTATTATTTAGCCCTTATCATTTAGATATAAAATTATATTGATCTGTCTTCTAAACAATTAGAATCCATGAATGTCAGTCTATAAGAATGATACAAATTGAATACAAATTATTTTAATTCTTAATCATACTTATGTATTTTTAACAATATTAAAATGTATATGTGTGTGGGTGATGTTATATATAGGGGATAGGATGATCTATATTGATATGAATTTTTTCTGATGTTTCACTTGATAATGTAAAATTAGTAATGATATTATTTATTATACATATATTATTTATGCGTAATGAAAAAACTAAAATTTTGAAAACATTAAAAAAACATGGTTTGGTTTTCTTCGGCAAATAAAAAATTACATTACCAATGATTATTATACTTATGTAATGAGTGTTTGGTGTGAAAATTGTAAAAAAAATTAAAAAATAATAAATTATTCTTAATAGATAAATAAAATATAAAAACAAGAAATAAATTACAAGAGGGTGACAGTCAATCATTTAGAACTCATTATTTTATAACGTTACATTGACCTTGGGAATAGGTTTTTGTAACATTGAAATTTTTTATTTTCATTACACATTTTTATCCATCATGAACTTTACATAACATTGTAACTTATTTTTCATGCCATTAATGATTTTTATATCAATACCTTCCAACATGATGAATATGCATTGTTTTATCCTTAATAAAAATTACTCATAAATTTTTATAGATTTTTTATTTAAAAATTGGAGTATAGTGGGCCTTTGAAAGTATTTGGGTGGAGTATTTATTCAAAGTATGACAATAAATTTATTTTATGTTTTTACCATTGTGTGACGCGTGAAAAAAACTAATATGTGAGGTAGGTAAATGTTCCATGATTAAAATATTTTTATTATTATACATGAAGGAAATAATAGATAAGATACACCAATATGAAATGTGAAAATTTAAAATAATTGGGTTAATGATGTCAAAAATTATTGTGATGTTGAAATGGTTATTTTTCAAAAAATGATAGTTTAATCCTATAATTGATATTTTTTTAAAATTTTATTTTTTTAAAATTTGAATATTGTTAACCATGACATTTCTCTATGAATCTTTTTGATATTATATTTTTGAAGAAAACATTATGTTTAAATTTGGGGATATTTTATTTCAATATTCATTACACATGAAATGTTTCAGTTTAAAATTGTTTATTTCATTTGATTTTAGAATTTTATTCCCAAAAGACTATTTTTTAAATCATTTATGAATATTTATATTATAAATAACATATTGAAAATTTGAATGAAAACATGATTTTAAAAAGCAAGTGTGGAAAATTGTTTCCCTATATTAAATTTTATAATGATAATTTTCATTTCAATTGGGAAAATTTGGAATTTAATTATGACACGTGAATGATCCAAATTAATGTGATGTTGGAAAATTTAAAGTAGAAGGTTGTGGTAAAAGAGATCAATGACATGCACAATGGACATTCATATGGTTTGATAAGGCCTACTGGGATTGTGCATGTAGGCATGGTTCTTTATATAGTACTATGTGAGTGAACCACTAGACCATTTCTAGATTAGGATTTTAATAACGGTATATGGCATCCTCATTGGAATAGAACTACATAACCCTGAATATAACAAATTTAAAATAATATTTAGGGGGACAGTGTACCATACTTACTCGTATGACATTGTATTGTTCATGAACTCATTCACCCTGCATTATACACAACTTATTTCCCCATTATACCTCGTGATCATGATACCTAAATTGTAAATGATTAATGAACTATATGTTGGACACTATGATATATTGGGATCCATCCATTTCATAATATTCAATCTTATTTATCACTAAAACTGACCATCGAGATCTTGGATGACCTCCATGAATTGCATTCTAAAGACGAAGAACTTATTCATTAACCGTTGGATGAAATTCCCACAAATGTTCAATATTTTCCATTACAGATGGGAATGTAGAGTTACTAATGATGAAAGGACATGTCATGAACCACATCGTGTCGCTATCCAACCCAGCGTCTGACCCAGTCCATGATAAGGCCTTAGGGACGTTCCTGATCCCCACTCACTCCTAACTTGTTTCATGAATCAATATAAACCTATTTGGAATGATTTTTCAAATAAAAAAGAGATAGATAAATAAATATAAAATGAAAAAAATATATAAATAAAAGAAGTTGAATTGAATAAACTAGAGGTGGAAAAAGGAATATGCTTTGTAAAAAAACATTCCTTAGGTGACCTTGTGGGTCACCAATGAACTGAAACCACACTCACTACAAGAGAAATCCAAAACATGATCTTGAAACTAAAAATATACTGTATTTGTGAGAATTGCAAAGAATAGTATGAATTATAGAGTACAATAAATCCATATTGCCAAATTTTTAAATAGAAACCCAACAAGTTCTAGTTTGAAAATAATACATAATAAAATATATTTTTTATTAATTTTAAATTTCAGTAACAATCGTGCATTTTCATGAAAATCATTTCTCTTCCCTTTAGTTTTGAAAAAAGGTTCCAAACATGCATTAATATTTTAAAAAGAAAGGGGAAAAAATTTGATAAAAATTATGGTTTTCACAAATGAGGGAACCATCATGAAACAACTGAATTAAAAATCATATCACAACCACCATGGGTAATCCCTACAATGAAAGTGTTAGATGGAGAACAATGATCCTCGTACAGTTTTTTAAACATGGAATATAAACCACAATGAAATATGTTCTCATACAGGAGCCACTAGTACTAGAAACACTCCTAACCTAGTGATCTCTAATCATCATATTGTTTAGTTAGTATTGTAGCATAAAACCTTCTAGAAAAAATCGGGATGAACCACTTACATATCATCAACTGTACTTGTCTTTGTCGGACTACCTAGATACCCAAGATTTCTCATGTTCTCAATTTAAAGTGGAAGTTAATTTTATCAATAAAACATTCAAGAAGATATAATTCTAATTATTTAGAAACACAGTTGCCCTCTCTCCATTGATCTCCCTCTGAATGAACATCCCCCCTTTTTTCATACAAAATAAAAATTCCATATTACTCAGAAAATATCACAATACACACATTCAAAATACACATCAATTTTTAAAACAAAGGGGAATTCCTTAAGAGGGGTTTTCTTTTTTTCCACAAAACATTATTAAAGTAAAAAATGGGATTAATTATTTACTAGGAGTTCGTTTCATTTATGAAAAATAATCTACTAACACTGTCAAGTTTGCAAAACCATTAGAAGGATTATCTAAACAACCAATGTGATACCTATTTAAAACAAGATTAAAACAATGATTATAGTGAAGAAATCCTTTTAAATAGGTGAAATCACCCTTTAATCTCATGTTCATTCCAAAGACCTTTTTTCTAAATTACATTGGAATTTATTTGTAAAATGAAATATTTCATTACCCTATTATAATAAAATCGAATGAAATGACACATGTCTTTTAAAATACATGTTTCATGTTCAGAACACCTTAGAAGCGATATTTCAAGAACCACACCCATATATAAATATACATTTCATATCGATTTCGTATAAAATCATGGGAAATATTTTTAAATGAACACCAAGATAAAATGGAAACTCTAATTAATGATCAATGTATAGGGAACCAACCTCAGGGTGGAACCAAACTGAACATTCAGCCCTTGGAACATTATCACAAAAAGATGTTTCTCCCTAATAAGAATATGAGCTTTCATACACACATAAAAAAACCTATAACCTAGGAACAAACCAGCATGGCCATGAATTTGTTTCAAGGGATCGTTACATATGTTTTTATATGGATATACTAGTCACCACTCACCTACGTTTTCATTTTCATATATATGAATGGGATTACCTATCCCCATAGAAGTATATTCACTATCGTGGATGACTATACATTTAATGAGGAAAACTAATTATATATATATATATATATATGAACATGCAGGTGAGTCACATTAGACCCAGTGACTTGAAACCACCAAGCAGAGACCAGAAACGACCTTTATATTTTAATAAATGAATAAAACAATTTATAAAACTCATTAGAATTTCCACCAAAAAAATTTACACCAAAACACTCTTTAAACATGAACTCACACTAAAACAATTTAAGTATTTATATCACACTACTTAAATAACTCATATTACTTTTTTTACTATACTATAAGAAAATAACCTAATCAATTAACTTGTTTCCAATGTCCTAGCACCTTTCCAAATTCACTCCAAAGCCATCGTCAAATTTCCAAACATGATTGTCATTATTTAAATTGTGGACACTTTATATTAAAGGGAGAAAAAAACTAACTATCATGAAAATTCAATCCAATTTAAAAACATACTCACACTAATACTCTTTCCAAACATAATATGTACATCTCAGATAATATAATAAATCATTTAAAAAAGTTTATAAATAAAATCCAAGAAACAACACATAGACATAAACAAAAAAACGCACCAAATTTCATATAAAATCACCACATAAAAAATTACACACATCATAAACAAGGTAAAAAATGATTGAAATACCTTATACAAAATAAATAACCCATTTACACAACTTATAAAACATCATAAAATGAAATAACAAGGTTTACTCAAAAGCACAGAAGAATTCATTATTGAGAAGAAAGTTTCAAGAGAAACATATATCAAATTCATTATATAACTATTTTTTCACCATAGTAACAATTTATTATAACATTTTAATAATTTATAAAAAATTTCTAGATGTTTAATAAGGGTGTACACTTGAAATTAACAAAAAAAATTAAATTACATGTTTCATGTTATATGCATATCCAAAAAAAAATTTACTCCACACATATAAACCCTCATGAACGCATTATAAATTTCTCAGAATGAATGTTCAAGCATGTAACCACCAACATTAGGTGTCAAAAACCCCAAAAATCGGTTTCAATTTTCAATCATACATTAAACACATGGAATGAAACCCAAGGTGAACCCTAAATCAAGAAATTGGATGGAAAATCAATGTAGAACCCTACACCACATGATATCGCAATCTGATATTCTACCAAATGGATGAATCAAGATATCAGAGTAGAACACAGATGTGGTGAAGGAGTGGTAGGTCGGTCGAATGAGGTATAGGGTTCTAGAGGTGAGTCACATCTCAGATCAGATTGATAAGGGGAAGCAGGCGTGAGGGGAGGGTCGAGTATAGTGGTTCAGTGTGAGGGGCTACTACAAGGCATGATGTAGGATTCCACAATGGTTCTCAAGTAGTGTAGGGGTGCATCGATGAGGTTCTAGGGTGAGGCTTTACTAGGAAGGGAGATGGGGTGGGAGTGCTGGCCACGAGATGGAGATAACCAAAAAGGGGGATTGGGGGATAGGGATTGGGTGATGCAATGAGTGGGGAAGGAAGTAAGAAAATTGGGGTAAAAGGAAATTAAACCCAAAATAATTAACCAATTGTAAAAATAATAATATTCATAAGATAATAATATTAATAAAATAAATTATAATCAGCTTTATAGTAGTCAACTTAATAAAGTGCTAATAAAAAAAATAATATTCTCAATTTAATGATTATCCAACCTAATATTATTATTAATATTTTAAATAGA
Organism: Viscum album; assembly: GCA_963277665.1. Taxonomy (NCBI): domain Eukaryota; kingdom Viridiplantae; phylum Streptophyta; class Magnoliopsida; order Santalales; family Viscaceae; genus Viscum; species Viscum album. The sequence continues at coordinate 1,296,471,829 of OY728158.1, forward strand.
AATTTATATTATTATTATTAAAAACATTATTAATAAATTTTATTAATTTTTAAGCTTTCTCATTTTTTTTATTTTCCACTTTATCATTCATTTTATTAATTAATGAATTACATATGCACTAGGTCGACCATTTGTTGATTCACCGAAGCCATTTGGCATCAACCATGCCATTCCCTACCCGTACGTCGAGTACCGACTCGACCAAAACCTTTATTTATCAAAAAAAAGAATCATTTCAATCATACTTAAGCCAAAAATCAAAAAAAATCACAAAGAAAAATAAAATAATAAAATATAATTTTCCACAAATTTCAGGTGGAAAACATTCCCAACCATTAAGCTTTCAATCCCCATTAATACATCCCGAGATTGTTTAGGGGAGAGAACTGGTATACCCTCTTGGCTCATGGAGGCTCCAAATAATCAACTCATGAGATAAGTATGAAAAATATTGACAAAGAGAAATGATTTGAAACATAACCTTGGGAAACCCCAAAATTTGCTCCCCACTGCCAGCACCCAAAAGTTAAGGCTCCTATAGTTGACTATAGAATGATAGAATCCCTCATGATGCAGAATTCAATATCCAAAGAAGAAATACCTTGAAAACATCATTGAAACTCAAACAAAATTCTGGAAATGAACAAAGAATATTAATCACTGTCATAGGGAGGCTCGCATGGTCTCCCCACCATAAGGAAAAGACTAACATTGATTTAATTTTTTGAATTTCTGTGAGACCCAAAGTGGGTCTCCTCAACATAGTGGCCATGATGCATAAATAATTGGATCAAACAGATAAGGTAATCTTTCATCTGATAAATTCAAAACATTTCCACCAACTAGATCCCATATAACAATGGATTATGTGTAAGAAGTCTTTAGGCCTAATGGAAACACACAACATATTTCATTATTTTCATGGATTTTTATTGTCCATATGTAATACTCACCTAAAAATGAGGTGAATTCATAAGGATGGCCATACATGGGCCCCCAAAAAGACATACACCTTGTGAGTCACACCTACTGGAGTCCTACAAAAAGGGATAGAAACCTTTTGAGAACCAAGGAGTTATTCTTCAACCACTGTGGTTCACAACATGGAAGTGAGGCACTCGTGCCTCTTTACACCAAAGAGGGAAGCTCAAAATGAAAATAGTACATAGGACATAGGCTATTTTTATTTCCAAACTTGAATAAAGAGATTGGAATAAGGTGCCTTACCACCCTGAGGGGGGTCCTGACTACTTTCCAACTTTAGTCTGAAACCTATGGATAGAGTCTGATGATTGATGCATCTCCCGCCTCATATTCAGGCACCGAAAACTCCAAATCCGAACATATTGTCCTCGTGATACAATCAATAATACCAAGACCCAACATCATCAACTAAACATAGAAAACCATTAATACTACTTACATATCACATGGTACTTATCCAAAGAAAGGTGACCTAAAATATAAATATGCCTCACTCATACCACTCCAAACAAGAAGCGATGGAGAAAGAACACCATGAACACACCTTCACTCAAATCAAGGAATTCATAACCACAATTTCATTAATGAATAAATTCTCAAAATTTTATACTACCTCTACCTTCTCCCTATAAAGTGAACACAACACAAGAAGACACCACAGAACAAGACCCATTAAATAGTCAGATACATTACAAGTAGAGAGACCCTTAACCGAGTCCCTAACAATAAGATATTATTTAAAAGAAACCATAAAAACATTTTATAACCTGATTCTTAGAACAGGTGGCTTAACGCAGTCCCTTAGAAGTATCCAATAATAGACCCAAAGGCCCATTAAAATAGAAACCAACACTCACAACTCGAGATAAATTCTACTTTTCCCCACTGTAATTTATTTGACTAATCCAAAAAGGACATACAGGCGCTGCATTGACTGATATCACATTATATGACTTAGTCAAGAAAATAAATCATTATTTCATTGATCTCCATCCACATTAACTCTTTCACCTCACAGGGATATCCTTGACCAAAAAAGGAAGATAGATAAACTCAACCCTGAAACCCAAGAAGAGAGTCTAATCAATTATAAACAGGATGACCTGCCAAGGGAGAATCACTAATGGTGGAATTTAGAATATGCATCAATTCCATAAGGTGTCATGTAGTGGCTATCAAGGAGACCCAAGAACCCAATAAAATTGGTCATCATCCAACAAGGCCATTGAATATAACTAAAACCACTGAAGAGATCAACCACTAAGGCTCTACAAACACTCCTTGGAAAAGTACTTCTAACCATATCTCAAAACACCAATATACTGACAATTCTATGTATTAAAAAAAATCGTGAAAAAATCAACCCCATTCAATCAAAATAATAACATGAAAGTCCACTCTTCTAATACATTGTTCCAAACAAACTCTAAAACCCATATTTCATCCATTGAAACAAAAAATGTTTTATTTTAAAATTCATTCCCCGCACTTTTGCAACAGGGGTAATCAAAAATAACTCTCATAACCAAAGTAGAAAATACATTTCTAGTGGAAAATAGTGTCGATGGTAGACTCAGAAATATTTTCGGCGGCCTTATGTTTGTCACACCACCATCGCAGAGAGTGTTATAGGACAATGTCCCCAGGTTTACATGGCTTCTCAGGCCCTATGAGCTCATAGATACCATTTAACCAACTATATTTTTAGTTCCCAAACATCAATGAATAGGAAGGACAAAAGGATTCACTGGAAAATAAGTTCCCATGATAACTGAAATCCCCCTATGAGGTGTGTTGGATAGGCCCCTTACTAGTAACTGGAACACTGAATCACTAAAATCCTTAATTCAGTCTACCATGAAACATTACCAAGAAACAAGTTCCATAAGATCATAAATACTTTGATACCATTTTTTATGAACCAATCCGGGTTTCCATCTGACCCATCACACAACCCAGTCTGCGGTAATGCCTGAGGGGCATTCCTGGTCCTCACATGCTCGGAAAATAGTTTTAGGCGTTAATATAAACTAGTTGAGAATTAATTAAACCATCATAAAAAATAAATAAATAATCATAAACTGAAAAAATAGATAAATAAATGATGAACAAATCAAATAGGAAGTGGAAAAGTGAAATAAGAAAAGTAATGAGACATACCACATGTGTCCTTATGGGTCACCACAGAACACAAACTACACTCGTTGCAGGAGAGATCCAGAACTAGACCATGAAAATGTAAAGATATTGTAGGAATGAGCACAGAGATGCTCAGTAGGAATGCCAGATTATAGAAACACCCTAAGGACTTACTTTTAAAATGAAACCCAAAACAGGGTAGTTTAAAAATAAGACATAATAAAATAATGTTTTTCATTATTTTCAAAATTAAGTAACATGAAATAATTTTTAAGAAAAAAATTTCTATTCCACATCATTTAAATAATATGTTCCAATAATGAATTAAAATTCCCAAATGAAAGGATACAAATTTAGATTAAAAATAATACTTTCACAATAGATGTAAAAAGAATGAAACAATGGAATTTCAAAAAAATTCCAAGGACCATGTGGAAACATTAAGAATCTAGTGTCAGTTGTCGACCAAATATACACTTAACTCAGAGTAAATGTGGAATATGAACCACATTGATCTGCATGCTAGTGCATGAGCCACTGGTAGGGAACACACCCATAAACTAGTGGTCTCCAATCAATATTTTGTTTTGTTAGTGTTGTAGAGTCAATCCTGCTAGATGAAAGTGGGTTGAACCACTTCTGTTTCATCTAATGTACTAGTCCTAGTCCACCAACAACGATACCTAGGATTCCCCATGTGCTCCATTTCACAAGGTGGTTAGTTTTATCAATATAACATTTTTGAACATATCATTCACTTTTATTACAAAAATCACTCACCCTCTATCCACCGATCTCCCTCCCTGAGCACATTCCCCCATTTTTCTATCACAAAAAATACCTAAGCCTCTTTACTCAGCAGGTCATGCAATCCACACATTCAACATTCACATCATCCTCAATAACATGGGGGCATTCCCTAAGTGGGGTTTTCTTTTTTTTCACAAAATATTATTAAAGTTCAAAATGGGATTCCTTATTTATAAAGATTGATTTTCTTTTTAGGAAAAATAATCACCTAACACCTTCATGTTTCCAAAACCATTTGAATGTTGAGCTTAAGAAAAAAGGTACTACCTATATAAAACAACCATAAAACTACAATTACAATGAAGCAACCCTTTTAAATAGGTTAAATAACAAGTTAATATACTGTTCATGCCAAAACAGATTTTTTAAACCACTTTGGAATTTATAAGGAAATCAAACATGCCATTATACTTTTATAATAAAATATACTGAAATTTCACATGCCTTCGGAAATACCTGTTTCACAATCAAAACATCTTGGAAGATACTTTTCAATAACCATGTCCATTTATATATATAAAAATATTTATATACATTGCATATGAATTTTATATAAAAGGAAGGGACATAATTATAAAGGAAAGCCATGAAAAAAATGAAATTTGAATTAAAGATCAAGGAATAGGGAACCTACCTTAGGGTAGGAAAAACCCAATCATTCAGACCTTAGGGATTTCTAACTAAAAGCTACTGCTCCCACACTGAGCCTATGCACTTTAACATAAACATAAGGATACCTTTATCATATGCACACACCTTCATGTCCATGAACGTGTGCAAGGGAATCCTTACATCTGTGCTTATTGTCATATACTAGTCACCACAGACCTTCGTATGCCTTTTAAAATATATATATATATATATATATATATATATATATATATATATATATATATATATATGGGCACACTTATCCCCATAAATGTATATTCACTACAATGGATGACTATACATGTATCAAGGGAACTAACATATATATATATATATATATATATATATTCCTACCTATGAACATGTAGGTGATTCACTTTAGACTGGGCTACTTGAAACCACAAAGCATTGACCATGCACATCACATATTATTTAATAAATCAATAAAAAATTTATCAAACACAGTAGAATTAGATCCAAAAAAAATTCCCCAAATATAATCTTTAAAACCAAACTCATACAAAACCATTTAAAAATACATTTCACACCACTTATATAACTCATTAATATGTTATGACAATATTAAAAGAAAAATATCTAATTAATTTACCGGTTTACAAAGGCCAATACCCTTTTAAAATCCACACTAAAACAAAATTCAACATTCCATAAAATTCAAATCAATATTTAAACAGTGTACACATCATACTAAATGGTGAACAACATAACCATCATGCCGAGGTAATCCATATTAAATAAATACTCACACTAATTCTCTTTCCAGACATAATCTACACCTCTCATATAATTTAATAAATCATTTTAAAAGTTTTTCGTAAAATTCCAAGAATCACCACATGGGATTACACCATAAACACACTTAATTTCCTATCAAAGCACCGAATTAAAAGAATATGTTGGTCATAACCAATATAAATCATGATTCACATCAATTATACAATATAAATAAACCATTTACCCAACATCACAAACATACTAAAACGTCATAACATTTCATTACACAAAAGTGCATGAAAATTCATATTGATATCAAATTTTCAATCCTAACTTATTCCAAATTCATTCAAAAAATAGTTCTGCATCACTTGCACAATTTATTAAATAATTAGAATAATTTATAAAATATTTTAAGATGTGTAATAAGGGTGTACTCTTGAAATAAACTATATTTCCTTAAAAAATAATTTCTTAATATGTCCACATCAGAACATTAAATATAATTCTTTCACTCTATACACATAAATCATAGAACACATATAAACACTCATGTAAGCACTTTATTTATCAAAATAAATGTTCAAGAATGGAACCACTGTCCTCTGATGTAGAGAAATCGAACACTCGATGCAAAACATCTATCCAAAACCAAACACGCGACATTGAAACAATGGTGAACCCTAATTGAAGATATTTAACAACCAGTCAATGTAGAACCATACACAACATGATATCCAAATCTCAAATTCTTCTATTGGAAGAAACAAGCCACCAGAGTAAAACACACATGCATCAAGTGAGAAGGATGTTGGATGAGTGAGATGGAGTTGTCGGTGGTGATTCACATCTGAAGTCCGACTGGGATGGGGAAGGCAGGTCGACGAAAGGAATGTGTGACAATGTTCGGTGTGAGGTGATACTACACGGTTTGGTGCAGGTTGGCACAAAGGTGCTCAGATGGTGTGAGGTTGATTCAATGGGGTGTTGGGGCAAGGCTTCATGGGAGATGGAGATGGGGATGTAGCATAGGCCATTAGAGGGGGAGCAACACACTTGGGGGTGTGGAGGGGGGGTAGGGTTTGTGTGATGTAAAGAGTGGGAATGAAGATATAAACAAGGAAAAAAATGAAACTCAACCAAAAAAATATAATCCATTTCTAATAAATATTATTATAATAATATAATAAACATAATAGACAAAATAATATTATTATTAATAATAATCAACATAATAAAATGCAAATAATAAAATAAATTTTTCAATTAAATTGTTATTCAATATAATAATAATTTTAATATTCTCCAATGATTTTAAAATTATAATTATTATTAAAAATAATAATAATTAATTTTATTTATATTATTGTTTTCCATTTTATTACATTTTCACTATATCATTAATATTAATAACTAATAAATTAGTCATGCACTGGAAAAAAACATAGTGATTTGGCGAAGCCGTGCAGCTTCAACCTTGCCCTGCCCTGCCCGTCTGTTAGAAACTTACATGCCCAAAATCATTATTTTATCATTAAAAATGAAAATTTTCCCTCGTCCTCATCCAACAACTTGAAAAAATAACTCTATGAAAAATAAAATAATTAAATGAGATTCTCTCAATAGTCTAGGTGTGGCAAGACATATGAAATGGGGATATTCATGGTATAATGTGTTCTTGAGGAAAATTGAGAAAAATATTTTCATTGTGAATTAGAGAACTCACTATGGCTAGTAGTAGAAGCATTAAAATTAATTACCAATCACTTAGGTGTGTTAATTATCATGGTAACCATGACTTAAGATGAACATAGAAGAATAAATTGAAATAACTGTTAAAATTTCATACAGGTGAGCATGGCTAATTCATGATTGCATGATACATGAAATATAATGATGAAACAGTGATCTCTAATAGTAGTGGTTATGGTTTTTTAAAGATTTCATAAGTCTAAAATTTGCATAAAAATTTGTGTTGTTTCTCTTGTTGTGTACAAGGAAGGACAAAATTTGGAATCACCCTTCAAATTGACTAATTAAATGAACCTACACCATAGTAGTCATAAAATTATATAAATATGAATCATGGGAATGAAACCACGTTGGATTTGTTATTAAATATTTTTAAACATTAACGTGCATCATCCTCATGGATACATGAAATCTATAATAGAGATCCAAAAAATGGATAATAGAAAATGGTTTAAATATTCAAATTTGAATATACAAGATAAATTATAAATATCTTAATGAAATAAATTAAGAGGAAAATTATTAGATTGCAAAATGCTTTTACATTGAAAATTATAGATCATAATAAGTTATTATTATAATTAATATAGGTCCATGATTCTATGAAAATAACTCTCCAAGAGGAGAGGTTCTTTAATTCTACTGAAGATATATGAAAATATTGTGTCTTAATTAGGCATTCATTTTAATGGTTTTTATCTCCCTATCATGGATATCATGATATGGTTCCCTTATTTCTTCCCTTATATGTATAAAATGGTATTTAATTGGAGTGTTTATGGTTTTAAACACAATTCCTCATAGGAATTTATATTCTATTTTAATTCCTCCAATAATTCCCTTCACTTTCCCGTTAATGACCATTGTGTGGGTTGAGTAAGGGGTACTTACATTTCACAAAATAACTATAATGCTATGTTCACCATGACAATTGTGTTGGAAATGTTCAATATTAAAACATGGTTTATGATTATAGATCTCTTCATTATCTTTAGTACCATTACCATTGAGAAAATGTGTGTCTTGTGTGTGGGGAGTAATTTTCATGTACATTGGATTTCATTAGACCCAATTAAGATTATAAAAATGAGTAAATTTTGAAATAATTATAAACACTAATAGAGAATCTATATTCCTTAAACATGGTAGGGTGTTTATAATTTCTTCTCTATCATCTTCAAAACAACAAACAGATTTATTTCTTTATCATCTAGTTTAGTTCATATTAATTTTAGTTATGTATGTTGTTTTTATTAACTTATATTAGACACTATGTTTCCTCATGGGATCATCCTAAATAGTACATTTAAAATAATTTTATTTGGTTGTTTAGTAAATATTTTTGAAGTCTTTATAAATCAAGAAATTGATATTTTCCCAATAGAATTGATGAATCGTTTGGTTTATTCAATCCATCATAGAGTGTTTATCATGATTTATTAGTGGTGTGAAAAAGTGTCCATCGGAATTGAACAAGGTAGTAGGGTCAAGATTCCAGTAATGTACTAAGAGTTTCCAAAGAGGTTCTTGGTAAAAACCAATTCCATGTAATATAATTACCATAACAGGGTATTCACTAATATATGGGAACATTTTTATATCTTATTGTGGTTCATACTCCTCAGGTGGTGTGGGAAAAAGATTATATTAATGTGATATATCTTCAATGTCTATGTCATGCCAAGGACGACATCCCCATTCCCTTGATTATGGCCATGTGATACCTATTAGAGTAAGAGAATATAATCCACTATCATAATATAGAACTACCCTTAAAAAATTGGTTATGGGTGTTGTTGGATATGCATTTTTTCGAGGACCCCAAGGTGGAAGATCAGTTGGAGGAATTATGAGGGAGGAATATACTGATGATGATTCCTAGGGAAGTGGTATTTATATAAACTCCCATCATAGAGATGATAAATTTTTTCATGATGAATGTCCCTTTTTATTATGGGTTCAAGGATATTTTCCACACATACAGTTTTGTAATGTGTATTTTTTAGACATGTTTGAGGATCACCAGGTGAAAAAGGTAGATATTTAAACTAAATCAATGAATGAGGGAATGTGTATCTGGAGAAAATAAAGGGAGAGAGTAGGACCTCCTTCCAGTATTACTATTATAGGCCCCCATCCATCTATCATTGAGGTGAAACATATATTCAATGAGTAAAATCGACCAACCCAATGGTCGATTGGTTATTCTATGACCTATTCTCACTAACATTGGGTATCAATGATTTTTTCTTCTATAGAATTTTAAATTTTCTTATAATTAAATAAATAGACGAGGATATAAGTTATCCTCTAGTAGTGGAAGTTTCATTTGATGTAGATATTCCATCACTAGTATATCTTATGCCATATTCGACAATCATTCAATTTTTTAAAGAATTTCAGACTATGGAAAAATAGGAAAACAATTGGGGTAGATCATGGTAGAATAATCAAGGAAGCTACTAAGGAATTCCACCATTCTAAACTATATATTTTAAATATTTCATTCCTCCTAATTCTTAATTATATTTATTTACCACAAATTATATTTCACTAACATCACATCCAAATTTCAGTGATTATACATTGGCGGACCACCTAAAAGTGGATTTTCCTATGTAGGTGGACACCATGATTAAGGATATTACTACAGGAGATGAAAAATTGTTGGGGATATCTGATGATATCAAAATTGTCAATCTGACCTCTATGGGGTTCTACCATGATGTTTAAATTAACATCCTTATAATGGGCCCATCATTTGGTGATGGTTCGGTGAGTATGAAATAATTATTTAGGGACACCAATGAAGCTATTTTTTCTACCGAAGAGGCATCCATAAGAGTATAACATATTTCATGGGATGAATTGCAATCACCCCCTATTGAAACCCAAAAAACCACCACATCCCATAGTAGATGAACATGTTTATGAAGTGTCCATGAAATATGTTAATCCAATTATCCTTTAGTGCACTGATTTCATCCCTTAATTTCGAAGGGAGGAGCAATTATGAATGAAAATAAAAACTTCCTAGATAATGAACCTTTACAAGTAGTGATCAGTGACTTGGGGTCATATTTGGATTAAAAGATCTAACTGTGTCAATAAAGGGCATGAAAAGGTGTTTATAACTATATCTCTAACATACCATTGTATAATTTTTTGGGTATGATTGGGTAACATTACCATTGGTTAAAAATTAGGTATGAAAAAATTGGATGATCGGGCACTTGATTCCGAAGGAAGAGACATCCAGGTTGAACATGTGAATCTGGAGTTGATGCAGCATGGCATCACCAAGTACATGTCTACATCTATAGTTGTTTCATACATCATGGAAGATGAGTATGATTTTTCACTATTGGAGGAGCTTTCCTGCTTACTATGAGAAATTTATTCTTTATTGGAGGAAATGGTTCATCATTTTTAGTTTTTACAAATGAAAAATATGGTTGATAATTCCTAGAATATATCCAAATTAATTGAATTCATTTTTGGGAATAGCATACTTCATGTCTATATGGGTGAAGTGCATCCTTGATTAGGGGAGGAGCTATTAGATTTTTTATGCTACGTATAAACAATGATGTGACACCAAAGAGGATTTCTAAACATGAGATATTTAGTGACCATGTCAATCCATATGGTAATTTTTCTTATAAATTAAGAGAGGCTTCATCTTGGAGATTACCATTCCCATTGAAAATTTTAAATTAAACAAAATTATTTTTATCTTCAAATATATAAATATAATTTGTTTTATTTTCTTCATACTAAATGAATATCTACAATAAATATCTAATCCCATATGGGTCTTACTCAGTGTGAGAAAAATGATACCAATATAATATTTCTTATTTATACAAGATTTATAGTTTGGGGATGAATTGATGGGACAAGTGTGTTGAGTTGTCCATAAATGGTATATATAACATCAGTAAATGGGGTAGTAAAATTCTAAGTATTTTTTAACAAACCGATGTGAATGGTACATGTGGTCCTAAAAACATGTGTGTTAGAATTATATATTCACAATGATAAAGTGGAATGAGTAAAATAGTGACATCAAATGCTTATATAGACCAATGGAGGATACAAGTGGGGTTTCAATAACTCTAGACCACTCTCAAAACATGAATTCTTCAACCATTAACTGGAGTATATCTCTCTTGGGTAGTGATCCTTGGATGGTTGGGAAGAATATTTTTCCCATCTTCGATCACTATGGACGAGCCCAAATAGAAATGATAGAGATGAATCCCTTGGGTTTTGATCTCTAAAATGAAAGAAATCCTACTCTCTATATTCATTAACACAATAAGGGGAACATATAGATATGAATGATGGATGTTTATCCATGTCACAGGGAAATAAATTCGGTTGATGAGGTATTAGGATGTTTAATAATTGTTCATGAACCCTTAATAGCACACTATCATGTTTCATTTACATTGTTTTGGTTTTATAAATAGTTAAAAAGCACACAACCACATGGTTCTGATGTGAATTCCAATTGGGTTAATGTCCTGAAATTGAGATGTAATTTTGCTTCATTGATAAAACTGGAGATCTCTCAAGATTTGTAATTTAATTTCATAAATATCTTACTATGGATTGTGCTTTTAAGGATAATGTTTCCTGGACAATGAATTATTCATTTTCTGTTTTTGAAATCTGGAAATATAGGATTGTTATGTTTAATTCCATGTATCATAGTCCATAATGAGGGTGATATGATTATTCCAGATTTTAATAATTTAGATGAACTCAATGGAGGCATTGAGAGGGTGATATTATAGAATACAATGTCACATATGGGAGGAGAGTATTTTTCTATTCCAATTATAAGGGATTATGGTGTCACTTCATATTCCATGACGTGAGAATGAAGGCACACATAGTTATAGTATGTAGAAAAGTATGAGATCGACATCAGATAAGGCGGTCATGTTTTTTATGTTTGAGATTTCATGCAGTTTGAAGTCCACCGACTAGGACATGAACCATGAGTTTTAATTACATATCTCAAGGAATTGAGACACATAAATTAAATTTATCTAATACATATAAGAATATGGGGAATATTGTTAATAATTTCCAATAAATCTTTCCTAAATTTGTTGGTTTAGTTTCATCAAACATTATTTTTCAAGGGGATAATTCTTAGTACTGTGGGTTTTTTATAATTTAATTTAATTCCATTAATGTTTCCCAAGCCATATGTGTGACATTATTGGAGAAATAATTATTATTCTAAGATGACCATTTTGGGGTTTCATCATGAAATGAATTTATATATCATATCTGGGGTTGTTTTTAACATTTTAGTCTAACTACTATGGTGTTTGAGTTTATGATCATACAACATCTACCAAAAAATGAATTTCATGTGTTAAAAGTGAATTATAAACCAAGTGTGAGTTGATGGAATAAGAGTCCCAGTGTGACACAAATATTGCATTTGAATGGATATTCAAAGTTTAAATTAATGATACTTATACCCGTTCAATCTTGATTTTATTACACCTCATCATACAAAGATATATAAAAGTCTAATAATGGAATGAGTTTCACTAAAATAACGAATAATTTATGTGAGGATATATATCTATATATTTTATAGTATATTTAAGAATCCCTACTTATCCAATCATAAATGCAATCATTACACAAATATTTCATAAGAGGGGTATTGTATGAGATCAAATCTATAAAGATGTATCCTCTATATTGAGGTGTTGAGGTGTTTTATAAATTAATACCATGAAATGGTGAATCTATAATGAATTTTAATTTTATTTGGATGGATCAAAAATTGGAAAAATTGTGTGTTGAACCATAACTAACAACAACTGATTAGAATATATGTGTCCAGGTAACTAAAATTTCAATTATTGGGATACGTGATCCTATAGGGATTGGAGAACACATTTAATTGATTTTTCTGTGAACCGTGTAACATAACATTAGGTCATCATTCAAGGATCATGTTGGTCGCTATTAGATTATGGTCATAAATCCTGTACCACGAAATGTGGCCATTCTGGAGATATTTGTATTGAATGAATGAGAATACCATCATGTTGTGAGTGGGATAAAGAATAATTTCATTGAACAAACAACCTTAATATAACCTACACATAGTTTATGACCATGGTTTCTGTATGATGAGATGCAACACATGAGAAAATTTATGTTTCTTGATCATGTTGGATATAACCGACCAAGGTCACCTAAGCAAACATGATCCTTGATCTTTGTGGGAAATAAGGATTGTTAGGAGACCTACCCTATCACATGGGATGTAATGATTGATGAAATTATAATATGACTTTATAGGGTTTAAATGACATAATCTTTCTTGATCAACATGAATGAATAAACCAACTATTTACAATGATGGTGTTAAAACACCTCTTAATTAAGGGGAGAGGGAATGTAAGTATATCTTCATCTCAAGGATTAGAACTATGATAGGTGGGGGATAATTAGTGGGTGGAATTTCTAATTACCATATTCCATACATAGGTTCCAAAAAAATACAATTCAATAAAGGGGAAAGTAGAAGCAAAATCAACATTTATATGTTCAACAAACCATTACCAACAGGGTTTGCATGTAGTCAATCATGGTGTGTTTCCATGACAAGTGGTGAGTATACATTTTTATACAACATCTTCGTGGGAGAAATTTTTAGGACATTTAAGATAATTTGTTTTCAAAATTTTGAAGACTATAATAGTATATTATGTTTGTAGGGGAAATACAGAAAGAAACAAATATTCTATTGGATACACTATCATAATCCTAAGAACATTTATTGTGAGCATCAATGATTAATAATTAAACCTAATCTCAAGTATAACTCCCATTAATAAGTCTGTGGCTCAGTTGAGCATGTGATTTGCGATCTTGGAATCATTACATATCAAATGAAAACAAGAATCTAGCTATACATAGTTCTATACATTTTTCTGGTAGGGGACTATCATAAAAAATGATATTCATATATAGAAAAGCAGAAAATGTGAATAATGTTTATGGAATGAAGTGGAGAAAAAAACAATCCCATGTAATCAATTATGTTATGGATTTCAAAAACGAAGGATAAATTCATATTATGAGGATAATAATTCATATAGTTTCACATATTATGATAATATTTATCATAAAATTTTAACATCAAGTTAATAGGACAATGTGAAGGATTTGTAAAGAATCATTTGAGGAACGATCCATTGGTCTGATGTTTTGATGTTCTCCCCACCAATATGGAATAATGAGAAAACACTTTTAGAGTAGAGACTATGGAAGGAGTAAGGTCCCTATCATTTGGAATATAGATTTTATTATTCTATCATTTTATCACTATCATCCTTAGAACCCATAAAATGTCACCACATTGGAATACGCATGAGAAAATGATTTGTGGGATTTTAACCCTACGTGATTCTAATGATACTTGAGGCTTTGTTGTGATTCTAGACTGTTATCATCAAGGGATTCTAGTTTTCCCAAGTAGATGACATGTAACAATATTTGGTCTTAAAATAATAAAAAACCCTTCAAAACATTTTCAATATAATATATGTTTGAAACACATCCATTTTCCTATAAAACAAGTTGCACGGGTTTCCTCAGGAAGAATATCGGGTCATTTTCTGAAAATCAAAAAGGGAACTAGGTATATTGTATGGTACATTCTTTAATTTTTTCCCCAAAATCATCTAATGTATGTGATAATATTTTTTCTTTCATACCTCAATATTTTTGTTTTTCAGTGTTTGAATATTACAGGTTTGAGTGTGGTAGATATTTTATTTGGAGTAAAATTTATTTACCATGATATCATGAATGTTTGTATGATTGTATCATTGGTTATTTTGAGGAATCCTCAATTGATGTATTATGTGGAGAATAAAAAACTCCAACATAGTATGGTTATTGACCTTACATATGGTAATACGTTTTTTTACTTATCTATAAATTTGATAGGGGTCTAAAAGATCATTTTCTGGAGAGATTACACTATGGGATATTATCATGCTGGATCATGTTCACATGTAGTGAAGGGCCATGAGTAAGTGGTGGTTTAAAAAAGATTCGATGGATGAAGAAAATATTTTTTTGGACCAATCATGAATGAAAATTCATGGTGAACTCAATACAATCACAAACCATGGTGGTCCAAATTTCACACCATAATTAGATCTAATTGGAGAGATCTAAACTAGTTGACAGGATCCAAATGATCCTATGAGAAATTATCCCTGGTTCTAAGGAAGATCAATACATTTTATATAATAGAGGAAGGCTTCATTAAAGACGCACCAATTTAAAACAATCATTTAGTCAGGTTCATCCCATTATGTTAAGTTCACTATACACTGATCGATTTTAATACATTCAACATCATTTCCTAGGTTGGTACCGTGACTGAGGTACTCAACAATGGGATTCATCATTTTAGAGGTTATCTCTATCATATGTATATTTGGATGTTATCTTAAGGATGTATTATTTTTTATATTGTTCACTATTTGGTTATCATCGTCAATGTTGATGGGGAAATGAAACTCTGGAAAACTATAATAATGATGAGGTCATCATGGATGAGCTCTCTTAGGGATGAAACTAGGATTTAAAAATCATCTATTTGGGAATTCTAGGAGTAATATTCCTATTACACTAATATTTCATAGGGGATGTAGGAGATCAAATCATGAGTGTACTCTAATAAGGGTTAGTGATATTGTGTTTTCACTATATAGTTATTGATGAAATATTTGAGGACCATCATTGATTTTATCTTCACATATAGCCATGGTTACATAATCATGATAGTGAAATTAGGTTCGTTAATAAGTTTCAGGTCCTTATCTTCATTATTGATGAATATATCTGATAAAAGGAATGTTCACGATAAGAGGTCCTTTGTGAGTTTAGTGGAGATGATCCCAATTCCAACACTATTAAGATTAGTGATATTGAATCTTATATTGAATGAGATCTAAGAGGAATGATCAATGGTAATCTTTCAACATGGAGTAGCCTGATTGAGAATGAAGACATATTATATTGTGATTCTGACAACCATTTTTAGCTCCATAGAGGATGGTTGTGTGTAGATTAATTCTTCTAGTGCACTTTACTTTATATAAATTTTAGGGATAATATTGTTGTGTAATTAATATTTAATTAATTAACACCACACTAATCCCTAAATTTTCATGGGGTTGTTATGGATGTAATTCTATGGGCTAGTGACATAAAATAGTTATAAATCATGATGCTTCAGGTAGCATCATAGTTTTTATTCATGAATAATGTGGAATAGAAACAAATTTTAATGGAAGAATATCTACAATCAGTGTCAACAAGATTATGAACAAGTTATTATAGAGTATTCCCTTTTTCATTATTATTGTCTTAATCTAAATATGCACTAATTCATCATTATTCAGTGATTAGATAATGGACCCAAGTATTTTCAGAGTGAGGTGGCAGAATGAATGGATTATGTATAATCTATTTCATGATTTCCTCCAAATTTTCATAGAACTAATCATTCCACTAGAAAGTGAATCCATTATTTAGTGGTTTATAATATGGTTTACATTTTCCATCCATATTGGTGACAAAATTCGATATATATATGTGTGGTGGCCCTGAAGGCCTCTAAAATACCAAAGGGTGCACATATGAGGTATTTGGAATAAGGAATTGATTTACAATGGATTGATCTTGATGCCTATTTACATAAATAAATTATAGGAATTTCCCAAATGGTAACCCAAAATGATCACATCATGGTATTATTCTTCAATGGGAGTGAGATCATCATGGAAATCAATTTTTCAAGATCCTTTTAATTGGACAATAAGTTGTGGGATTTTTCCACTAATCCATCCACATACAACTACACTATGTCCATTGGATTGGTTTGAGGATGCGTTGCATGGATTGCTGATTTGAGATACAAGAATTCTTCTGGAGGAATAGAATCACTCACTTACTAATGGATCGTTGTGACCCCCATAAATTTTTGGATTCATCATCTTCGTTTCCCATCCACATTTGATTGTAATCATAGTACACATTAATGAAGGGTATAGCCTATAAATATGAAATTACTTTATTTTGGATAATTTTCACCATGATTGGGAATGAGGCCTTTGTGTATGGGTTGTTGAGGATAAAGAATTCAATGAGGAATATAATTTCATCATTCTTTATTCTAAATAGAAAAATTTTTCCATCCATTTTTGGTATTTTATATCCCTAACAAATTCCATACTAACTCATCTAATCAAATTTATCGTCAATAATGGATGTATTAAAGGGATAACACATTATAAGAGAATTCTTTATCCATAGTGGAAAATATGAAGGACACAGTTTTTGAAGATACACTATGGAACATGAACTGTAATCTTATTTTAATCCGTTTAGAACACATCATTGGGTTTTTTATAAAATAAATTTATTGTTGTTACTATTATGTGTACTTAAATCCTCAAATTACTATTCATATTTGATATTCCATAATACTAACATCATGTTCATGAAATTAATTAACATTGGTGGAGACCATTTTCAAAAAGGTAGCGGTTTCATCTAAATCCCCTTCATCACATTAGATATGAGGATCGATTGAAGGATATAAATATTAGATATATCAATATCATGAGTATGTGTTTTCATCTAATTTAAATGGGGGATAATCCTTAATGCTAAATTATTACTTATTAGATATCGATTTTACAATAGTTAATGATTCAATTTGATTTCTTTCTTATGTAATGTCCCTCCTTTTATATAGAAAATGGTTTATGGGTAGACATACATTGGTTTAACAATGCTCTAAAAAAACATGGTACTATAATAGGTTGGGGACAAGGGGCTCCCTGTATACAATTGGAGTTGTACTTTTCTATCTCTATAATTCCAACATATTGAATGAATATGATTTAATCTATGAAAATTCAATCTTCTTGGGGATATAGATGAGATTGTAATGTTTGGGGCTGTTTCATTCAACCAATAGATAGATAGGATGGAGTTGTCCTTTAAATCATACAATGGGTATATTGTAGTGGAAATCAAGTAATTGGGGGGGGGGATTTATGTTATTATGTTCATAAATGTAGGAAACATTTTACTCCCTTTTGTAATATAATTAATATACGTATTAGTCCTCATACATTGGATTCCCTCTACTCAACCATTAGGTGATTATTTGAGGAACCTGTGATATTAAGAAGGAATCACCAAGTTTAAAATGATCAAGGTCCATTTGATGAAGGTTTTTTATGAAGTATCACCTAGGAAAACAATTAAAATTGTTATTTAAATCACAAGACATGATTTTTTCTCCTTCAAAATCCATCCATATAGAATATTCATACTCTAATCATATCATTTCATTGTTCTATTGGATGATCTTTGATATTCTATAGTGATTCCCATCTACTGATGATTCCAAGTACAAATTTGATTTATGATTGATCCAGTGTCTTCCATTTAGTGATGGATTTCAATACTATTGAACTAGCCTACGATATAGATTCAGAATTTTTACCCCTAAATTTTTCAACCTCATCCTCTCTATAAAATGAGATGATTTCATAGAACTCTTCTTTATCGTCTTACTCAATGTTATACACCTCAATTGTAGCAACCTTAGTTTCAAACTAGGGAGGAATCCTTAAGGATGTAATAAGATCCTTATGCAACCCAATTGGAATCCAATGTTGGTAGATGATTGAATTTCATTCTAGTTTAATAACATGGTGTTTAAAAAATCATGCTTTCAAAGAAGGGTAATAATAATTTTTTTTTCTATAGATCACACTTATACAAGAAATGTGATGGGTGTATTCATTTGAGGATTTTAGGAAGGAATGGTTCCTTCTAATAAAAACTATTTTAGTAAGGAAAATGGTTGAGAACTATCCTATTGTTACCAAACATTATTCAGATATAGTTGAGTTCATGGTGTTTGTGGTTGAGCTTCATAGTGAACCAACATGGTGGGTTACGTGGTGCACCTGATGATTTATCATGTGCGGATGAATATTTCATGCATTGGATAAATTCATATTTATGAGTTTCAACAACACGAGTCATCATTTCTAGTGGATGTTTTATGGAATATTATTGGCTATATTGAAACATACCCCACCCTTAATGACACCATCCAAAAGTTCATGATGGGGATGGGTGATGTAATTCACAGGTGGGTTATTAAAAATAACATTACAATGAGCTATTATTCATTGATTCATAGTACTACTCGTCACATGTGGAGTATTCCAGTACTATAATATTTTGGTGACTTCTCCCAAATCATTCTATTTAAATAATTGATGGTAAAATTGGATTCAAAACTCACCGTGGGTATTGGATTCTATGTAAATTTCACCACAATTAATTTGAGATTAATAAGGTTTCTACATTGATGTAATGTTTCCATTATTCATGGATACCGTGAGTGTTTCTAGTATGTCCAATGACATATGGACATTTTCTGGTATATGAGCTACCATATTATGATCTATCAATTCGTCAAACATTTATGAATCTTGTCCTAGAACCAACTAACAATTAAAATTTATTTTTCATCCTAAATGTGGGTGGAAGAGTCATACATTACCTGCATCAAGAATAATCCCAAATCAACATGAACATGGTATACCTTCTACAGATACCAATAATTTAATATAATACACTAGATATTATACCCATGGACTCTATGATAGGGGATGTAATTAGCACATTGTATCAGTCCATCCACTTACGGTACTCTGGATTATAACATTATTAGGGGATTTGTTTCAAGGTAAAAAATTATGTATCTTGAGGATAACTCTACATTGAAAGGTTGAACTAATTTTTTATCTAAAAGTTGATATTTAGTCTCACATTAATATCATGGTTTTATAGAGACATTATCCTAATGGGTATTTACTCTATGGGGTCTGTCTTATTATAATGTTTGATGCAAAATCAGTTGTGGGGATTGAGTTTTGATTGTGGCATTTGTCTCTATCCTCAAAAGGGTATTCATGGAAAATGGGAGATTTAATGGTAATTAAAATTTCATAATCAACATTAACGATACTTCCAAATGCGTGGTTCACTTATAGATTTCGAAAAATCAATATGGATTCCATCGGATGATGTGGGGAGGGACAATGTTATCTCATTCATTCTCTGTTCACATCCCCAACATGTATTCCCTATAATTATTCACATCAAGGGAGTATGTGATGTATTTATATTTTGAAAAAAAAATCATATTAATTGTAATCATAACACTAATGTAACACCCCAAGATTCCACGGTATTTTTCCCTTTGAATAATTCAATAGCATGCATTGTAAGCAACTTCAAGATTCTAACACACCACGACCAATCAATTAGCCATTATGAATAGTAATACCCACTTTTTGAAATTTTATAAATTATATCATTCAAAATGGAATTATTTTTGGATTTGGAATATGGAAATTATCTTAGGGTGAATTTTTTGTATTTTTCTAAAAAAATTCATTTTATGATGACTAGTGAAAACACTGCATTATTGGATAAAACTGACTTTTTATTTCAATAATTATTTATTTTATTTTAATTTATTTTATGTAAAATGAAATAAATAATACCTACATGTGGTCAATTCAATTCATTGGATTCATTTTATAATATTTTTAGATATATGAAATTTTATTGAACTATTTGCTGTCACTTACCCAACTTCTATGAGCATTTGATAATTTGTATAAAACATAATTTTATCACTTCTATGATTTGAATTTAAATAATCTGAGAGACTCTATTAATATTAGTATGTAAAATTTTTTTCAATAAGATTAAAATAAATTATAGTGAATAGTAACTTTTGACTTTTATTTACCACTATTAAAAGTAAATAGGGTAATTATGGGTAAAAATGATATTATAATAACCCTAACGCATGTCATAATTCTTTTGGATAAAAATAATTCAACCAAAAACAACCTTAGGAATAAAATATGATCCTCTTTGGTCCACTTGAATTAGATTAAGACATTTATTATTATTTTATTTAATGAAGGGATAAAAGATTTAAATTTAATGTTTTATATATAACCATTTTTAATATAGGGATACACAAAATATAAATTAGAATATAAATATTTATTATAATGATAAAAATATATCCTACATAATTTTCTTTTATTTATATTTTTTAGACACTATATAATTTAATATATTTATGACACAATGATGATACAGTAATTTCCTTATTAATGAAATATTACAATAATTCATATTATAAATATCCAAATAAAGGTTAATTGAGACTTATGATGAATTCCACTAATTTTATAGAATAATATGATATGTTATGGTTGGTTAATTAAATATTATTTTAGGTGATAAAGGTTTAATGTCTTTCAAAAAAATCAAATACTAACTAATGTCAAAATTGACATATTTGAGTTATTAAAAAAAATATAAAAATATTAATTGATATAATATTAATAAAAATATATGGTTCATAAAAAGGACATAGAAAAGGTTATACATATTAATAATGAACCACATGAGTTTCTCTTGTCATGTTATAGTATGTTTAGTAACCCTATAATATAAAAATACGATGAGACATGGTAAATGTCTAACTATTAAGCTAAGAGTTTAATCTAATATACAAGGTTAATATGATGACCTAAACCTGTCTAAAACCTATCGGTTGGGTGGTTTGTGACCTAGCCCCACCATAGCCTTAAAATAATTTGTTTTGGAGCTATTATAAAAAGAAAAGGTATTTATTATAAAATAATATTTCAAACATTTCTTAAAGTGAACCTGAACTCTCTTATAAAAGGGAACTTCCCCTTATCTTAATTTCACAAAACCAAATCCATTTTATCGGCCAACCCCTACCCAAATATCCACCCTAAATTATCTTCTTTATCCTAGAGGCCTTCCTATAGTCATAAATCCATCTTAATGATCCATTTTGTACAAATAAAAAGGATGAACTCGGAAAATAGGTAAATATTTCATCACCTATTTCATGTTCATTTCTTCTTCCACATCCACTTTATTTTTTGTTTCTATTCTAAAATAAAAACTCCAGTATCTTTTATATACTTTGAAGTTATTATAAATATGTTATAAACATACTAACTATTTTATCCATCCTATAAATGAAAAATTCACCATTCGGGCGTACGTACAGATTACCATCTCCAAGTCGTGTTGTACTTTGTTATTCAAACACTTCGTTATTTGGAAGTGTATAATAATGAGTATAGCTGATGTAAATAATAAATATAACCTGTTAATGATTCTGTATATATGATATACCATCCAATTACATTCTATTTGACCTACAATGTAATGATATTGTCGCTCGTGCGTACGTACGGATTACCGTCTCCACGTACGTGATGTGATTCATTCCCCATCATAATCATTCTAGAATAATTTTTATTTTATGATTAAAAATAATTTTTATGAACATAATATAATTCTATATATGAATCAAATACAACCAATATAGAACAAACATGTCTTATATAACCAAGCATATAAAGGAAAATGAATCAGTTAACACCCAAAATGATGATACTACTAAAATATTAATAACAAAGAAAAACTATAAGATCATATATGATATCATATTTATGTATATATTACTTTTATAATTTAATAAAAATGATTCAACTATTATATAGGAGGTTAACATACCATATACTACGGAAAAGTACAAGGTAAGAGTTAATTTCAAAATCTCTTTATTATACGAGGTTGTATTTATGTTAGTATCTACTGGGACCTCTTTATCATCCTTATCCGTGTTTTATTAAAAACGTAATTCAAAATATTTTTAATATTTACTATACTATGTGTAAATATAATTTTTACCCTTATTTGACCATAAATGTTTTGAATGTAATATTTCTGTCATTTTTCAAACAAGGTACTTTATTACCTTGTAGACAAAATTAATGAAAGAATGAATTTTTTAACTCATATAGCAGGTGTGGCTATTTTCTGTTGTTATAACATTGTCGAAGCTTCCCCTACAATCTTATAAGAATATTTTATTAATAAATGTTTTATTTTATAATAATATAAATTTTAAATGATTTCAAAATAGAAAGAGATATTTATCTAAAAATAGTTATGATTTCATCTATTTCAACATCTTGTGATCGATTTTAAGAATGTTTGGTGTCTATTTATTATGATACAAAACATCCATATAATATTGATGTTTTTGAGATATTTTTGACTGTTGATGTGTTACTTTTACACCATTTAGGGTTTATCAATAATGTATTGAAATTTCGTATGCTAGTTTTAATACGAATGTTTATGTTATATTTAAACCTTTTCAAATGAGGATTGAATTGGATTTAGTAAGTGACTGGTGGATCCCACTATAGATCTTCAATACCTCAGGGGGTCTCTTGAGACAAACTAGTGTCTTGTCACAAGACCTCGACAAAATCTTATTTTTAGTATTAGCATAAGGCCTTGACTATGTGGTTATTAAGTCTGGAATCATGCATTCCGTCATTATTAAAGTGGCTATTGATATTTCATGTGATTATTTGACCTGTATAATATCCATGTGAATAAGTAAATGGAATTATTTGATTTTATCTTTGACATATTATGCTGATGTTTAGGTTTAAAAATATTTTATTTTAGTCTAATACAATGCCTTAAATGATTATTCCTAATTATCTGTACTGTTATCCTTACTAGGCATCTGATCTCACCCCTTTATAGGTTTTATTTTTCTGATGATGAGAAGAAGTATTTTCTAGTTGACCTGTAGGGATAGGCTAATGATATAAGTGTGATAAAATTGGGGAAAATAATGTTAATGTTTTTATTTCATGATGTAATGTAAAACGTATGAATGTATCTAGTACTTCCATGGAAACTAAACTGATCGGCCTTTCGGGACTTGATTACTTAGATCATGCCAATGTTATATTATAACACACCGACATTGGGTAATTGGGGTCAGGGCATTACATCTAATTTCATTTGGAATAGTTAGATATATTATTCATTTATAAGGAATATATAAAATGGAGTAGAAAATTATTATGGATTATTTTCTAGTTCGTGACGTGTAATAACTTATAATTCCATGTAATTTTTGTTTAATATAAAATGAGATTATTTCAATACCATCCTCTATGACAACACGAAATACTGAGGCCTGAAGAGGCCAAAATGTATTTTTGAACTATTTTTTAATTTCATTAAATAAACATTCACATGTGTTATTTAAAATTTTATATTTGTACTTGGATAAAACATCTAAGTGCACCATTGAACTCATAGTGTAGGGAATTTCCGAGAAAGGGCACAAAATTGGCTAGTGTGGGCCAACTGTGGAAAATAGTTTGGGACCGTAAATAAAACAATTGAATAAAAAATATTTTGTTTTTAAATTAATATAACTCCTAAATGGTAACGTAGATTAGAAATCTGATATTATTATTGTGATCATGGTAGAGTGATTCAATTAGGAGAAACCTAACATCAATCGATACCTGTCAAGGTTGAATGCTAGTATTTTAGACATTTTTTATGAAAAATAAATTAACATAAAAATTTATTTAATTATATTTTATTCTTCATGACGCAATGAATTGTCAGCGCTGCATTACAATGATGAGGTGACCCTGAATCCCATTAAGGAAGCACATTGATGGAGCATGGTGGTGATAATGCAATTCCCATGCGACTTCCATCTTTAATTAAACAACGAATTCACAGTCGGTGAATTTCTATGTAATTCCTCTGATGAATAATGAAGGAAACATCTCCAATGATGAATGTCGGTGATTCTAATGATGGTGTCGATAGCCTTGGTGAGCGTATTAGAGAACAAATATTGATGGATGATGGAAAAATATCATCCTCAAGCAATATTCTTTTTTAGGAAAGGGTTTGATACTTTTCTGTGTGAGTTGTTTTTCCTCGTTCTTTATTTTAAACAAAGAACACGGGTTGACAAATAGACATGTTATCCTAAAGATCGATTGTTCATATATAATGGTAAATGATACGAGATAAACGATATGTCTATCTTAGTGATTATGCAGATTTATTTTGTTTTTTTGTGTTTCTTATAATACTAATTCAACTGGTTCAACACAGAAATGGACTCAGATATTTCTTTGGGTGTTCTTATGTGAAACTCTTTTTCCTCTCCTCTATTTATGTACTTCCCATTCTTCGTGGCATAATGATTTTGGTGGTTATTTTATCTGTGGTCCATATGGGACTTCCACTGTGCATCTTCAAACTAGACAACGGAAGGAGGCCATGAGAGATGGTGACATAAGGATGGAAGGGTCGTGGACAGGCGGGCCGCAACATCGGTAAGTGGCCACGACACATGAGCGTGGCGGCAACATGGGGGAATGATGATGGTATAAGGAATCAACGCCCAGATGTAGCAGTAGGTCAAAGGTGGAATTCTGTAAGCACATTGGGATGGCTACATGGGCCACAAACATGGTTGTCGGCGGCGAGCGGCTGGCGGACGTGACCACTCGTCTACGTCGGGGGCACTACGCGGGGCAATAATGTGTTCCATAGTCTGGCTAGCTGAAGAGGCAGTGCCACCCTAATGTCACGTGTTTGTGCGAACTAGAAATTTCACCGTGTATAGGATAGAGTAGAGTCGGCTTGTCGATGTGGGTAAGGCTAGTGAACTAAACAGGGCCGCTAGGAGGCCCGACTGGTTAGAACCCCTCTAACATAGTCGGATTGGACCTGTTGAGAACTGGGTTACTGGGAGACCCGGTGGGATGGACCCATGGTTGAACTAGGCCGAGTCCAGCCAGGCCCAACATGCCTCGCCGCTAGGCCTAGCTGGTTTGGTTAGCCCAAAACCAACCAGGTCAGGTCAGGTTAGCCAAAACAGTTTAGGCCATGCGGGACCCATGGGCCGGATTCGTTGGGTCGGTCTGACCAATTCGGACTGGGCCTGGATAAAACTAGCCACTATTTTCTAATAGAAAAATATCTTTCATACATGACATAGTATCATCACACCGCCTCCAGTTTTGGGACCCTTATGATGTGACAGTCCCTTGGGTATACTCTAAGTGTGATTTTTGAGATAGTTAAGATACCACTGATGACATGAAGAGTATATTCTTCTATAATCAAGTGCGATACTATTAGAAATCCTAGTGCAACATGTGACATGAATGGGTATGATGAGTGGACCTCATTGGTCATGTAGTGGAGGGCCCCTCAATGGTCTAGTAGATGAACATATCCTTGTGGCCTCGAAGACGAGATGACCTCAATGGGTAAACGAACGAGCAGACCTCAGTGGTCTAGTAGAAAAGCATACCTCAATGCTCCAGCAAACGATCAGACCACAGTGGTCTCGTTACTGACCATACAATAGTGGTCTAGTAGTGGAGTCGACCATAGTGTTCCAGTAGATGATCAAAACTCAGTGACACATCAGGGATGAGTCCCTCTGTAGAGAAAGTTTATTTAGCTCTACGATTGATTATCTATCATTCTATACTTTATGTTATACCTAGTGTGAGTGGTCTTTGTTTCGTCTTCATTAAACGGTTGTCTTGATTTGTGGTCTTATTTTGTGGTATTTTTCAGTTTGTGATACTTGCTGTGTATTTTCATTCTCACCCCAGCACTAGATTCACATACATGTGTCATGTCTCATGCAGGTGATCAATTATTGAACAGAGACCTTGGTGGTCTGAGGATAAGTGTTGTTCAGTGAGACATGATTTATGGGTGTACTACTATATATAAAGGGAGGTAACCACCACCTACCCTTTAGTTAGGGTCCCAAGTAGATGACAAATTTTTTGCTTGTTTTCTAGAACCTTTTTACTTATAGTTTTACTATACTCTTAGTAGTTGTCTGATGACAGTTTTGGTTCATCATGAGTTTACTTTCCACAGTGTGAGCATTCTCTGTGTCTAAAGTTTTATAGAAAATTCATTTCCTTCTGTGGGATATGCATAGTCAGTACTAGTCTCCAGCCCATTGCCTATGGAAGGTGGTCTTAGGGTAGCCATGGTCTGAGCCCTAGGGGATCTGCTGTGTGAAAGTGGAATGAAAGGAGTTCAGTTCTACCTGAATAACTAAGATTGTAAAAATATTCATGGTGCAATATTTTTATGTTTATTGAGTTCTTCATTCATGCAAGGGAGTATAGTGTTGGTGTGGTGGATGAAATATCCATACACCATGACCCTGAATTCTTATTTGTGACAAGGTACATGAAAATACTGGTTTCATCCATCATTGATTGTTTTCCCATGATCTTTTTGAGTCCGAGTCTGCTCACTATGTATTATCTATGGATCATGGATTATCTTGATCTCATTTAGGATGCCTCCATGTATAGAACCATCTAGGATTCCAGTGAGTGACCAAGGGGATGGACCCCAGTTCAATGAGGATTAAGTACAGTCGTTATTGCCCGAGATTATTCCTTTTGGTGGGGTTCCACTGATACCCTTGCATGTTTGTCAATAGTTTCTAATGGTGCAACCGATTGTGGGACCTTGAAGGCTCAGTGCCTTAAAAATGTTATATAGATTGACACCTCCCATGTTTAGGGGAGTTAATGATCCTCATTTCGTAAAGGATTTTCCTGAGGCAGTGATGTGAGTCTTCAGCTTAGGTAAGACACCACATGATCAAATGGCAGTTCTAGTCACAATCCTTTGGCATGGCTCGATTGGGAGATGGTGGAGAATTACAATACATATCCATGAAAAGTTTACACTCTTTTTTTTCTTACTTCATGAAATTTTCATGGATGTGTTCATCCCAAAGACCTTCTGCCCTATGCATGTACAATAGATGCTTCAATTACAACAGGGCATCCTGACAGTGGTTGAGTAGTCTGTGAGGTTAACAAACATCTCCTATTAATCTATGAGTATAGTGTGAGACCCTTTATTCATGTCCGGACCATTTACTAGGGAATCCTATGGGATATTAAGGAATCAATGACTTCCCTTAGAATCCCTATAAAGGTTGGGGTGACGGAGCAAGATCTAATTGTAGAGAGATTACTCGTAGTGCAAGCACTGATGGTGGGAGCTACCACTGAGCAAACAGTCCCTGAGGAATCTGTGGTGGGTTGCAGAAAGATGACACAGAGGCCCAATAGTGCTAAACCATTTGAAAGGTGTCCCTACAACTCATGGTCGGCATTACGTGGCTCCCATGGTATATGAAGTCATCAAAGGGGAAGAGTATGCTATGCATGCAGTGGGCTGGGGAACATGGCTTGGGTTTTCTAGACATACCATACAGAGGACCGATAGATTGTCAAGGGACCATCGAGGCCGTGGTAGAGAAAGGAACACGGTATTGAGTTAGGTGGTGAATGTGGCAGTGGAGTAAGAAGAGCAGAAGGAGGTCGGCGTAGGAATGAGGTACTAACACCACCACCAGGATGTCACCACGGGCATTAGGAGCAGGTAGATAGGGGTGGGCTCAATATCCGAAAATAGTGGTATATGGTCTCCATGTCCTATATATGATACAAGGTATAATCTGGGACTTCTCCAGTTTAGCTATACTTCTTATAGACATAGGTGTCAGTCCCTATTTCCATACAAAAGGCCTTTTCAGATTTCAGTGATTCTGAATGAGTTATTTTCCCAATCATTACGTTTAGAGACTCCTACGAGAAATGATTTGATTATCACCCACTAGTACTAGTAGAGTGAGATTACTCTTGGTATCAAGAGATTTGGATGCGATCTCCTAGTAGGGGCATCAAATCCTTACGATTTCATTATTTTAATTGGTTGTTTATGAACATTCCATGCTCATATTGACTATTTTGGGTGCGTAGTGTTGTGTGTCCAAAAAGATGGGAATGGTTTTCCCTTCAATGGAGAGAAGGGGCCCTAGAAGAATGGTACAGATTCTCACATAGGAGGGTTCAACCAATCACTCATCAGTTGGATAGCATGACCATTAGTGTAGTGGATGACATGAGTCCTCATTTTCATATTGTGGTGGATGAGTATGAGGGCGTCTTTTCAAGGGATTTTCCTAGACTAACTACCTACATAGTGGTATACCTCTTCATTGATCAATATCGTAGGATGACACCCCTATCCACACCTTCATTTCAGATATCTCCCATAGAGCACTGGGAGATGAGGGTATAGTTTTAGGACTTGTTGGGGAAGGGGTTTCTAATGCCCAGTGTTTCACCATAGGCATCCCTTGTATGGTTTTCCAAGATGGTAGATGGAATCATGATGTTATGCCTGGACATTCGATGCATAAAATAGGCCACCATGAAGAATAAGTATCCTCTGCTGTGGAATGAAGAAATCATCGACCAGATGAATGGAGTGAGATGTTTCTCAGACATTGACCTGAGATCTGGCTATCATCAGCTTCAAGTACGAGACACAGACATCCCAGCGATAGATTTCATATGCCGCTATATCCACTATGAGAACATAGTGATGCCATTAGGTGTGAAAAACACCTTAGTAGTGTTCAAGGGACTCATGACTAGGCTCTTCTAGACATACTTAGAGGGGTTTTTTGAGGTCCTCATTGATAACATCTTAGTGTTTTCAGCATCTTATAAGGAGCACAGGATACACCTATGGATGGTTTTGGAAACACTCTGAGAGGAAAATATTTATGTAAATCTCTCAATGTGTGAGTTTTGGATATTAAAGGACCACTTCATGGGACATAAAAATCGTAAGGGTTTGAGTTGCAGTGGACCAAGTGAAGATCAAGGCGGTGCTACAGTGGGAGCCTCCCAGGAGTGTTACCGAGTTGCGTAGTTTCCTTGGGTTGGCTGGGAACTATATGAGAATTATACATACATATTAAAATTGTCAGCACAATTTGACGACATTACCGAATATGGTAAAACCCTTATTGTGGATAGAAATATTCCAGCAGAGTTTTTAATAGATGAGGCAGAACAATACTAGTGCTGTAATCATGAGGCTTCCAGAAGAGGGAATCGACTACGTAGTGTTCTGTGAAAGATCAGGAATCGGGATTGGTTCTGTCTTGATGAAAGGGAATGTAGTTATTTTTTGTGACTCACAAAAATAAATAAAACATGAATATAACTACCCAAATCATGAAAATGAGTTGGCTGTGGTAGAATTCTCACTGAATATGTGGAGAGACTACATTATGGGTGAACGAATATTCATCTAATCTAACCACAAGAGTCTCAAGTATATTTTGTCTCCAACGGATTTTATCCTTAGATAGATTCATTGGTTAGTGTTCCTCTAGACCTATTACATTGATATAGTCTATAATAATTGGAAAGGGAATGTTGTGGATGATTTACTCCGTAGGATATCGAGTTCACATCTACGGAACGATGCCTCAGAGTAGTTGGCCTCACATTAGATATCCTTTGTGGATCAAGATAATGTTTCCTATATTAATTAGATGGTAGTTTCTCCTACACTCTGACAGCGTGTGAGGGAGGTACAAACTAAGAGATGCCGGCTGTGAGACAACACGTTCTGAGATGTCCACAAGGTTTTATCCTGATGAATATTAAAAACATGGAGAGCATGTCATCCTTTTCAAAGGATTCACCATTGTAATAGTTGTGTTGTAGGAGGAGGTGTTGAGGGATTCCATACATCCCTGTTGGAATTACGTCTACGTTTATTGATGATGCATCATGACCTCTAATGTCAGTAATAGTGGGAATGGATGAAGAAGGAAGTTGTAGATTTTGTCTCTAGATGCCTCACTAATCATCATGTGAAGGCTGAGCACAGGTTCCCACAGGTTTGACACAACACCTCATGGTACCAGAGTGGATGTGGTATGGGATATAGATGGACATAAATATGGGATTACCATGTACATCTATGGGGGAAGGATACCATCTGGGTGATCATAGACCGACTCACCATGTTAGCCCACGTACAACCCATACGAAATAAGGGTTCAGTAAATAGAATGGGATGCATCTCTGTGCGTGAGATAGTTTTACTTTGTGGAGTTATATCTATGATAGTCTTAGATCATGATGCAGATACTACATAACTGGTTGAATAATGGATTTTAAGTGGTGTTTGGGACCGATATGCACGTGAGCACACCCTCTCACACAAAGACAGATGGTCAGACAGCGCAGACCATATAGACCTAAGAGGACAAGCTTCATGATTGCATTGTTGGTTTTGGCCGTAGTTGGGAGGACCACCTACCACTGTACTGATGATGATGTAAGTCAACGTTATGTTGGACAAACCAAATGGAGTCATCAATCATGGATCCTGTGACGGTACATGCATCCACTAAGATGGTGTCAGTCATCAAATAGTAGATGAATGCTGCATATAGCTGACATAGTAAACATACTAATAGGTGACGGAGACTCAAGGAATTCATAGGTGGGCACATATTCCTAAATTTCTCTCCACGATGAGGGATATAGATAATAGGTTTGGGCTTAAAGTTATCATGGTGGTTCATTGGACCATTCATGATACTGTGTAAAGTGGGTGAGGTGGCATACCACATGGCTCTACCACCGAAATTATAGAGGGTGTATGATATATTCCATGTATTCTAGCTGAGGTGATCTATGCACAACCCATCTCACAACATCGACCATAGTGAGATATAGATTGAGGTTGAGGTGATATTCACAGAGTACCTATGAAATATTAAAGATCTACAGGAGAGAATCATGTAGGGATGGTCGATTCCTCTAGTACATGTTCGTTGGAAGCACAAGAATCTCTAGGAGGGAGACGAGGCTTAGATTCTTGTTCAGAACCACATTTGTTAGATTAGCCCTTTTTATGGATTATAATATATAAATCCCTAAAGGGGGGAGTAATATAAGAACCCATAATTCTATGTAATTTTTTGAAATTAAATGATATTATTTTGAGACTATTAACTAAGATGACTTGAAATTCCAAGCACGAGAGTGGGTGGAAGTTATATTTGAAAAAAAATTACTAAATAAACATTTCAGCATATTTTTCTAATATTTAAATCAGTTCCTCGATAAAAAATAAGAGGGCACTATTGAACTCTGAGCATCGAGATTCACCTAGAAAGGGCCTAACATTGGATGGTATGGGCCAACTGTGGAATTTATTTTTAGGCCGTAAATAAAATAATTGATTAATGATTATTTTATTTTCAAACCCTTAGAACTCCAAAATGGTAACTCGGATCGAAAATCCAAGATTACTATTGACCTCTGGAGGGAGTTCTTTCCTTTGGTGGAGCATAAGATCGACTGGCGTGGGTCGAGGGTGAAAGCCAGTTTTTTGACTTTTTGGAAGAAAAATAAAATATCTTCAAATGTTATATTATTTTATTTTCTTCTTCGTTACATAACAAATTGTCAACGATGCGGTGGAATAATGAGGAAACACTAAATCTAATTAAAGAACCTCATTAATGGAGTTGGGTGGCCATGTTGAAACACAACATGTCTTCCATATTTAATTAAATCGGGAATTTAAGGTTGTCGAGCAACCCTAGAATTCCTCTGATGATTAATGATGGAATCCTCTTCAATGAATAATGTCGGTGAATCAGATGATGGTGTCAAAAACCATAGGGAGATAATTCAGGACTGAATATTGACAGATGATGACGAATAATAATCCTCTAGAAGTGACATTTTCATGTAGGGGTTTGATTTTTTTTTGTGAATTGGTTTTCCCAGTTCATTATTTTAAACGATGAACACATGTTAATTCAATGAAAACATAATTTGTTGAACGATTGATCGTTCTAGATGGTAAATGATGTGGGAAAAAGGTGATTTATATCTTAGTGATTATTACGACATTTTATGGTTATTTTTTATCTTGACAATAATAACAGATCGAGGTCAACATGAACAAGGACCCAGATCATTCTTTTGGTAATCTTATAGGAGACTCTTTCCCAGCTCATCTTCTTGAATTCTCTCTATTCTTCATGCCACAATAATTTTGGAGGTGATGGTAGTCACAGTCCAGATGGAACCACAGTGTTGGATCGGCCAGCGGAAGGAGGTCTTGGGAGATTGTGGCATTAGGCAAGAAGGTTTGTGGACATGTGGGCCAAGGCCTCAACCAGAGGCTATGGCACAAGTCCACGGTTGTGGAAATAGGTCATGGAAGTAGCAAAAGGTTGTGACACCCAGCTGTAGTGGAGGATCTTGGTCATAAAACCCATGTCATGATGACATGTGACATGGTTCATGGTAGAACCACAATGGTGCAATGGTAGGT
The DNA here is from genome assembly GCA_963277665.1 of Viscum album. Taxonomy (NCBI): domain Eukaryota; kingdom Viridiplantae; phylum Streptophyta; class Magnoliopsida; order Santalales; family Viscaceae; genus Viscum; species Viscum album. Next base: position 1,296,505,201 of record OY728158.1, read on the forward strand.
GTTACTGACATGGGTGTCTAGCTTGTTGGCAAGAGGACACAGCCACCCAATTGCATCAGGGGCACTATAAGGTGCTTTGCTATAACCCGTCGACTGTGGCGGGGGACCCTCAGCTTTTCATGGGCCACACGGATGACCGGTCAATGTGAGTAGACATACATGTAGAGGAAGGAGAGCCACCCTGGCATCACATGTCTGTGTGAACCAGTCACTACACAACTTCTGGGCTAGAGTATAATCGGCCCACTGATGCGAGCTGATCTGAAAAAATAAAGCATTCCGATGGGCGACCCTAGATGGAGGAGAACCTGTTCGAAGATGCATGGTGTGGTGGTTGGGAAATCGGGATGTTGGGCAGATTGACAGGTTAGAACCTATCTGACTATGTCAGATCAGACTGTTTGAGATCTAGTTCTCTTGTTGACTTGGGGGGATCGATCCATGGCCTACCCGGGCATGGTCTAACAAAGCCCAATGGACCTGACCAGTAGACAAGGCCTGACCTGGTTGGCCCTATGCTAGCAGGATCAAGTCGGGTCGGCTTAAACATTCCAAATCATGTGTAAACCATGGGATGGGTCAGTCGTGTTGGTCTGACCTAGTTAGACGATACCAAACCCAACCATTCATTGTTTACTAAATAACAAATATCTTTCATATCAGGAGTATGATTGATGCGCCACCACCATCATTGGTACCCTTGCGAAGAGATGGTTCTTTGGGTATACTCTATGAATGTTTTTTTGGTATCAGAGAAATGACATATGACTTGAGGAGTAGATTCATCCAGACTCGAGTGTGTTATGAACAAGAATTTTATGGCTGGCTATGACATGAAGGATATGACGAAAAGATCTTAGTGGTCCAGATGCGAAACATACCTCAGCGGTCCAGAAGATGAGCGGACCTCAGCAGTCCAACAGATTAGTGGACCTCCATGGTCCAGAATATGTGAAAACCATAGTGGTCCACTAGATGAGGGGACCTCTGTGTTCTTACAGACATGTGTACCTTAGTGGTCTGACAGACGAGCAGACCTCAGTGGTGCATGAGACGAGCAAAATTTAGTGGTCAACTAGCCATACAGACCTCAATGGTTTTGCATCCAATCTATCCTTTGAGGTACAACAGTAGAATGAACCTTAATGGTATAGTAGATGAATGAAACTCAAGGACTCATTAGTGATGAGTCCCTACATAGTACAAGATGATTCATCTCTACAATAGATTTTATTATTTTGTATAATTTGAGTAATTCTTGGTGTGAGGTACCTTTGTTGTGTTCCCCCTATTGTGTGGTCTTACTATGTGTTCATTATTTGTGATATTTCCATTGTGGTTGGGGGTCCCTAATGTATAATGCGTTACTCAACACTGCACGATATTTTCTTGCACATGTTGTGTCTTGTGAAAGTGATTGACACGTCTATAGGTACCTTGGTGGTCTAGAACAATGGGTGCTTAGTGAAATAGGGAGGGAGGCATATTAATTCGACTAAAAGTAGATACCATTCACCTAACCATTAGGTTGGATCTCTAGTGGATGGATCGTGGCAGTTTTATATTTATTTGTTGTTTTGGGCTTGTATTCTAGACCCTTTTATATTTTCAGCTTGTAATGTACTCTCAATATTCTCTCAGTCATAGTACTGGTTTACCATGTTATTACTTTCTGTTGATTAATAATTGTGCTTCTGTATATATTTATTGGAAATTCCTTCCATTTTTGGGATATTCCAACTCGGTGCTATTTTCCTACCCCTAGCATATGGGAGGTAGGTTTTCGGTAGTCATGGCACGAGTCCTAGGGAATGGGTCATGACATGATGCACCCTATGGCCAACATAGTGTACCCAAAAATGGATGTTCCATCCTCTATTAGTAAAAACATCTAATGTTTGTCATATTCTTGTTCACTATAGACCCAAACGTGAGGCTACGCTAAGATTAAAGGTTGACAATATGATACTGTAAAACACTTATACCATTGAACATGGTGAATCTTTTCTTACCAAAGACTATGATTTGATGCATTTGATCCACCCATATATTAAAAAACATTAAATTATGAGGTATTAAGGATTTTTGTGTATCTATTCCCACATGATAAGAGGTAATAGTTCCCATCACATCATCATTGTGTGTAAAAACATCCCCTTATTCTTTGACTGTAATATTATACCTAGATGAATAAAAATTATTTTACATAGGTGGGGATTCATGGTTTTCGACTATTTCTTGAATAATGGGGAATTTATTGTCATTTAATGGTCACCTACTAGATATATAACCATCTACCCTAATCGGATTATTATTACTACCCACGTTGAGTTAGTTTTATTTTTCAAAAGAACCAGGTGTTCAGCCATAGGAATGGAAGTGTCACCATGAACATCATCCCTTGTCAGCCACTGTAAGATGAGCTCTACAGTGGTGATAATTTTTCAAAACTCACTCTCTCATTGCAATATGTCCATTATTAAATTTATTCCTGTTCTTTTCTTGATCTAATATATTCCAATGGGTTCAATTTTATTTGTTACATTTTTTAAATGTGGATGTGTATGTAGTAAAATCTTTGTGGGAATCAATTGTCCTATTTTCTATGACTTTTTATGGGTGTGGAAATATACCAGTATGTATAAATAATGTTTTGACTCCTCTCATGGGGGATATTATACCTAATTATCAACTCTAACTACCATTATTCCCTACTAACTAAATGGGTTGGTCAGGATTATTTTCACAATGGTAGTTTTTAGAGAGGTTCTTTCACCGATATGTGACGGATTAGACTATTGATCTTGTTTTCACCATGATACAGATTGAAATGGATGGTAGCATACTATTTTTAGCCTTCGATTAGTAAATGGATCCATTCCACATCAATGTTCATAAATTATATAGTGACCCGGATGATGAATGTCCTCTAGAAGCTCTTGGGTGCACAAAAATGTCTATGTGCTTGTCCATGACAATTGTGGAAATGGTAACCCTTTGAATCTACAAATGGATGATCTTCATGTGTTCATTTACAAAATAATAGTTCAGTTTCCAAGCTCATAGGCGGTTAAATTTCAAACATATGTGTTTTAGGATATACATTATATTGTCCTGGGTAAGAATATTGTGGATGGATACAAGAATGTTTTTAGTTGTCCAGGTCATCATTTGTAACTCGTTATTAGATAGAATATAACATAATATATCCTCATTCTATTCGTTGCATTGAGGTGTTTCATTGTCTTGATCACACCATTTCCCATTCAATAGTGGTCCAAAATATGGGAGAGGAATTGATGCAAACCTTCTCAGTGGTGGATTTTCATATGGATGTGTATCTCCCAATCAATCCTATAGAATAATGAAGAACTGTAATATGTAGTTATTGAAAGATTCATGATAGTTTTCACATAGGATGATGGTATATAGGGAATCAAATTTTTCTAGATTCTCTTCATGTTCCTATGGTTTTTAGGTGTTCTAAAATTTATCAGACGGTTCCAGACCAGACATTGTAGACCCCCACACATCCATGGTGGAGGTGGATAGGAGGGAAGGTGAGGTTTTTTTCACTTTATTACATGATATTGAATAAATGAATCTATTATTTCATCCCAATGTAGGCACATTAATAGTGATTTGGGGAAATTATACACCTTTTACATGGGGATAGTCATTGAAAATTGATGGAAACCATCCCCCATCAAGGGTGGTGGTGGAAGATGCATATGCATAGGCTCATTGGTCACCTCAAAATATAAATGGTCAATAGTGATGATGCATTTACCCTGAAAAAATCTCAAAATATTAATTAGGATATACTGAAGAGTGACCCGAAAGGATCATGGAGATATTTTCTATGTGTATCATAACCAGTGGTGTAGTCAGGGATCCCATTGTGGTCATAAATCTTTAATTACATGGAATTACATCAATGGATTGACATATCATTTTTTCATGGAAATAAGCAACAGATAAGATAATAGTTTTGTGGGTAATAACTCTATGGAGGAATTCTTCATCAGGGTATGGTCCCATGTGTCAGTTTCCTATGGTTCTCTTCTAAGGGAGAGTAAAACCATATTACATGTTATATATATATCATCTCAATCCAAACATGGATATAAAATTTACTCACATTGTTTTAGGGATGGAATGGGTAATGTCTATAGTAGAAGGGGAAAATTTATTTTAGTATGAAGCTTGACCTAATGAATAATAAGTGGGAAACCCCTAAGAGGGATTCAAAATATTATTTTCATGATTTAGTAGAGAGGAATTAAGATCTACACATTTCATGGCATATTGGGATGAAATTTTTTTAATTAGTATTGGGTTTTTGGATTCCTCATAGGTGACTCTTAGGAATTTGTCATTTTTAGTGCATGGACAATGCATCCACTACCTCCTTGATTTTAGGGTGGAGAGATATCTTAGGATTCCACATCAACACTCCTTAAAAGGTTAGTCATGGTAGGGGGGTTAGATACCCATGATAATTCCCTATGGGTGATTATATTTGTGCAGAAAAATAGTTTCATTAGTCTAATTAGGCATATACATGGATGGGATGACCCCTTCATGTACATAGTGGAAAAATGGTATTGATCACTGCCTAAAAGATATTTTCAAAAAGATTACATAGAGTGATTAACCCCAATACATATAGGTGGAGTGGCTATAATAGTAGAAACATATATTTGTAGACATTTTAAACCCATGGTTCTTCATTCCCCCTGATTGTTGGTAGTGTGTTAATGAACATTTTATGTTGGAGTGATCCTAAATACCGCAACGAACCAAGAATCAGTATATTTCGGTTGAAGTTGATATGAAATGTGCATACCTCTACTCATTTTTTCTTAAGTGGAGGCAGGGTTCATGACAACAATTCACAGAATAATAAATAATAAATTTTAATAACATTTCCATATATTCTAGAGTGGATATTCATTTCGGGTTAACTATTTTAATTTTAGACTCTTCTACTAAGGAGTAATTTTATGATTTTTGAGTTTTCTGTAATTTGAATTAGTCATTTCTCGTTGTGAATTCCATGGAATCCCACTATAAAATTGTGGAAGCCTCCACCATCATAGATGATGAATTTATTTTCATGATCAGAACTGTATGGTGGGATCTTTCTCTTCTATAAATGGATTCATCATTTGGGTTCATCACTTAATATTGGTCACACTCATGGATATAAGAAATGTTTTGGAATCTCATTCCTGGGACTATATTATTTTGATGAATTTTAATTACACCACTTATTTTCATGACACGATGTCCACAAGTTGTTTATAGAGAATGAAGATGTTATGTATTTTGGATTTCATTAAGTCTTCAATACATTTGATTTGAGGGAATCTCAAGCTTATAACATAATGTATCATGGTTATGAAACCCAAGGAATCATGTGATGGAAAGATGGTATTGTTCATTCAGTTTATATGGTATCCAATAATCGTTGCCAAAGGAATATATTGCTCGACACAAAAAATCACCTTTGTTATTTGTTATGTGAGGCATATAACTATCATCACACAATGAAACATATTCATCCAAAATAATTTTCCAAGTCTATTCTCCAAGAGTATCTCACGATCACCTTATAAGTTAAAACCCGTTGATCATCACTTATGTGGGGATAAAGAGAATGTATAAATATACCATATGCTACCTTTAATCATCCCATATGTATCACGAGGTTATTAACATTGGGGTTGGATTTTAATGAATAATGATGGTTCAAATGTTTAAAGATGATTTTGAGATCATCATATATTTGCAGTCCAATATGAATAATACTATATATAATCATCACATATGAATTTTTCATAGGAATGATGTAAAATGAATATGATTCATATATTTATAGACATGATCATATGGTACCACATATGACTATCATGTATGAGTTGGGAAAATATTTATAGTCTTTCAGGAACATTTGATATGTATAATTTTGGTGGGATATTCGTGTTGAACATCACTAAGTTATCCTATGTACACTATTAGGAGACATGGAAAAAATCCCTAAATATTGATTTTTTAGTTTATATTCATGTGACATGACCCATCCCTGGAGATTAACATCACATTGTATTTAATCTTTTGTCAAGAATGTAGTGAATTTAAAGTAATATTTGAGGACTCTGTCGATATGTAGGTAGAAAGTTGTGGATTTATTCTCATTATAATCACATAAAGAATTCCATGATCTCAACATAGGGTTAGGATATTGGTTATCATAATATACTATGGACTTTCATAGTCCATTTATAATTATGTGGCTAGAAAGTTTTCATATACTACATCATAATGTCACAACACAATTGGTTGTCTACAATTTTATGATTTTTAGATTATATATCATTTGGCCCCATGTGTTGAGATTGACATTCCTAGTTGGGTTGATGGAGTGAAGTTTATTTGGGTACCACTAACACCCATTAATTGGAAGGAAAATTAGTTCCCTAAATGATTCATTTTTTTGGGATTATGTATCCACTATGGGGGTTCCTCTACAGATAAATTGGAATAGATACTGCCCATTATTGAAAGAATGATTGGGACATAATATGAAGGTTCCTATATAATCAAAAGTTAATGAGGTTTCCTATCCTGAGCATGGGGTAATGGTCTTGGAAATGTTGGTCTATGATACTAGTGTTTTGATATGGTCTTTCATAGATATACCAACTTTTAATCGTTATAAGGACAATGATCACTCAGTTATTTTGAAATATTTCCTACATGATCCTGGGATCAGATGGAATCATTGGATGTCACTATTGATGGATTACTACATGTAAAAATCCTTGTGTCATTTGGTTCATGTTAATTAGAGATTGATGACTCTAGATAATTGGATTGAATTCCAAAGGTTGAGGTCCCTAAAATTTAGAGTGGAGGGGGTATTATTTTCTCCATGGAATCAATGAGATACATTTGGTGAAAGAATAAATTTTTAATATAGGGTAGAGTTTCATTGAGAACTTCTACACATTCATAGAACTCAGATTTTTATAGAATCTCGAGGGACATGAATATATGACATTTTTTCATTATTGTGACAATTTGGTTTGGGGATTTCCCTGATTGATCGTTGTAATCCTTTACATTTCTCGCACCAAATGTTTGTTTCTCCAACACTATGGTATCAAATTTTTACAATTTTAATTTTAAATTTAAATTAATTACAAATGTGAAATTATTAAAAAATTATTAAATCTTAATTCTAATTATTGATTCAATTTCATTAAATTAAATTTCTATAAGTGTTAGAAATTTAATTTAAAATATAAGTAAAAAATGGAATGAAAAACATATATATGGTAAATAATTTTTTATATATAAAAATAAATTTACATACAATAACTACCCAGAAAAATTCATAAAATTAATTTCAGAAAAATTATATAATATATGGTTTAAATGATTCAATAAAAACAATAATTTAAAATTATTTATTTAATTTTTTAAAATAAAAACACATTGCATTTAAAAATAATAATTTTATAAAAATTAAACTTTATCTTTAAATTTTTTCATTACCATTTATAACTATTATATAAACAATATATGAATAATTTTTCATCTATTCCCATAAAGTATAAATATATTTTATTTAAAAAAATATTCCTTAGTGATTAATATAATATTCTAAAATAAAAATACATAATATGTTAAAAAATATATCTTCAAAAAATAATATTTTAATAATTAATTTATTTGATTAATTATTTAATGATTATTTCGTATATATTTATCAATTTAATTCAATTCAGGAAAATATTTCTACTTATTTTTCACATAATGTAAAATCTTATTCTTACCCACACAATCCAACATTTTTGCTATGTTGTTACACTATATCAATGTTCAGTTAGTCTCTAGGATGAATGTAAAATATAGTTTCAAATACTTCATGTTTATATGAAAATAAATAAATATGAAATCATGGAGTTTAACATGGGTATTATATGTTGCTTTGAAATGAAATCAACTCTTGTATAATTGATATGTCCCTCCATTCATCCTCTAAATGGATTTCGATGATTCTTCTCCATTGACACTAACATTGTGAATATTTTATTTCATTAATCCCCTCAATGATCATGGCATGATGTCTATGATGAGGTTCATTAGAATGATCCTCCATAAGTGGACCATCAACCCTACTTGAATCCTCTTATAGGGTTTCAGATCCATCATTATAGGAATTCTATGTGTCTAATCAGCTATGTAGAGGCCACACATCCACGATTCATCTATTAGAAACATGAAAATTAAAATTTATTATATGAATAAATCTGTCTTGATGATGGAAAAAATAAAAATAAAAAAACTAATTCAATTATGTCATTTTTTAAAGTGCATGATTTCCCTATGTATCTTGTATTAGAGGACATCTATGTTCACCATCAATTTTTGGTAGGATTTCAAATGTGACCATGTTGTACCTTCTACATATTCATATTTTCCAACAGTTATCTTCCAAGCATGTAGGGATGGAGAATTTTTTTTACTCATCCAAATATGGAAAATGTTAGTTGATTTATTTATATTTTTCATATTCTTATCCTTCCTATGGTAACCTATTTTATAGATCAATTTGATTCCCCAAAATTTATCAATATCATCTATACATTATCGGTTATTCAACCAGTCTTGTGGTAAACGCATATTGATTCATACTTGACATTTTCATTAGTTTACTCACTAATAACATAGATGTTGTAAAGATAAATAGAGCAGTATTGAAGACAGAAAGAAAGTCATATCTAACATTAGTGGACAACTCACCTCTACAAGAAGATTTTAGAAAACCAATACTCACCTCCTTTAATGGGAATATGTGACCCTTAGCAACACCTTTACCATTTTCCTACCATCATAGGTGTTTCCCTCAAGAATTGGGAATGACCTCATTGGTTTAAGGATAAAAAATTTCAAGTGGTTTCTAATGGGTTTGTTCGTAGAACCGGAAACATCCAATGATTCCATATCCATTTGGCCCTACCTTCCAATGTTAGGCACTCATTATTTGTGGACCGATGAGGCTTAGTAATTTTCATTGTTCGAGAGGATGGGAGGTTGGACTAATCTCACCTTTTAAGGGGAATTATTGTCTACTCCAGGAATCTCTTTATAGATCTAAGTTATCTTCATGAAGCCTTATTAAATTACAAAGTATAAAATGATCTTTTATTTAGATCTGACAATCAATGATTGATATGTAGGAAACTTAGAGAATCTTTTATATGTATTCGAGGTTCTTCGTCGATAGAGAATAATATGTGTTTGTTTAGAGATTCTTAATCAATAGTATCCTTTAATACATTATATAGACATCTCTTGGTTATTATGATAACCATGCTGGTTTTAAAGCCACTCAACGGGGCACTTGATGTTTATTGTCATTCAGAAGGACATAGATTATTTCAGAGTTGGGATCACACCCGCAGATGGGCTACCTACGTATCCTTTATTAGAGAAGGAATCATAACCCACGTAGTTCGAGTAAGGGAGTATGAGGTTTATGTATTATTAATGGCTCAAAAAAATATGTCATAATTAATTTTACACTCTAAGATCATGTGAGTCATGTTCGGCGTGAGAAACATGAGGTATTGGTAAAACCAGACAATTGTTCCATGAATGATGCAATCATGAGAAAAAATGTGGGGCTTATGTATATATGAATTCCCAGAAAAATGAAGATTAAGATTTACTTTAGGGAAGAATCCCAGAAACATGGTCCATAAAGGTATATGTACTTTATGAAGATTTGGATACTCTAACTTGGGGCTTACTCCTGTAGAAGATTCCCAAATTAGGGGGGGACTTATGATTGGGTTTTACTCCTGAAAAGAAAACTCAAATCAAATGTAAATGAACACTGGTTAAGAGAAATTAAGACTGGGGATTATTTCTGAAAAGGAGGCCTAGGTTAAGGGAATTATGGTTGGGGCTTACTCCTAAAGAAGATGCCCAGAATTAAGGGAACTTCGACTGGGGCTTACTGCTAAAAAGGAGGCCCTGGTTAAGGGAAATTATGATTTGGGGCTTACTCCTGAAAAGGAAGCCCAAGTAAAGTGACATGGGGCTTACTCCTAGGAGGATACCCATATTTGTGAACTTTGAGACTAGGGCTTACTTTTTAAAAGGAAGCCCATGTTAAATGGATTATGACTGGGGCTTACTCCTAAGGAAGATACCCAAATTAATGAAGACTTAGGGCATAATCCTAATGATGATGCCCAAATTAATGAGAATTTTGTACTGGGACTTATTCTGTAACACCCTGAGCTTCCACGATACGCATCTCATTCAATAATGCAATAGCTTGCATTGTACGCAATTTCGAGTTCTAAAACACCGCGACTAATCAAAGTAGCCGTTATGAATCGTAATAACCACTTTTTAAAATTATAGAAATTTTATATTTCAAAATAGACTTCATTTTTGTATTCGTAATATCGAAATTATCCAAAGTTGAATTTTTTGTAATTTTCTGAGAACTTCCAATTTTTTATGAATAGTGAAAATTACTTAAAACAATTTTTTTAATCAAAATAATTTATAGTGATAAATTATACTATTTAGTGGTTTTAAAGTATAATTAGAATATATTTTTACCATTTTATCCAATGGTGGTCATTACAATTAATTTAACATTGAAATTGGACATAAACAATTGTCAATCTTTTGATATAAATTGTTTCTTAAAAACACGCTATTTGTTGTGACAGCTGGAATTAATTGTAAAATTAATTAATGAAACTTATATGTTTGGAATTTTGTAAAATAGACATCATTTTTGAATTCGGAATATCAATTATAGCTTAGGGTGAAATTTTGGCATTGTTCTGAAAAACTTCAATTTTTGATGAATAGTGAAACCACTAAGTGGTAGTTAAATAACTGATTTTTCGTTTAAATGAAATATTACCACTTCTGTGATTTGATTTTCAAAAATCTGACATACATGGTTGTCATTAAGAAGTAAAATGTGGTTCAATGAGATTAAAATAATTTTTTGGTGAATAGTAACTTTTAAGTTCTTAATCGCGATTAGAGGTAATTAGTGTAGTTTAAGGTAAAAACAATGTTTTAATAATATGATATGAGCTTGACACTTGTCCTACTCCTATTGGATGAGTCATGGCCGACCAAGACAACCCATGGGTCAACTTGGGGACCCCATGGAGCCACTTTAGATAGAAAATGACATAAACACCATTTATTTAATGTTAAAGTAAAAAATGACACAACATAAAATGTTTTACTAAAGAAAAATTTAAGTGGGGTTACACAAGTCCAAATTTTGATTATAAATATTCATTAGAAATCTAAAAAGATTTACTACATCATAGTATTTTTTTATATTTTTTAAACATTAAATAAAGTAAATTATTTATGACATCATTATGATGCAGCGATGACCTCATTATTTAACGATTTAAATAAAATGAGAAGATAATGCAAAATCCAAGGCTTACACTTGTCCAAAGACTATTGGATGGGTATATTGCGAGCCCTTATCACCTTTTCCACGAATTATATAAGTGTGGGACCTTTAGAATCCAAAAAGCATTGTGAAATAATGTAACATTTCAATCTTTCCAAAAGTGCCCCTCCTCTTCACTTATAAAAGGCCCCCAACTCTCCCACCTCATTTACACTATCAAGACATTTGGCTCGGCCAAACTCTGCCCAAATACTCTCCCAACATCCCCCTATTACTCCTAGAAGCCTTACTTTGGGCAGAACGCTTCCCAAGAAAGCCTTTGTCTCAAATCAAAAAGAGTTACCCAATTTTGAGGTAATGTCTTTTCTAATGTTGTTTTGTATTATTTTTCTTCTCCAACCCCCTAAACTCTTTTTATTCATTTCTTTTGTAACAAAACCAGTATCCTCAATATACTAGGATGTTGTTATAAGAAGGATTCGAGCTAAACATACACACACCTAAATATAATGGTTAAAGAACATACGGTTTCTGTGGATGGTGAATTTCTGCCTCACGAAACGATGATTGTTCAACACTCATATAACACCTTCAAAGGTGGCCATTAAGATGTCACTATTTTTATATATGATATATGATATGTTTATGTTTTACTTATGCTTCTGTATTTCTCATTTATGGCTAACTTTATGATTTCCATTATGGGTAAAACGCGATAATTTCATTTTAGGAAGTGCGGACTACCGCCACCTCAAAGTGATTTGAATCGTTAATGCCATATGTGGGATGTATAAAGGATGGAGTAAATGGTATTATACACTATATTATACTGGAATTATATTATACATTTATATCATTATGATTTAGTTCCATTAAATATGAAATTGAAATGAAAGTAGCGTTCATGCGTACGTACGGCTTACCGTCTCCACGAACGGTGCATTTCATTTCTTACCTCTAAATGTTACGTAATATTATAAATGAATATATATACTGGATATATAAGATATATATGACATATAAATCATGAATATAATTCTGGATATAATGGATATTCTACCACACGAACAACTTGTAATTATAAGAAGTTTATTGTTGACTCAAGTTACCAAAGATCGACAAAACGACTGTTATTAACTTAAATAATTACATAATATTCATAACATTGTAATAAGTGATATAAAATGGATAATGAAATTTAAAATGGTTCTTAATAAGGTAGATATTAACTGTAGTTTATTATTCAGGAGGTTAAAGAACGGTTGAGTCAAGTCGGACACAAGGTAAGGGAATTTCTTAACCCAACATCCATTCTTTGGGTTAATCTCCTACTTTCAAATTATGTCATGATATTATTATGTCCTATTTTGTATTTTTACTCTCTTTATGTGTACCTATAGTGAATACACATAATAGATCTATTTTCTTTTGAAAATGATCTTTTTAAGGACTTCATCTCAATCTCCTTTCATTGAGGCATATTTGGTTTTAAACACAACATTATTTTATACGGTGTATAAACCCCTTTGACTTTTACGTTTATTCAAAAGGAATCTTTTTTATACGAAGCATTTTACTAAATGACAAAAAGTGAATGTTTTTCTTTCTGTACTTATGCGGAGACAACGACTTCTCCGTCGTCGTGACCATTATTTGAGTTTCGGCTTCCTCTACAAGCCATCATTTTTTTAATGAAAAATAAATACAAAGTTTTAACTTTCTTTTATTTTGGTATTGAAAATGGTTTTGAAAGCATTTTTATTATATCAATGTGTTGTATTGATATCTTGTGATTGAAATGTGGAAATGTTATGTTTCCTTTATGCATGTTTTATGTGATACGATTATGTTATGGTTTATGATATGTTTAAACCTATTCATATGAGGAATGCATTGGACTTAATAAGTGACGGGTGGAGCCCGCTATAGCTCCTCGATGCATCGGCAGGTCTCATGAGACAAACTAGTGTCTTGGCACAAGGCCTTGACAAAATATTATTTGTGGTCTTGGCACGAGGCCTTGACTACATGGTTATGATAGTCTGGCATTATGCATTCCATTATTATGAAAGTGGTTATTGATATTGCATGTGATTATTCGACCAGTAGAATATCCATGTGAAGAAGTGAATGGCATTATCTCATTTTACTTTTGCCATATTATGTTGAAGTTCATGTTTAAAAGGCTTTTGATTTAGTTATACATTGCCTTAAATGTTAATGTTTATTTATGAAAGCTTCCGCATTATTGTTATCCTTACTGAGCATCTGAGCTCACCCCTTTCAATGTTTTAATATTTTCCAGGATGTGAAGAAGTATTTTATGAATGACCTGTAGGGATAGTCAGAAGAGGATATGAGTGTGGACTATGAAGACCATGTTATTGTAGTTTGTTTACTTTTTGATGTAATGAAAGACTTATGAATATATCTAGTGTTTCCAAGGCTACTAAACTAATCGGTCTTTCGAGACTTGATCTTTTATGATCATGCCAATGTTACGAAGTAATGCACCGACTCTGGGTAGCTGGGGTCGGGGTGTTACAGTTGGTATCAGAGGCAGTTTAGTACTAACCTTGGAAGCTAGATTTAGATAAACTCTGATTAGAGAACATATCCCGAAGATAGACTTTGAGGATTAGTATAGAAGAACTTCCTAGAATTTTGGTATTGTAGAGATGTTGTGAGTTTTCCGAGAAATACATCCCTGTCTGGATACGAGCAGGTAGAGGTGGCTCTGGCACAGATGTACCTAGGGGTAAAACCCGAAAACACCGCTTTGAGCTAGACTCGAACGGGAACTGGTGCACGACAACGAGTCTTGCTGTACTCTTGGTTACGACACTCCTGGGGGATATGCTTAGGATAATTCTCATTTTATTTACAAACCACTATGAAGGGTTATGAGTATATACTTCCTCAAAGAAAACATTTCTTTTTATGATTATGGATTATATCCATAAATAGTTCAATTTATGTAAAGTCTTTAACAAGTATGGAATTATGTATTTTGATTCACAAACTAATCTAGTTTATGCCATTATTTAGAAATGGCGCCTAGTGGAAGGAATGGAAACCGTATCAATGCACGAACTCCGTGTAGGGATTTCCCTCCTGCTCAAGATAATTATTGTGGATCTGGAGATACAACTGGTGCTGATCAGCTTCTCACCATACTGGGACAACTCACGCGGGTTATGAATAATAACCTTACTCATATGGAGCACCCTGATCCGCAACGTGGAGGATCACTGCTAGACCGTTTCATTAGGCAACAACCACCAACCTTCAATGGGAGTACAAATCCTATAGTAGCTGAGCAATGGATAAATTCCTTAGAGAAAATATTCCATGCCTTGGGGAGTAGTGAAAGGGAGAAGGTTGTCATGGCAGTTTACCGCCTCACTGGAGATGCCGATCAGTGGTGGTCACTGATTCAAAACACAAAGGAAGATGATGACGTATTGAATATGGAATGGAGGGAGTTCAAAGAGCTTTTCTTAGAAAAATACTTTCCTCGTGACCATCGAGCAGATATGGAACGGCAATTTCTGAGTTTGAGGCAGAAGGAGGATGAGAATGTCGCAAAGTATGAGGCTAACTTTACAAGGTTAGCGAGGCATGCTGCTGATTATATACGTAACCCAAGGAGTAAGATTGATCGTTTCTTTGATGGGTTAAAACCATTTCTCCGTCGAGCTTTAGTATCACAATCCTTCTCATCATACGAAGATATTGTCTCGTGTTCTATCAAGACAGAAAAGGAATTCTCTAAGTCTTATGAAAACAAAGTAAAGCAAGAGAAGAAGAGAACGGTGGAACAAGAGACAGATAAAGGAAAAAAGGGAAAGAAGGATTTTCCATTATGTGATAATTGTGGGAAGAATCACCCTAGTACGTGCCTAAAAGGAATGGGAGTTTGTTATAAATGTGGAGAAAAGGGTCACCAGGCTCGTGATTGCAAGGGAAAGAAGGAGGCTGTCAAAGTTGAATGCTACAATTATAGGGAAATGGGGCATTATGCAAATGAATGTCCTGAGTGTCAGGGAAACATACCTCAGAAAAGGCCAAGGGATCAAGGACAATCTTATGATGTGACTACAGTTGAAGCGGAATAATTAATGTATTGGTGCTTTTGGACTCAAGGATTATATTCTGTTTACAAGAATAATGTGATATATATAAGGATTGTACTGTAGTACTTGTTGATTTCAGTAAGGTTTTAATATGATGAAGGTAATTATATTTTTATTATGTGACAATAAGAGAAACTTTACTTTGTTTGGGGAATCTGATGAATTGATTTTGGAATTAAGAGACCTTTTAGAGAAAGTCTAGACAAAGGTATTTTGGATAACTATAAAGGTTGGAATGGATTAAGTTGAACTTTGGATAGTATTGTTTAAGGTTAAAAAATTTATGAAGATTATTTTTGGAATATTATGATACTATAGTTTTAGGAAAAGGACAACCTCCAGGGTGGGGCATAACCTGTCGCGTCGGACAAAGCTGCAGGAATCAAACCCACAATCATAGTGTGACAGGCCTTTATTTCCTACCACTAGCCTACAAAAAGTCCCTGGTTATTACAAATAATTTTACTAATCTAAATGGTATGTGTTAACATTTGGAACCTTATACAATTAGGATAAGTATAATATTTTTGATTTCTATTATCTTTTTGAGTGAAAGATGAGTTGAAGGTTGAAACTCTAAATGTAAAGCATAAATATATATATACCTATCTCTTATTCAATGAATAAATTAATTCTTAAACTTTAGTAAAGGGATATTAAAACAAAAAAATGTGTTATCCTAATACCTTATGACTTGTTGAACTGATGATATTTTAAATCAACATAGATTGAAGGCTTTGAGGCCCTCAATTTGACAGTTGATTGTGATTGATGACCTCAATCACTCCCTACAAATATTTACGTTTTTCCTCCAATTATATGTCTCTAATTGCCACCAATGTTCTCCTTATCGAGATCATAATTTGGTGGTGACTTTCTTATTTCCATTTCCCTCTTATTAAGACTAAATTTTACTAACCTTATTTCCGATGTGGGTTTTCCACAAAGGTATTTTATCTTTTCAACCTTTTATTTTCAAAGAAAAATTTCAAATTGCGAGGACGCAATTTATTGAAGGAGGGGAGAATGTAACACCCCGAGCTTCCACGATACGCATCTCATTCAATAATGCAATAGCTACCATTGTACGCAATTTCGAGTTCTAAAACACCGCGACTAATCAAAGTAGCCGTTATGAATAGTAATAACCACTTTTTAAAATTATAGAAATTTTATATTTCAAAATAGACTTCATTTTTGTATTCATAATATCTAAATTATCCAAAGTTGAATTTTTTGTAATTTTCTGAGAACTTCCAATTTTTTATGAATAGTGAAAATTACTTAAAACACCTTTTTTAATCAAAATAATTTATAGTGATAAATTATAATATTTAGTGGTTTTAAAGTATAATTAGAAAATATTTTTACCATTTTATCCAATGGTGGTCATTACAATTAATTTAACATTGAAATTGGACATAAACAATTGCCAATCTTTTGATATAAATTGTTTCTTAAAAACACGCTATTTGTTGTGACAGCTGGAATTAATTGTAAAATTAATTAATGAAACTTATATGTTTGGAATTTTGTAAAATAGACATCATTTTTGAATTCGGAATATCAATTATAGCTTAGGGTGAAATTTTGGCATTGTTCTGAAAAACTTCAATTTTTGATGAATAGTGAAACCACTAAGTGGTAGTTAAATAACTGATTTTTCGTTTAAATGAAATATTACCACTTCTGTGATTTGATTTTCAAAAATCCGACATACATGGTTGTCATTAAGATGTAAAATGTGGTTCAATGAGATTAAAATAATTTTTTGGTGAATAGTAACTTTTAAGTTCTTAATCGCGATTAGAGGTAATTAGTGTAGTTTAAGGTAAAAACAATGTTTTAATAATATGATATGAGCTTGAAACTTGTCCTACTCTTATTGGATGAGTCATGGCCGACCAAGACAACCCATGGGTCAACTTGGGGACTCCATGGAGCCACTTTAGATAGAAAATGACATAAACACCTTTTATTTAATGTTAAATTAAAAAATGACACAGACATAAAATGTTTTACTAAAACAATTTTTAAGTGGGGTTACACAAGTCCAAATTTTGATTATAAATATTCATTAGAAATCTAAAAAGATTTCCTACATCATAGTATTTGTTTTATATTTTTTAGACATTAAATAAATTAAATTATTTATGACATCATTATGATGCAGCGATGACCTCATTATTTAACGATTTAAATAAAATGAGAAGATAATGCAAAATCCAAGGCTTACACTTGTCCAAAGACTATTGGATGGGTATATTTCGAACCCTTATCACCTTATCCACGAATTATATAAGTGTGGGACCTTTAGAATCCGAAAATCATTGTGAAATAATGTAACATTTCAATCTTTCCAAAAGTGCCCCTCCTCTCCACTTATAAAAGGCCCCCAACTCTCCCACCTCATTTACACTTTCAAGCCATTTGGCTCGGCCAAACTCTGCCCAAATACTCTCCCAACTTCCCCCTCTTACTCCTAGAAGCCTTATTTGGGTATAACTCTTCCCAAGAAATCCTTTGGCTCAAATCAAAAAGAGTTACCCAATTTTGAGGTAATGTCTTTTCTAATGTTGTTTTGTATTATTTTTCTTATCCAACCCCCTAAACTCTTTTTATTCATTTCGTTTGTAACAAAACCAGTATCCTCAATATACTAGGATGTTGTTATAAGAAGGATTCGAGCTAAACTTACACACACCTACATCTAATGGTTAAAGAACATACGGTTTCTGTGGATGGTGAATTTCAGCCTCACGAAACGATGATTGTTCAACACTCATATAACACCTTCAAAGGTGGCCATTAAGATGTCACTATTTTTATATATGATATATGATATGTTTATGTTTTACTTATGCTTCTTTATTTCTCATTTATGGCTAACTTTATGATTTCCATTATGGGTAAAACGCGATAATTTCATTTTAGGAAGTGCGGACTACCGCCCCCTCAAAGTGATTTGAATCGTTAATGCCATATGTGGGATGTCTAAAGGATGGAGTAAATGGTATTATACACTATATTATACTGGAATTATATTATACATTTATATCATTATGATTTAGTGCCATAAAATATGAAATTGAAATGAAAGTAGCGTTCATGCGTACGTACGGCTTACCATCTCCATGAACGGTGCATTTCATTTCTTACCTATAAATGTTACGTAATATTATAAATGAATATATATACTGGATATATAAGATATATATGACATCTAAATCATGAATATAATTCTGGATATAATGGATATTCTACCACACGAACAACTTGTAATTATAAGAAGTTCATTGTTGACTCAAGTTACCAAAGATCGACAAAACGACCGTTATTAACTTAAATAATTACATAATGTTCATAACATTGTAATGAGTGATATAAAATGGATAATGAAATTTAAAATGGTTCTTAATAAGGTAGATATTAACTCTAGTATATTATTCAGGAGGTTAAAGAACGGTTGAGTCAAGTCGGACACAAGGTAAGGGAATTTCTTAACCCAACATCCATTCTTTGGGTTAATCTCCTACTTTAAAATTATGTCATGATATTATTATGTCCTATTTTGTATTATTAATTTCTTTATGTGTACCTATAGTGAATACACATAATAGATCTAGTTTCTTATAAAAATGATATTTTTAAGGACTTCATCTCAATCTCCTTTCATTGAGGCATATTTGGTTTTATACACAACATTATTTTATACGGTGTATAAACCCCTTTGAATTTTACGTTTATTCAAAAGGAATCTTTTTTATACGAAGCGTTTTACTAAACGACAAAAAGTGAATGTTTTTCTTTCTGTACTTATGCGGATACAACGACTTCTCCGTCGCCGTGACCATTATTTGAGTTTCGGCTTCCTCTACAAGCCATCATTTTTTTAATGAAAAATAAATACAAAGTTTTAACTTTCTTTTATTTTGTTATTGAAAATGGTTTTGAAAGCATTTTTATTATATCAATTTGTTGTATTGATATCTTGTGATTGAAATGTGGAAATGTTATGTTTCCTTTATGCATGTTTTATGTGATACGATTATGTTATGGTTTATGATATGTTTAAACCTATTCATATGAGGAATGCATTGGACTTAATAAGTGACGGGTGGAGCCCGCTATAGCTCCTCGATGCATTGGCAGGTCTCATAAGACAAACTAGTGTCTTGGCACAAGGCCTTGACAAAATATTATTTGTGGTCTTGGCACGAGGCCTTGACTACATGGTTATGATAGTCTGGCATTATGCATTCCATCATTATGAAAGTGGTTATTGATATTGCATGTGATTATTCGACCAGTAGAATATCCATGTGAAGAAGTGAATGGCATTATCACATTTTACTTTTGCCATATTATGTTGAAGTTCATGTTTAAAAGGCTTTTGTTTTAGTTATACATTGCCTTAAATGTTAATGTTTATTTATGAAAGCTTCCGCATTATTGTTATCCTTACTGAGCATCTGAGATCACCCCTTTCAATGTTTTAATATTTTCCAGGATGTGAAGAAGTATTTTATGAATGACCTGCAGGGATAGTCAGAAGAGGATATGAGTGTGGACTATGAAGACCATGTTATTGTAGTTTGTTTACTTTTTGATGTAATGAAAGACTTATGAATGTATCTAGTGTTTCCAAGGCTACTAAACTAATCGGTCTTTCGAGACTTGATCTTTTGTGATCATGCCAATGTTACGAAGTAATGCACCGACTCTGGGTAGCTGGGGTCGGGGTATTACATATTCCTGAAAAGGAGGCCCAAATTAATGAGAATTTGGACTGGGGCTTACTCTTGAAAAGGAGGCCCAGGTTAAGGGTTCTCTCACCCTAAAAATGAGGTTGAATGAATGGATTCTATAAATTTAGTGACATAAAGATATATAAATCACTAGTTTTTGAGAGATGTTCCACAGAATTTCTTTCAAATAATGAAGTCCATCAAGAAAACGTGCCACAGATTGCTTTGAATAGTTTCTTGATGACTGAATCTTGAATAGGATAGGTGGAATAACATAAGAGAAGTGAAGTAGGTAGGAGAGGCACCCAAAAAGATGGGGACGCGCAAGTCCTGTCAGGCGCGCAGGAACTGTGTGGGCACGCACGTCCTGGGCACACATGTATACCTACGCGGCACATGGGTACTTTTGTGATTGTTAATCAGTAGGGTAATACTTGGGCGATACGACACCAAAGCCTTTAGAATTATCCGAGGTACTTCCAAAAGATTGGTTCACATGTTTTGGTGAAGGAGTAGGGTGGCGTGCAAGTGTGGCCAGTTCCCATAAGGGCTGGCCACTCAGGTGCGCAATTTTTGATGAATTTCAACACTTAGTCCTTCCTTTCCATCTTTAGATCTTCCGTTCTAGGTATGAAATTACAATAGAAATGTTCGGAAGACTTGAAGAAGAGACTTGGGTGGTCAGAGCTCTTTATCTGAATTTTGGAAAAAATCCTCCTATAATGGGGGCCCACCGTTGGTAATTATAGGCTGGAGAAGACCCTGAGCTATTTTCAGAGATGGAGAGCAAGTCACTTGCACGACCATTAGGCGTCGTGCAGGTGTACTTGCGTGGATGTAAAGGACCCTATGCGACCCATGGCCCTTTGACTCCTTTTTCATTCTTTTCTCGATTTTTTATGTTTTCATCTAAGGATGAATCAATTTGTTCAAAGGAAATTCCTTTTATATTCGTTTAGACAATGTGATGAAAATGGGCATCAACAATAGTACCCCCTATGTGTTGGATCTGAAAGAATAAGGATGTGACTCTGAGGAAAATAAGAAAACCAAAGGGAAAGAGGCACACAAGTGTTGAGGGCGCAGATGGCATCATGTAGGTTGTGGAACGTAACTTCTAGTCGGGCAGTCCTCAGCACGTAGAGTACGGATTTGGCCTATAAATATTTGGCCCCCTTTCTGTACAAAGCATCCGGATTTCAAACTATCAAGCTCTAGCCGCGCAGGTTTCTTTCGCCGCACAAGTTTCTCTGTTTTCCAATGTTTCTTTGATTTCACGTTATTGTATAGGTATTTTGACTTGCGCGGTGATACCTGCACACCGAAAACATGCGTGACACATCCATACTTGCGCCCCAAAATTAGACATGCGCGCATTAATGCCTTATCCATTTTTTTCAAACTCTCTCCACACATTTTATGAAAAATCAATCTATTTAAGAGTTAATTAATTCATCTCTTGTGCATATTTAATCGCTCCAAAGAGAATTGGAGTGACTGATGGATAGGCTAACAAGCGGATTGATGACATGACGAACATTGTTGGCAATGATTACTATGATATCTACGATAGAACTCTCCTAGATTTGGCTATGTACTTGAAGAAATATCATCTTAATATCCCACAGAGCATCTCCCTGCCTCTATATGGTCATGGTCATCTGCAAGGAGTAAATATTCCAGATGCAAAAAATTATATTCTTGAGATGCATCTACACTACTACTCCTCTATTACGGTTATGTTGTGCATTAAGAGCGACAACATTGGTGTTAACTTTCAGATTTTTTTTGCATGCCATTTCCTTTTAGATATGGAAATGGAAAACCCATGGGCTGAAATGTTTTCCACTGCCGGTTGGTGGAGAGAGTAAAAATATGGTATTAGAACAATATCTAAAAATATTACTCTCTCCAAATGTCTCTTTACTTCCAATGAATCATTCTAAAATCCATGTATCCATCTTCCAAGTCTCTTGGACAGAAACATAGTCACTGTTTAATTAGCAGAAAATTTTCTCAAACCGCACTCAAGAACATTCTTTTACAATTGTTCCAAGAAGAGCTGGTATCACTGCATCTCTTATGGTATCCAGGTGAATGAATGAATTCCAGGTGGCTGCTGATGAAGCTCGACATGCCGTAAATCAAATGAAGAGTTATGTTGAAACTCTTTTGAAATTTTTGAAAAAAATAGAAGAGACTCTAGTATGTGGATGTCCTTATAACTCTTGTGCATCAATGAAAAACACTTTCACCATCAATCATTTGAACCTGCATTCTCTTTTGATATCTACTTTAAATTTTACCTAAGCCCATGAACCTAGTAAGCATAGTTTGTGTTTTAATAGGATTAATATAAATAACCCTATAAACTTAGAATCTTTTAAAGGATCAATATTACCTAAATCATACAAAATGTATGTTTAGTAAGCTAGAACATGACTTTTATTCAGATTTCCATTTTCATTTGTGGGAAGTTTAAATTCATGCACGTCAGACATAAAAATTCTAATGTTTAGGGTCGAAATAGCTTTGATCGAATGGATTAAAAATTGACTCAATTCCTTGATAATTTGTTTGAAAAAATATTACCATATTCAAGTATGGAAGGTAAAAGAAATATGTAGTATGACTTAAGATATCATGAATCCGAGGAATGATATGAAAAATGACTAAAAGGAATTAGAAGAATTATTTCCCAAGAATCAAGTTACCATTATCTAATAATCCCTTTAGGGGGTTGAATTATGAAAGACCCCCCTAAGGGCATTGGCAGCATAGTCAAATAAATAGCATCTTTTGGATGACAGGTCTGTTATGTAGACTAATTATGCAAGGCTGCCTAAGGGCATGTGCTGCATAGTCAGGGAAAAGAACTCCCTGGAATTTACATTCCTAGTGCTAAAAAGCCAGTGAAATTTTATGGAGATAAAAATTTTACAATGTATAAGGTTTTCTGTAAGAAAAGTGGTACTTGAATATGGAGAAGATATTTAAGAACAAGATTATCGATGAACCGGATGAATATCAATCCTACGAAGGTCTAGACCAAACATAGGAATGGAGAAAATATAAACCATAGACTTGAATATTTTCAGATCATGAAAAGTGTATGAGACAAATATGTAATGAATGGCTATTTTTTGCGGATCCCTATATATCATCGTTAAGACAACTAAGTAAAAAAGAGGTTTTCGTCCTAAGAATGAAGTTACCATTATTTAACAAACTTGTTAGGGGGTTGAATTATGCAGGGAAACCTAAGGGCAATGGCTATATAGTCAAATAATATCATCTTTTGACTGACAGGTCCATTATGTAGACTTGTTTACGCAAGGCCGCCTAAGGGCACATTCTGCATGGCCAGACAAAAGAATTCCCAGGTATTTCAAGCCTTTTGTGATTATATGTTACGAAAAAAATTATGAAGATCTAAAAATATTTAAGGTTAGGATTATGATACATAAATATGGGTATTGTCCAATTTAGGGAGAGATACATAGATCAATGCTAACCATAATCATATTGTGGATGGGTCCTGAATTGAAAGGTTGGACTTTACTGCGTATCCCATAAGGATGGGAATCAAGCCATACGTAGTTCTTGAACTACAGTTTAATGTCATACGGGAAAAAAGGATTGGAGATATTAGTTTAGGGTCATAGAGTTCGGACCATTATAAGAAATACATAGTGTGTGTTTTCATGGGGACTTTTCAGCCAAGGGACTGAAAGTGGAATTTGGGACTTTTCAGCCAAGGGACTGAACGTGGAATTTGGGGTTAGGCCCAATGATTTGGGTCTGGATTTGAGGGAAACTCGAATATTCCTACGTATCCCATAAGGATGGGAATCAAGTACACGTAGTTCTAGAAAAACCATCTGTACAAATATGGTTCGTACATGTGAAGGGTGAAGGAGGACATTAGTGTAATGATGGTTAAACCCAAGATAAAAGGTTCGGGCATTTCCATGTATGCATGTAGTATTTGAAAAATAACATTATTGAAAATCAATGTGAATAATGATTCCCTCTCAAGTGAGGGTATCAAATAATGTTATAGTTTATTTTCATAATCGCAAAAAGTGTTGTATAGTTTAACGTCGTATAGCAAGGACGAAAGTGAAGTAATGTAAAGATATTGATTCAGGGGGTGGATTCACGAATCAACATCGTACGAGATGGAGGTGAACCGATGTGAAGAGATTGGTTTTGGGCTTGAACCTTAGGAGGTTGCAAACGTACCCAACCTAGAAGGAAAGGATCAAAGTCCATGTAGTTCAATTAAAGAATGAATTAGTGATCAAGTTGTTCTTGGGGACAACGACCTATAAAAAAGTGCTAGGACTTACACATGGTTACTAACCCAGAGAGAGTATTATGGATGAAGTTTGCTCTAAGCTCAAGTGAGTCATACTCGGTGTGAGAAAAAAGAGGTAGCAACAACCCTAATGATGCACAGTTTAATGTCACGTAGGACATATGAAGGGACTATGCAGTTTTAAAGTCTTGAAGTTATTATTATTAGTGCTGCACAGTTTAGTGCCATGTAGTATGGACAAAATACAGTTGCACGTCATGTAGGACGTATTAAGGGATTTCTGCACAGTTTAGCGTCATGTAGTTAGGACGATGGTGACAATACTATTTAACGTCGTGTTTGGACAAAAGGGAGAATGTGCAGTTTAATGTCATGCAGTGAGGAAAAAATGGGACACAGTTTAATGTTATATAGGACTTATTAGGGACTTTTTCATAGTTTAACGTCATGTTGGATGAAAGTGCGAATAGATTAAGGTCATATGCATGGACCACTACTATATAGTATAACATCATATAACAAGGAAGATAAAGGGGACACAGTTTAACACTGTGCTGGACATAAGGGATATGCAAATAGTTTAAGGTTTTATGTATAGACCCTGGATGGTTCAGTTTTAATGTCATGTAGGACGGTGGTGCAGTTTAATGTCATACTGGACCGTGGTGTAGTTTAATGTCGTACTGGACCGTGGTGCAGTTTAAGGTCATACTGGACCATGGTGCATTTTACGGTCATACTGGACCGTGGTCCAGTTTGAGGTCATACTGGAACATGGATGGTGTAGTTTTAATGTCATGCCGGATGGTGGTGCAGTTTCAGGTCATACTGGACCGTGGATGGTGCAGTTTTAATGTCATGCAGGACGGTGGTGCAGTTTGAAGTCATACTGGACCGTGGTGCAGTTTAAGGTCATACTAGATGGTGGTGCAGTTTACGTTCATACTGTACCGTTGTGCAGTTTAAGGTCATACTAGACCATGGATGGTGCAGTTTTAATGTCATGCAGGACGGTGGTGGAGTTTAAGGTCATACTGGACCGTGGATGGTGCAGTTTTAATGTCATCCAGTACGGTGGTGCAATTTTTGGTCATACTGAACCATGGATGGTGCTGTTTTAATGTCATGCATGATGGTGGTGTAGTTTAAGGTCATACTAGACCGTGGATGGTGCATTTTAAATGTCAAGAAGGACAGTGGTGTAGTTTATGGTCATAATGGACCGTGGATGGTGTAGTTTTAATGTCATGTAGGACGGTGGTGCAGTTTATGGTCATACTGGATCGTAGATGATATATTATGTCTTTATAAAAAATACTTCTTCCTAAATATGGCATTGGTTGGAGTAGTGATGAGTTCTCCATCCATTGAGATTAATGTATAAGCTCCATTAGAGTAGACCTTATGTATTGAATAAGGTCTTTCCCATTTTGGTTCAAGCGTGGGAGGTTTCTTTCCTAGTAACATTGAAGTTCTGAGAACCAATACCAATTCTCCTTGAATGAATGAATGAAGATAAACTTTTTTGTTGAAAGCTCCTGCAATTCGATTCTGGTAGACTTCCAAGTGCTGCACGGTGCACAATATTTTCTCATCTAACCGTTCCAATTCATCCAATCGCTTTTGAGATTTTTCATCTGTAGATGACTGATCACAAATGGCTACTATGAGAGAATGTAGTTGAACTTCAATAGGCAATACTACTTCTGTTCCATATACCAGTGAATATGGAGTTGACTGCATTATAGTGAGGGTGGTGGTTTGATAATCCCATAAAGAATGAAAGAGTTTATCAGGCTAGAATTATTATATTTATCCACCATCTTTTGAAATATATTTGAAAGAGTCTTGTTGAAGGCTTCTATCTGACCATTGGCCACTGCATGATACCGAGATGAATGATTGGATTTGATGTTGTATTCTTGATACAACTTATTCACCTTGGATGAACAGAATTTGGTGCCAATGTCCGTCAATAGGGTATGAGGGACACCAAATCTGGTAATGATATTAGACTTGATGAAGCTAACAATTCTTTTAGAACTAACTTCTTTGAGAGGTATTGCCTCTTCCCAATTGGAAAAGAAGTCATTACCAGTAAGAATATACTAAAACTTCTTGGTTGTAGAAGAAGGGTAAGGTACCACCACATCCATTCCCCATGTAGCAAATGGTCACAGGTATTTAGTTGAATGAAGCAACTCTTGAGGTTGATTAATGAAGTTGGCATGTACATGGCATGAATGAAACTTCTATGTTAAATCAACACAATCTTGTATCATTGAATGACAAAAGTATCCAAGCCATCGAATTTGATCCGACAGTCTATGTCCAGACTGGTGGGCACCACAGACTCCTACATTCACTTCATTCATGACATCCATTGTCTCTTCACCATCAATACACCTCAAGAGAACTCCATCAAAACCACACTTGTAGAGAATTTTCACTAGGTGATCTGGGCTATCATAAAGTGTAATGTTGACCACACGTTGCTGGATTTGTTCTTTCCCAGATCTATTAGGTGGAAGTGTTCCATTTTGATGGTATTCCTTTATAGGCATCATCCATCTTGTAGTATGAACATACAATTCAGGAATGGGAATAATTTCATTAATTTCCTCTGTTCTAATTCGAACATAAGGTGAAATTGAACGACGTTGGGAAATGCTGATGGTTGTTTTGTCCCGATTTGGATATACAGGAGCTATATCGATATTAGCGAATGCATCAGCTTGAGCATTTTGTGATTGCATGACATAATAAAATGTCGGTTCTGTAGGAAATTCCGTCATTAACTCTCTGATTTAATCATACAAATCAATCAATTCTTCTTTTCTTATCTCATAATCCTCGTTGAATTTTTTGATTACTAGGTATGAATCACCTTTCTCCTTTAAGTGATTCACTTGTGCCTAAAGCGCCAACTCCCAACCTGTGATGAGATCTTGGTATTCTGCCTCATTATTGGTACCACCTTCCCATTTAATGAAGGAATAGGGTAACACTGACTTTTCTGAGGAAATAAGAACAACTCCTAATCCAAATTTATTGAATTTAGTATTTTCCATTTTCCTCCCTGTTGGACTTCTAGAAGCACCCTCAAAGTACATTTCCCATGCATGAGGTCTATCATGAATAGAGAATACATCCTCATCAGGGAGTTCAATATCTAAAGATGTATCTTCTACTGAAGGATGTTTATTAAGAAAATCAGCCAAATCATGTCCCTTTATTTCATTTTAAGACACATACTGAATGTTGAATTACTGCAAAATAACATGCCACCTTTCCAGACATCTTGTAAGCATTGGACGATTAAGGATGAATTTGAGCGGGTAATTGCGAGATACCAATTGGACCTCGTGATGTTGCAAGTAGTGTCTCAACTTTTGAACTGCAATGATTAATGTTAGGTAGAACTTCTCAATATTTTAATACTGGGTTTCTACTTCAAAAGTAGTCTGACTGAGATAGTAGAGGTTGTTTTCATTCCCAGCATCATTCTTCTGAGAAAAAAATGCACCCAATGATCACTCTAGAGCTGTCACATAGAGGATAACTGGCCTTCCATCAACACGGGGCATAATTATTGGTGGACTCAAGAGGTATTTCATGAAAATATCTAATGCTTCTTGAAATTCTTCGGTCCGCTGGTAAGTGAATCCCTTCTTCATCAATTTGGTGAAGGGTAAACTTTTGCCTGCCAAATTGGTGATGAAACACCGAATATTGGCTAAGTGTCCGTGAATTCCTCTCAATTCATTCAAATTTTGAGGAGGTGACATACAAAGGATTGACTTAGTCTTATCAGGATCGACTTCAATACCAAGATGGCATACACCGAATCTGAGAAATTTCCCCGAGGTTACCCCAAATGTACATTTTAAGGGGTTCATCTTCAAATTATGTTGCCGATGCTTATAGAATATGACTACTAAATCAGACAATTGATTAGAACATTTTTTGTATTTAACCACAAAATCATCCACATAAAATTCAACAAAATTCACTAAAAATGGTTTGAAGATAAGATTCATGCCATGCTGATATGTTGCGCTAGCATTATTTAAGCCAAATGGAATTACCTGATAGAAAAACACACAATGAGGGGCTCTAAAGGCTGTGGATTCCTAATCTATTGGATCCATTTGGATTTTATTATATTTGTAATATCCATCCATGAAGTAAAGTGCTTCAGATACAGCTGTTGCATCAATTAACAGTTCTGTAATCAGTACTGGAAAATTATCCTTATGACAATGCTGATTAAGTTCTCTAAAATCGATGCAAGGTCTAATTTGTTTGTTCTTCTTCTTCACTGGGACAATATTATACAACCACTTGGGATATTGGACTTCTCTGATGAAGTAATCTTTGATAATCTTATCCACTTCAGCTTCAATTTTGGAAGCATAAGTTGGGTGTGTTCTTCTCGCAGCTTGCTTAAATCCTCGATGTTCTTCTGGTAAACCCAAATGATGAGTAGCAACATCAGGATCAAGCCCGGGCATCTTTGTATAGTTACAAACAAATATGTTTCAATTTTTCTTTAAAAAAGAAATATACATCTCTTTTTCTTTAAGAGTCATGGCCACACTGATTAAAGTGGGGTGTGGATCTTCTTTTGTACCCAAATTTATTTCTCTCAGTTCATCCACGGTGGTACAGATACCCTCTTCAAATGCTAGAGGAGCATCTCTGAGATCTTCCTCTTCTTCTTCAACATGTGTTATTTCTTTTATTTCAACTTGCATAGTAGATAATGAAGTATAACTTCCATTATTAAGAGAGATGTTAAAACATGAACATCTTGAAGAAGAGGCTTCCATTTCCGACCCGATAGATGATGAATGGTCTATCTTGGGTAATAAAGATGAGATAACAGATTGATAATCGACATAATTGTTTACCTATGACGTTGGTATCACTTCTTCTGGCCTAGTTGGTGAAGTATAGAATTGATGGATTTCAGCAGATGAAATAAATATGTTACAATTTGGTCTTTCATCCCTACTTGGTGGGTCACCAATTTCTCCCATGTTGTCTGGATCGAATACCGTAATTGAAATTATGGATCTTTCCATAATAGTATTTTGATTTGGGTCTATCTTATCCATTTTACTGATAGGAAACACATAATCTATACTCACATGTGCAAATTGATTTACTGGAATCTTCTCCAAACCATATGGAGCATTAACTTCGGAAATATCCCTTGTTGTGGATTTCTCCTTTCCCTACATGTGATTGAATTCCGCCTCAATGTTTTGAGACTCACATGTCTTGAACGGGGCCTTATCACTATAAAATGTTCCAACATGACCATAGAAACAATATTTGAGACATTGATGTTATGATGAAGGACTAGCCGCATGTTGATGTAGCTAGGGTCTTCCAAGAAAAAGGTTGAAGGCTGAGACTTGATCAACAACCATGAAATCTGAATTGGATACAAGATCTTCAAACTGAGTTCTATGTGTTATCTCAACTAGTGGTTCTTGTTCATTTTTTTCATTTCCTAGTAACATCATAGTAGAAGGAGTTAAATTATATTCCTTGATGCCCAATCGATGAAGTGTAAGAAGGGGGATGAGGTTGACTCCTGAACCATTATCAATGAATTCCCATCAGATGTCCACACCATTGAACTTTTTAGATAAGTACAAAGGTCTAATATTCCCATGAAAGACATCATATTAATCTTTATATGTGAATGACATCACTACATGGAATTCTGCTGGATTATTTTCTACGTGGTAGAGTTTAGCTGCAGCAATTTCAGTTTCAAAGTCTTGAGGACTTCACAAAGCCTCAATGAGTGCCTCCATATGATCCATTGATAAATTCAAGGCATCCAAAATTGATAACTCGGCCGGTACTTGGGCCAGGTGATTCAATACATCATAATTTTGATCCAGAGGTCTGCGTTTCCCAACATAACATGTGGTTTAGCAGGTTCCTTAGAAGATGATGCTTTGGAAGTTGATGCATCTTGTAACGGGATAGGAGTTTGCAATATTCCTGCCTTTGGAAGATTAGGTCGAGTAGATCCATTTACATGCTATGTCGAAGAAGGTGGAACCATTAAATAATCCTCCATAATAATTGTGCTAGGACTAAATCTGTTATTGGTGGAAGAACATGCTTGTTCTTGTTGGGTCCGTTGAAGGGCTCTTCCATGAGTTTCTGCTGCATACATAGTTCAAGGAGGGGTAGAATTGGAATATTGTCTTTGAGGATATCCACGTCTTCCTCTGTATCCCTGACCACTGGAACTCCCTTTTATTCCTCTGTTTGATACAGGGAATTCAGGTTCTTCGAGATCAAACTGTGAGTGGTAAAAGGATTTGTTAAGTGGATCATATTAACAGAACCAAAGATAAACTCTTCATCTGATGAAGACTCTGCCTGACTATCCAATTTAGGCTGTGCCGTTTGGTGGTACAGTTCCCATATCTTCGAAGTAGATGGCATGAAATCTGCCAGAGTTAAATACAACTTAGGCTTTGACACAATTTCATCTTCTTTCGATTTCTTTTCTTTCTTAAAACTATGCCACCCTTTTGAGTATTTACCCTCTTAAGAGGATTTTTCTGTGGCATCCATAATAGAAGACACAATTGGTTTCTTCAATTGCGTTCGCAAAATGTCATGAGTTCAGTAGATTGTTTTCTTGACTATCCAATCATCATATTTCTGTACATTTTTTTCACTTCTTTCCATTTTCCTTCTTCCTCTGGAACTGTTTCAGTAACAAATGCTACCTGGACTGAATATCCTTTTAGATTGAATTGTCCCGAGTCGACCATCTTTTGCAAGAAGTATTTGAAGAAAAAACACTCCTAGATGGGATGCCCCAAAATTTGATTAAAGGGGAAATAATTGGTTAGGTTTTCATCTCCTACCTTGTTTGGACTTTTGGGCCTTTGAAACTGAACCAAATTATTTTACAGAGCCAAAATGAAGTAATGAGGAACTTGTTGATTTAGGAAAGAATAAACCTTGCTCTTCACCTCATCAAACTGTTTGCATCTTTGATCTCATTGATTGTCTTGACGAAACGGCCTTTGTTGCTGACGGTCAAGAGGTTGAGCACTTCGGGAAGATGATGGTTTTGAAGTAAAAGCAAGTACAGGTGCTTGCTTAAGCATAACTGTAGCAGTATCTGCTTTACCCATTATTCTTCTTGAAACTGATGGAATTACACAAGATTTAACCGTAGTCTTTATAAGGGAATCATTAATTTGCTGAGCGATTGAAGTAAGGTCTTGAAACCCTCCTGTGTATTTCACAGGGATCAACGACGTGAATAGTTCGTCACAACGATTTACCACATAGAATTTCAATAGTTCTTCTTGAGGGAGTGGTAAGCTTAGGGAATATGTTAATCCCTTCCAGCAAGAAATGAAATCTGAAACCCTTTCATTATCCCTTTGCTTACAGTTTGTAAGATCAAAAACTGTTGTCTTTGGAAATGTTGAGCTGAACTGAAGAAGGAATTGCTGACAGAGATCTTCCCATCCGGTAATTGACTGAGATTTCAAGCTTGTATACGAAACAAAAGCTGGTCCTTGCAAGGTTCACACGAAGCTTCTGAGTTTAACTTCTTTTTTTTGTTCATATTTTTTCCATCATAGGATTGCAACAAGACATGTAATGCGTCAAATTCTGTTCTGGATCAGCAGATCCATTTAAAATAGGAAATATATGGTTCCCAAAACATGATGGGGGAGGTATTTAATCTTCCCATTCAGGGTAAGCTTTTATTTCTGGTTGAACATGCACACAATTCTCTTCCATAGTCTCTAAACGAGCTATCAATGACACAATAGTGGTTATTAACTTCTTAGAAACATCCGGTTGAACTTGGACTTGGGCAGGTGCAATGACTGGAGCTTGGACAGGTATGACAGGTGGTACTGCAACTGATGGCAGCACTCCCAATTTTTTTTCACAGGAATCGAAGGATTATACCTATGAGGGTGTACTGATAAAGGATGATATTCTTGATCCATCTCAGTAGATGCAACAAACTCCCTTGGCTGACTGACTCCAACACGTTTAGGAGGAAATCATCCCTGAAGTATTTCTGCATTCATCCTCCTTAATTCCTTCATTTCTTCCACTTGTTGTGAAAATCATTGTTCTAATGAGAGCGATTGGCCTTCTCCAGAGGAAGTTTATGTAACATGATTCTTTCCCATTCCCTTGTTTGATCCCTTTCGGAGAGGGGGAAGTGGGTTAATTGAAGGAATACCCAGATTTTGGGTAAGCCTTTGATTTCGTATATGCACACCTTATTCATTTGTATCTGTGCGTACAACTTCTTGAACAAGAACCTCTTCATCTGAGTCCCCTGAGTGAGAGTCATCTAGTGGATCAGGAATAACAGCATTGATGACATTGATGGATTCATAAGTCATTACATCCTTTCTATCAGAATTTCGGCAATATTGTCTTCTTCTAGGCCCCTTATGAGGCATTAACTGCTATTGATTCGATCCCTCAGGATCTTCTTGGGGATCCGTAATCTGGAGGGAATATCCTGATAATTTGGCTCTTCATTCCTCATGTGGCTTCTTCCCCAATCGAGAGAAGAATGACTTTCGCTGAGGAGGGGATTAGTTATTTGAAAAAAAGTCCCCAGTCCGGTGGACTGGGGCTGTTCTTTCTGCTCAACTCCTTGAATCTTATTTATTGATTCCAAGGGTTGGGTTAAAAGAGACCCCAATCTGGCAAACTAGGGTGGATCTTGACATGCTATGTCTGAGTGTTTTTTTAAAGCTCTCCTGATTTTGCGGACATTAGTCTGGAAATTAGATGGATGCATCAAACGACATCCACTTTTATCACCCAGTTTAAAAGACCGTTGGATGATTTCTGACATTTCTGTCACTTGATGATGCTCATGATCCAAATGAGAGGCCTATTCAATATTCTCATTCGCTTGATCCAACATTAATTCAGCAACTTGTTCTCTATATTCTTGATTTTGAGAAGAAATTGGTTAAGCCTGTTTTTGAGCACGCCATTGATTACAAACTACACCCGGTATTTGTGGCCGGCCATGGGTAATAACATTGCATGAGACCATCTTGTGTGGGCTTTGTTGACTAGAGAGTACAGTAAAATGTAGTGCTCCATGAACACCCCATCCCCTAATATGAATACCATATGGGGAATTAACAATTAACTGACGCAATTTTCATTGTGTGCCAAGGAATGAACGCCGAAGGGCTCTCTTCTGCTTTTCCGCCATCAGATATCGCGAGACTGATAGATATTCCATGTCAATTTGATGTTGTAACCCTTCTATTATCTTAACACGATTTTCATATTCATCATAATATAATACTTTCTTTTTCAACAGACAATGATATTTCCATATGTTGAGATGAATATCTTGAATACAATCTTCCATCAATAATTTTGGAATGTCATACTGAGAGTCAGGAAAAGGACAAAACATGGATGGGACTTCACCTTTCACCAGTTGTTTCCTCATATTCAGCACTTCCTCAATATCATTCAACGAAAATTCTTCTACTTGATTTGGCCAAAGCTGGTTCTACCTTTTTGATTCATCGGATTCAACAGGATTGGTAGATAATTCACTAATCAAACTAGAAGATGAATGGCCCGCGGGTGGTTCAGAGAATGACCTACACCCCGGGAAATCTTCTGATTGAGAAATTATTTCACCTCCTAGTGATTAAGCATCAGACATGACTGGTTTCGCATTTGCAAGTTCCTCAAGATAAGAGGGATTTCTCTGCACTACATTGTCCACTGGAACATTTTCCAATCAATGTGCATCACTACTGCAGAGAGGACTTTCGCATCAAAATTCATCATCATGAGGAGGACCACTATGCTGGCTTACAACAAAAGATGAGATCTCTTACTCCTTGGTCTTCTGGCCACAAAGAGGGTTATTGTAGCTCTCATATGAAGATGAAACTTCAAGATCGACCGAACTGTCATGAAGCAAGCCTTCATGAGGATGATTCTGTTGAAGACCTTCAGAATTAATGTTCCCACTATTGGGAAATGAGGGAGTTTAATCTTGGATTCCAACAGATAAATGTTTGAGGGCTTCAAGAACTCTAGCATCAAGAAAGGCCCTGTTACAGATTGGCTCTTGATTTCTTGATTGTGCTGGGAGGGTCTTTTTTTAGACGCCTTCTTACTCACCTTGGGAACCACTTGTTGATGAAAGCGTCTAGTATGTGCAGTTGAATGTGCCTGGTCAGGAGAGATCACCATGTTAGGCTGAAAATCCCCACTGAAATCAGGTGTATGTGACTAACTTGGTTGTCCGTATGATATGGGGGAGTATGCCCCATAACCTTCATGGACTTGAATAGAGGTGTTTATCTGATCCGGAGTGAACTGTTGATGTGTCACACCACTGGTAGGGACAGATTTGTGAATATTTCCTTGAGATGTCATTGAAGCTGTTATAATATCCTAACAGTCACCCAGGATATGAGCAGGGAATTTCTTCAGATCACTCACCATTGAAAGAATTTGTTTAGTGACTTCAGTTGCCGGAATGGGGATATATGTCCATTCCATGCTTGGAGTAGGTGTATGTTCCTGCTCTTGTCCTTTTTTTCCTATCAGTGAATCCTAAAAGTACTCAAGTGTGGGGGAAGAGAGTTGATTCTGCCTCCAGTTTGTCGCCGGAGCTTTCCGACTGACTTCTCTGAGTGATACCAAGCGAGACTGTTGGTAGGCTTGATCAATAATAGCAGGTGTATGTGCCTTCTGATTTTTCATCTCCAAATGTGGTTGACGAGCTCCATCATATGTAGTCAGGCGAGCCTGCTGACTATCTGATGACATATAAATAGGTGTATATTCCTGCCTATAGTACTCCGCCGGAATTGCCTGGCGGGATTCTCATGCTGCTGCCAGACGAGTCTGCTAGACAGCTGGATTAAAACGGATGGGTGTATGTGCCCGCTAGTTTCTTTCCACCATGTTAGGTTGGTGGAATTCTCCAGAGATGGAAGAGATGAGAACCTGCTCACTGTTGACCGGATTTCACCTCTGGCGGTTCATCTTGCCTGCTCAGGTACGAGGAACCTGAGCCAAATGCCTAGAAGGGATACCCTCATCAGGTTGAGGGTGCACTGCCGCAAGATTCTGGCAGAGATTATTGATGGGAGACCTCGGGAAGGACTCATGTCTTCTTGAATTAAGGCCCCTAGGGGCCTACTCATTTACCTCTCCAGAATATGGGTGGGAATGGTGATTGAGTTCCGGGGATAACGGCGTGAAATGGTTGGAAATGGTGGTTTGCACCACCTACTTCTTAATCATTGGTCGTCGTTGTCCGGACAACCGGTGTGATTTGTTCACTTGGAGGGCTTTTCGGGCAGCCTCCAGAGTTGGAATGGTACCTTGTTGACGGTACTCTTTAACCAGCACGTATGATAAACAGCGTTGAAGATGAGTAGGTGATATCATCCTCAGAGCGGACGATGTTCCAGCAGGAGTAGCAGTAGTGGCATTCGTAGTAGAATTTTTCACAGCAGACGTATTCACAGATGTGAATTTAAGAGAAGCCATTTTTGAAATGCAGAAGATCATGGAAAATAGTGCATGTTTGATATAACAAACATAATCAAAATAAGTCCAGCCACTACATCTTTTGGATGAGCACGCATGTTTTTTATTGTCTTGTTGCACCTCTCACTGAATTTAAATAAGAGCCTAACAAATAAGAAAAGAATCATTTTAACTTGGTTAAGGATTCATGTTAGGTTCACCATTTTTTTTGTTTCCCTCTAGAAATGGGGATAAACTCGCAGGTTCAAGGTTCAAACATTCCAAGTGGTTTCTAACGGGTTTGTTCGTAGAACTAGAAACATCCAATGATTCCAAATCTATTTGGACCTACATTCCAATGGTAGGTGCTCATTAGTTGGGGACCAATGAGGATTAGGAATTTTCATTGGTCGAGAGGATGGGAGGTCAGACTCATCACACCTTTTTGAGGGGAAATATAGTCTACCTCGGGACTCTCATTATAGATTTAAGTTATGTCCATGAATCCTTATTACATTACCGAGTATAAAATGAGCATTCCTTTAGATCTGACAATAAATGATTGCTATATAGGAAATTTAGAGAATCTTTTATATGTATTCAAGGTTCTTCATCGGTAGAGAATCATCTGTGTTAGTTTAGAGATTCTTAATCAATGGTATCCTTTAATACATTATATAGATGTCTCTTTGTTGTTTTGATAACCATGCTGGTTTTAAATCTACTCAATGGGACACTTGAAGTTTATTGTCATTTAGAAGGACATAGATTATTTCATAGTTGGGATCGCACCCACAGATGGGCTACCCATGTATCCTTGTTTTGGGAAGGAATCAAAAAACCACATAGTTCGAGTAAGGGAGTATAAGGTTTATGTATGATTGAGGGATCAAAGAAAGATGTCATAATTACTTTTACACTCTAAGGTCACGTGATTCATGCTCGGTGTGAGAAACAAGAGGTATTGGTAAAACCAGGAAATTCTGCAATGAAAGATTCAATCATGTTAAATAATGTGGGGCTTATCTATGTATGACTGCCCAAATAAATGAATATTATGATTTACTTCAGGGAAGAAACCCGGAAACAGTGTCCATAAAGGTATATGCACTTTATAGAGATTTGGAAACTCTAACATGGGGCTTACTCCTGAGGAAGATTCCAAAATTAGGAGGGGACATATGATTGGGTTTTACTCCTGAAAAGGAAGCTCAAATCAAAAGTCAATGAAGACTAGTTAAGAGAAATTAAGACTCGGGATTATTCCTGAAAAGGTGGCACATGTGAAGGGAATTATGGTTGGGGGTTACTCCTAAAGAGCATGCCCAGAATTAAGGGAACATAGACTGGGGCATACTCCTAAAAATGAGGCCTAGGTTAAGGGAAATTATTATTTGGGGCATACACCTGCAAAGGAATCCCCGGTTAAGGGACTTGGGGAATACTCGTAGGACGATGCCCATATTTGTGAACATTGAGACTGTGGATTAATCCTGAAAAGGAAGACCAGGTTAAAGGGATTATGACTGGGGGCTTACTCTTAAGGAGGATTCCCAAATTAATATGGACATGGGGCTTACACCTAAGGAGGATCTCCAAATTAATGAGAAGTTTGGACTGGGACTTAATAATGAAAATGAGGCCCAAATTAATGAGAATTTGGACTGGGGCTTACTCTTGAAAAGGAGGCCCAAGTTAATGATACTCTCACATTAAAGTATGTGGTTGAATGAATGGATTCTCAAACATTAGTGACATAAAAATATGTAAATCACTAGGTTTTGATAGATGTTCCATAAAATTCCTTTCAAATAAGGCAGTCAATCAAGAAAACATGCCATAGATAGCTTTGAAGAGTGTCTTGAGGACTAAATCTTGAATAGGAGAGGTGGAATACAATAAGATAAGTGAAATAGGTAGGAGAGGAACCCAAAAAGATGGGGGCACGCATGTCCCGGCAGGCGCGTAGGTACTATGTGGTTGCGCAAGTCCTGGCCGCCCAGGTATACCTGCGTGGCACATGGGTACTTGCACGATTGTTAACCAGTAGGTTAATAAATATGCAATCCTTCACCGAAGCCTTTAGAATTATCCGAGGTACTTCCAGAATAGTGGCATGCAAGTTCTGGTGAAGGATTAGGGCGGAGTGCATGTGTGGTTAGTTCCCTTAAGCGCTGGCCACTCAGGCGCGCATGTGTTGATGAATTTCAACACTTTGGCCTTTATTTCCCTCTTTAGATCTTCTTTTCTAGGTAAGAAATTTCCTTATAAATGTTTGGAAGACTTGAAGAAGAGACTTGGGAGTTCAGAGCTCTATATTTGAATTCTGGAAAAATTCCTCCTCTAATGGGGGGCCCACCAGGGATATTTATAAGCTAGAGAAGACCCCGAGCGGTTTTCAAAGAGGGCACGCAAGTCACTTACACGACTATTAGGCGGCGCACAAGTTTACTTGCACGATAGTAAGGGAACTTGCAAGACCCATGGTTCTTTGACTCATTTTTCATTCCTTTATCAATTTTTGATGTTTACTTCAAAGCATGAATCAATCTGTGCAAAGGAATTTCCCTTTCTATTCGTTTAGACAATGTGACGAAAAGGAGCATCAACAATAGGCCAATTCTAGGATATCTAATGAAATATTAGGATTTAAAAATTAAATACTTTCTTAATATAATATAAGACCATTTTTTTTTGTATCCATATATCAAAATGATATATCTGATTAAGGAATGATTACCTATGTGAGTTCCTCTATCATATATACTCCACCCCACGAATGATGATTGTAATTATAGTCTCTTTGTTTATTATTTGAAAAAGTGGTTGTGTCGTTGAAATTATTATTATATAAAAATGGTTGTAATACTCCCTTGACTTCCAGGATCCTTAATTTTTTCTATTTGATTTATGCATGTATTTTTTTTGTATCAGTTAATCATAACACTCATATCACTGGTGTATCTATGAAGATTACAATAAATAAAAAAGAGATCTCACCACCATTCACAGTAAAGGAACTTTAAAAATAAGAGGATTAATTTATTACCTTATACTATATATTTGAATCCAAATATTGTTGAAATGACCATCAATTCATATATGTCATCCCATAATCGAATCAGGAGGCCATGCATAATAGGCTCATTAGGCACTGACTCATTCAGAGAATGTTGGAAATGGCCCTCAACAGGGTGTTGTGTTCCTTATGTCCTCTATATAGTGTAATAAATGGGATAAAAACTTCACGGATTAGAACATACAAGGATTTAACATCTAAACACTGGATATCAATTTAATCATCTATCAAGAGAACATGAAGATGAGTTAGAAAGATCTAATTAATAAACATATATACAAATCCAACCATAGATTCATTTGGCGAACCATCGAGGAATACCCCATATTTATGTAATGGATCTATTATGTTCTATATTGTAGTACAAATTATTTTATCAACCCTTTACACATATCGTAAGTATTAACACCAATTACAATGATGAGAATTTTGTCAAGGAATGGAATCAATCCTTTGATTGATGAGCTTGGATGTTTGAAGATTGGTTACCAGAAAAGATGATAACCTAACACCAACATATCATTCATGCCTAGTGCAATCACAAATCATAAACAATTGTAAATTCCAACTTTGTTGTATCTACAATATTATCACTAATCTATAGGGCTAAGAAGTGATGATGTGGTAAACAAAAATAATATCAAGGGAATCTACCAATGTTATTTTGTATTTGAATCATTATCGAAATCATACCCCATGAAGTACAAGTATATTCCCTAGAATATAATATCATTGTGCACTCCTGTGATGATGAACATGATAACAAATAATGATATACCATCACATTATTAATTCTCTTTGAGTAACATAAAGAGGAATATCATTAATTTGTTCCATTTAACATGCAATGACAATCATGAGGATAGGGAAGGAATCCCTCCCACAAGAAAGAAACCTACCTATATGTGACTATAAATTTGTACAATGATATTTAGAAGAAATTAAATGTACTAATTTAAGATTAACAGGTGTTTACTCTTATAGAAGAATCATCTTGTGTAGCTCTGTAGACAATCTGATTTGTTAAATATAATGTCTAGTTGTAGTCATCCCTGGATTAGCCATATCAATTCAACAACCATATAATGCTTGTAGTAATTCATGGGAAATATTACCACATCTTGATGGTATTTCCAAAATTCATTACATTGGGCTCCCACATAATAGTAAACAAAATTATGTATACTAGATGTTTGAGGTGATCAAGTTCCTCACTGGTATCCTAACATGACTCAAGATCCTTGATGTGATTCTATTTTCAGAAGATCTTTATAAGGAATATTCTAAATCCCATGATAGTTACTATTAGTTTGAATTTTTTGTAGCCACTGATGAATAAAACCTTATACAGTAATCCTCTCATGATGTGTTCCTAGGAAACGTCTCCATTTATGGGGAAGTTGAATGTGAAATCATACTTTAGCACCTGTACCTTGACTATATTTAAATATTAGTAGTATGTATTTCTAATTGGATTTGGCCATTTCTAGTTATAATATAAATATCATGTAATCATTAATATCATGTATTTTGTGTAATATATAGACTATACTAGACTTTTTTAACCATAAAATTAATGGGTGCGAAAAGAAAAAGAATAAGTTTCATGAAAAATTCATCATATAGCCTATTACAGAGTAGTGTTTTCTAACTATTAATCAATCATGAAAACTTGTTATAAAATCAAGAGTCAATCATGATGTTGAAAACCTCATGGTATATGAGCCTCAACCTCTTCATCAATGGCCTATATGGAAACTTAAGTATAACAATCCTCTAATAATGATTCCATGAACATATAGGTTGATGGTTTTTCCTTGTCATCTCTGTACTTAAGTATTATTCACCCATTTCATTTCATAATTATTTTAATGATGATGAATAAATGAACCCATTTCAAAATTTAGAGAAGGAGTTAATTGATTACAAAAAACAAGTGATCATTGACAAAATGTAATATATGTTTTATACATTGATTTGTATGATAAAGTGTACTTAAAAAACTCGAGTACATTATTCTCTTAAATCAAAATTGTGATGTAGAATCAAGGAATAATACAGATATTTTAGGGTTTAATCCTCAAATTTCATTCCCACAAGTTTATTCATCACATTGGTAACTATGGATTCCAACAATCACATATAAGGTTTCATCCCTCCAATAGTTCCACGTTCATGGATGGAAATTATAAATTGATAAATCCAAATTCAAGATTAATTTTTAGTATAAAATTCTGATATCTAACATATTCCCATCTAAAAAAATGACAAATCAAAACTCCATAGATTCTTTCTGGCTTCCACTGCTACTTTATTATGGACCACTTCCCTATTGTTATTATAGAGTTGATGATTAACAATATATAAATTTTCTTCATCATTCATTCCTATTGGATACAATGAGTAGTATCAAATATAGATTGATTTAAAAGTGGAAGAGTCTATAAAATTATAGAAATATCATTTTTCCAAATTATAATATGTTATACCCATCATCTTAAATATTTTTTCATAAACCATCAATATATATATGAACTATATATTCACCTGACAACACATATTTATGATGAAATGATATGAAAATTATTTTATGATCAAATCCAACCAATTACTAAAACCTGAAAAAAATTCCAAAATCAATTGATCCCAAAACCTAAATAAAGACATCATTTAATGTGTATTTGGTGTTACCTATGGGATATTTCTCGCCCTCATTTCTGATATAGAGATATCAAGATTAAAAAAGTGAAGATAAACGAGAAATATGAAATTTATCCACAATATAATCCACATTTTTCGTGGTTTCCAATTAAATATATTGTAGAATCTATATTATATCACCAATATACTATTAAAATTTAATCATTCTAATATGATAATGAAAAATGTCATTTGACATCAGTTGGTTGAATAATTTCATGACAGATTATACGACATCATTTTTTATCTTCAGCATCCACCAGTTATGATTCCACTAATCCAATGGAATACATTTGTCCTTTACATAAAAACACATTATTTATTGGTCTACTCTCTCTTGTCCTAGATGAACTACTACTGAAAAGTGAATATTTTATAATATATCAATTCTGATCTCCTTCAAAGGAAAAAAATTAATTATCCCATTGAGAAGTTATTACACATGAGCATCAATTATAGTAATTGAAATTGAAATTTTAATAAAATATAATAAGATGAAAATTTTATCATTTCATTGAACACAAATTCAATAT
This sequence comes from Viscum album, assembly GCA_963277665.1. Lineage (NCBI taxonomy): Eukaryota > Viridiplantae > Streptophyta > Magnoliopsida > Santalales > Viscaceae > Viscum > Viscum album. The sequence continues at coordinate 1,296,547,759 of OY728158.1, forward strand.
TTCTATAATGAATAATGATTTTGAACATACGTTTAAAAAATAATCCACTAATTAAAATTTAAAATGTTCCTTTTGAAATTTGAAATTTTAAATAAATAATAATGTAGTGTATAACTATTAATCATATTAAATACTGTAATTTGTTATATTTAGAATAATTAATAATATATTATCAACCAATATAATAGAAATATAGATAACAACATTTAGAGGTAAAAATGGATATTCATTACGAACAGATTTCATTAATGCATAATATCATCAAATTATAATTCATAAAAATAATATTTAATCATGAATGATTTTAATGGAATCTAAAGAATATATATAAATAAAATTATTCAAATATATATACTTATAATAAAAATATATTTATTTAATATATTTTCATCTTAATATTAAAAATGTATTTCAGAAAACCTCGTTTGTCAAAATGATTTGCATTATTATTTTTAAATTACATTTTATATCCTCTATGAATTGAAGTTGATAAAATTGATTCAATATTTTGACATAGAATAGTTAATATTTTTTTAATAAGTACTGAAAAAAATTCATAGTGAATTGTAAAAATTGTACAACTTCATTACACCAGTTACGGTAAAAAAGGGGTTTTCATGGGTTAATCTATAAATGTTTGTGTCAAAATGTCCTAGAAAATTATTTAAAACCATTGGACGGATGGATTTAAACTATATAATTTTATAATTCACATACTATAATTTTATCATATATTGGAAAAAATGACATGAATTTTTTGAAAAACGATGAAAAATTAAAATTGTGACACTCCCCTCAATTATAAAAGGGGGACACCTTCTAAAAATTGATTACTCATATAATTCATTTTATCTCGACCAAAATATAAAAAAATATCTCCGAAACATAAAAATACACATTCCAGCATTTTTGGAATTCCCAAAACATAAATCATATGGTTCATAAAAATTGATCCAAAGGAGATTAATCAAAAAGACATCAATTTCCTTCACCAAGACCATATTTATTTTTATAAGTTAGTTTACCACATTAAATTATGTTTTAGAACATAAAATATGATATTTAATTTCTATCCAATAGAATGATTTTTTTATTAATTTTATGGAATAATATTTTTCCATCTCCTACCCCGTAAAATTTGAAATAAAACCATCACATATTTCAATGAAAGACTACAACCTAGTGTACCAATTCAATTTTTTTTCCATCGCCAAATAATTAGGATAGGTATTATGATGAAAAAATGAATATAATGATATATATAAAATAATATATATTCCCCATATTTATCATATCAACCTCTTCTTTAAACATTCATCCATTATGATAATGATAATGTCATTCGAGCATACGTACGACCTACCCTCTTCCAGAATCGATGTGATGGATTTTATATATTAAAATTATAATAATTTTATTTATTTGTGTATCTAATAATATGTATTATATTTATAAGTTAAATATCATATGGATATTATTGATCTATTTCCTATTCAAAATAACTACAACATCTTTGAAACAGAATTCATATTAAAATGAAATAGCTAACACCATAAACAGTGTTAATACCGAAATATTTACAAGGATCAAGTAATAAGATGATATAAAAAGATCATATTTGTTATTATAAATATTAATATTGTGATATAATAAATTAACTAAATTTTTAAAAACATTATAAATGATGTTAATCCACGTTAAACTATATTAAATCATGATAAAAAATTTCATATCAATTTACACTACATTGATTCATATTTTTTCTTATGATCATATTCACTTTTATGTGGTGTGTATACTAAAATTATAATTTTTTTCTCATTAATAAATATTAATTGATGATAATTAATTTTTCAATTCAAATTTATTATTTCAACGAGATGAAATGTAATAGCTACCAACAAGATAAAATTTTGTCTTATAATCTCAATTTTTGGGATCACACTTATTTTATATGAATGAAAAATGTATTATATCATTTTAAAAGTTATTATCCTATATATATTTGATGAGTTTTCATATTATTTCCCAAATTTTCCACTATTTTGTTATTAAAAGAAGAAAATAATGTTTCAACAGAAAAAAAAAATTTATTCTCTCTTAATAATATAATATTATCTTCCAAGTAAATATTTTTCAGAATTGTTATACAAAAGTAATTTTTATTACTCAAAATCCATATAATGTAAATTTTATGTGCTAAATAGTTATTAAAAATGAATTCAATGAATAATTATATTTTTTTGGAATGGTCTCTTTATACATTATTTCCAATTAGTCAAAGGGAATGTTTTTTATATCATTAATAGAAATCACTTCCACCATAACTATATAATGAAATTTTTTATCATATATATGAATTAATTTTTTTAAAAATAAAGAAAATTTAATGAATGTTTTATTTTAATGTATCACATCCATATTATTTATTTTTTGAAAGGACATGATGATACTAGAAAACTATATTCCTAATGAACTAATGATCTTATCTTGTCACTTAATAATTTTTTGGTCATTTTCTTTCTCTTGAAACATTAAAATTCTTGTGATAATTATAGGATAAAATTGGATTAAATATTTATTTTCAATGTTTTAAATATTTCCATTTTCTAAATCATACACCATTTATAACATCTGTCTATTATTATTAATTTAATTTGGTTTCCTTTGTAAGATATTTATTAATCAATATTATTTAAACAACTCATGTATTTTTTGATATGGTATAATTTTTAATTAATTTAATTTATTTTTAAATATAATAGAAATAAATTTAACATGATGTGACAAATGGGGACAATTATAGATATACCCTCAATGAATCGATATGTCTCAAGAGAAAAATTTGTTGGAAAATGTAAATGGGTTTGGGATTATACCAACCCATTGATTATCTAATTATTTTAATTAGGTCATAAAATTTTATTTATAATTATTTATGAGATCATGAATCCCAGTATAAAACATTTCATTTATTTATAATTCTATTATTATTATTATAAATGATATTATTTCATTGATAATCTACTTGGATTCTTTTTGTGTTCAACTTATTTATTACATGGAATTTGTTTTCAATTATTTATATTTATATATTGATTATTACTTATTTACTCATGATAGATTCCACTATACAAAACCCTTAATAATAATTTTAGATCACCCCAATTTTTATCCCTTCACTAGTATAATAATAAGAATTATTTGAATGAATTCATGGATGCCATATTTTTTTCTTTACAGTGATAAATATTTTTTTCCCAATGAAAAATGGGTACCATGTAGTTATATTTTACTAAAAGACTTCTAAAATGATATTTTTTTTAGGATTTCGCTCATTTTTCTATGAAAATATAATAAATTAACCAATATTAGTATGTTACTCGGGTCAGGGTCATTACAGAAGAATTATGTTTTATTTTTTTTCATGGTCCAGATGTAGTGTCACAATTCATTACATCATGTGGGGTAGTTTATTTATTGAAGTTGTCATCTAAAATAACCATTTAATGTTATATGTTTACAAAAGGAGTTTCATGAATTGTATTGGTAATTCATTACTTCATCATCTGAAATATCCCTCCGAGTTTTATCTTGGGGCAATCACATGAATATTTCTTATAAGTACACTTAAACAATGATGAATTTCCAATTGAATTACACATCCATGGAAAAAACAATTATCTCTGTTGATTAAGTAAATACATTTTGAAAGGCTCACATGGATGATGCATATTGATTACTAAAAAGAACAATTACCAACAACCCTATGTTAAACATGTTATGTGTTGGAGTGGTCTTTGCCTCACACATAAAGAGCCTCATTTTATACATGTTCCTCGTGTTAAAATTATTCACCAACAATCAATCTCAATATTATTCAATCAACATTAAACATGAATTGGACATCATGTTTATAGGGAAACAACTATATGGGACGGTGATTCTAAGATATTCATCATGAAAATAAATGTTGAATACATTGTTATGAATAATTAGATCTTTCCCTTACTCGACCACACCAATGAGATGATATATCAATATCCCTTTAAGTGAACGTTGTATAATTTCCATTGATATAAGAAAAACAATTCAGAATACATGGAAATATTAGTCAAATTATTCATTATGATGGATTAAAAAAACATTGAAATTCATAAGGCATGTTAGAAATTGATCTCACATATATCCCTTTATGGGAATAGATGGAAAGTGAATCAACTCACCACCACTGCCACACAGTTATAGTCTTAAGATACACACATAGGGGATTACTAGTTTTATAGCATGAATACATTAATTAGGTAACTGTAATAATGATCTATATCATTTTATATAGATGATAAAGATAAAATACATAGATTTTTGTAATATTTAATCATTTATCAGTTGCTAACTTAGAATAGGACCACTTTAAATGATGATTTGTTTCAATACATATGTATTATATTTATCGAAATTAAATTCTGATAATGTTTTTTGAGGATCATAAAGGTTCTTATACGTCTCACCAATCTATATTAAAGGTTTCTCATTAGGTCTGTGGGTTGGATTAATTATTTCCATCTATGGATTGGGATTATATGTAATTCAAGGACAAGTCTCATTTATGCTAGATTCATAAAAAAATTCATAAAACATAACTTATTAATAATACCAAATAAATTTTTTTATTCAAATCATTGGTAATTTATTTCAAGGTTCCTTATATACCGGCAACAACAAGATGTTTTAGGGTCATCATTACTATAAGAATTTTCACTGAAAATTTGTAAGAATTCCTTCCAAAAAAATCATTCATGATCAATACTGAATTATTTTTTAATCATATATAATCTATCAATTTTTGGATCCCCAAAATAATTCTAACAGAAAATGATACAAAATTAAAATCCATTGTACAGAGACCCACAAATTTCATAAATAAATATATCTTCTTACTTCATTAAAATTTAATAAATCATATTACCATCAACACTAGAATCATATTCTTATCATCATTGGATGCAATAATACATAAACACAATTTTTTATAAGAGAATCACATTATAACACATTGTTTTCTTTATAAATAGCATAATTCATAGAAAGGTCATACCTAAAAATGTTCTTAATAAGATGGGTAAATTAATAATATGAATGGGTGTGATCGTATTCATAGTAAGATTAATCAAAATATATATTAGTGAACATAAAAAACAAGTTGAGAACATGGTTATGATAACAATAATTTAACATTTGAAAACCATAAATGACATTTTAAAGATCATAATATTAATTATTGGAATAAAACATCGTAGTTCATAAGATATGAATCAGATTTTAATTAATGAACGTGATCCATGAGTTTATAAAATCATCATAAAATATAATTTCATCTCAATATCATGATAATATACAATGATTTAATTAGATAAAAATCACAACCAATAATATTCTTGTGGATTGGTTACACTACCCATTCCATCGTATCCATATTTATGTTTCACTCATAAGACTATCATAATCGATAAAGTCCCATAAAGAATTTGTTTCACTAAAACTTATAGTACGTTTAATCTCATCATATATCCAGTATTAATAAATTTATTGTATGGGTATAAAATTATAGTCCCACCAATAAAAAAATCCATTAATTTATGTGCTACATGATCCTAAAACATGTATCATACAACATAGCCCATGGAATAAAATATTTTTCATGTTTATCCAATCATCATGATCTTAAACTATCTAGATAAAGAATATGTATGGAATACTTAGATAATATCCAATGAAATGAATGAGTGTCATGAAATGATGTTATCATAAATGAAATTTACATGAGATGATCACTTGGAATACTAATTATAGGAAATACCGTTCAGATATTGGAATCAATTTGTAAAAAAGTTAAAAATCTACGAAATATTATTTTAAATATTTTCTTGGAATATAATACTGTAAAATTGTTATGGGGTTTTGAAATCATTTATTAATAATTATAGAGTTTAAATAATTTAATGTCTTGTGCATTAATAAAAATATTACTTTTCCATTTTTTAATAAGTATAAAAATTAAATCATTTAAAAAATGAAAAGAATATTCATTTTTTCAAAATTTGAATATTATATTATGTTAAAAAATATATTTAAAAAATCATAAATTAATATTTATAAATACTATTTTTTAAACATGTATATGGAATAAAATGTATTTTAGACCAAACTGAGGAACAACGATGGGTTTTGTAAAAATATTTTGTCCATATATTGACTTATTATAGAGTAGAACATAAAATGGGTAAATGTAATACCCATAAAAAACATGTGTATAAAAAATTCTTTTGCTTCATGAGAGATACATTAAAAAAATCATCAAAAATTTGATAATAAAAAATCCTGATAAACAATGAGACTGTAACATAAATAACATATCACATGGGAAACATTCAAATCAAAATATCATGAAAATGATGTACTTTTACAGATATATATATCATTGTATTATATATATTTATAATCATATAATTAATTCATAGTTATTATATACAATATAATAAATTGGCAACTGTTTAATAAGTCATGTCTCTAACAGAAAAGAAAGTGTCTAACAAATATGTTTTTTCAAGTTAGAATTGCTTCATATATAGAGTATACAATATTATAAAAAATTAAAATTTTTTGTAATTATATAAAAATTCATTTACATGATTATAATATCATATTTGATTCACTTTTACTATCTGGAGACCCATTTATTAATTATTTCTTATTAAAATTATGGTTTTTTGTTGTTAAATATTATCCTTTTCATGAAACTTTTAGTTCTATATTCATAATAACATTACATAGATTATAGTTAAAAAATATCTATAAAGTTTCTCACGATATTAATAACATATATATTCAAGAGATAAATATATATATTTACAGTCATCCATGAAAGGTATTCATTGAAAAATTAATAACATCATTTATGGAGACAGTATGCAGTTTATATGTTTGAATTACATTTTTTATTTTCTGAAGATTAATTGAAATAATGGAAAATAACAATTGAAATTTATATAGTAATTATTATATCATTTATATAATATATATTTGTTATAACTATATTTTATACAATTCATGTATAATGGAATAGAAAAACGAATCATGTCGCTTTGTGGTGGTGGTGGTCAATACATATGCATGAGTGACATAATCAGTTTCTAATTGTATAAAAGGAAGGAATGTAGATAAGATACTATAATTCAAGAAAATATTATTTCATTAATATAAAATATGGACATTAATCACATCAAAATAATCACCCGTCAAAGGTGGTGATACAGAATTAATTTTATCCCCATATAGAAGTGGTAGTCGTGACAAATGAACAAACGATACATGATTATCCCATTTGATAGAATATTGGGTTTATATTTTTGGTTCCATATTCAGAATAACATTCTAGAATAATTAGGAAAATTAATTTATTATTTTAGGATTAATACCATATATTAAAAGGTGCTAGAAGAAGAAATAAATTGAAAGTGATCTGGTAAGATGATTACACCTTCTTGGGTAATCATCCTTTATATCCTTTATTGAGGACCCTAGGAATGATCTATTTAGAATAACAGAACCTCTAATTTGTGAATATATAATATAATAAGATATAATTGTTTTGTTTCTTTAGAATATATGGCTTAATTTATTCGTTTGGAAAATAATTGTGGGGCTTCCCTTTATATGGGGTGAGTTGAGAACAATGAATTTATTAAAAGAATAAAATATAATACTCATATTAAAGTGAAATTAATTATAATGAATATATATTATGGGAATGGATAATATAATTTCATAAATTATTGGGACAATAAATTTTTTTTCATGTTTCAATAGAATATCTGACACAATCTCTTTGTTAACCACCCTATTAGACCCGTGTTTACCTTAATCTCAACAACAAGTTTTTTCATACCATAACATTCATAATAAATAAAACAGAAGATGAAAATATTATATTATATTAATTACCCTTTTTAAATATAGGAATTCATTTTTCCAATTTAATTTGAGAAAATTGTCATATTTTATTTTAAAATTAATTCTACAAAACATGATGAATTGTGATTTTTCCAAAAAATAAATTTTTTAATTTTTAAGATTTTGTAAAAAAAATTAAATTAGAAATAATTCCAATAACATGAATTTAATAATTAATAATTTAATAAAACTAATAATAATTTTAATTCCATTTAATAAAATGGATGATTGTGAAATCATTAAATGAAAAAGCTATATTCAATAAAAATCCTTATATTTCACTATTTACTGAAGAACTAATCTTCTTATAAAATCATTAAAATTTCCCTCTAATATAATTATTAATTTATGATTTAAAAAATGAAGTTCAATTTTTAAATAAACAAATATACAAGTAATATAAATTAATTTAATAACTTGATCATAAAAATCATTAAAATTCATTTTCAAGAAACTTATATTTTCCAAGCATATAAAGATTTTTCACAAATTTGACTACAAATTTATCAATATATTGGTTTAAAAAAAAATTTTAAGAATATTTTTTAATATTTTTTTATTCCATTTCACTATACCAATTTAACAACTTGGTTATAATTGTATACTATATTATGGTTAATTTGGACATGGGTTTCTGTGATTCAAAAACAAAAAATAATATAAATTATTTAGTGATAAATATATTATAAAATTACATGGTGATATATTTTACAACTCTATAAAATTAATTTATATCATAATATTACATCACATAATTACAAACAAATTACAATATCGGTATTTCATTATATACTTAGGTTCCTATTTATTTATTTCGTATTTCCGATTCCTCCATAGAATAGTAGTCATGCTAGTCGAATTTTTCCTTAGGACTTTATCCATATGATCCATGATCTATTGGGGTTTTTTATTATCATAACAGTGATCTGATGTTATGAACATTGAGTTCATTACATGTGATATATTAGAAATATAAATCCTTTAGATAAAATCATGGAATATATCTTGGATAAGATAGAGGTTTGGTAGATGTACAATGTAACGCCCCGACCCCAGTTACCCAGAGTCGGTGCATTACTTCGTAACATTGGCATGATCACAAGAAAGATCAAATCTCGAAAGACCGATTGGTTTAGTAGCCTTGGAAACACTAGATATAATCATAAAGTTTTACATTACATTTCAAAGTGAAAAACTACTACAACAACAAAGTCTTCATATCCACACTATTAACCCCTCATAATATCCCTGCAAGTCATTCATAATTTACTTCTTCACTACCTGGGAAAAAATAAAACATAGAAAAGGGGTGAGCTCAAATGCCCAGTAAGGATAACAATATAGAGGAAACTTTCATAAATAAAAATAAACATTTAAGGCAATGTATAACTAAAACAAAAGCCTTTTAAACTTGAACATTTAACATAGTATGGCATAAATAAAATGAAATAATGCCATTTACTTATTCACATGGATATTCTACTAATCGAATAATCACATGCAAAAATCAATAACCACTTTCATAATGTTGGAATGCATAATGCTAAACATTAATTTCTTTGTCTAGGCCTCATCCCAAGACCTAGGGGTTACTTCTAACCGGAACCCAACCCGGAGTGCCTCTAATAACCGGACACCAACCCGGAGTGCCTCTAATAACCGGACACCAACCCGGAGTGCCTCTAATAACCGGACACCAACCCGGAGGGCATACTTTTACCAGTCCCTAACCTGGAGGGCTTACTTTAACCAGTCCCCAACCTGGAGGGCTTACTTTTACCGGTCCCCAACCCGGAACATACTTGTTTAGCACATTCATCTGAAGAAAAGTTTGAAATATAACATAAACATTCGGATTAAAACTAGCATACGAAATGTCAATAGTTTCACCATAAACTATGAATGGTATAAAATAGCACATACACAGTCAAACATATCACAAAACCTTCAATACAATATATAAGTTTTGTATTATAATAAATCAACTTCAAATAAGCGTAAAATCCATTAAAGGATGTTGACATAGATGAAATCAAAACACTTTTTAGAGAAATATCTCTTTCTATTTTTGAAATCATTTAAGAGCCATATAAAATAAAACATTTTCTTGAAAATATTCTTGTAAGTTTGTAAGGAAAGCTTTGACGATTTTATAACGGCGGAAAATAACCGCACCCGCCGTATAAGTAAAAAAAACATTCTTATCTTAATTCTATCGAAAAGGTTAAAAAGGACCTTGTTTTGAAAACGACGGAAAGATTCCTTTATAAACTTCTTACAAAAAGTCAAACAAGGGTATAAATGAATTTAACCCATATTCTTGTAAATAATAAATATGTTTTGAAATACATTTCGAAGAAACATGGATGTGGATGATAAAGAAATCCCAGTAGATTATTACGTATAAACACCCTCGGATAATGAAGAGATTGTGAAATAACCCTTACCTTGTACTTTTCCTTGGTTGGGGTAAGTTAACCTCCTGTATAATGGTGAAATAATTGTTATTAAATTATACAAGAATCATATACATTAATATGATATCATATATGATCTTTTAACATTGCTTTATTAATAATATCTTAGTATTATCGTCGTTTCGGGTGATAATCGATTCGTTCTTCTTAAATGTTTGGTTACGTAAGACATGTTTGTAATGGATATATTATATCTTATTCATAATCAGAATGATATTAACATTATTTTTAACCCTAAAATGAGAATAATACTTGAATGGATATGATGGAGAATGAATCTTATCGCGTTCGTGGAGACGGTAGTCCATACGTACGCACGAACGCTACTTCCATTTGATTTTCATTTTAAAAGAATCAAATACAAATGATACATAGGTATATTACTATTCCAGTATAATATAATATTTTATATATGTTACTTAAGTTCATTAACACCATCCTTTATACGTTCCATGTGTGGTATGAACGAGTCATATCATTTTAAGGGGGCGGTAGTCCGCACTTCCTCAAATGAAATTATCGTATGTATATACAACATGAAACGAATAATGGTATGAAATAAAATGGAATTACAGAAGCTTATATATAAAATATATATCATTAATATCATATTTAATTACAGTGCCATCATAATGGCCACCATGAGAGGTGGTAAGATGTATTTGAACAATCATCGTTTCGTGAGGCGTTAGTTTGCCATCCACAGAAACATTATGTTCATCATCCATTAGATGGAGTTGTGTGTATGTGTAGTTTGAATCCTTCTTATAACAACATCCTAGTATATTGTGGATACTGGTGTTGTTACAAAAGAAAGGAAATAAAAAGATTTTGGGGGTTGGAGAAGCAAAATAAATGAAAATAATTTAAGAGAAATCGTTACCTTTAATCTAGGTAACTCACTTTGGTTGGAACCAAAGGACTTCTTGAAATGCTTTCTGCCTAAGGGGAAGCTTCAAGTAGGAGGAGAGGGATGTGGGGAGCTTATTTGGGCAGAGTTTGGACGAGCCAAGTGGCTTGAGAGGTGTGAGGAAAAGAGAAGGAGGAGTGCCCTTTTATAAGAGGGGTGAGGGGCACCTTTGGAAAAGCTAGAAATATTAATTTATAATAAATTCATATTCGGTTTCCAAAGGCTCCAAAGTTGACTATTCAAAGGATGAGGTGGGGATAGGTCGAAAACAACTCATCCAATAGAATTTAGACAGGTTTGGGTACTTATATTAACCTTATCTTTAAGTATTAACTCTAAGTTAATTAGTTTCACTTTTACAATGTCTCTTTGTATTTTTATATAATATGGTTAATAAACTTACTATATACATCCAAGAGACCCCCAAGTGGTCCATTAATGATTAACCTATCATAATATAAGTCTCTTGGCCTAACCTTAGATTTTTAGGATTTTAATATCAATTAATAATATAATATTTGTTTTAAGAACTCTTTTATGTCAATTTTGACACTATTCAATAGTTGATTTTTGTGAAACTCATAACAGATTGATTACTTCGATCAAAGTCAATTAAATCAATCCTAATATATCATATTATCCTAGAAAATTAGTTTAATTCATTAAAAGTTTCATATTATATTTATTTGGGTATTTATAATATCAATTATTTTATTTGTTCACTATTATAGTAATTACTGCATCATCATTGTGTCATAAATAAAATAAATTATTTAATGTCTAAAAATTATAAATAAAATACCATTATATGGGAAATACTTTTATCTTTCTAATGAATATTTATAATCTAAAATCCAACATGTATAACCCTATGTAAAAATTGTTCTTCTAAAAGATGTAAGCTTATGCCATTTTTATTTTTATTTTAACTTTATTAATATAATGTGTCCCTACCACATACAAGTGGCTCCAAGGGGTCCCCAAATTGACCCAAGGATGCCCATGGTCGGGTATGTGTCCACCAATAAGGTTAGGACACGTTTTAGGGTAATTTTGTATTATTATAATATTATTTTTTAACCCTTATTTTCCGGATTTACCCTTAACCATGGTAAATAAAATATTTACCGCAGTAATTATTCAAAATGTCTAAAAATAAAAGTTACCTATTTACACAATTTGAACATCCTGATTCCAAATATGGAATCCATTTTTCTAAATTCAAAACACAGAAGTGGCAGAAATTAATTTAAAATTAATTCCCGCTGTCAAAACAAAAAGCGTGTTTTTAAGAGGTAATAACTATCAAAAGATTGACACTTGTTTATGTTCGATTTAATTGTAAAATTATGTCCAATGACCAACATTATATTAAACAGTAAAAATATATTCTATATATACTTTAAAACCACTAAAATTCATAATTTATCACTATTAATTATTTTGATTAAAAAAGTTGATTTTAATTAAAATTTAGTAATTTTCACTATTCATCAAAATATGAAAGTTATCCGAAATGTACCAAAATTTCACCTTAGGCTAAATTCGATATTCCGAATCCAAAAATGAAGTCCATTTTCAAATATAAAATATATATAATTTCAAAAAGTAGGTATTACTATTCATAACGGCTAGTTTGATCGGTTGTGGTGTGTGTTAAAACTCGACGTTGCGTACAACACACGCTACTGTTTTATTCAAAGGAAAGCGTACCGTGGAAGCTTGGGATGTTTCATTTTAAATTTTTTGATGTCTCCATTTAGTCAAAAAGTTTAAAATATTGTATTTAAAAAGGTTTCACTATCAAAAGTTGATAAAAGTGCAATACTGAAAATGAATCTGTTCTTGCATTATGACTAAGAAACTCATAATATGGATTTTAAAATTATAAGGATTATATAAAGTAAAAAATGTAGTTAATGCTATTCATGACCTCTTTTAATGGCTTTTTTTTTGGTAAGTCATGGTGCAATTGAACTCTGTGTTGCTTGTAGTGCAAGTTATTGAATTATTTTGAAGAAATAACACACTATGAAATCTTGGGGTGTTACATACAAAGAGATAAACAATAGTCCCTACCTAATGAAGAATCTCATATGGGACAATATATCAATGTATAAGTTTCCTATTCACTCCACATATCATATAATTTTTCATAGTAGTACCTTTTAACCAAATTTAAATTCTTGATTTCACGTAATATTTTCATGATAACATTTCATAGAATATGATATTTTTTATTGTGTTTCTGATGGGCTCTGAAATTATCTAAATTTTACTCACCTAGACCAGATCGTCATTGATTTTAGTCTACCAAAAACATCTCATTTCTCTATCCAATCCACATTTAAATTGATTAAAAAATATCATATTAAAGATCATAATATTAATTATTGGAATAAAACATCGTAGTTCATAAGATATGAATCATATTTTAATTAATGAACGTGATCCATGAGTTTATAAAATCATCATAAAATATAATTTCATCTCAATATCTTGATAATATACAATGATTTAATTAGATAAAAATGACAACCAATAATATTCTTGTAGATTGGTTACACTACCCATTCCATCATATCCATATTTATGTTTCACTCATAAGACTATCATAATCGATAGAGTCCCATAAAGAATTTGTTTCACTAAAACTTATAGTACGTTTAATCTCATCATATATCCAGTATTAAAAAATTTATTGTATGGGTATAATATTATAGTCCCACCAATAAAAAATCCATTAATTTATGTGCTACATGATCCTAAAACATGTATCATACAACATAGCCCATGGAATAAAATATTTTTCATGTTTATCTAATCATCATGATCTTAAACTATCTACATAAAGAATATGTATGGAATACTTAGATAATATCCAATGAAATGAATGTGTGTCATGAAATGATGTTATCCTAAATGAAATTTACATGAGATGATCACTTAGAATACTAATTATAGGAAATACCGTTCAGATATTGGAATCACTTTGTAAAAAAGTTAAAAATCTACAAAATATTATTTTAAATATTTTCTTGGAATATAATACTGTAAAATTGTTATGGGGTTTTGAAATCATTTATTAATAATTATAGAGTTTAAATAATTTAATGTATTGTGCATTAAAAAAAATATTACTTTTCCATTTTTTGATAAGTATAAAAATTAAATCATTTAAAAAATGAAAAGAATATTCATTTTTTCAAAATTTAAATATTATATTTTGTTAAAAAATATATTTAAAAAATCATAAATTAATATTTATAAATACTATTTTTTAAACATGTATATGGAATAAAATGTATTTTAGACCAAACTGAGAAACAATGATGGGTTTTGTAAAAATATTTTGTCCATATATTGACTTATTATAGAGTAGAAAAAAAATGGGTAAATGTAATACCCATAAAAAACATGTGTATAAAAAATTCTTTTGCTTCATGAGAGATACATTAAAAAAATCATCAAAAATTTGATAATAAAAAATCCTGATAAACAATGAGACTGTAACATAAATAAAATATCACATGGGAAACATTCAAATCAAAATATCATGAAAATGATGTACTTTTACATATATATATATCATTGTATTATATATATTTATAATCATATAATTAATTCATAGTTATTATATACAATATAATAAATTGGCAAATGTTTAATAAGTCATGTCTCTAACAGAAAAGAAAGTGTCTAACAAATATGTTTTTTCAAGTTAGAATTGCTTCATATATAGAGTATACAATATTATAAAAAATCAATTTTTTTGTAATTATATAAAAATTCATTTACATGATTATAATATCATATTTGATTCACGTTTACAATCTAGAGACCCATTTATTAATTATTTCTTATTAAAATTATGGTTTTTTGTCGTTAAATATTATCCTTTTCATGATACTTTTAGTTCTATATTCTTAATAACATTACATAGATTATAGTTAAAAAATATCTATAAAGTTTCTCATGATATTAATAACATATATATTCAAGAGATAAATATATATATTTACAGTCATCCATGAAAGGTAGTCATTGAAAAATTAATAACATCATTTATGGAGACAGTATGCAGTTTATATGTTTGAATTACATTTTTTATTTTCTGAAGTTTCATTGAAATAATGGAAAATAACAATTGAAATTTATATAGTAATTATTATATCATTTCTATAATATTTATTTGTTATAACTATATTTTATACAATTCATGTATAATGGAATAGAAAAACGAATCATGTCGCTTTGTGGTGGTGGTGGTCAATACATATGCATGAGTGACATAATCAGTTTCTAATTGTATAGAAGGAAGGAATGTAGATAAGATACTATAATTCAAGAAAATATTATTTCATTAATATAAAATATGGACATTAATCACATCAAAATAATCACCCGTCAAAGGTGGTGATGCAGAAATAATTTTATCCCCATATTGAAGTGGTAGTCGTGACAAATGAACAAACGATACATGATTATCCCATTTGATAGAATATTGGGTTTATATTTTTGGTTCCATATTCAGAATAACATTCTAGAATAATTAGGAAAATTAATTTATTATTTTAGGATGAATACCATATATTAAAAGGTTATAGAAGAATAAATAAATTAAAAGTGATCTGGTATGATGATTACACCTTCTTGGGTAATCATCCTTTAGATCCTTTGTTGAGGACCCTAGGAATGATCTATTTAGAATAACAGAACCTCTAATTAGTGAATAGATAATATAATAAGATATAATTGTTTTGTTTCTTTAGAATATATTGCTTAATATATTCGTGAGGAAAATAATTGTGGGGCTTCCCTTTATATGGGGTGAGTTGAGAACAATGAATTTATTAAAAGAATAAAATATAATACTCATATTAAAGTGAAATTATTTATAATGAATATATATTATGGGAATGTATAATATAATTTCATAAATTATTGGGACAATATAATTTTTTTCATGTTTCAATAGAATATCTGACACAATCTCTTTGTTAACCACCATAGTAGACCTGTGTTTACCTTAATCTCAATAACAAGTTTTTTCATACCATAACATTCATAAAAAATAAAACAGAAGATGAAAATATTATATTATATTAATTACCCTTTTTAAATATAGGAATTCATTTTTCCAATTTAATTTGAGAAAATTGTCATATTTTATTTTAAAATTAATTCAACAAAACATGATGAATTGTGATTTTTCCAAAAAATAAATTTTTTAAATTTGGAGATTTTGTAAAAAAAATTAAATTAGAAATAATTCCAATAACATGAATTTAATAATTAATAATTTAATAAAACTAATAATAATTTTAATTCCATTTAATAAAATGGATCATTGTGAAATCATTAAATGAAAAATCTATATTCAATAAAAATCCTTATATTTCACTATTTACTGAAGAACTAATCTTCTTATAAAATCATTAAAATTTCCCTCTAATATAATTATTAATTTATGATTTAAAAAATGAAGTTCAATTTTTAAATAAACAAATATACAAGTAATATAAAATAATTTAATAACTTGATCATAAAAATCATTAAAATTCATTTTCAAGAAACTTATATTTTCCAAGCATATAAAGATTTTGGACAAATTTGACTACAAATTTATCAATATATTGGTTTAAAATAAAAATTTTAAGAATATTTTTTAATATTTTTTTATTCCATTTCACTATACCAATTTAACAACTTGGTTATAATTGTATACTATATTATGGTTAATTTGGACATGGGTTTCTGTGATTCAAAAACAAAAAATAATATAAATGATTTAGTGATAAATATATTATAAAATTACATGGTGATATATTTTACAACTCTATAAAATTAATTTATATCATAATATTACATCACATAATTACAAACAAATTACAATATCGGTATTTCATTATATACTTAGGTTCCTATTTATTTATTTCATATTTCCGATTCCTCCATAGAATAGTAGTCATGCTAGTCGAATTTTTCCTTAGGACTTTAGCCATATGATCCATGATCTATTGTGGTTTTTTATTATCATAACAGTGATATGATGTTATGAACATTGAGTTCATTACATGTGATATATTAGAAATATAAATCCTTTAGATAAAATCATGGAATATATCGTGGATAAGATAGAGGTTCGGTAGATGTACAAAGAGATAAACAATAGTCCCTACCTAATGAAGAATCTCATATGGGACAATATATCAATGTATAAGTTTTCTATTCACTCCACATATCATATAATTTTTCATAGTAGTACCTTTTAACCAAATTTAAATTCTTTATTTCACGGAATATTTTCATGATAACGTTTCATAGAATATGATATTTTTTATTGTGTTTCTGATGGGCTCTGAAATTATCTAAATTTTACTCACCTAGACCAGATCGTCATTGATTTTAGTCTACCAAAAACATCTCATTTCTCTATCCAAACCACATTTAAATTGATTAAAAAATATCATATCATGTCCTCTAGGGTTTTAGTGGTTTTTATATACTAAACATCTGTATAATGATGATAAGAAATACTAAAATATATCATCAAATATTTATCTTACTGTTGAATTTTCCAAAACATCGAGGTAAACCTCAGATCTTGATCAGATACAATAGAATGTAGTGAATTATTTACCATTACTAATTCCATAATTTATCTTCACACAAGTAAACAAAGATATATATATTTTTTGCTATCAATGATGTTTGTTCAATTTATTTCAAAACTAAAAAAAACACAAAAACCTCATTGGCCTGTTGTGATTTTTGGGAGATCGATGATGAAATAATTGGTGATGTTTTCTAATTTCCATTTGGGTATGGGTAATGGTTTTAACACCTCATTATACTTCTATCTATTATTCTAAACTTATTGAAATATATTTCACCAATAAAAATACTATACAATAACTGTATTCATGTTTTTCCACATGAAATACAATTTCCTTTCAATAAACATCTTATATATCTAGGATAAATTTAAAGCAATGAACAATTAAGGGAATCCAATAGAACCGGCTTAAATTCTAATATTTACAAGACACATGAATGATTACTAAACTCTATAATTTCATCACAAACATGGGTTAACTTAGGATCATTTAATATCTTATGTTTCAACACTAAATCATATTTATACACATCTTTAATAATAACCTGGATATCTAAATAAATACTCATTTATGAAAGATAATATTTTCCCCTTACATTATGACATCTTATTCCACCCATTGAAATTTTTTAAATATTAGATCTTATGTGTTACTTACCATATAAATTCTCGCATGATCATTTTATCTCATTATATTTCCCATATTTTTCACATTTATATGCTTATAATGTATAGAAAAAAAACATTGTTTTTTATGGAAACATTTTCTCCCATAGTTTTTTAACTATCATGTTTATCTCAATCATCCACATAATTCCCCCCTTTTGTTTGAGTGAAATTACAACCTCCTATTTCTTGAAGAGCTCCATGGAGTGTTATTTTTTCCCTTCTTAGGGTTTTATCCCCTTAAGTACTTTTGTTTTTTCTAGGTTTTCTTTCCCATTTTGTTGATTCCTTCTGTGTTTATTTTTTTATCCTCATTTTCATTTTGGGTTTCAGTCCCATGTTCATTAAGGGTTTTATCCCATTTTATTTTTCCTCCTTCCTTAGTGGTTATGGGTTGCAGTTTTGTTGCTATTAAGGATTTTTTATGGTGTAGGGACTATGTTTTTCTAGTGAAGGTTTGTTGATGTTTATTTTTTATGAATTTTTTGTTGATATATCAGTCATGACTTGTTTTAGAGGTTTTACATGATTGTAATCCACTCATGTATTTGGGTCAATCATGATCTTCTTATTAGAATGGTTTCATTGGATTCTAGAGTGTTTAAGTCCGGTTGTGAATTCTTGTGGGAGGTTCTAGTCGGCCCTGCCTGCATTTAGGTGAACATAATGTATCAATCTTGTCTGGTATTGTGGGTGATGATATCATCTATATGTGATGAATTATTTACACTCTTATTTTTCGATGGATTCATGTATCATCCGTCCTCCCAGGTCTGGTCTGGTGACGTGTTGTTCACCATAGCATTATGAGGTGTTGTTCGAGTGGATTTCCGCATTCCAGGAGACAAATTCCTTTATCAATGGTAATTTAATGATGATGATTTTTTGGATATAGTTTCGTGTTGATGACATTCTAGTAGAGTGAGGTGGTAATGGTGATGATGGTGTCTTGTTTAGGTGGTGGACATTGAAGAGAGGCTGATAGTGACGAGTATGTTATGGTTACCACAGTGATGGGATGTTGCGTTAGAGGTGATGTTGATTTTATAGTTATTTGATAATGGCAGTGATGTGATCATCGATGGTAGGTTTGTCAGGTAGTGTAGTTTCCTCAGTCAGCACGTGGAATTTGTAGGATTTTCTATGATGATTCAATCTCATGGATTTTTTAAACTTGTGGTTCTAGCACAATGAATAACTATGTTTTATTTTTTATATTTATAACCGGTTATGTGTGTTTTGTATGTGTGAGAGTTTTGGATGGAGGATGTTCTATAGGTTCCCACTTACCCTCAAATAATCGATTCAATAGAATTGTAAAATATATTGTTGAGTATATAGAAGTCAAAATAATTGATCAACTTAAACCATTTTTTAGAGATCATATTCTTCCCATTTTGTTTAAATAAATATTTTAATCATTTATGATTATTATATATTTCACACTATCAATTTAATGATAATTTTAGCATATATTTAAGGATAATATTTCCATAGAGAACTCTGAATCAAGAGTTTTGTACTTTGATCTCCTGAAATTTTAATTGTTGTGATACATAATCTATCCCCATATCATAAGTCCTGGAAATTCATCCTAGTATCTTATTTGAATCATAATTATATATTAGAGACAGTTATCCACTATAGGTTAGTGTAATCACATGTGTGTTTCCTATCATTTTATTCATTTTATTGAAATTATTCTCACATTCTTCTACCCAAAGGATCTTTTATTCCTTGTGAGTTATTTTTACAAAATTGATTTGACTTCATTGAGAAATTATCTCTATAGAGTCAATAATAACCAGAAAAATAATGAATACATCATATAAAATTCTTAGTGTTGGGTCAGTCCAATGTTTTATAACTTCTATCTTTAATGTATCCTTTGAGATAACCTTTTGGATATTATATGAGATGAAAATGGAACTTCATGAAGCCAAAATTCATTCATTTTAAATTTCCCATTCAACATCTCATTAGATAGGGTATTTAGTACAATATGGAAGTTATTTTCTTGATAATAATTTATTTTTGAATATATAAGAATATTGTGTTCACATACTATCACAAACTAATCATGTTAAAATCTATTGACTCTATACATTAATTTTATGAATATAGCAGCGGAATTTGTAAGACCAAACAGACTCAATATAAATTAACAGTGTCAATAACTTATAGAACAATTTGGACATAGGTATATCCTACATCCTATTGCTCAATCTATGATATCTAAAATTATTTCCAATCTAGATAAATTGCTGACGTCTATGTAATGTATAAAACTAGCTAGCTATAAATGCTAGACGATAGTTGTTCTTGATAGAGACTATTTTATGTCCCCACTAATATATGTATATTTTCCTTAATCCATCATTCCTCATAAAAATTAATAGGTTCACCAATGGTGATACATGTTGATAAATGAATCACTTAACCATATTCTCCTATAATATATTTTTCAATTCCTAACTCTTAATTATTGAAACTCTATATAAAGACTTCAAAATTGATAAAAAACTAGTATTGGGTTTCTTTTGAAAACTCAAATTCATGATTCAATAAAATATATTGAATATAATTTATAAATATATAAATAAACCCACACACAATAGGAATATCTCAGATGTTAATTATCTCATGCAACCCACAATGTACAAAACTCCCTTGAATAAGAATCAAGACTCATAAAAATGGATGTGATTTCCATAGGATGTTAATATATTTTTTAAAATATATTAAAAATTATATTTTGGATTATAATAATACATTTGAAATCCATTCATATGAATTTTTAGTGGAATTTATTTAAATAAATCAAATCTCGTCCTTTGATAACATAAAATTCATCTATAGTGAGAATAATGAGAGTTTCAAGAATCAAATTCCCACTAACATAAATAATAAATTATTCAAATAAATGATATGAAATTAGATAACCATTAGTTTTCCAGATAGATAATTAAATATATAATCATTGATTTTTTATTTTTATTCCCATGATTGTTTATTCATTAATAAATGAGTAGACTAATATTTAATTAAATAATAAAATAACAGTTCATGAGTGGACGGTAAGTGTACCATTGACCACATCTATAATGTACCCCACATCAGTAATAGGGATAACATGAGATTTCCATTTTCTATGGTATTAAAAGTTTTCTATCTTTTAGCATCATCATCAAACTTATCATTTGAGCACTATATAAAATAAATACTATACTCAATGCATTTGAATCGTTGTATTGTGGGTGGTGAAATCTTGGGTTACTTCTCCACATTATTGAGAAATATATTCATCCCATAAATACATAATTTTATTTCCTTATGAATTTCCTTTCCATACATAAAAATTTTATATGTCCCCTTAAGAAATTTACATTCTGGTTTGCCTCAACACATCATTAACAAGGGAAAATTCATATTCTTCTCTCCATGTTTTTTTATAATTTCCATTAAATATCATTATTCTCATTCAAAATACATTATATTGATGTGTAACATTAATCCAACATCTACCTTTATACGACAATTATTGACTAATTCATAGCTATTTATGTACATGATGGTGAACACCCTTTACATTCTTGCTTTCATGCAAGTGAATAATTATTCAATATTACATTCGGGCTACATTGTAATACCATAAGTATACCTCAAAATTCATTAAAAATAGTCATCATATATACTAACTTATACATAATCATTTAGATTTAGGCTATATAATTACATAACCATTTTCTTATGAATAATATAAGGAATGGGAATAATTTAAAAAACATTAAAACACATCATTTAGCATAGAGTTAATTATATCCTATTGATTAATGTTATTAAAAAGAGTACACCATTGATTTTCTTTTCCCTCTAAATGATAAATAGCTAAATTATATTTCCAATGTTATTCACAATGTTCCATATAAAATATAGTATTTAAACCGAAATATTTTTTTATGAGTAGTGGATTAGTAAACCCACTATAAAACATCGATGTTACGCTGTCAATAACTCAAAATAATTATGTTCTATTGAATTATCATTTAGAATATTAGCATTATTAGTATATTTATAATTTTTTATTTATCAAAAATTATATTTTACATTCACACTCACCTAAAATTTGGTTTCTCATATGGACAATCATTCTATTTCATATAATATTTAGTTTCAGCGTGAATATTTCACGTTCCATCCATATAATAAAACAATAAATAATAGAGTGACATATTATAATAATTGGGGGAAACAAAATAATAATGAACAAATTTTATAGGGATTCTAAACCATGAAGTCTTATTTTAATTCAATTAAACCCTAGCTATTGCTTAAGCCATCTATGTACATCATCTGTTCAAATCCTTTATAATGGTTCATTAATAAAATTTTAGTTATCCATTCAAATCCTCTATGATTTTCAAACCCAATTTGCAGTAAAGGAACACTTATTGTGCCCTAAAATAATGACTGAGATATAATTGACTAACTAATTTCAGTGTTATTAAACCTAGATTCATCTATACCAAATCAAAAACAAAAATAGTATCGTAATATGGATTTTTTTCTTTGAAATCCACCCTCCTTTATTAATCGTAACATAGGAAATTCTCTAATAAATATGATTATCATAATTTTTTCACTATGGTTTTCTCATTATATATTGTAATGAAAAATACTCCATATAAAAATACAATCTATAATGAACCACAATTTTCATAAATATATATCACATATTATTATAATAGTATTCAATATATATCATCATGACCAATGCCGAAATCAAATATATATACTATCATTGGAGACCTATATCCAAAAAAATGATCATAATATATATATGTCATCTATAACTAAGATTATCTTACATATTACCCTTTATAGACATATCATAATAACTCAACTTTTTATGACCTATAGAATAGAAACCTATGAAAGGGTGAGATCACATACTCTATAAGTGTAAACAAGAGAGATATTAATGATCACATAAAAATAACATGAGTATAATGGTATGATTACTTTAGATTACTAACTTTAAAATATACCATATATTTCAAATATCATAATCATGAGTCATGGTATATAACATGGTAGTTAAAAAGACATGAATCATAAAAAATCAAGGAACATGATCCATGAAATCATAACATTGGAAAAATATATAACATAGTGTCATGCCCAAATTCATATGAAAATTACCTAAATAAGTTACACATTCTAGGCTGTTATAGTTAATTTGGTTCAATTCGTATTCCATTACCTCCTTAGACAAGGTATGCTACCATGAAAAAAAATAATTTATAGAGTCTCTTACTAAACTGGGTGAAATAAAAATTCTTGATCATCTTATCTAAAAATATATAAAAAAAAATTAAAATGCATTTGGGGGTTATATTGTTATTTTAACATTTGTCTAATATCTATAATCCATTCATATGTCTGTTATAGGATAACCAATTATTCATCATATATCTTAATCTGTGGAAATGAAATAGTTTTCTCAAACATCTTATCATTATAATCATAAATTATCTAGATAAATAATAAGGATGGTATTATTGAATCATATATATAGTTAATCATTATTAAAGAAAAATTATTCTACTATAAATGGAAATTCATTTAAAAAATTTCTTGTTATATTTTGAGAAGAAAATACACTTTTCATTTACATATTACTCAATTAAATTCTAAAAAGTATCCAAAATATTTTAGATTTTTTAGGTTACAAATCATCTTTTAAAAAGGAAATGATTCTATGAATAATTTTGTGATCTATCTGTATATAAATTCATTCAATTTTTTACATTAAAATAGAGATTACATTCCTTTTTCAGAAAAAAAAAATTCAAAACAAAATCATTCAAAAAATGAATATAATATTAATATTAAATGAATTAATAAAAAAATATTATGTAAAAATGAAGTTAAATATCAGTATATATTATGGAAAAAATCCATTAAATCATATGAATTAATCATTGATATGAAATAAAACAGATTGTCAACCTAAGAGAGAAATAAAGTCAGTATTCTGGGAAAACATTATTTCCATATCATGAGTTGTTACACAGATGAAAATAAAATGATAAAAAAAGTAATCTCCAAAAATTACTACGAGTGAATCTAACACATATATATCTTAATGTGATCACAAAAAATCTCAATAAATAATGTGGTAGTTACATAAATACCATTCCACATTGGTAAAATCAGAATCAGAACCACGTGAAATAAAAAACAATATATGTATATTTAAATACTCATATTATTTATTATTATAATAATAAAATTTATTCTTGGGTAGTATATACAACAAATAATTGAAACTAGTTTTTAATATGTCATGTTTCATAAAAACAATAAAGGTTATATGAGAACCTCTTTAGAAGAGTTCAAATTATGCCCATAGGCCTATAAAATAATTTATAATACACCAAAATTTTTCATAATTAAATTATATAATCATTTACATAATTATAATATCATATATTATTCTATTTTAACATTTTATCACCCCTTTAATAATGATTACTATTTAAAAACATCATTTTCTAGGGTAAACTATTTCATTTCTCATGAAAATTTCATATTGGTAGTTTTTGTTATTTTATTGTGATTATGGTTTCATAATATCTCAGAATATGAACCATAATATAAATTTCTTTATATATATATATATTCATAATCATCCATAAATGGTAGCCATCAGAAAATTAATTTGACCATTAAGAGATATGATATGTCACACGTAAGCATGAAAGTTGTATTCACTTGTTGACACATGGATAAAAAAAGTTTATAATGAATCAACATTCTATAATAAATATTAAATCATTTATTTTGTTTATATTAATTAAATATTTCTATATTATAATACATATAATGATTAAATGGCAAAAACACATCACTCCTTGGAGGTGGTAGTCTACATGAACACATGTGCGACATTTTCCTTTACAAACAGATTCTTTTGTAGGAATTTGAATAATATATTAAAATTATAGAATATTTTTTTCATAAATATAATATATAAATTTTTTATCCATCAGAATAAACATATATGAAATATGGTGGTGGAAAATTAATTGTATCACTATGTTGAGGCCGTAGTATACTCCTACACATTTGTGACACATTAAATTCCCATTTGATAGAATATAGGGTGGATAATGGTGGTTCCATAATCATAATTACATTTACTATGTTTAGGACAATAAAGATTTTATTTTATAATTAATTGAATTAATTTATAGATGTTATAATAATATATATATAGAAATATGTAAATTAATACAATTACATATTTTTTTAAAAGAACCACTTTAGGAATTCTAATAATGACTCATTGAATGGTATTTTAAGAAGCCCAATATCTAAAATTATTACATGGGGTGTTGACAAGCGAATTGGGTAGCAGTTGGATAAGATAAACAACTAAAACTGGTTTAATGAAGATAAATGCGAAGTTAATTTTAAAAATTAGGGTAAAGAATAAACATTGAATTTTATAAGATAACATAAATTATTACAAATTCATTTTTAATTAATATTTATTTGTCGATCATTCATATAATTTCATTATATTGCTTGTAATATTAAATTCAAATAATTATAAATTTAAATATATTAAATTTTATGATAGAATAAGTTAATAATATTTCGATCCCATGGGATATAGTTTTATTGTTACAAAACACTATCCTTACCACTTCATTTAACTCCACCCGTTAAATATGTTTTAACATTAAATGTGATAATATATTTTTTCTTGGTTACTATTCTTAAAAACCAATAATTAAATTGAATATATTATTCTATTTTAATTATTTTAATAGAAAATATTCAGTCTATTTATTTATATTAAACTCATAGAAGTTAAAACAATTAATTTAAAGTATATCATGTATAATGTGACAGAATGTTTGTTTTTTTAAAAATATTTTCTTATATACACATTTTTTTTATAGAAAAAAGAAAAAAAATTGATTACTATGATCTAAAAAGGATTTTTAATCATATAAATAATGAAATTATACTATTAAGCCCAATTTATTTTATAAAATGATATTTGTATATTACTTAAATGAAAATGGTGTTTCAATTAAAATCTATGTTTTTCAATATTCATTATAACAAAAATCCTTGTAGATAATTCTATGAAAATAAACCTTTGATAATTATGATGTTTTTGTGTCAAATATATCATAAATTTTTCCAAATAAATTTTACTTTTTTTGAAATTAATATTAATAATTATTCAGAAAAATAAATACTAAATATTTTTTGGAATAATAATTAATTTTTTCTTATATAGACTCATTACTATTATTGTGTACTTATTTATCAATATATTTTAATTATTTAAAACTTTTATACATAATTTATTATATTTGAGTATTCTTATTCATTCATCCAATATAACAATTATGTTATAATAATCTCTTATAATATTTTTCATTTTAACTCTTCTTTTCGTGTATCATAGTCAATTAAAAACATAAACTTATTTACATGGAAATTTGTTGTAAAATCATTGTGTTTTAAACACTAAACCGAAGAAGTTTTATTATGAGTAATTTATATAATATAACTATTGTTCCCTATAATGACCCAATACAAAATGGATAAGTTTACGCATTCATATGAACGCTTCATTTTATTCAAATTAATATAGTTTATTAGAATAAATATTGTTGACTAGATATTATATTTATATCCCTATCAGAATATCAGATGATTGCTTATAATTGCACCAAGAAAACTCCCAAATACTTTTTAAATTAGACATTATAAGTTTTAAACATATATTTTTAGTTTTAATAACTCAATAATTATATATATTACTATTTTATGTCTATTAAAACCTCTCATGTTGTTCTAGAAAAATAGGAATCCCTCAATGGGAATAATCCCCAATAATTATTGAATCCTGAGTACCACCAAAACTGGGTCACTTGAGTATTAAAAAAGATATTCATTCTCTATTCCTTCCTCCAATATGAGTTAACAATATAATTTAGATTTCAAAAATAACAAAAAATGTAGACATCAATGTTTGATATAATATTGGAAGGTCCCTTCTCTATTGAAATGTGTTAGTCAAGAGGGTCATACGAATTGATCACCATGGATATGAAACATATCACACCTCCCATAAATGTAAGTCTTCCTAGAAATTTTATTATATAAAATTATAGTTAAATCACATTTCCCAATTACATGATACTAAAAAATATTTCACAGAATCATTACAATAATGTCCTATTCTCTTGAAATTAATCGTAATCGGACTCAGATGCATCACACAACCCTAAACTAAATTGAATATTGTTCTATATATAATAAATTAAAAACTATGGTATATTTTCCCTATTAGTTGATGTTAAAATTGATGATGAACCCATTGATAATACAATATTAAACTAAAATTTTCACAAGCTTACACAAATTAAAATTTTATTGCTAATGTCATTCTATAAAATTCTTAAACATTATCACCCCTCATTGTCCTCCCATTATTGGAGTGTCTATAATTTAGAATCCGTCACCTACCACATGATTCTGTTGAACAATTTTGGTCTCTATTCATGACTTTATGATTACATAAATATTCAGGGAAGATCTATTTTGGGATAATTCACCAATATCATCAAGTCACCCTCTCTTCTTCTTGAGGGTCAATGACCATAATTTAACTTTTAGATAAAACTAATTATTGAGAATGATGTTTCCTATTGAGATGGGTTTTATCATCCACTATATTGATACAAAACTACAACAATCTCAATTTATGGTAGAATAGCCCATAATTTATTGAAATATTACAAAATATCCACATATTTTTCCTTTGAAACTCACTCAATCTGATATTCTAGCAACCATCAGCACTTAATTTCTAATATGATCCCTCTACTATGAGGGGAAAAATGTAAATGGTACTCCTACTATCTAGCTATAATATATAAGATATCCTAGGAATCAAATATATATGTATTCTATTTTGAATAATTTTTCTTCCAATAAAAGAAATTTTATCTTCACCAAACTTATTATTATTGTACGGAAACTTGAATTTTGAATTCATGGTTATTTGGAACTATAAACTCAATTGTAACACATTTTGGATTCAAGTAATTGAATTTAATTTTTACTAGATTTAATCCATTTATTGTTTTAGTAGGATTAAAAACCATTGGAATTAGCGATTACATGTATTCGTAAACATCGACAATGAAAATAAGCCTCATAGATCTTTTGAATCATGTTTCTCCCATATGTTGTTCATATTTGGTTGTCAATGTTACAATAGTAACCTATACCATATTTCAATATCTTTCTTTCTATTCTAAACTATATTTTATTATTCTAATTCGCGTTTCCCACATTGACCATGACTCACATTGGATTATGGGATTTGGGGGATTATTCTAGGAACATGTAGGAGGAATAATGTGTTTTTTGACGATGGGTCCCCCAATTAGTCCAAGATACTTATCATTAATCTACATGATAATTGTTATCATATTAATCATGAAACTAAATACTGTGTGAATCCTTTGTATAGGAAGTCCTATTCAATAATCGATTCTATCAATCCCTCATGCCCTCTATTCACATAATATTTTAAAATCTCAAGAAAGGATGTTCATCAAACTCCCATTTTTCTAGAAAATTTAACTTTTACTATTATTGTCCACCCTTTTCTTAATGAATCCAGATCTAAAACTGTTGGAAAATTTCCTATTATGTTTTTCTTTAGAGCACTGGGGGTATCAGTTCATGAATGGATTAATTAATCTATTACTTCTGAAAAGACTATCCTAAATCTATGTATAAAATATATAACACCATAACAATAACAATCCCATTTGTGTCCACACCATATAATGTTATACTACATGTTTAATATACTTTATTTATGATATAAACTACATGGTTTTAAACCAATCAATTTACTTTAAATGCATGTTTTTATGGAAACCCCCTAGAGGGATTATTATACATCTCTAGATTAGGTCCCATACTATGAAACCATAATGAAATAATTTTGGATTGATTCAAATCAATAGAAGTCATTTACAGATTCCTGTATCTTTGATCATTTAGCAAACCTCATATATATTATTTCAATAATAAAATATTTTATTTCATTGATTGTCTACATAATTAATACACTCTATTGGGTCCATTGATATTAATCATCATTTGAGATGACACACTACATAGGATTCAGGTTTGACTATCTTTTAGACTAGTAAACCACATATTGTTCACAATTCACCCCAACACATCACCTATATCTTTATCATCTACCCAAATATCTCCTTAAATATGGCTTCTCAATTAATTTATTCATTTATTTTTACCTCCATCAATCATTTATTTCTATACAGAATCCCTTAAGGTTATTGGACAATGCTCTAAAGGCCCAACTCCCCCACAATGTACCCATCCCGAAATACATTAAAACCAAATGATGCTTCCCATTTTTTGAAGACATGGATAGTGGTGCACATGAATTTTCACAGCACATTCATGATGATTTAGTCGTCATACCAATGATTCTATTATGATAAATATTCATCCTTAATCTATTTGATACTCACCCTTGATCTTGATATCATATATAATGATTTAATATTCCTTAAAAATCAATTTTGGGAGTTATATTGGGGTCCTCATCATCCCTCCCATCACATAAAGTATTCACACACATTATTAATGTAATTCTATCATGTAGGGTCCTCCTACAACAAAACTAACATTTAGTTAGTACACGTACAATGGTCGATGTGTCATTTATCCATTAAAAAATCTACCCATGTATTTTTCTATTAGTTTAAATGGGTAAATTTATTACACTACTTATTTAACTCATTGATAATGATTCATGGGGTATTATAGCTTTTAGAAGTCCACTTCCAAAATTATTGAGGAACATCCTACAAGTACGCATTATCCTCATTGTCATGGTTGTTTGAATTTAAGCATTAAATCTCAAAATAATATAAGATTCATGTTCATAAAAATTACAGACACCCTTTTATGGTTATCTAGGATTTCAATGAACCTCAAAATTCATATCTGGTGTTGCTTTAATCTCTATGATGAATGGAATACCTCGCATATTCATTCCTGGAAACAAGAATCCAAAATATAAAAATATTTGAACTCAACATAATGTTGTCCATGAGAAATTATGTCCGCAGTTTACATAGTTTTTTACCTCTTATTATGTTTCATATACAATATATCAGGATTTTAGGAATAGTTTGCCGGAAAAATAAACATTATAATTCACTAGGGTCTAATATTCTCCACTATATACTACATAAATCCCAATTTTTGGGATATACATATGGCATTGAGATTTCCAATTGTTATTGAAATTCATTAATACCATTAATATTCAATGGAAATATAACACTATATAAGTCCTATATTTATTAATTTATATGGAAAATATTTTCATCATCATTGAAGGACATTAAATATCGTGGTCTTCATCCTCAACGAAAAATAATACACATTGTGATCAACATCTATTCCACATGATGTTAATGTGCAATTTTCATTCTTCTCACATGAAATTAAAATATTTAATACTCAAAATCCAAACCTAAGTGGAAAACCACTTTTTTTGTTATGTCCTACCATAATAACCTTTGATATTTTTATACCAGGATCATGCTCTCAAATTTACATCATGTTTTAATATATCTGGTTCTATATAGATTTGATATTTCCTTATCATGTTTCTTATACCATAAACAATAAAACACCCCATTTCAAGGTATCCCACCTCATTATTGGTTATTATATACCCTCTTCTTTATTCTATATTTCTATGTTTTATATTCAACCATCCCTTCCATTTTTCTCCCATCTGTTTGACATGAAATATTAGAAAAAAAACATTCTTATTCCCATTGTATGAGGGTAAATCGTATTATACTCAAAATCCATATTTAAAAGGATCCTCATCTAACTATTTTGGCCTTATTATGTCCTCAAGTCACCAATTTGGTGGTGTCAATTAGGGTGAAACCATTTAAATTTTTTCCACCCACATTACAAAAATAGGCACTTTGGGTTTTATTCTATCATTAGTAGTATCCCCAATTAACAAGCTTATTATTAATAAATATACAGGACTAGAGAATTTACTTATTATTATCAATGGTTTATCTTACTCACATAATCAATTTATTAAATAATTAGTATGTAATTACAACCCAAAGTGTTGGTGCTTTTATATGTTCAATATTATGGGATAATCCATAGAGAATGTGACCCACAATATTTTGATGCATTAAATCAGTAAGCACCAAATTTATTAATTTTTTTCCCATAATTCCTTTTATAGGTCACCCCCATATATGTTTTGTGTTTATGGACAATCATCCTAATATAAAATCTTTCAAAAATTCATTTTATTCCACACTACAACTATAGAAACACTTTCTTTTTCATCTAGTAAAATTATATCATTTTTTTTGAATACTTATATCATTACAAAATTTGAGGCCCCAGTAACATATTTTATTACTGACTTTGGAAACGTGGAATCATAAACACTGCTATATAAATTGGAAGCATTATCTCCAACATGGTTCTTTGTGAATTGAACCCTAATTAAACACATCAAACATGACGGAAACTTCATAAGATGGGAAGGGATACATAAAATGGGTTGAGATCAGATGCTTAATAAGGGTAAATATGGTAGATATTTATGAGTTAATATGAACACAAGGGTATTATAATATTATCATGAAAAAATAATATCATACCCTGCATATCAATGATCATATACATGATTCATGAAATAAATTTTGGAACTTCATAAGACCAAAATCTTAAGTAAAAAATGAATATTATCCATTAATGATTAACATATGGACAAAAAAAGAAATTTTGAAAGACATATAATCATATAATAAGATATTGATAGTATCCAAGGTATCACAACCAATAACATCTTGGTAGTATGGGTTTACTCCCTATACCATCTTGGTAGACATGTTTCACTCCAATGTCCATTATATTATCATGAGGTCACTCCTCATACCATCTTGGTAGTCATGGTTCACTCAAATGGCCATATATATAGTCAAGGATCATTTTCAAGACCATCTCAGTATATATCACCATATATAAATCTTTACCCAATGCATTAGAGGGTGAATAGGTTTCACTCATCTTTTAATGAAATAATTAATAAATATTACAAAAAATAATAAATAATCATATCATGACCCACTACATGAAATGGGAATTATAAAAATCTAATCTTACCCAAACCTATGAAAAAATATAGGTTTCAAAATAATTTCACCATAAACATATGCCTTGAATTGAATAGGATTTCAAACGCCTATAACTACTAATATAAAAATAAGATTCATAAAAATCATGGCATCAAAACATAATACATTAAAGGAAATAATATTTATGGAAACATTGAATAGATTTCCACGAAATTCATGATTAATAAAATTTGATGTTTTTTATTTGGTAAATAATATTGAATGTTCATTTAAAATTATTTCTTGAGTAATATATACATTCTGAGATGAAATATGATTTTTAAAACATAAAACCATTAAAAACATTTTTCTATGAATATAGATTAGAAAATTTATAAAGGAATAATTGAAAACCATAAAAAGATTTCTAAAATTATTTCTCCATGAAATGTGTCTTTGAAGATCTATTGAAAACATTTTTTAAAACATGGTTATTGAAATAAATATATTTTTGGTCGTAGAGAGAAATGATCATATTTACTTTAAATCATCATATTAAGTTACAAAGGCTATAAAAATTGAAATAATGGATCAGAATCTAAAGAATATCTATATGATAGGGAAAATAGTTTGATTCATGATACATGGGTATTGTGATTTCATTAATTAAAACATAATGAGGATCAATCTTGAAAAGCGATGAGATTATTTTAATAAACACGTGTCACATATTAAATTGGGATCATACTCTACGTGTAAGAAAAGGAAAATACATAAAGCTTAAAATATTATAAAACTAATTATATTCATGATCTAGAATTTAAACTTGATGTATATACACCTAGAAATAATGTAGGAGCAAAAAAAACATAACACTCAAAGAAATCCAATTTAGACATTTTTATTACGAATTTGGTAATTTATCAAAAATAAACACCATTAAAGAAATATAATATAATTTATATGTGAATACACATAAATTTTTGTATAATTCAAATATTATACATTCATGAGAAGTTTATATATCACAAAAAATAAGTGAGTGGTGATTAAGGTTGGTATCCCTTTTAAATAAAATTGAGATGAGATTCTATTACCATATGTCTTGACTCTCATCATACTCATTAAAATCAACTATAAAATATATATTATTTTATTATAAATATTTTAAAGAATGATAATTTAATATCTAATTCAATATATGGATTTATTATAACCTTATATTACACATTTGTTAACAATCATATGTTATGGTTTCATTTTTAGGAAATATCTGCTTTGTTCTTCGCACGTGTCTAATTTTGTAATATCATTTGACCTTATAATTATATCATGATTTGAATAATTTACACCATGACCTAAATATTATGTATAGTTTTAATATATGTTGTATAATATTCTATAAAATATATAATTTTGAAATTGAATACACCATTTATGGAGATGGAAAGTCATATGTACACTAGAACGTTATTCCTTTTTTATTTTGATGTTGGAAAAAAATACTATATATATATTTTTATATATATCATTGTTAAATTATATATATTATGTCATATATGTCATATTTATTGATTTAAACCATCCTTAATACATTTAATGTATTGTGCGAACGAATCTCATCGCCTTGAGAGGGATGTAGTCCACACTTCCTCGAATGAAATTAGAATATTAACACATAATGGAAAAAAAGGTTATTTTATGAAATATATATATATGATTAAATAAATAATATATAAAATATATTAAGTATAAAAATATAGTTTCTATCATTAAATTAACCATGATAGGTATTAAATAAAAAATGATCAATCATCATTTTGTTAGGTGGTAGTTCTTCATACACATAAACAATAAGTTTGTTTCTCATTTGATGGTGGTGTGTGTAAGTATTAATCTAAAACATTGCATAAAAACATCATAGTAAATATATGATACTATATTTTTATCCCAACATGAAATAAATAGTGTTTATGGGGTGGGGAATAAAAATAAAAGAAAAGACCCCGAGATTAGATTTTATCTCGTAATTAGGTAACTCCTTTTGGATTAGGCCAAAATGATTCCTTGTATATATTTATTCCCATGGGGAGTCTTCTATGATTAATGGAGGTTTTATATTATGTGCATTGGTAAAATATGCTTCAAACATATGTGGTCTGAGAGGTGTGCTGAACAAGGAAAAGTGGTGGTCTTTTATCGGGGAGAGAAATGACAGACATGGAATTTCATAAACAAAGTTAGGTGTACTCACATTTTTACCTATGAGTATTCATAAATAAACAATATAAATAAATAATGTAATGTTAATTTAATATTAGAGCCCAATATATGAGTTTTTTACAAGTTTCTAGGGTGTTTTGGGTGTTATATTTAAGATTTTGTACATTGTAAACCTATATTTTGTCCTAAACAATGTAATTAATGTAATCAGTTTCTATAAAAAATTTTGTCAAAAAATAAGATGAAAATATTATAAAATAAAAAAAATTATTAATAAAAATATGGAATCAAATTTTCCAAATTATATTCAATGAATTTTCATAAATTAATTTTATTTTAATCTTGCAGTCCGGTCGACAATGCGTGTTTTTAATGTAAAAACATCCCAATGTTTCCTATGTTTTTGTACTCATGATTAATGTTAAATTGATCTAAGTGAAATAAATTAAATATATTTATAAAAATAATATCTCTTTAAACTTTTAAACCTATTAAAAATATAATTTAACCTTATAAATAAATTAGAAAGAAATAATAGTTTTGAATTAAAATCAGTTATTTTTCATTATTCATCAAAAAATGAGGTTTCTCTGAAAAATCCCAAAACTTCACCATAAGAAAATTTAAAATATATATTTTAAAAAATAATGTTTATTTTATCAAATTAAATTGATAAATCTATCTAAATTTAATTTCATTATTTTTCATAGAATTGCCTTAAATGAAATTCATTTGAGAAAATGGAATTTTTTAACATATAAAAATTTTACCAAAAATTATACCCTTCATTATAAATATATTTTATTTATATAAAAAAATTATAATCAATATTAAAAATTTAGTTATTACAGTTAATATTAGTATTTTTAATGGAAAGGATATAATTATGTCATTTAAATAATTATAACAACAAAATGATGTGTCGTAGAAACATTATTGTTCCATGTAATCTACACCAAGTCAATGATTCAAGTAACATACAAAATATAGATTTTTCAAATAATATACCAAGAGTCTAGTCCTTGTAAATTCAATTTTTTTACTTATCCCAATTCAAGACACAAATTAATATTTAAATTATTCAGAAAAAACTATCAATACTCTATGTGTTACATTATACCCCCTTAAAATTAATTTCATCACCGACATTCATTACTCAATTTAAAGAAAATTTGGAAACTTATGGTTCATCGTATCCTTTAATTTATACATAGATTCCTCTAAATGGTTATTTCTACAAAACAAATTGAAGAGGTGAGTGGTCTTTCTTCGTAGAACATTCTCAGTATGATCCGGAATTTCAACTGGTTGTTTTTTTGAAGAAAGATATCTGTCTAGAATTATGAAATTTGATGTAAATATATGTTAAGGTTTATGTATATAGTTTCTGATTAGAGATACATGGAACACATCATGGACATGAGAGATATTTTTTGGATGTGAAAGGCGATATGATACCATCCCGATAAGATCAATAATATCAAAGGGATTGATATTCCAACGGATTAGTTTACCTTTCTTCTTGAATTTCATAACATTTACCCAGGACCATATTAATAGAAACAAATTTTCAAAAACATAAAATTCGATGTGAACTCAGGTCCCAAAGACATAATTTCTCAACCCTCTTCCCAACACATTGGAGATCATCATTTCATCCCCTAGTGGGATTCATATAGGGCCATCATAATTCTTCAAGTATATTTATTATTTTATGAAAACTCAACTGTAGGAATATGTTTATCCCAACCACCTTTGAAATCTAGAGAAAAATATATCAAAATATACTCTATGGATATAATTTTTATTTTATAATAACTAAATGTATGAGGATGATTAGTAGTGTTAAAGTAAAAAATTATATCAAGTGATTATTGAAGACATCACTAGAACATTGAGGTGAACCTAGAATATAGATCGGATATAATAGAATGTTATACAACATACAAACTTACCACTTCATTAATGTATTTCAAGGAATGATGATGTAGAGAGATTAAATCTCTGATATTGAATAATTGTACTAACTAATTAAGGTGATCAACTTCCACCTATAATGCATAAAACCATTTTGATATATTGGGGAGTCCTATATAAAATCAATATTAATTTTCTTCCACTTCCATTCTGGAATGTGTAATATATGAAACATCCCATTTGACTTTTTTATTTTAGCCTTATCTTTTTGGTATACCAAGCACTAATATAATTTTTTTGAAATATCTCAGTCCATGAAATCCCAGAAAAATATTATTTCAAATTCCTATGAATATTCATACTTCTAGGATGAGTAGATAATGAAGATATATGATCTTGATCTAATAGCTCTTTCTTCAAATCCGTTATGGATGAATTACAAAAAGGGCTCCTAAACCACACCATTCCGTCCGGATTAAAGTTAAACTCGGGATCCTTTCTAAATTTTTATTTTTGATCTATGTCCTATTTCTGAACCTCTTTAATCACCACTTATATAGAGTTTTGAAAACTTATTTCAGAAAGTTATTATTTTTCCCTTCCATTGGACTTGTAGATCCATCATTTAAAAATACATAAATATTGGATCTTTTTTATCCTCATTAATGATAAGCTTTCATTATCCTTCTAATTCAAATTATCAGCCTCATTATTCTCTTTCTCAGGGTGATAATGTATTGAGAATTCAAAATCACTTAAAATATTTATACGTATTCTCTGAAAGATGTTCAACTCTCTCTGTGTGAATTATATTTTAATATTTTAGTATTAGTATATATATATCAAAAATTTATTCATATATATAATTCCTAATCATTTATGGATGCTAACTCAAAATCCCATGTTTGGTAATTTTACTCATGAATATTCAAATTCCAAAATTCATAAGTGATTACAATGTAATTATGCATAATAAAACATCCCAATATCTTTTAATATTAATTTTTATAGATTAGAAACCCATAACCACTACATGAAATGTATGAATAGGTACACAGACTAACCTTCTCTTCAGTTCAATGAAATTTTCCTCACATTCATTTTTCAATTTAATCTTGAGTAGATTTCGAGTTAACGTGGTCATAATATTTTGTAGTACTCATAAATATTCCACCAATACTTGATAATATCGAGATAAACCATGAATTATATAGACCTCAGCACCAAAGGTTATTCTAGGAAAAAATTTAATGGCATTCATCTTTGAATGATCAAATGCTAAAAAATATCTTCAGATTATCTGACATAAAGTTAATCCTTTTTCATCCAAAATACAAAATTTATAAATTTTATTATAGATAATCCTTATTTAGACTCTCTAGAAAAATTATCAATTGATCTTAATTCACTTCTATTCTCTTTTAATGAATTTTAATAACATCTATAAAGGCTACCACAAACTGATCGAGGTAATATCTTAAGTCTCTATTCATTAAATACATGCAGGTAGTAGTGGAATTAGTAATATTTAATGTAATCAATATATATTCATAGTGATCCAATATTTTATGGAATTCAATTTTGGGTATATCCTCTTTCATGACCCTAAATTGATTATTTTCCGAATAAAGGAAAATCATGAAATATTTTGAGCTATTGCGTAGTTGAGAAAACAATTCATCAACATAGGGACGAGGACAATTGTTATTTATTGTGATCTTTTCCAACTCCCAATATTCAATACATAGTCGCATCGATCCATATTTATTTTTCTCAAAAATAATAAGTGCACGCTAAGGTGACACACTTGGCCGAATGAATCATTTATCATGGTTTTCTTGGTGTTTATTCTTTATTTCTTGATACATGATTCCATCCATTCTATAAAGAGTCCTTGAATTTGGTGTGGAAATTGGAATGAGTAATGCTGAGAAATTATCGTTTAATTTTGTGTAAGGCTAGTGAAATCTTCTAAAAAGATAACCACACAATACAAAATAGTTGTAGTATCTTCAATTTCGATTTTCTCTCTAACCATTTTTGATAAAAAAACCTTTGAATGGGAATTAAGATCCATATACTGGTTGTAATCACCTTAGGATGTTCAAACATATCATCACATTGATAGATGATCATATGAGGGTTTTAAATATCATAGTTAACTTCCATTCCTTTTCTACTAATGTGAGATTTATGCAATGAAATCAAATCCAATCCTAATATGACATCAAATTCAACCTAATGAAGAATGAAAATATTTGTGTTAGGTACATTCCTATAAATATCATCTAGAGAGTAATCATAGACTTAAGAGGAAATAATCATACCATTAGGGATTTTCACTTATAATTCCACATCAAAGTGTTTTTGTGGAATCTCATCACCAATTGAAAATTCATTAGATATAAAAGTATGGATTGATCTTGAATAAATATGACATCAGAAATTCTATAATTGATGGTAAGTGTACCTTTCATCATTTCATTATCACACCCTTCATCATAAATAGTTATTATATGAGATTTCCTCTAGTCCCTTTGCATAAGAGTATTTTTATGTCGATCATCATTACCATCCCCTCGGTTTGAGAAGTAGTTATCATAATTACCATTCTCCATTCACATTATCATTGGAGAGTTGTAGGTGAATTCTATGCCTCTTTTTTTCATTATCACCATTAGATAACCTCCTACCATCACTTTGACAATAAATTACCATGTAAGCATAATTTATGCACATAAAAAATATGTTATACCCCTTATTAAATTTAATCCTTGGTTCTTCCCACACATTGCGCATAATATAAATCTCATCTTTTACACTTCATGGTTTTTTAGATATCTTTTTTAATTCCATCTTGTTTTTCGGGTCAGAGCCATGAGATTGATATGTTACTCCAACTTCTATTTAATTCATTATTTAAAAATCAACAATATCTTCATGGATATTAATGTTTATTATTGTCATTTTTCTTTTCATACATGATTTTAAGCCACTCAAGAACTTATCAACATTAATTTTGGGTTGGATGATAACTCCTCACGTGTACAAAACAATTATCTTGAAATTATTATCATATGTACCAACATACTCATATTCCTTACGCATCATCTTATGGTACACTTTCTCTGTCGTTGTTTGATGAATATAAAGAATGTACATATTAAAAAATACGTTCATGAACTCATCCCATTCAATGAAATCAATTTAATATTTATTCATTTTCTTCTCAGTTTGAGTCCACCACTGGTCCATTTCACTTTCTAACTAAAAAATACATAGACTAACTTTATAATGATCTGAACGTTGTAGAATGGGGAATATATTTTACGTAGTACTGATCCATTGATTAGAAACAATTGGATAATAAGATCCTATGAAATAAGGAATATTTTTATTCATTATAGACTCAACATATTTTTTCCCTCATTTTCTCATTTGGTTCACCACTAAGATTCATATAATGAGAAATCTGTATGAAGATAAAATTGAGTATTTGAATTAAATATTT
Organism: Viscum album; assembly: GCA_963277665.1. Taxonomy (NCBI): domain Eukaryota; kingdom Viridiplantae; phylum Streptophyta; class Magnoliopsida; order Santalales; family Viscaceae; genus Viscum; species Viscum album. The sequence goes on from OY728158.1 coordinate 1,296,588,350, forward strand.
TTTAGAATTTGATTCCACATGAGGAATATCATTACATTTTCCATCACAATCACCATTTTCATGGTTCCTTAGGGTTCTGGACATTGAGTAAAACACAAAATCATAGAGTGATAAATAGTTATCATATTGGGGAACCACATAATCATGAAATGTCTCTTATAAGATTTAAAAATTATGACTAATTTATTAATATATGAAAACATTTTATTTACTAGGATATAAAGATAAAACATATTTTTAAATACTTTAGTATGGTTCATGAAGAGTTTGTGAATTCCCAAATCATATCCACCATGAGTGTCAATCCAGGTGTGCATCAAGTTTAATTGATGTGCACCATATTACCTTGAGTCATGTCCATAACATCTTGTCATAGTTTTTAACCGTAGATACATATGTTCCAGAGCCACATCCATTTAGAGTATCAAGATAGGGATGTATTTCTAGGAAACCAGTCACTCTATCCTTTACCTAAATTTCCTGATATTTTTCTATACTAGTACTTATCAAATTTATCCCTACATATGTCTTTGGGCTTATAAATAAGGATTTATCATCCAATATTTCAATGGTTAAATAATACTTTTCTTTTAAATAAACAATAGAGATCATCATTTTTTTGTATTAACATTACATCACATTCATATAATACTTATAACATCACAAAAATATTTACCCAATGAACATAATAGTCTAGTGCCTTTCGAAAAATGAAACCATAAAAGTATATAAATAAATGCTCTATATTATTTCACAGTATATTATTATTCACTAGAAACCTTCTTAGACACATAAAATATAATAAATATTTTCATATATTAGAAAAGAAAACAAAAAAGCGGTGAGCTTAGATGATCACTTAGGGTAAGAAATAAACACATATCAATATAATCATGAACATAATGTTATGATAATATGATAATAAAAATAGAAGAGTGTACCTCACATAACAAGGATAATATAAATGAAACATTGAAAAACCCATTTTAATTCATAAGTCATGAATTTTTTGGAAAAAACTTGAATAATACTTGAAAGAATAACATAGTAATAAAATAAGGAATTGTGGAAAATAAATATGTATATAATTTGATTTCCATAGTAATAAAGGAATCACTTCCAAGACTATATTAGTTGTATGGGTTCGCACCCTATTCCATCATGGAATACATGGTTCACTCTCATGGAAAAATTAGTAGCATGTGTTCACTCATCATACCATCTTGGTAGTCATAGTTTACTCACATGGCCATCTTAGTACCCAGGGTTGATTCCCAAGTCCATTATGGTCTATCTCATGAGATATAAATCGTTACCCAAAATATAAGAGGGTGATATAGGGCCCACCCAACTTATAATGAAATCATATATACATGTTCCATAGGATCATAAATAATCATATCATAACCCAAGAAATTACCATGGTATTATAAAAGAGTAATAATAAAATAACATATGGTAAAAGAGGGGTTTCATAATAATTTCAACATAAACATAACTTGTGAAAAGAGGCTTGTTTCAAAAGTATATAACCCATGAAAGAGAAACGAGTGTCAAAAACATCATTCCATGAAATGATAATTCATTCATAGAATGAATATGGAAGGAAATATTAAATATTTTCCCCATAACAGCTTGAGTAACACCAATGGATGTTATCATGGATTTAAAGTAAATTTTAAGGATATTTTAAAACTATTTCTTGACAAAAATATCATATATGTAATTGAAAACAATTTTTAAGACATAAATACGTTTGAAAGAAATTTTCTTTGAAAAAATATATAAAATCACATAATAGAATAATTGAAAAGCATATAATTTTTTTAATTCAGGTTTCCTTGAAAATGGCCTTAAAATATCATCTAAATACATATTTTAAAAAATGTATTTTGAATACAATAGAATTCCAACTAATGTAAAAGAGAGAGACGATCAAATTTTACATAAAAAATAATATTATATAACAAATAGTGGAAAATTGGTATTAATACATGAGGATATATTGAATAAATATAGGATACAAAACATCATGAATTTTCATGAGATATGAATCATGATATTTCATTAAATGAATCATAATCATAAACAATATTGAAAAGTGATGAGATTGTTTTAATAAACACTAATACCTTTGTAACATGATATAAAACTCTCCATGTAGGAAATGGAAATTAAATGAAACATAAAAAAAATGAAAATAGTGGGATTAATGATCAAATATGTAAAATGGATATATACATACCTATAAAATAATTTAGGTGTATAAAAAACATGAATCTCATTGAAGGTAAATCGTGATAAAATTACATTACCAATTTGTAAACATTTGAAACACAAGCCCCATGAAAGAAAGACCTAAAATTAGATATGTGAATTCCCATAAATTTATGTATAATATACATAAAATAAATTCATCTGAAGTAGATAAAACACAGAATTATGTATATGGTTATAGAGGCATGTATGTCACATAAATAAAATTTAGATGATAATCCCAAACCCTATGTCCTTACTCTCATCGTACTCATTCAAATCCCATGTATAATAAATATATATTTGTTTTCAAATTTATGGAGAGCCATTTTATTGTATATAATACAATATATGGTTTTATTATGACCTGATGTTACCATTTTTGGAAAATCATCTTTAAATATTTCACTACGTGTAATATCCCTTATGTTCGTTGGAAGTGTCTTAATTTGATATAACAATGGTTATTATACATATATCATGATTTAAAAAATATAAGCCATGATATAAATATCATTTATATTATTTTTATTATTATTATAATAATATATAGAATATAGATGTATGAAATGGAGTACACTGTTCAGGGAGACTGTAAGATGTACATACGCATGAATGCTGTTTGCATTTAATTTTCCATGTTGAAAAAAAAATAAACACACACACACTTATATATATATATATTATTACTATAGTTTGTTCATTATATCATATATATCATATATATTCACTAAACCAATCCTTAATATAGTCCGCGTAGTGAATGAATGAAACACATGGATTTGAGGGGGTGGTAGTCCACACGTCCTCGAAGGAAATTATCACATTAACACTAAATTGAAATTAAACAAGATATGAGTTATAAAGGGAATACATAATAATAGATATATACTAAATATAATATATTAAAAATATAAAAATATTTTCCATCACAATTTTAGCCATGAGATGAAGTAAAGGAAAAATTAGCAATCATCATTTAGTGAGGTGGTAGTTCACTGTTTGTATATATAGTATGTTCGTTACCCATTAGATAGAGTTGTGATTAAGTTTAGGTAAAACCATTACAATAAAATAATTATATTATAATTAAGATAATTTTTAATAAAATAATGGTATAATTTAATTGGAGGGATGGTGAAGGAATATAAATGATATGACCTTGAGAGAAGATGTTACCTATTAAATAGGTAACTCCTTTGGGATTGTTTCAAAAGAAATTCATAGATTTATTTCATATGAAGGGGATGATTTTATAGGATTTTAATGAAATTGGAAATTTTATTGGGTAGAGAATGTATTATCATAATTTTAATATAGTGGTGTGAAAAGAGGGAGAGCTAGTGGCCTTTTATATAGAAAGGAAAGGAAACAATTGACCCTTTTTAAAACATGTTATGAATACACAGGTTTTTGCCTAAAATAAGTCATAAAACCACAAAGTAACCCATTTATTGAATGTTCATAGATGAATCCTGGATATCCAATGGGTGTTTTTCAAGTTTTAGGTCATTTTTTTGTCTTAATTTTAAGGATTATCACTTTTTTAACCTCAATTTTATATTAATCGTTGCACTTAATTTTAATCACATTCACTTGTATTTTTGGTAAAAAAAAACTAAGTTGGATATTTTAGAAATTATAAATTATTATTAATCAAAATATGAAATCCACTTCTCCAAATTCAAATCATATATGTGTCCAAAATTAATATAATCATAATCATAATGTCATGTCGACAATGCAGGGATTTATAGTTAAAACATTCAAAGTATTGTTATGTTTTTATACACAAATTTAATGAAAAAATTATCTCAGTGACCTAAATTGTATTAATTGATAAAAATTTATCTAATTAACATTTTGAAACCAATTTAAAATATAAATTACGGTTATAAATAATTTATATGAAATAAAAGTTTGGTATTAAAATCCAGTACTTTTTACTATTCATTAAAAAATGTAAATTCTCATAAAAATACCGAAAATTATCCGTAAGACAAATTAAAAATTATAAATTAAAAAATAGTCTTTATTTTATGAACTTAAAATTTTTAATTTTATAGATTTATATTTTTAAATTTTACTTAAGGATATTAAAAGTAGTTCATTTGAAAATTCGGTATTATAAACTTATAAGGACATTAAAATAATTTATATCATTCATTATAAATATACTATATATATATATATTATAATATTTATATTAAAATTATTTATTACTATTTATATATCATAGTCTAACGACAAGTATATAATAATCTCATTTAAATAATTATATCAGAAAAATGATGTTTTGTAGAAATATTAGTGTTGCATGTAATATATGCCAGGTCGATGTCCCGTGTAATGTATTCTAAGTATATTTTCATAATAACATATTCAAATTCAGTTCCATGTGAAAGAAATTATATACTATGTTCATTGCAATACATAAACGAAAATTTAATCTATTCGAGAAAAAAAGTCCAGAAAAATCGGGGTGTTACAGCTCCAAAGGGAACAAATAGAGAAGATGGGTCATTGAATAAAGATCAAAATCAAAAACTATTTATATATGTACTATAATGTAGATATTTTGATTAATTAATTTCATGTTACTCATTCATATTCCTCCTTGAATATCACCATGAGAAATATATATTTTCTCAGAGATGTTTAAGAATCACCTTTCAGAAAATTATATAATAGACCCACAATTTATATTCCTAGCTATAATTTAGTGATATATAAAAGTAATTTGTATTGTATTTTATTGAAGCTAAAAACTTTTTCCGATTCTGTTTTTTAAATTCCCCTCTATCTTTTTATATTAGATATAAAATTAGGTTCTTTTTTAGATCATGGATTTTAAATATCATCTTCACGTAGTTATATAAACTTATATCATTTATTCGAATATTTTAGATTATCTATCATTCATATTCACGTCAAGGTTCTTAATAACTTCTTGATTATGGAGCGGCATCTTATCCTATTGAATAACTAACTTACACGATTGCATTACTATAAAAACCATTTCCTCAGTGGCATAGTATTAGATAACCATATAAAACTGGGGTGTGGGACATTTCCCTATTTTATAGCATCAAATAGTTTTCTAGAGAAAAAAAATTTCATACAAAAAAGATTACTAATAACTCAGACATGTTCACAACACAATCATTTCAAAATATATTAAGGAACCAATCTAGATGTTGTGAACTCATTTCCAAAGAGGAAAAATTTAGTTGATCTAATAAAACTTATTTTTACAAAACTCTTATTGAATTACATATTCTATGATGTATCCACTTATTATGTTACATATATCTATAGGAACAATATGAGTGTGAAAAAACTGAACTTCAATGTACATTCTCACTCCAAACTCTTGTGAAATCGATTTTGGGCTAAACATATATGTTGTGTGGATCTTTGAACAATTTATTGTTATATATTCACCACAAGAAAAATCCATTTCATTCATTTTATGGTGTTCCATTTGGTATTACAACATTTTAATATAAACATCTATATGAAACTATTCATATTATATAAATTTCATTTATAAATCAATAAAAAAATTAAAGAATAGAATTAAAATCCATTAGGGCCCTATATATCTTAGTAGGTCTCATGACACCCTGCATGTATTATTCCCCTCCATACAATAATTTTTATCCATTATGATCCGTTCAAATTCACAAGTATTGTTATGTATAAATGCTCCGGTATGCTTCCTCCTATTTTAGGGATGTCTTTGAGCCCATTTTTCTACCCCCATTGTGGATAAATTCATACGTGGATCTAGAAAATGTGTTCAATGATTTTATTTCTAATAACCATTATTTTGATATATTGTTGTTCTATAATAATGTTGGTCCTTTATACAACTTGTAATAATCTTATCTTCTATAAATTAAACTCCATTATAAAACATCCTCTAGTAAAATAATATTTTTTTAAAAAATAGTGGTCAATCCACTATACATTCACATTTAAAAATATTTAAAATAATGTATTTCCATATTATTCAATGATTTGTCAAAACAAATTACCCCAAAATATATATAACATTGTGACAAATAATCGTTTAACATATAATCTTCAATCATAGATTTAATATAATTTGTCAAGATATTATAATCAATTAATAGTGGAATATACATCATCAGTGATTATCATTATTGAAAATCCTTCTATATGTTTCTTGACATTTTCAATAAATCAAACCACAATAAAAATAAAATATTTTTTTCAACACTCTGAAAATTTATAACATATAGAATCATTATCAATATTTTATATATGAATCCATTACATGCATCAAAAAATCTGTCACCTATATCCATTTTGTATTTTCAATAATTCACTGTCATTAATCTATCACACATATTTTCAATTGGATATGTTACATAGTAAATATGTACAACATGATCGCATTGGGTTCCAACAACCCCACCATATAGATTTTATGAAAAATAGATACATTCATTCTCTCATTTTGGACATGAATCCAAAGTCTTTACCTTATTCAATATAAACACTCTCTCCCTCATGGATTGATTCACATTTTAATAATTCTCCAATTCAATTAGGTGTTTACACTCTATATTTTTTTTCAAAAAAAAACATTTAATAACATGAATTCCCAATTTGGAAATAATTTATATTCCTTATATGTTTATATCAACCAGTGAAAATATAAGACGATGTCCATATGGAGTTACACTAAAACATTAAAGGAAGATTTTTTACATCTACCCTATTTCCAAGAAAATCAACATGTGGATTCAAATTATTTTTGATTAACCATATTATCCCTGAACAAATCAGTATCATTTTCTTGTTGAAAAATCAGTATCATTCAAATTGTGATCTGAATAACACATAATAATACATTACTATATAAAATTTGTATTATAGTAGTGTGATACATACTATATAAATAAACAATATATTCCACTTGTAATGACAGAATTGGTGATACCACATAATATTGATTTATTTGCAACATTTCTGCTTAGTATAAATTTTATTGATTCATTGGAAGTTAAATGACCTAAACCATGTATGTAATAGAATCTTCTCATTACACTAATAATGTGTATATTTATCACATTTGGGATACCAATGATTTCATGTTTCTCTCAGGTATAGAAACTTTTTTTACACAAATACTAATCAGTTGATAAAAATTGTTAAAAAACATAAACAAATAAAACAAATACATACATGAAGGTGTATTCCTTCCATAATATTTCCCCCAATTTTATTATTTTGATTCCAAAAATTCGGATGTTTCATATCCCTTATTTTACACTCGATTAATAATTATAGTTATACTTGTTTTATATTTTAATTTACACCATTTATTTATACTATTTAAGCACCTTATTCAAGTAGTTTTTTTCATTAAAACTTCTCATCTGTAATTTGATTTTTACTCTTGTGTTGTTCACTTCCTAATATCACTTTTAACATGTGCAACCTCGTCATAATTGGATTTTATTTTACCCTATTCACTTTTAATTTTTCACGAAGATTCACTACATGTATTTTTTTAACCTTAAAATATATAAGCATTTAAATAATATTTGTATAGGGGTACTTAAAAGTTATTCAATTTGAGGAACATAGTTTTTTAAAATGAACTATACCCTTATTTTCCATGTCACATTTTAACATTCTCATATATTTTTTTACAATGTAATGTTATAATATCACATACATCCTCACTATTATCATCACCCAAAATGATGATATTATGTAAGTTTTCACAATCACATCAACACCATAAAATACCACTAAAAACATTTATTAATTAATGTTTTCATTTGGGTTCACTACCCAAGGCATTGGTTCCTTTAACATATTGAGGAAAGTATACCATATGGATTCATACAAATATTATTCATTGATAATATGTTATCCTTCATGATTCATAGTCCATTTAAGAATACTCCCACAATTCATTATTTATATCCATATACTGTTTTTTGTATGACCACTTTTGTATGAGTCTTCCATGATGGCCCTAACTTAAATCATGAAATTATAATTAAATTGGGGAGTATTTTTAATATATTCATTCATAATCTTCATAAATGGATTTGAAAAAAATATTGATTCCATATTTTCCCTCATGTCATCCATGATATAAACTATGATTATTTATATTTTGGTGATAGATGCATCTATTATTGTTATCCATGATTCTCCTAAAAAGTAGTAAACATTGTTTATTATTTAATTGGGATTTTTTGGCAAATTATTTACGCTTTTCTATTATGATTTAAGAGCATCCTTATATATTCATTTTCATTCCCTGCTTTCTTCCAGCATCAATTCCTTTCAATATGTTTGTAGATAGAACAAATAAAACATCTACTGTTAAAATCATAATTCACTTGGTCCTCTATTTATTTAGATATTATTATAATATCTCCTCATCCACATTTATGGATATTATAATTGAACACATATTCATTATATTTTTATGTCTTCCAATATAGTTTCATTTTAGAGATATTTTCTTCAAATACATATTCATCAAAATTTAACTTGGAATATTTTTTTCATTCTAAAATCTGGGATCCCTTTGATTCTATATTTTATATTTGGTTCATTTTGTATAGTACATGTAATACCTAGAAAATAATAAATATTAATACATTTTTTGATTTTTTTTATCCAATAATCAACAACCATTAATGAATCATACTATTATATGATTTATAAGATATTAATTCAACCCATGATGTGTTTTTTATCCTATATTTTTTTCTCTAATAAAGATATATTTTGAGTGTAATAATATTTTCCTTTAGTAACGTATTTATGTTCATCTATTCTTAATATGTAAGCAAATATCCTCTATAATTTTCTTTTTTTTTCTAAACATTTAATCCATTCTCATCATATAAAGCATTAATAAAAACCCGTCATTTTCAAGAATTTTTTCTGAGTGAAATCATATATACATATATTATGTACATTTTTTATTACAAATTGTAACATACCTCTATTGAAAATGTTTATTTATCTTCTTTGGTTTCTTTATAAAAACTGAAAAAATGGAACATGATGTTGTTTCCCCATTATCACTATAATCATATAATATTTAAAAATCCATGGATGAGGCTAAAGATTCAAAAAATTCTTTTTCAATATATTGTTATAATCAGATATAATAATGATTTGATTTTTTATACCTCATTATAAATTAATGACTTATTTTGAGAATTAATATTATTATTTTTCAGATTCACATTGGAAATAATAAAATTCTCATCTATGTTAAAAAGGTGATGTCTTGTCCCAAAACACAAAAATAAAAAAAATTAAAGAAAGATTACCTGAGTCTAAAAGATGAGATTATATTACAGTCAATTTCATGAAAGTAACTAAGAGCATTTGGGAGGTCTTCGAACCAAGTAATTTTGGGATTTAATTCCCATGTTAGCCAGAACTTCTACAACCATGTTTTCATCTCAATAAACATGTGTGATGATATAGTTAAGATTGATAAGTGAATGGTTGTATTACAAACAATGGGTAGTAATTGGACAATAAATATTTTTTATGCCATTCCAAATCACATGAATGATATTTGTCGAGTCACATTCAATCAATTGGTTTTTCCAACTAAAGAGCTTGGTATGGGAATTAACAAGTACCAAACCTAGAATATCAGCTTCAAGGGAGGTGGAAATGCCACAATTAACCATGAATCATCCATGTATCTGGTCAAGGTGATTCTAGAAGAATTCAACACACCTAATAAGTACTGTATTTCCCTTGGAGGCGACAATAATATTGATTTTGATCCACCCAGGTAGGAGGGATCTCTAGAACACCTGCAGAGTGTGATGAAGTTGATTGAAATTTTCCTTAATCCTGAGATGCTTCAGGATCCCAAATTAATGCACATTTTTGTGGTAATGTCAATTTTGAAACAAGGAAGTTTCCTATATGAAAATGAAGATCTTCATCAAAACTACATTTTGATTGAGTGAGTAATTGTTATGAATAATATAATTCTGATCATACTAGATCAAATATAACTTGATATTTGAAAAATAGATAAATAAAATCAAATACAATAATATAGAGGACTCCAAGGATTTTATCTATATATAAAAGGATCTTCTTTTTATACTAATTATAGTTATCACAGTTATGAAATGGATGATTCATAAAAGATTACATGTGTTTATAATATCCTAAATCTTTTATAGAGGATAAAAATAAGGAAAAACATTAGTTCTAAATACCACTTGTTAGGTCCATAGGGTACCATAAGATAGAGTGAATCATGGTGTATACATTTTAGAAATTTCCAAACAACATTACCAATTTATCATCTCTATAAATGATTACCACATATAAATGAATAGTGTTCATATATTTTCATGATAGCCTCTCTAATCGACCATACACATTATTGAATATTAGGTATGGACTCTCATTCCCAATTAATAAAATTAATTCATGTAGGAAGTATCTAATAATAGAAAACATGACATGTATATTTTTTACTTAGTTCACTAATATAGTAAAAGAAAGGTGGTATGTGACTGACAAAATATTGATCCACCAAATTACTAATCAAACAACTGGTTTATTTTTTGAAAATTTACACTAATAGAGGGTCACTCACCTCAATAGTTTTTATTAAATTAATTATCTCTCTGGGATCACTTCCCTTACAAATTATAACTATTATACACTACTCCAACTGGGAACATAATTACAAGGTATATGATATGGGAAAATAATATCACTAATTATTTTTAGATTCATTATGATGTTTAAATGAGTGCCTTAAATCTCTATTTTCTCTTTCAACACATACTATGAATATCACCATGGGTATAAATTATAATCCAATATATGTCATAGAACCACCATTAATTAAATTCAATAATACATGTGTAATTTTAATTCATCAATTATAATTAGTTATCACTTATTTATCATTAATTGGATCTAAAATGAGTATCAATTGATGGTTTTAGACACAGTTGAAGCATCCTTTAATGGTTTTTATAACTCACATTTTAGCTTTAATTCTTATGTAATAGTTTCTTTACATAATTGAAATGACATAAACAATGAAAAAATTTATTTTATGAATATATTTAAAATCCATAACCGAAATTAGTGGATCATAACATGTAAATTATATTTAACTTGTTAGTAGATATAGTGTTACCATAACATGTAATTCTTCTATCTTCAACGCTCTGTTTAAAAAGTTCATATCAAACCATCAATAAGGTATAGTTTCCAGTTCATCATCAAACTAGTAGTATTCCACATGGAAACTATAATCTCTAAAAAATGTCATAGTACCAAAAAGATCTATCATATATTAAAATGACTAACTCCATTATTCAAAGAAGATCAAAGTAGAATTCATATCATGAAGTGAAAAAATCTTGATAATATCTCAATTGATTAAGATATTAGGGAAGGCGATCACTCTATATCTATTGATCTCTAATAAAGGCTTCATAAAGGCCCACTATAATCATTCTTTACAACAAATTTGATTTTTGGAAAGCGATGTCAATTGATATTTGTTTTGCATGTTAAGGGTTGAAAAATCGAACTAATGACCCTTCCCCATTCCAAATTTCATAGTTGAACCCAAATCCAATAATAATATTTGGTAACAATATTATTAAATACATGACAAGAAAAACGCATAAATTATATAAATAATTATCATTTATAAAAATTACAATCTGAACATTAAACTCTTTCAACATTCCCTTGTTTAAATTTATCAATCACTGAGTAATGACTATTTATTTTATAAATTAATATCACTATGGTATTGAAAAATTAATATAACAAATATTTTATTCTACAAACAGGATAAAATGTCTATTATTACTATTATATATCAAAACTATTCTTTGGAATAACATGTGATAAAATTACAGTGGTTAATCAATCATAATTAATCATATTTATTCTCAATTGTTAAATTCACTATATGAAATTAATTGAGATTTTGAATATATTTCATGTTTGATGATCTAGGTGCATTTTTTAGTGTAGTTAGGCATAAATACCAACTATATAGTGTTATAGTCTATAAATACACAGAGGAATCCTTGGAGAGGGACTTCAATGTCATTATAAAACCCATCATCTTATCAATGGGGACCGTGTAATATACTTTTTTCGCCACAATGTCTACTATTTAATAGGTGGAATTCTTATTCCATTAACATATAAATTGGATGTATATTTCTTTTAATTTTTCAAAAATTATCTCACCCATGAAACACCATGTACATGGATTTATCCAAAAAAATTTAAACCCATCAATGTTATTGAGATATTAACTACCGTAACGATTTTAAAGGAATAAATATTTTCTCCTATTATCCATTAATTTTATATCATTCAAGATTCACCTAATTTATCCCACTATATTATGAGAATATTTCATCATGGTTTTCATCAATAAATCAATGTACACAAGTCCTAATATCTATTAATGATAATTATAATCTCTAAGGGTTAATAAAAACATATGTGGATAGTATCATCAAATGAAAAATAGAAAAGTGGATTTCTAATTAAATGTATTGTTCCTATAACCTCATATCATGGAGGATGACATAAGATAATGCCATGAAAAGGTTTCTCAAGGATATATCATCATCCAAAACCTAATAGACTTAATTTAGTCTATCCTATAAAACAATATCATTCCTCCATTGAATAAGGTTCTAGAAAAATGTCAATGGGAATCTAGGATCTCATCAAATGGGGAAATTCGTTTTATGTTTTAGTGTCACATATATTCTAAATAAATTATCAAATAAACATATAATGGTGAATATTATTAAATATTCCATAAGAAAATTTATTTATTAAGAAAGAAAAATTAATATTGTAAAAAACAAGTTGGTTCTAAGGAACCAACTCCAATAGACTGTCACTTATACTAGAGAAAATTGGTTATTGGATTTAGTCTACTTGCAATCACATGATACACATTATTCTTTCTATAAGAATAAATTTTTGATTACATATTTAAACTATCTCTCATGGATAATTTGATCACTCTAATTTCACCTTGATAGGAAAATTCACACTAGATACGAACCATATGATGTTTTACCTTTATCCTTTTGAGAGTCCTTGTAATTGTAGATAGAGCCACTGATGTAGTGCTATCTTAGTAAAAAATTATAAAGTCATTAATACTAGGAAGGACATCAATATCATTGACAATGTTGTGAATAAAAATTTCTTCAATGGCTATATTTTATGCTACAATATACTCAGACACTGTTATAGATTTTGCAACAATATGATGATTTTAATTTTTCTAACACATCGGCTCTCTACTGACAAATAATAGGAAACATCAATCCTCATACATAACATGGAACATATGATGGATCACATCTGAAAAGTTTATTGTATATTTATAATTCTCTCTCTTCTCTATTCTATCAAATGAATATGATTCATAAAAATTTGTTTCCAATGTGACACTAAAAGTAATAATATCATTGAATATTACATACTGGACCAATTTAGTATCTGGTTAATAAATGTATGTTGACATATTTTTCGTAGCCTCTTAGATCTATCAGTCTAGATAATGATCACTTGAATAATGGTTGCTTTGCATATACCCTTATTAGAGAAGCACATGATCAATTGTAAATACCTTAGATTGATGTACATTGAAATTACATTACTTTTATGTAATATTAAATACATGTAAGAAAAAAAATTTCCAAATATTGTATTATTTTAGTGCCTTTGGAAATGGGAAAACATAATAATCTGGTTAATAAAACATCTACATTGTTTTCTGCTTTATCTTTCATGACTAGATCCCTTTTGGGAAAAATCTTACTCAATACACTTGTTCAAATATCAGGGGAAAAGAAACATGAAAATGGGTGAGCACAATTGATCAGTAAGGGTAGGCATGTAAAATAAATTACAAAATAAAAACATAAGAATCTAAAAACATGAACATAACTTTAAAACAACATACCATATTTAACATATACCAGAATATTTAGTCCTTAAAAAATCATGGTACTTCATAAGTCATAACTCATAATGGAATCATGAACCATGAGAAAATTGCAATGTCATAAAACCTGGAATTATGGAAAACAAATAAGCACACAATATGATTCTTTAATAGCCATAGAATTGCAACGAAGACAATCATAGTGGAAAAAGTCTCTTACTGAACCAAGATTGCTTGTTTTTTAATCCATGTATTATTGAACCAGATTTACGTGTCATTACAGCCCTATATTACTAAACTATATTTACTTTTCAATATATTCATGTCAATATCATGAGATATAAATCATTACCAAATATATTAGAGGTATATATAGTTCTCACCCATCTCATTATGAAAAAATTATTACGTATTTTAGAAGACAAAAATCATTTATCATAGCAATACCCAAAGAATGAAATTGGTTTCTTAAACATAATTCAATCATTACCCATATAAAACAAAATCGATGTGAAAAATATCATTTCTATCATAAAACAATCATATCATAGTAATAGTAGTGATGTAAACATAACCCTATTTAGAAAATGTCATCATATATGGAAAATAACACACTTGATTAATTCTTGAGGAAAATATCTATTCTTCTTTAAAAAAAATTTTCATTTATCAAAATGCAGTGAAAAAATAAATGAAAAACAATTACTGAATTTTTTTTTAATCGCATAAATTAATCTTCATTTATAATAGGAATTATGAAGATGTCAAAATTTGTGCATGTCGTATAACAAAAAATAACATTTTCCTTATACTTTTTTCTAGAGATGTCAAAATGTACCTTGTATGGTAAATGAAAAAATATTGATTCCAAACCAGGTAGTAAAAGTCCAAAAAAGTTAAAAATTGAATCTAAAATTCATATAAGGAAAAAATATATGATATTTTTAGGAATTATGGAAGTGGATGATAAATATACCCTAGTAAATACTTACGTTTAAAAAATATAAAATAATTATGAGAATGTGAAATTATCTGATACCTTATGTCTGATATGCTTCATATGTTTCCCACCCTCCAATATAATGATTTAAATAATGTTTTGTCTTATTCATGAATAATATAACGTTTTATGATATCCTATATAATCTAATTATTGTATGTTTTTTAGTAACATTTAATGGTCACCCTCTATTCAAATATTAACTCTTTTATGTTCGTATGCACGTTCTATCAGAAATGTTGATGTTCCAATTCCTTGGTTATACTTATATAATTTATAGAATTATATTAGTCTAATATATATCATATGTATTAATTGAAATCATGTATATAATCATGGTTTAATGAATATCATTTAGAATAAATGGCATCACATCGTGGGGATGGTTGGTCGTACAAACACTCGAGCGATGATGTAATTCACTTAATGGTTAAACCGTATATAAATGGTTAGTATATTTAATATAAATAATAATTATCATGTTATAATAATTTTTATAATCTATTATAATCATCATTATACTAATACAAATAATATTTTGTTGAATAAAAAATTACACCACAACATGGAGAGGGTAAGTCGTACGTACACACGCATAATGATATAGATATTAGTAGGATGGATAAAATGAGATATAAGATTGTTCCATTATTATAATAACATCTCATAATTTAGAAGATACCAGATTTATTACTTTATTATGGGAACAAGGTATAAGAAAAAAAGAACATTGAATGAGATGATAAAACAATTACCTCTTTTCCGAGTATCTCCTTTTGATTTGCACAAAATGTCACTATAGGATGAATTTTCTACCCAATGTGTGGCCTCTACAATGACGTGAAGGATGTTTTGAGAGGAAATGAGACGTTTTTTTCTAGGAAAATGGCTATAGAGGTCTGATTAAAAGAGAAGGATATATTCCCTTTAATAAGAGAAGAGAGGGGAAGCATTGGAAATACTAGAACTATTAAATTAATATAAATTAAATTTTAAATTAAAATTCCTCAAAATTGGATTATATATAATGTAATATAAGGATGGGTCGAAATAATGTCATTAAATAAAATTTAGACAAGTTTTCATTTTATTTTAAACATTATCATTTTTATTTAATCTTATTTAATCTATTTAAAATTAATTGTGGTAATAATATTCTAAATATTAAATAGTTTTAAATATTATCATATGTGTTTTAAATTATCTATAATTGGATAATTTATGAAATTTTAGACAGTAGAATTTTACCTTTTTAATTTTTTAATATTTTGGTGATTTTTAAATATTTTAATAATATGTTATTTTTATAAAATATTAATAGTGTCAATTTTGAAACTATTCATTTATTTGACTTTAAATAACATCCACCCTAAAAAAATATTTAATACACTCATAACATGTGATATTCCCCATTAAAATTATTGAATCACATTAAATAGTTCATATTATATTTCTGTTAATATTTTTAAACCATTTATTTGATATTTTTGTTAATAAAATAATTTCTACATCAATATTGGGTCATAATTAATGGTAATTATATAATATCTAAAAAATTGAAATAAATGTACATGATATAGATTATTTCATCATATTTTAGGAAACTATTTTAGTTCTATCATTTTTCAATTTTATAACTACATTAAAATTATTATACTTATAATATATAAGAGACTTAAATGTTGTCACTTTATTTTGATTTAATTATAATTACATCACTTCCATGGGAAAAGTCCATTAAATGAATTAATTCCAACTATTAGAGTATATTAGTAATCATGAATTAGTCCAGTAGGATTTTCGATACTGTTAGGGTAATTTTATTGTCTTTATCAGGTTGTTTGTTTCACTAATTTAACTGATTTACCTTTAAAGGAAGAAAATAAAAATTAATGTCATTACAATTAATAATATACTAAAAATAAAGGTAACCTTTTAACATAATTTTGTTACATGGATTCCAAATATGGAATAAAATTTTCAAAAGTACAAATATAGAAGAGGCGTTAATTAATATAAAATTACTTCTCATTCTAAAAATCAGAATGTGGGTTTTTAAGAAATAAAAACTATCCAATGTTTGGCATGAGTTAATGTCAAATTTTGATGTGAAATTACATCTAATGATCTAAACTCATTTAAATTATATAAAAATAATCCAATTATACATTACAACTAAGTAAAAATATAATCTAACTATATAAATTACATAGAAGAAAAGACAATTTTTAAATAATTTGATGCATATTTCACTATTCATTAAAATATGAATTTCATCATAAAAGTACCAAAATTTAAAAATAGGTATGTATTGATGTCCCTATTCAAATGAAGACGTTTATTATTTTAAATATAACAAATTATATTTTCAAAAATTATATTTAAAAAGGTTTCTCCATCAAAATGTGGTAAAACTATATTTTTTTCGAAAAATTTATCTTTTATCCCAAAATTTGAATTAGATTTTATATCATATCGAGAAAACATATACGAGGAATTTAAAAAAAATCATTGAATATGATATATATATATATATCACTAATAAAATCCATAAAGAGTGATATTAATTTTTTATATACTCAATTTTTTTTTATTTGGTTTCCTCGAAGGAAGTTAATACTATTCATACCTTCAATTAAAATGACTACGTTATAATATTTGGTTACCACTTATATTCGGTCATTCATGAAATTAATTCTATGAAAATAACATTAAATTGTGTGTAACACATGATATGAATAATGTTGTTTATACTACATGGTAATGTGGTGTTTTGTATAACACAATATATTCATGGTGTAGCTTTCAATACAAGACATCAAAAAATTAAATACAATATATCTAATAAAATATCAGGGTTTTACACTATACCCTATTTTAAATGAATATCTCCCTCTAATTTTTAGATTTATTAAAGGTTTACTACATGAATGATTATTTCACCGAAACCCATATCGTAAAAATGACTACAATAATAACATTTAAAATTGAAAATTAGAAACATAATAGTTACCCAAAGTAAGTCAGAGACGTTTCACCAAATTGGAATAAATAGTTGCTAAATTGTATATTGAAGAAAAATATGAAAACTATTTCTGAGGGATTGTGATAGAGAAAGGGGATTGTGGAATGTTAATAACTAGAAATCCAAAAATCTGCAATGATTTAAGGGGCCATCTAATTCATTGGATACGAAGGTACTAAGATAATGTTTTTTGATTTCTAGATCATTTATCTAAAGTTAAGTAATATTTAATGAGAAAAAATACTTATAGTATTTTGGTACAATCTCACAATTTTTCTTGTCTTGAAAAATTTCCAATTCATTTATTATTTAAATAAATAAAGTTGAATTCGATAGGCTTGACGTGTTAACTGATCATGCAATAGAATGTTATGTTATTCCATCTGTCCAAAAAAAAAGGATAGCACGTGTAATAAAATAGGCATAATTCCACCTATATTAAGATAATTCATTAATCTAACAGACATCAACTAGAATATAACTTATACTATGCATAAATTGATAACATTACAATCCTTCGAAAAACAGATAATAAAAAACATTAGAAGGAGGTGATCGAAATCGACATGACATTTATCTACCATATAATTCTTTTCTAGTTTGTTACATTCAAAAAATTTGAATAACATAATCATGTATTCTCCTGAAACATGATAATAACATGAATTTCCATAGAACCTTAGAGAAAACATGCATTCTATCAAAATTAACTCTTTCAACATGAAAAAAATTATATATACTAAAACCATGGAATCACGTTTTCCTTATATCAGTCATGAGGTCTTTAATAATATCAGACATGTCATTATCTCCATTTCCAATCATTATAAACATATCATGGAATTTATAAAAATATTTCAATAACTATTTATGGTATCTGGTATTATAGATATTCAAATATTTCAGTATATGATAAATGATATTCTACACGACTATATTGGAATCCCATTACTTAATCCTTCCACCACTTCATTGTCAAACTCATCCTCAAAAAGTGTGATCACATGTGATTTTTCTTTATTTTTTTTTCTTTAAGATGTTTTGATGTCTATAATCATCCATAAACCATGGATTGGGTCATCGGTTTGCATAATTCCCCATTTCCTTCCACATTTAGAATTAATGTCCGGGTGTTGTGTTCGCTAAAGTCGTTTACCCATTCACATCATTTGAAGCATTTTCCCATTACTACGTAACTCAACTACTCAATGACCTTCTTTTCCACACATAGACCATTTTCTAGTTCATTTAAGGTAACTTCTACACTACCACATTACAAAAAATTGATCATAATGACAAATTCATCCTTTTTTCACCATCACATAGATATTTTCCCTTGAACTCCATCATTTTTCAAATGAAGACCATCATATTGATATATAACACCAAATTTTTTTACTATGTTGATAGAATAATACACAATATCAACATAGATACTAAAGTATATTATATCTGATGACCTTCAAAGACTTGGTTTTAAGCCACAGAATAATTGACGAACTATACCTTCGTGTTTAATGACAATTCTAGAAGCATGCCTTGAATGTTTTTTAAAATTTTCCTCATATCTACCAACAGATTCATTATTATTTTTCATAATCCCAAGGAACTACATTACGATAATTGTTTTTTGAATATAAGGAATGTATTTATTGAAAAATAAGACCATGAACGCATCCCAATCAATGGATTCAATTTCATATTGCAACCATGTATTCTTGATTACAATCCACTAGTGGTCTGATTCACCATCAAGCCAATAAACATATAAAATTAATTTTTTCATGTTCCAACATGTGAAAGATGGAAAATATATTTTCTATGGTATCGATCCATTTTATTGAAGAAAGTGGATTCGAATGCCCAATGAAATAAGGTAGATGCTTCCTCATGAAGGAATCAATATAATGTTGTTCCCCTCGCTACACATTTGTATGTCAATATGATTCAAAACTAGCGTAAGTATAATGATATGATTTTTCATTCCATCTCCCATAAATTTATGTTGTTCAGTGGGAAAATCATTGAATATCCCAATTCATCGATCATTAACATAGTTCCTTCATGTTTCATCCATTTTATAAAAACAAAAAAGAATAGTGTGAGAGGAAAAACACATAGAAGGAAAACAAAATAATCAATGTGGGGTACATTCAACCTCTAAAATCTTAGGTTAAATCCATGTTTATTCTTTATAGTTACCATAATTTGATGAATATAACCTTTAATTATACTTACTATTAGGGAAATCCTTATACACACCTTATAAATATCTCTACGAATCTCACTAAATTATTCCCACCCATGTTTCCAAAGGCTAACAAAAAAATCTCTACGACAGAAACTGTAAGGACCCATGATTGATGTACATGGACATTTCATTTATTTTATAGAATACTTAATACATAGAAGAAACAAACTCTTAAATATCATATTAGTTCAGTGCCTTTGGAAACTAGAAAACATACACAACATGTTCATATATCATCTACATCCTCTTCTTCTTTATCCTTCATAACAATAACCCCTTTTGACACATATTTCATAATACACAATGTCACATCCTAGGGATAATGAAACATAAAATTTTGTGATATCAAATGACTTGTAATGGTATTCATGGAAAATGTCATACAAAACATAAACATAAGAATGTAAAAAACCTGAACATAACTTAAAAAAACAAACCAAATTTAATCTACACAAAAATATTGATTCATGAAATAAAACATAGAAGTTCCTAAGGCATACATCATAATTTAATCATGAACAATGAGAAAATATCATTTCCATAAAACATTGATTTTTAGAAAACAAATAAACACATAATATTATTTCAATAGTAGCCAAGGAATTGCTGCCAAGACCATCATAGTGGAAAAAGTGAATTACTTAGTTAGGATAACTTATTGTTCCAGCAATGTAATACAAAACCAAATTTACATGTCGTTCCAGCTCTGTATTATTGAACCAGATTTCTTTTCCATTCAATTCATGTCTATATCCAGAGATATAATTATTTACCCAATTCATTATTGGGGGATATAGTACCCACCCATCTCATAAATTAGTCATTCGTACGTATCCCAGAAATCATAAAGCATTCGTCATTATATAACCCAATGAATAAAATGGGTTTATTAAACATCATTCAATCATAATCCATATAAAATAATGTGGATTACATAAATATAACTTCCATCATAAACACAATTAAATCATAGTAATAGTATATATATATATATATGAATAACCTTATTTAGATAATGTAATCTTATATGGATAATAACACATGATAATAATACTTGAGGAAAATATTCTTTCTTTTTCAAAAATATTTTCATTTCTCAAAATTACATGAAATTTTAAAAGAAAATGTCATTATTTGAAAGAAACATAAAATCAGGTAATGTAATATTCATTTAAATAAGGCATTATAAAGAATTAAAAATCGATTCATGCCGTAAAAGTTAAACAACATTATCCTTGAATATTTTCTAAAGAAGTCAAAAAGTTCTTCATATGGTAAATGAAGGAACGATTCATTACAAACCATGTAGTAAATGTAATAATGGGTAAAATGACATTAAATATTTATATAATATTACAAATAATATAACCTATTTATGAAACATTGATTTGGATGATAAATATACCCTAGTAAATACTTACGTATAAAAGATCTCAAATAATAATGAGATTGTGAAATTATCCTTTTAATTAGGTTCAATAAGATTTCTATGTATCCAAAACTCTTATATAATGATTAAAATAATGTTATAGTCATATTACATAATCATATTCATTTTTATGGTATCATATATGATCATATTTTCATCCATTTGTTAGTAACATTTCATTATCACCTGTTACTCCGATATTAACTGCTTTATGTTTTTATGCAAGTTTTGTCACATAAGTTCATGTTTAAATTATTTGGTTATAGTTATATCATTTACAGAATGATATTTCTATAATATATATCAAATTTATTCATTCCATTCATTTATATAATCATGGTATAATTAATATCATGTTGAATGAATCACATCGCATCGTGTAGATGGTATGCCGTACGTACGTATGAGCGACGATATCATTAACTTAATGGTTAAAAAGTATATAATTGGATAGTATATTAATTATAATGAATAATAATAATTTTATATTCATTATTTACTTATATTATACTCATAATTATACGTATACAAATTATGTATTTTGGAATAACAAATTACACCACGACGTGGAGATGGTAATTCATACGTACAAACACATGGTGATATTGTTATTCGTAGGATAGAAAAAAGGAGGTATAATATTGTCACATAATTATAATAACCTCTTATAATATATTATATAATTTATTTATTACTTTAGTATAGAAACAACATATTATGAGTAAATATAAGTAGTAATGAATTTTGAAATATGTTATAAAACAATTACCTCTTTTTCGAGTATCTTCTTTTTACTGTCACAAAAGTTCCCCATAGGATGGATCATTTCCCAATGTGTAGCCTATAGGATGAATTTTGGGGAGTGGGGAGATAAAATGGGTAGGGTATGGAAGATAAAAAGGTCCTAATAGGTGTGAATAAAAAATAATGATAGTTTCTATTTTATAAGAGAGGGGAGGGGAAACTATGGAAATACCAAAACTATTAAATTAATATAAAATCTTTTTTAAAATCAAATTCTCCCAATGTGGATATTTTCAAATATAAGATTCTTATGTATCTAAATCCGATCAACCCTTAATATTCATATAGGATTTTAATTTATTATAATCCTTATAATTTTGATTTATCCTTATTTAATTTATTTAATTTTAATTGTGTTACAAATATCTAAATATAAAATAGTTTTAAATACTTACATATCTGTTGTAAATTTTCCATAATTGAATACTGTATTATATTTCCGACCTATTAATTTGTACTTTTTAATTTTCAAATATATTTTTGATTTTTAAATAATTTAATAATAAGTTTTTTTATAAATTATCAACATCGTCAGTTTTGAAAATATTCATTTATTTGAATTTAAATATAATACAAATATAAAATAAAATGAAATAAATATTTAACACATTAATTACATTTCATAGTCCCCAAGAAATTTCTGGGAGCGCGTTAATTATTTCACATTTTATTTCTTATAATATTTTTAAAAACATTTTTTTATAATTCAATTAATAAAATAATTTCTACATCAATATTGTGTCATCATTAATTATTAATATATAATATCTACAAATTCTAAATAAATTCAAATGATATTTTTTTTGATATTATTTACATTTGAAGTTTGATCATGTTTATCACTACATTAATATTATTATATTTTTAAAATAGTAGAGAGTGACATGTTGTCACATTCATTTTTATTAATAATCATTACATCACATTCATGGGAAAAGTCAATTAAATATTTTAATTCTGATACTTAGTTGATATTGGTAATCATTAATTCATCAAATATTATTTTGGCCTCTGGTACTATAATTTTATTAACTTTGTCATATTGTTTGATACCTTAATTTACCAGATTTACCTTTAACTGTGGTAGATAAAAATTACTATAGTAATTATTCATAATAGAAAAAAAAGTAACATGTTATCATAATTGTGGTCCAATTATTCCAGAAATTGAATCCATTTTTCGAAATTCCAAACAAAGATGTTTCATTAATTAATTTAAAATTAATTATCGTTGTGAAAACCAAAAAGAGGGTATTTAAAAAGATAAAACAATCAAAAGATTGAAATTTTCTTATGTCCAATTTAAATTTGATATTACTTTAGAAGACCAAAATTTTATTAAAAAATAAAAACAAAATCAAAATAAACATTGAACCCAATTAAAAATATAATCTATCTATATAAATAAATTTAATTAAATGGAACTTTAAATTAAAATGCAGTATTTTCAATATTCATTAAAATATTAGTATCATCATAAAAACAACAAAATTTCAACCAAGGTAAATTTTTATGTCCCAATTCAAAATAAAAATATTATTATTTAAAATAAAAATTTTAAAATTTTGAAAAACAAGATTTAAAAAGGGTTCTACATCAAAAGGTGGTAAAACTATATTATTTTAAATACACTTCTTTTATCCGAAAATTTAAATTATATCTTATATCGTATCTATAAAACATATAATATTGATTTGAAACATTAAATTAAATATATTAAATATTTATTTCTCTAATAAAATCCATAAATATTGATTTTATTATTTTATAGACTCACTTGTTTTCATTTAAATCGTTTTTTAGAGTGAAGTTAGTACTATTCATTCCCAACATTATAATGACTAGGTTATAATATTTAGTTATCAATTATAATAAGTATTGAGTGAAATTAATTCTATCAAAATAACTGGAAATTATTTTTATGACAATCCATGAATAGGGTTGTGTATACATCATGATAATACGATGTTGCATACAACATAAGCTAATCATGGTGTAGGGAACAACACAAGACATCAAAGTAATTAAAAAGAATCTATCTCATAAAATATAAAGGTGTTATATCAACCATTCATGAACCTCTTGTAAAGATACGATATTTTTTCCATTTAGTAATTTTTCATCCTTAAGTAAAACTGTGAGGAATGTCATACACCCTCAAAAATATTTGAAAAAACATGGCTGACATTCATATGTAATTAGGGGAAATTCAATTATAGCTTCATCATATCGAATTTTCCATTACATGGATTCTTATATTAGTCTATGGATGGATCACCACAGCTTTCACACCTATATGGAATTTAATTGATTAACAAATCATCTAGTTTTGTTATATACATATCTTTTTAAAGTTTCCTATTAAGAAAATAAGTTTTCAAATCTATTATCTAAATATAATTTTCATGGTAATTTATAATTAAAGCTAAATAATTTTTTGATATAAAAAAGGTTGATAAATAATATTTTCCATCGTATTCAATGAAAGGATGTTTTATAAATAATTTACCCATTATTCATGATTTATAGTTAATCCCTTTAACTTTCATGTCCATATTTCTATTGATTATCCATTTACACCTAAAGGGTTATAAAAAAACTAGGGGATAAATAAAAACCTAAAATTTGATTTGACACATGTAATATTTCATATAATTCAAGGCTTCATTCCATCTTGACACTTTTTATCTCTCAGATTCCTTATTGATGGAGTGAGTGTCATCGTTGTTAACAAATAATGAGTCACCATATTCAGTGAGTATAAACCCACAACACCATGGTACTCTAACCTCTCTTGTAATCATATGCATCTATTTCCTTAAAAAACACCTTTTTCACTGGTGACCTATATAATTAGTTCTAGAACCAACTCTTTCGTATCCATAGAAGTAACATAATTTAATCCACTCTTTATCCCACTATACCCTACATGATATTCCCTCTCAAATGGATGATGTATTGTCATGAAATGGTCACATTCATATAAAAATCCTTGTATTGGTAGTATCAATTTGTTTATATAGTAAACAATATAATTATACTCTTCCTTAAACAGTTTGAATGTTTATTTTTTGATCTATCCGTAAAAAAATCCATGCAACCCCATGCAAGAACATGAGAAAAAATTTGTTTCTTTTAACTCCATTAATTGAAGTGAATAATAATATCCACATTTGTTTGTACTTATGTTGAGAAGTATAATAATTTTAATAATTAATATCTATAAAATTATAATGTAAGCCTTATGTGACTCATAATCAATGATACCTTTCCCAAAAAGGTAAATGTCCTTCACTCACTAACTCCATTCCACTACTATGCATAAAGTGGAGTAAGTTGAGATAAAATCCCATACACTTATAGAAAGAATATAATGTTTAAGTAAATATATTGACCACCTAGATCCAATAAAAATTAATTTTATTACCCGAAATTTTATTTTGAACCTCATTATTTAGCACTTTTAACGTCTCAATGGATTTAATCTTTTACCTCATCCATTATATATAACATATCCTTATCAAGAAATTATTAAAAGTAAAAAGGTATGAGAATACACTTGTAGATTCAACATGAAATATTCCACTAAAAATAATGTATAAAAATTCTATAATAAAATTAGAACTATTACATTGTCCACCTAAAAATGGTTTATTCGTGTTTTATTATAAACAAGAATGACATATTTTATGTTTCTTTAGCTAAAATTTCTTTACAAAATAATAACATTAGATATTTTTCAATCATTTCTCAATTATTTAACAAGGATATTGATTCCAAAAAACAGTTTCATGTGTGTCATGTGTATTAGTTTAATTATTATTTTTAAATATTTGAATTCATAATATAATGTAAAAAACCATTATTCTATTTTTACCTAACATAAATTATGGTATATCTATAAAATTAGGTGGAATTATTTATAAAACATAAAAATAATACAATTTATATCTAATAGATAAATGGAAATAATGTTATTAGTAAAAATAGTAACATATTAATAGTTCATTAAGATAAAAAATATATTTTTTTAGGTAATGTGGGATCGTAGAATCTATTGTCTAGAGTAGTCATTCATTCTCTAATAGAAACTGAATGATCCTCCTCACCTCTTTTAAAATTATAAAATCAATATGGTTCGAGTATTTGGATAAAAATTTGACAACAAAATGTAGTATCTAATACACATGTTGTAGATATGGATTTGTGGAACATGATCAACCATGCACCTGGTACATCTCCAGACATTAATGGCTACGTGAAATTCCACATCCATTTGTCCCTCCATCCAAATGAGAAAATACCCCATCAAGTTCATTTATTTTCCTGTTGACATTATTCTTTACAGAGGGACAATGCATTGGATCCCAATAATTTGAATGATTCTTTATTTCCCATTTCATTTTCATATTCTTAATATTTACCATAATGATAGTTTTTTTTTGACCAGTGACTTTATATGCATTGTGAATAATATTATGATGTTCCAATATTTTATTCATTCTATTGATCATATTATAATTCAATATCAAACTAGATATGTTTAAGGTAGTGAGGATTAAACGAGATATGTATGATGATTGACATAGATTTTTACTACATTGTGTTCTTGTTGCAAAATGTAGCCAATAATCTTGAATACATGTTTTGTAGCTTTAGTCGACTCTTCATGATTGTACATGAAAACAGTATTGGAGATCACTTATCTATCTGATATCATTTTCTATTGAACGTTATACCAATGTCGAAAAACTATGTTATGTACAGCCATATTAAAAATATTCATCAAAATTTAAT
Source organism: Viscum album (assembly GCA_963277665.1). Taxonomy (NCBI): domain Eukaryota; kingdom Viridiplantae; phylum Streptophyta; class Magnoliopsida; order Santalales; family Viscaceae; genus Viscum; species Viscum album. The sequence continues at coordinate 1,296,615,916 of OY728158.1, forward strand.
TGGATATGGAGTATAATAATAAAAATTTACATCGATTATGTCTTCTACATGATTTATTTAGTGAGATACTTCTTCCACACTTGACTCTCTTCAAAATGATTAGATATTCGGTTTATAGAATTTATGATTTCCTTTCAAAAGGGTGTTTAAGTCAAAATATCATATAATATTTATAGAAATCCACACTAATGAAAATGTTATCATTATCTTATATGGATCAAAGTGAAATTTTTTATCTCAATTGATTTTGCATTTCTACAAAATAAATTTAAGTAAATATTACTTTGATAGATTATATAATAGGTCAATATATTTATATATAATTAAATTCCATTAATTTCCCAAAATATTTTGAAACACAATACCCCTCACCATTAGTTTTAGAATGTCATTTTTCATGGAAATTAAATTTATAATGGTTCAAATTACCCTTCTCATAAACTATACCTAGACCTAAAATGTAATTCATAGGTTTTAGTTAGGTTTTACCTTCAATCAACATTAACATGAAATTCCTTGATCCATTTAGTTGACTCATCAATCATGAAATATTGATTTTATGAATTCCTCAGCCTCTTCCTCTTAGTTACACCAAATCCTACTTGGGTAATTAACACATGATTTGATAATTTTTAATTCAACCAAAAACATAAATTTATTTGTTCCATAATATATTTATGGAACCTAACATGGGTTTTTTCAATCACATAAAACAATGAGGTTGTTTCAAACATATGTATTGGAAAGTTATACAAACATAATATTTTAGATGAAGTATTTTTGAATATATAAGTAATGACCAATATTTTATTTTTCTTAGCATTATGTGGATTTCACTTAACTGATTAAAAATGTATGATAAAACAAGTATAAATTATACAATAATATTTTTTATATCCTAAATTCATTTTCAATTAATTTAATAGTTGATCAAGAAACATTAATAAACCTAAATAATTGATATGTAATTAATAGAAAAAAATATAACTTCCCTGATATTGAGATACTATAATGGTTAGTTAATATATAATATTCTACAATAAATGTTAACACTAGGGGAGTATACCCCTTGAACAAAAACATAGTTCATTTTGTAGAATTTCAATTTTATATTATGTATCTTCTTGAATGGTTAAACCTCATCTCATGGACTCATATTTTCTCTTCATACATGAGAGATATATCGTCTCATAATCATTTAATTACATGTAGGTGAGGGGATCTAATGGATTTTATCGATAAGGTTTAAATAAAAGATAGTACAGGCATGCAGGACACTACACAGTAAAGAGATGGGTATGATTCACTTTTGATAAATATTAATTTAACTATAATAAATTAAAAGATAAAAATCACGTAAATGGGATGGTATAATATTAAGATCATCCATACATTAATAATTGAGAATGAATTTTAAATCCTGTTATAAACAATTTGGTTTCCTTCCTTAATTATGATAATAAACCATGAATTATTCCAATTAATTTGATTTATATTAATTCAATAAAACCATTTCATAAATCACCATCATATATATTTTTAATCAAAATTAATTTCCTTTAAAATTATTTAAATTAATAATTGTACATTGAGAGAAAAACATGTTTTTTCTAAAAATTTATAATATGAATATTAAAAAAATATATAGTTTTTAATCTTATTACATATAATGTATCATCAATTGATTGATGATTATAAAAAATAATCAATTGGGTTAATTATATATTAAATTCTTTATACCATTAAAATTTTATAAAGTTGTTTGTAACAGACTACATGATATGTAAAAAATTACATGGTGGGAACTTATCATTTTCCCTTATCTAATGAACAAAATATGGGACTGTGTGTGTTCACTACATATAGAAATCATTTAGATACTAGTAGTACAGTAAAACAATCATGGAATCTATTCTTATTTTTAGGGGGTGTCAGTCCTCATGTCTTGTATTTAATACAAGACATGATTTGTATACACTATCCACTCATCCATGAGGTAACGTGAACTACACGCATCATGTAGTTATACATCCCATATTCCGGTATGGCTGAATCTATGCACTGATATGGTCTACATAGACTGTTGATCTATTTTTTTTCAAATCATTCCCAATAATAGGAGATATAGGAGAGAAAAAAATATTACAGGAATTTGTGAAGGAATTACATGTTGTGTAATATGATTTTGTCCAGATAGAGACTTTTTCCCCTCCTGATGTTGTCTATATATTTCTTATTCATTTTTAATCCTTCATATATTTTTGGTTATGTCATAATGAATAAATAATGATAATGGAAAATTATGTATTATAGGTAAAGAAGTATCTTTATTGAAAGGAAACACATATTAAAATCAAAAAATAAAAAATAAATTATTTTAAATTGAACAACAGATCATTTTGATGCACATGATGGTTCTAGAAACATGAGAAGCATCCTTTGATAGTATGGAAAACATGAATTTTAGTAGTAAATAATATGTATTCATTTACTTATATGATCAAAATAACATGCCCAATGAAAATAGTATATTTCAAGGAAATATTAAAAGACATGAACCAAAATAGAAGGATACTGAAATTTAGTTCATAAATGACTTATGAGTTCATATAGGATTATATAAACAAATCATTCTACTTTTTTGATGATCTAGTTAACAACATATTTTAATACTATAATTTCATTTTAGGGTCTATGGTAAGAATACATCTATTAATGAACCACACATGTATCAAAATCTATTACTGAATTTATATACATTTTGTTTACTAGCATGACTAATCGTGATCTTTTTCCTTATTTTGGATTGATCGTAGCATAATTCTTCTTGAGAGAAGATGAAATACTAATGATTTCTCATTAGTATGAAAGACCGATAGAAGATAGAAAATTAGACCTATTACTCAATTTCTATGGCTTGAGAGACTATTAATCTCTATGTTACGTGCCCTAAATTAATTATTAGGAAAGATGTATAATTTGATATTCATTTTAGTTGGTTTGTGAATTTTAAATTTCATACAAGACCATTCAAAACTCTGTATTTCATAGTTGACCCCATATCAAATAATAAAAATATAAATATAATTTTTAAAAAGTTGACATTAATAAATATTAATTAAAATAAATAAAAATTATGTATAAAACTAGTAATGGAAAAATTGATATGAGTCTGCATCCCATCATCAATTTTTATTTATCATTGAATAATTAATACTGATATTTTAAATAAATGTATATTCATTATTCTTTGACAAATAAATTAAATATAGTAATGTCCATATAGTCACACATATATTTATTATTATTATTTGCCTCACTTATTATCACTAATAAATTGTGATTAATATATTACGATCAATAAAAGAGAATAAATATTTTATATTTTAAATTGTTAAAATCGATAGAATAATTTAACAGATATTGAAAATGAATTTACTGTGTGGATCACCAAGCCCCATAATGAGTTGAATTTGTAATAACAAAGTAATGTCCATGGTTTAGGTCTAGCAATAATAAAATTCATCTAGAGAGGGAGATGTTAATATGTCAATGATTCCCAACCAAAAAACAAACGTTCTCGATGTAATATTATATTATTATCACAATATTCCAATTTATGCTGGTTTACGGCTATTATTATCGACCTATATGTTTGATGCCTCTTTATTTGAATTTCAGAAAATGAACTCTCCCATCAAACCCCATAGCTCTGAATGTATTCCCATAATTCCATTTCTATAAAAGTTCTTGGGATATTAAATATCATCAATAGATAGAGATTCCAAATCCTTTATCTCATTATCAATTAATGTTATATAATTCAAGAGACGCCTAACAAACCTATATATCTTTGATAATATTTCATCAAGGTTTTTATTAGCACATTTGTGTATATTGTTCATGTTATCCTTTATTTATATTCATAATATCAAGGAAAAATACACTCATCTATAGATGTGAACACCCAACGAAACATAGAAATGTGGATTCCCAATTAATTGGTCCATTATTTTAACCTCTTTTCTTGGGGATAACAGTATTCTAAAACCATTATAAGGTCTCTCAAGGTCATTGGTGCCTTTCTCCCATGATAACCAGTATAGTCTTGGTATTGTCAAGAAACATCATTTGACTATAGAATATGGTTTATGAATAGTGTGTGGGAACATTTATGTTCCCAATATAGCAGGGGACTCCGACGAACGTTTAGCGCGACATATATTCTAAGTAAATTACAACATCAGCATATCATTTGGGTGAATAGTCATTATGTTTTAAGACATCTTTAACAAAAAAAATTAATTTATTACAATAAAATATGGTTATAGGGTACCAGGTCCAACACAAATAACATGTTGATAAATAATTTAAAAAATTCATCTATTACTCATCAAATAATTTATTCAATTTTTTTCTCATATATCCTAATTTCTAGAACTCCCACATGTGGAATTCTATGAATAAATATGTTAATCATAAACATCATATTAATCATCATTCTTGTTTTATAAATTTTATTTATCTATGAGTACCACATATTTTGTTGTCAACATATGCTACTAAATATGAGTGAAAACCTTAATTATTGATCAGTATCATCTGTTCTATTATTACTAATGTAATTAATTTGTTTTATGTAAGTAAATGTTTATGACATGGTTGATACACTTGTTCCATTAACATCTTATAATATTTCATTACTATTTTACAACACTTTTATATATAGAATTGACTGGGTACACCCTATATGATAATGTTGTTCACCACATCACTATATTATAGACTCTTAGAGTTGATTAGAACAAAAAAATTCTCAAAAATTACATCCTTATAACTCATTGAGGATCATAGAATGATTTCCTATATCTCTTTTGAACAATAATTTTTTCTATGGAATACCCTTTTTCATATACAGTGTCATATCATATAGGAAAAGAAAACCAAACAATAATTTTCTCTATCAAAATTACACACTAAACTAACAAACCCCATATTGTGGCGTACACATCTATATATTCACCATGTATATGATTAAACCATTTGCCATTGTTAAAAAGTTCCCAGAAAATTTAATCACTTTAATATTCATCTAATCATCCATGTAGTTTGCTTCATTGCACTATGATGATTTCCACTTTCACTCTTAATAAACTATCTTCCTTGTATTCTCAAACAATGCAATTGGTATGTTGGTATGGTCCATCGCTACTATTATTCCATATCAAAGATGTGTCTAATATGTGACTGTTATATCAACAAGTTAACATCAAAGAAGAGTAGTCAAATCCCATTGGAATCTAATAATTCTAGAAGGTTATAAGTCACCACATAAGTTTTATTGTCCTCTATGGTGAAACCATACTCTATGGAAAATTCTTCACCAACATATGTTTTGACCTATTATAGTTATCATCTACACTGCTGGATATGTTGAGGTTGACATTGAGCTTAATTTAATTCCTCAAATGTGGTCAGATTCTATGATATCCCTACTCAATTGTGTATTTTTTAATTTATCTGATCTCAATTACATCGTACATTTGATGTTTTGTGACACGGTTCATTTCATCAATATTGGAAACAATAACCTTCTATAATCATTACTCTATACAAACAATTCTAATAGAACAAAATTATGAACATCCCCTTAATTTTTGTCCTATATATAAATTATAATTAATAAATTTTAGTTGAATATTACCTTAATATTTTATGAAACCAAAATTTTCTAACCTATATATATATATGGAAACACATGGAGAATAATCAATAATATATATTTTCATTCATTATTGAATCATCTAATAATCCATTAATAATAATTCAATTTTCATTCGTACAAGTATCATTAGAAATTCCTATTGTAATTCAAACTTCTCAAAGATTTATGACATTTAAAAAAAATCCATCCTCTATAAAAATGAACACTGTTTACAAAACTAACATGCTCAACATAGGTCAGACGTATAAGACATATAACATTGAATACATAACAATTATCCACGAATCATTTATGAATTAACCAGTATATATATTCCCAATACACCTAGAGTAATCTATCACAGATATTTCCAATGACAAATACTATATTGTCAAAAACTACATCATGAAATCATAACATTTCAATAGATCCCATACTGCTCCACCTTTCATAACTATGTGTGACAGGATTCACACTCTATGGTGTATATTTATGCCTAGATACCTTATCATATGTTTATCCATATATTCTCAGCCACCACCACATTGTCTTGGATCCATTCAACATTGTGTAAAATTTACTCCCTTCTATTTTAAAAAATGAGATGAAACAATTATGTGATAATATATATATTATGTATAATAGTTATCATAACCTCAAGAAATGGTCTATGAAAAATCACCCATATATGGCGTCCCTTTACCTAAATTTTTTTATACTATTATTAGAACCTCTAATTCATGAGGGTGTTATCTTCAACAATACTATTTAAACCATATTACCCCTAATAAAATTAACATGTAATTAAACTAGAAAACAACATTGTTCAATGTTGGATAATATTGTATATAGTAGATACCCTGGTTCATAGGTCAACTACTTAATATACATGAATTATTTCTTGAGGACATTTCTTATTAGAAATCGGGTTATTGTAAATAATTTATATTTTAACTTTTACAACATGTTATCTAGAATAAATCACCCATGTTATGAGTTCCAAGACTATAAAATAGTAATTTCACCCACCGAAACTATGTGGATATATACCTATTGACACCTAGGCTATATCCATGTGACAAGAAAATCTTCCCCCTATAGATTGACTGTAATGACTCTAAAATACTCTTGGAATGAGGTAAAGAAGATAATCAGTTAGAGGTTTCATGAGTGGTGAGATCTATAATATTTATGAAATCACACTCCTAGTAATTACCCATTTTAATTTTGTCAAAATGTTAAATGATAAGTAGAAATGGTGTTTTCATTTTGAGGTATACCATATGATCCCAATATAAAACAATTTGTTTATATGGAAATATTTCACATGGAAAATTATTGAGAAAATACTTCACCCCATTTTCCCCAACTAATATTAGAAATATGGATTTAAACAAGGTACAATCACATTATTATCGTAAGATATTAATAAAATGGATTGGATCTAGACTGAATGACAATATAAGTAATTCTCGTATGGTTTTGGAATCATGAGTATAAAATTTCTGTAAACTATTAATAATTTGTATATAATAGAATTGTAATTTACAATTCATGTTATATTTTTTCTAAACAATCCATATATAAAACCCCACCATAAATCCATGAAGGATGAACTTTCTCCTTTTTCACTAAGTGGTGAATGTATATTCTCATGATGATAGTTCTACTATAATTAGAAATTAAATTTTTACCGAATTAGTTAAAAAATTATTCTCATTTAGTAACATGAATCATTGAATTCATCAACATTACTATAAATCTCTATATTTTATATATTATTAGTGTTATTTCCCATTGAAATATCGTTTAATATTTTCATAATTCAATATAGTCTATCACCCTTATTTGTTTAATCTGTTTAAATAAAAGAATTTAATAGCCTATGGTATATGCTATATTATCCTATCCTCAATAACCCCAAGTGCATATCTTGCACTCCCCATGGAATGTGATAACCTGATGCCATTTATTTTCTTGGTTAAGAGAATCAAAAATCTTGTTTCACCACATTAATATTCCTAGTACAAATTTTTGTATCCCCATGGTTCTTAGAAAACTCCTTTAATCTTTTTGAACATCTCCACACATTGTGCCTCTAGTGTTCTAATTTAATATTCAAAATATAAATTAAAAAATGAAAATATGTTTTGTGACATCTTAATAATCTAATTCTCACCTTAAATTTATGGAACACTTCCAAAATGAATTATAGAAGCATTATAAAGAGCCTCGTATATCAAATATCTAATCATTCATCCACCATTGTTTTTTCTTCTTTTATAATTGATATGTTAGGGGGATACATTTTTCAAATATGGTAAAAAGTTATCCATATAAAATTTATCACCTCTTTTAAAATATTAATTCTATAAATTATTATTTTACATTATCTATAACCATTTTCTTAAGAAGTGTCTCAATTCCTAATGTGATACCTTCTTATGCATTTTTGTATTATGTTACAGTTGACTGGAAATATGCAATCATCCCAAAGAAGTGTCCTAATTTTACCTTGTTTTATTAGTAGTGGATGAATCATACAATCTTCAACCTCACCATCATTTATTTTATACTAATTTATGATATGTATTCCCTCATTACACATTGTTTCTCATAAATTAGATGACTGATATGGTTTTAGAGTCTTTTAGATGGTTTCATCAGTTTTGATATATTATTGACCTCATTTCGATATATATTAAAACTACACAATTATTTCCCTATCAAATGTAATAAAAAAATTTGATGTAATTGATTTCTCTAGAGATAAGAACTTGAATATAAGGATAATAATTAAACAGCTTGTGCATTTCATGAAGGTATGAATCTGAATCCAATATAGATCTCTATATATATATTCCCATATCTAATGATACGTAGTGATGCTTAGTAACTATGATGTCGACCCATCTAAAAACATAAAAATAATTTTATCTTTTCTATTTGGTTTTCTAGGTTGAATCTTATAAAACCCTTGTCCACAGCAGCTCACGGACGATTTCATATCTCATCATGTATGAACTAGATCTATATTTGAGATTTTATTTGTATTTCTCTAATAGTGATTCACTAACCTATTCAATTCAGTTCTACTTAACTTACCCATAAAAACACCTAAATATTTCACCAATTAATATTTTCAAGAGATATATTTTAATAGAGGGTTTCCAATCAATATATATATGTGTGGATTTATTCACATACCCATAACGACATAGTTTTTTAGATCTCCCATAACAGTTCCTCCCAAATATATCAAATCATTTACATATTTTTTTTCTCTAGTTCCCCTAATGAGATTCCTTTTTCACTATCACGATACTAAGAGGAAATCTTGTTCAAAGTAGATTCTATGTGCTACATGTACCAAAAATACTATGACCATTTTTTAAAAAATTGAATACCCTATACAATAACAATATGTAGTCCATGAAATATTTCTGTTTCCCTCAGAATTCAGGAATGACCTCCTGGATTGGGAGATTCAAACGTTCTAATCGGTTTCTAACAGGCTTGTTCGTAGAACCAGAAACATCCAATGATTCCACATCCACTTGGACTTAATTTACAAAGGTAGGCACTTCATTATTTTTTGAACTGATGAGGCTTAGGGATTTGCATTGGTTGAGAGGATGGGAGGTCGGACTCATCACACCTTTTAGGGGAATTATTGTCTATTTCGGGACTCTCTTTATAGATTTAAGTTATGTTCGTGAATCCTTATTACATTACCAAGTATAAAATGAGCTTTCCTTCAGTTTTGACAATCAATGATTAAATATGTAAGAAATTTAGAGAATCTTTTATATATATTAGAGGTTCTTCATTAATAGAGAATCATCTATATCTATTTAGAGATTCTTGGTCAATGGTATCATAAAAATATTTATATAAAAGTCTCTTGGTCATTATGATGACCAGGCTGGTTTTAAAGCCACTCAGTGAGGCACGTGAAGTTTATTGTCATTCAGAAGGACATGAATTATTTCAGAGTTGGGATCGAACCCATAGATGTGCTACCTATGTATCCATTGTTTTGGAAATGGAATCAGAACCCATGTAGTTTGAGTGGAGAATGTGATATTTATGATTGATGGCTCAAAGAAAGATGTCACAATTACTTTTACACTCTAAGCTCACGTGAGTCATGCTCGGTGTGAGAAACAAGAGGTATTAGTAAAAATATAGACAATTGTGCCATGAAAGATGCAATCATATGAAATAATGTGGGGCTTATGTATGTATGACTGCCCAGATAAATTTTAGGATTTACTTTAGGGAGAAAATCAAGGAAGAGGGTCCATAAAGGTATATGTGCTTTATGGAGATTTGAACACTCTAACTTGTGATTTATTCCTGAAAAGGAAACCCAAATCAGGAGAGGATTAATAATTGGGGTTTACTCCTGAGAAGGAATCCCAGATTAAATGTAAATTAGGACAAGTTAAAGAAAATTTAAGGGACTTGGGGCTTACTCTTAAAAAGGATTCCCATATTTTAGACTGGGGATTACTCCTGAAAAGGAGACCCAGATTAGAGGATCTGGGGCTTACTCCTAAGAAGGATGCCCATATTAGAAGACTTATGACTGGGGATTATTCCTGAAAAGGAGACCGAGGTTAAGGATTCGCTCATCTTAAAGGATGAGGTTGAATGAATGAATTCTTAATATTTAGTGACATAAAGATATTTAAATCACTAGGTTTTGAGAGATATTCCCCATAATTCCTTTCAGATAAGGAAGTCAAATCAAGAAATCATGCCAAAAATGGATTTGAAGAGTGTCTTGAAGACTGAATCTTGAAAAGGAAAGGTATGATGGTTTAAGAGGGGTGAAATGGGCAAGAAAGGCACCCAAAAAGGAAGGGGCGCGCAAGTCTTGGAAGGTGCGCAAGTATTGCGGGGGCAGGCAAGTATTGGTCGCGCAGGTATACCTTCGCGACATGGTGGGTACTTGCGCGATATTCAACCAGCATTGAAATACATGAGTGACTCTTTATTAAGGCCTTTAGGATCCTCTTGAGATTCTTCCAGCAATGGGATGCGCAAGTTCTATCGAAGAAAGAAGGCGGCACGCAAGTGTGGCCACTTCCCTTAAGGGCTGGCCAATCAGGCGCGCAAGTGTTGATGAGTTTTAACACATAGGCCTTCCTCCCTCTCTTAAGATCTTTCGTTCTACGTAAGAAATTAACTTAGAAGTGTTCTGGAAGCTTTGAGAAGAGACTTGGGCGTCGGGAGCTTCAATCAGAGTATCTCAATAAAAGATCCTCCTATTGGGGGCCTACGGGGTCTATTTATAGGCAGGAGAAGACCCTGGGCGGTTACCGGGCGGTTACCGGGCGGTTATCATTAAGTAATGCAAGTCACTTGCGTGACCATAAAGGTGTCGTGCAAGTGGACTTGCGAGACAGTGATAGAATTTGCGCGGTGCAGTTGCTTTTGATCCTTTGTTCATGCCTTTGTCAATTTTTTATATTTTCTTCAAAGGTTGAATCACTTTGAGCTCAGATATTCTCCTTTTACAATCTTTAGATTCTGTGACGAAAGGAGCGTCAACAAAAGTCCCCCCTCAGAGTTGGATACGGGGAGAAAATAGAGGATTTGACACTAAGGAAATTGAATACATTCAAAAGAAAAGGGGGCACGCAAGTCTTCAGGGCACAGAGGCGGCGCGCAAGTGCACATCGCGTAGGGTCCCGTCCGCATCTATAAATAGAGTGCCTCACTTCTGTACAAGCATCTAGATTTCTGGACTTCATAACTTCGAGCTCTCACCGCGCATGTCACCTTAGTTGCGCAGGTTGCTCTGTTTTCCAGTGTTTTCCTTGATGTCACGCTACTATAAAGGTATTTGTACTTGCGCGTTAAAAACAAGCGCAGCACATGAATACTTGTGCGCCATGTTTAGCCTTGTGCGCCTTAATGCCTTAGCCATTTTTTCGAATTCTTTAACAAATTTCATGAAAAATATACCCATTTAAGAGTTTAATTTCAACTTTTGGGCAGATTCAATGGCTCCTATGGGAATTAAAACGACTGATGAACTGGCTAGAAAGAGGATTGACGACATGATGAACATCATTGGCCATGATTACTATGATATCTGCAACATCACTCTCCCAGATTTGTCTAAGCACTTGAAGAAATATCATCTTAATTTTCCACAGAGCATATACCTGCCTCTATATGGTCATGGTCACCTGCAAGGTGTCAATGTTCCAGATGTAAAGAACTATACACCTGAAATGCAGCTGCACTACTACTCCTTCATTTCGGTTATGCTGTGCATTAAGGGAAACAAAAATGGTGTGAACTTTCAAATTCTTCCTCCATGTCATTTCCTTGTAGATATAAAAATGGAAAACCCATGGGCTGAAATGTTTTCCACTACTGGTTGGTGGAGATAAGACAAACATGGTATTAGAGCAATATCTGAAAAGAGTACTCTCTCTAAATGGCTCTTAACTTCCAATGCTCCATTCTCAAATCCATGTATCCATCCTCCAAGTCTCTTGGACAGAAACAGAGTCTCGGTTTGATCAGCAGAAAATTTTCTCAAACCGCACTCAAGAACATCCTTTTACAATTGTTCCAAGAAGAGCTGGTATCACTGCATCTCTTATTATATCTAGTTGAATGAATGAATTACAGGTGGTTGCTGATTAAGCTCGGGATGACGTAAATCAAATGAAGAGTTATGTTGAAAGCCTCTTGTAATTCTTGATAAAGAGAAGAGACTCCAGCATGTGGATGTCCTTCTAACTCTTGTGTATCTATGAAAAACACATTCCTCTTCAATCATTTGTACCTGCATTCATTCACTACCTACTTCAAATTTACATAAACCAATGGGCCTAGTAAGCATAGTTTGATTTTTACTAAGATTATTACAAATAACACTACAAACTTTGAACCTTTTAATTTCTCAATATTACCTAAATCATACAAAAATGTATATTTAGTGAGCTGGAACTTGACTTTTATTCAGAGTTCCTTTGTCTTTTGTGGGCAGTTTAAAGTCATGCATGCCGGACGTAAAGGGGCTAATGTTTAAGGTCGAAATAGCTTTGACCAAAATGGATTAAAATTGATTCAATTCCTTGACAATTTATCTGAAAACATATTACCATACTCAAGTATGAGAGAAAAAAAATGTAAACTATGGCTTAAGAATATTTTAATCTGAGGAATGTTATGAAAAAGAGCTAAAAGGAATTAGAAGAAGTAGTTTCCAAGAATGAAGTTACTATTATTTAACAAAACCTGTTACGGGGTTGAATTATGCAAGGACACCTAAGGGCATTGGCTGTATAGTTAAATAAATAGCATCTTTCGTCTGGCAAGTCTGTTATGTGGACAGTTTATGCAAGGCCACCTATGGGCACATGCTGCATAGTCAGGCAAAAGAACTCTCAGAAATTTACTTTCCTAGTGCTAAAAGCCAGTGAATGTTTATGGAGATTCAAATTTTCTAAAGTATAGAGTTTTTTGTAGGGAAAGAGGTACTTGAATATGGAGAAGATAATTCCGAACAACAATATCGACAAATTGAATAAATATCACTCTTACGAAGGTCTGACCCAAACGTAGGGAAATATAATATGGAGAGTATAAACCATAGACATGAATACTTTCAGATCATGAAAAAGGATATAGGACAAATATGTTAAGGATGGCCATTTTTTTGCAGATCCCTATATACTTTCGTTTAAGACAAATAAGGACAAAAGAGGCATTCTTCCCAAGAATGAAGTTACCATCATTTAACAAACCCGTTAGGGGGTTGAATTATGCAGGGCCACCTAAGGGCATTTGCTACATAGTTAAATAAAATAGTATCTTTTGGCTAACATGTCTGTTATGTGGACTGTTTATGCAAGGCCACCTATGGGCACGTGCTGCATAGTCAGGCAAAAAGAATTCTCAGAAGTTTGACATTTTTGTAACTAAAAGTCATGAAAAGGGTTATGAAGATATGAATATATTTAAGGTTAGGATTATAACACATAAAGATGGGTATTGTCCAATGTATATAGAGATACATAGGTCAATGATAACCATAATCATGTTGTAGCTAGGTCCTGAATTGAAATTTTGTACTTCACTACGTATCTCATAAGAATGAAAATCAAGCCATACATAGTTCATGAAATGCAGTTTAACTTCGTGCAGGACGAAAAATATGAGAGATCTTAGTTTAGGGTCATAGAGTTCGGACCAGAATAATGAATACACTGTGTGTATTTTAATGAGGACTTTTCAGCTAAGGGACTGAAAGTGAAATTTGGGGTTAGGCCCAATAAACTTGGGACTGGATTCGAGGGACACTCAAATGTTCCTATGTATCCCATAAGGATGGGAATCAAGGCAACGTAGTTCTAAAACATCCCTTTGTACAAATTTGGTTCGTACATGTGAAGGGTGAAAGGGGACATTAGTACAATGATGGTTTAACCCGAGATAAAAAGTTTAGGCATTACCATGTATGCACGTAGTCTTTTGGAATGAAAAATGATTGAAAAATCAATGTAAATAATGGTTCCCTCTCAAATGAGGAAATCAAAGAGTATTGTAGTTTATTGTCGTACTCGACAAAAGTGTTGTATAGTTTATCGTCGTATAACAAGGGGGAATGTGACCCAATGTAAAGATATTGATTCTAGGGGCGGTTTCACGAATCAACATCATATGAGATGGTGGTGAACCGATGTGAAAAGATTGTTTTTGGGCTTGAACCTTGGGAGGTTGCCTACGTACCCAGCCTGGAAGGCAAGGATCAAAGTCTGTGTAGTTCAATTAAAGAATGAATTAATGATCAAGTTGTTCTTGAGGACAACGACCTAAAAGAAATGTTGTTGGGACTTATACATGGTTAGCATCCCAAAGAGATTGTTACGGTTGAGGTTTTCTCTAAGCTCACGTTAGTCATACTCGGTGTGAGAAACAAGAGGTAACAACAACCTTAACGATGCATAGTTTAATGTCATGTAGGACATATAAAGGGACTATGCAGTTTAAAGTCTTTCAGTTAGGACTGTTGGTGCTGTACAGTTTAATGTCATGTAGCAGGGGCAAAATACAGTTTAATGTCATGTAGGACTTATCAAGGACTTCCTATACAGTTTAGCGTCATGTAGTTAGGACGGTGGGGACAATACAGTTTAACGTCATGTTGGACAAAAAAGGGGGACTGCGTAGTTTAATGTCATGCAGTAAGGACAAAATAACACACCATTTACGTCATGTTGGACACATTGGGGATTTTTCTTACAGTTTAGTGTCATGTTTGACAAAAGTGTGAATAGTTTAAGGTCATATAAATGGACCGTGGATGGTGCAGTTTAATGTCTTGCTGGATGGTGGTCTTGTTTTAAGGCCATTTAGGACCTTTGATGATTTTTTAGTTTAACGACTTTCCGGACGTAAGGGACCTTTATACAGTTTAGCGTCATGTAGTTAGGATGTCACAGTTTAACGTCTTGCTGGATGTAAGGGACTTGTGAATAGTTTATGGGCATATGCACGGACCAGGGATGATGTAGTTTAAGGTCATACTGGACCATTTAGGGAACTTTTTCACATTTTAACGTCATGTGGGACGAAGTTGCAGTTTAAGGTCATTCTGGACCATTGCTGTATAGTTTAACGTCATATAGCAAGGACGAACTGGTGCCACACAGTTTAGTGTCATGTTGCGGGGACAAATTAAAACACCATTTACGTCATGTTGGACGCATTGGGGATTTTTTCTACAGTTTAGTATCATGTTGGACAAAATTGTGAATACTTTGTAGTTTATACAAAATACTTCTTCAATAATCTCACATTAGTTGGAGTAGTAATGAGTTCTCCATCCATCGAAATTAATGAATAAGCTCCATTGGAGTAGACCATATGTATTGAATAAGGTCCTTCCCATTTTGGCTCAAGCTTGGGAGGTTTCATTCCTCGTATCATTGGAGTTCTGAGAAATATTACCAATTCTCCCTGAATGAATGAGCGAAGACGAACCTTTTTGTTAAAATATCGTGCTATTCGATTCTGATAGATTTCCAAATTGTGAAAAGTGCACAATCTTTCCTCATCTAACCATTCTAATTCATTCAATCGCTTTTGGGATTGCTCATCTATAGATAACTGATCACAAATGGCTACTCTGAGTGAGGGAAATTGAACTTCAATTGGCAAGACTGCTTCTGTTCCATATACCAACGAATATGGAGTTGACCACGTTGCATTGCGGGTGGTAGTTCGATAAGCTCATAAAGTATGAAAGATTTTATCAGGCCCTGACCACTTATCTTATTCACCATCTTTTGCAGTATATTTGAAAGATTCTTGTTAAAGGATTCTATTTGGCCATTGGCCGCCGCATGATACCGAGATGAATGGTTGGATTTAATTTTATATTCTTGATACAATTTCTTTACCTTAGAAGAACAGAATTTGGTGCCGTTGTCCGTCAATATGGTATGAGGGACACCAAATCTAGTAATGATGTTAGACTTGGTGAAGCTAACAATACATTTAGAACTGACTTCTTTGAGAGGTACTGCCTCTGCACATTTGGAAAAGAAATCAGTAGCAGTAAGAATGTACTTAAACTGCTTGGTCGTAGCTGAAGGGTATGATCCCACCACATCCATTCCCCATGTGGCAAGTGGCCATGAGTTTTTAGCTGTATGAAGAAACTATGGAGGTTGATGAATGAAGTTGGCATGTACATGGCATGAATGACACTTCTTTGTGAAATTAACACAATCTTGTATCATTAAAGGCCAAAAGTATCCAAGCCTTCAAATTTGATCAGACAATCTATGTCCAGACTAGTGGGCACCACAGACTCCTGCATGCACTTCTTTCATGATAGCCATTGTATCTTCACCATCAATGCATCTGAAGAGAACTCCATCAAAACCACATTTGTAGAGAATTTTCTCTAGGTGGTTTGGGCTATTATAAAGAGTAAAATTGACCACATGTCGCCGGATTTGTTCATTCTCAGCTCTGTTAGGTGGAAGTGTTCCATTTTGAATGTATTCCCCGATATGTGACATCCATCCTGTAGTATGACCATATGGTTCAGGAATGGGACTAATTTCATTAATTTCCTCTATTCTGGCTTGAAAATAAGGTGAAATTTCTCAACGGTGGGCAATACTGATGGTTGTCTCGTCCCGATTTGGATCTGCTAAAGTTGTGGCTATATTATCCAGCGTATTAGCTTGAGTATTTTTTGATCTTGGGGCATAAGAAATTGTCGGTTTTGATGGGAATTCCGCCATTAACTCTCTGACGTAATCATACAAAGGGATTAATTCTTCTCTTATGATGTCATAAACCCCATTGACTTGTTTGATTACCAGGTCTGAATCACCTTTCACCTTTAAGTGATTCACTTGTGCTTGAAGCGCTAACTCCAAGCCTGTGATAAGAGCTTGGTATTCGGCTTCATTATTAGTACCACCTTCCCACAATAAAAAGGAATAAGGTAACAATGCCTTATCTGGAGAAATGAGTACAATTCCTAAACCAACTTTGTTGAATTTAGGATTTTCCATTTTCTTCCCTGTTGGACTTCTGGAAGCACCATCAAAATACATTTCCCATGTTTGAGGTCTCTCTTGAATAGAGAAAACTTCCTCATCAGGGAGTTCAATATCTAAAGAAGTTTCTTCCACTAAAGGATGTTCAGCCAGGAAATCAGCCAGAGCTTGGCCCTTTATTACCTTTTGATATACATACTGAATGTCAAACTGTTGCAAAATAACTGCCCACCTTGCTAGACGTCTTGTAAGCATTGGACGACTAAGGATGAATTTGAGCGGTTTATTGCGAGATACCAGTTGGACCTCGTGATGTTGCAGGTAGTGTCTCAGTTTCTGGACTGCAAAGATTAATGCCAGGCAGCACTTCTCAAAACTTGAATACTGGGTTTCTGCTTCAAGCATAGTTCTACAGAGATAGTAGAGGCTATTTTCATTCCCAGCATCATTATTTTGAGAAAGAAAGGCCCCCAATGATCGCTCTAGAGCAGTCACACAGAGGATAAGTGGTCTTCCATCAACAGGTGGCATGAGTAATGGTGGACTTAAGAGGTATTTCTTGAGAACATCAAAGGCTTCTTGACATTCATCAATCCACTGGTAAGTGACTCCTTTTTTCAACAATTTGGTAAAGGGTAAACTTTTTCCTGCCAAATTGGCAATGAAACACCGAATATAGGCTAAGTGTACTTGAAGTCCTCTTAATTCTTTCAAATTCTAAGGAGGTGACATACCAAGGATTGACTTGGTCTTCTCAGGATCGACTTCAATACCACGATGGCGTACAACAAAGCCGAGGAATTTTCCTGAGGTTACCCCAAAAGCACATTTTAAGGGATTCATCTTCAAAATATGTTGTCGAAGCTTGTGGAATATGACTTCCAAATCATCCAAGTGATTAGAATGTTGTTTGGATTTAACCACCAAATCATCTAAATAACATTCAACGAACTTCCCTAAGAAGGGTTTGAAGATACGATGCATGGCGCGTTGATATGTTGCACCTGCATTCTTTAAACCAAAGGGCATCACCCGGTAACAAAACACACCTTGAGGGGCTCTGAAGGCTATAGATTCTTCATCTTCTAGGGCCATTCGGATCTGATTATATCCATAATATCCATCCATTAAGGAAAGTACATCATAACCAGTTGTCGCATCAATTAAGAGTTCTGTAATTGGAACTAGGAAATCATCATTAGGACAATACCGATTAAGATCTCTGAAATCGATGCAAACCCTAATTTGTCTGTTCTTCTTCTTTACAGGGACAATATTAGCCAACCACTTGGGATACTGAACTTCTCCGACGATGTTAGCTTTGATCAGCTTATCCACTTCAGCTTCAATTTTGGAAGCATAGGTTGGGTGTGTTCTTCTCGCGGCTTGCTTAAATCCTCGATGTTCTTTTGGTAAACCCAAATGAAGAGTAGCAATATCAGGATCAAGCCCAGGCATTTCTGTATAGTTCCAAGCGAAAATATTTTTATTTTTCTTTAGAAAAGAAATATACATCTCTTTCTCTTCAAGGGTCATGGCCACACTAATTAAAGTGGGGAGTGGATCTTTCTCTGTACCCAGATTTATTTCTCTAAGTTCATCCACAGTGGTAGAGATACCCTCTTCAAATGCTGGAGGAGCATCTCTAAGATCTTCCTCTTCTTCTTCATCATGTGCTATTTCTTCCGTTTCTATTTGCATAGTAGATGACAAAACGAAATTTTCATGATCATAATAGATGTCAAAATTTGCACATTTTGAAGAAGACGCTTCCATTTTTGACCCTATTGATGATAAAGGGCCTTCTTTGGGAAATAAAGAGGAGATGATGGATTGCGAATTGACATCATTATTCACCTCCGATGTTGCTATAACTTCTTCTGGCCTGATTGGTGATGTATAGACCTCTTGGATTTCAGCAGATGAAATGAAGACGTCACCACTTGTGCTTTCATCGTGGTTTGGTAGGTAACCAATTTCTCCCATGTTGTCTGGATTGATTTCCGTAATTGACATTATGGATCTTTCCATAAGAGTATTTTGATTTGGGCCTATTTTGTAAATTTGACTGATAGGTAACACATAATCTATACTCACATGTGTAAATGGATTTATTGGAATCTTCTCCAAACCATATGGAGCATTAATTTTGGTAATTTCCTGCATTGTAGATTTCTCTCTTCCCTTTATGTGATAAAATTACGCCTCAATGTACTGATACTCACATGTCTTGAACGGGGTATTATCCCAATACAATGTCC
Organism: Viscum album; assembly: GCA_963277665.1. Classification (NCBI taxonomy): domain Eukaryota; kingdom Viridiplantae; phylum Streptophyta; class Magnoliopsida; order Santalales; family Viscaceae; genus Viscum; species Viscum album. The sequence goes on from OY728158.1 coordinate 1,296,635,430, forward strand.
CAACCTGACCATTGAAACAGTATTTGAGACATTGATGGTATGATGAAGGGATAGCCGCATGCTGATGTAGCCAGGGTCTTCCAAGCAACACGTTGAAAGCTGAGTCTTGATCAACAATCATGAAATCCGAATTGGATTCAAGATCTCCAAACTGAGTTCTGAGTGTAACTTCGCATAGTAGTTCTTGTTCGTTTTTATCATATCCTTGTAACATCATGGTAGATGGAGATAAATCAGATTCTGTGAGGCCCAATCGATGAAGTGTACGAATGGGCATGAGGTTGACTCCTGAACAATTTTCAATGAAAGCTCTTAGGATATCTACACCATTGACTTTGCCAGATAAGTAGGGATGTTTTATGTGCCCATGCACAACATCATCTTCATCTTTATCAATAAAAGATATCACTGCATGGAATTCTGCAGGATTATTCTCTATGTGATAGACTTCAGCTGCAGCAATTTCAGCTTCAAACTCCTGAGGACATGACAAAGCTTCGATGAGTGCTTCCCAGAGATCTTTTGATAGATTCAAAGCATCCAAAATTGATAATTTGGCTGGTAATTGGGCCAAGTGTTTAAATATATCATACTTTTGTTCTAAAGGTCTGTGTTTCCCAACATGAATATGCGGTTTAGCAGGTACCTTGGAAGTAGATGCTTTGGAAGCTGGTGCATCTTGTATTGGGATAGAAGTTGGCTACATCCTTGGTTTTGGAAGATTAGACCGGTTAGATCAATTTAATTGCTGAGATAAAGAAGATGGAATCTTCAATCGGTCTTCTAAAATAACTGTTCCAAGACTGAGTTGACTATTGTCAGAAGAACTTGCTTGTTCTTCTTGAGCTCGTTGAAGGGCTCTACCACGAGTTTCTGCTAAATACACAGTGCTAGTAGGTGTAGAATTGGAGTAGTGGCTTCGGAAATATCTAGGTCTTCCCCTGTTTCCTGAACCTCTGGAACTTCCTCGGATTCCCTTATTTGATACAGGGAATTCAAGCTCATCAAAATTGAAATTATGACTGGAATACAGATCTGTTAATTAAATCATATTAACAAAACTGAAGATTAACTCTTCGACTAATAAAGACTCTGCCTGACTAGCCTGTTTAGGTTGTGCCATTTGATGGGGTGGTGCCCATGGTTTTGAAGTAGATGGCATAAAGTCTTCCAGAGTCAAAGTCAATTTAGGATTTGACACATACTCATCTTCTTCTGATTCTTTTTTCTTCTTTGAATCAAACCGTTTCTTTGAGGACCTTCCCTCTGACAAAGAGGGTTTTACCGCAATATTCATGGAAGAAGACACAATTGGATTCTTTAATTTTGTTCGCAAAATGGAATGAGTCTGATTGATTGTCTTTCTGACCATCCAATCATCATATTTCTGTGCATTTCATCTTTTGACTTCTTGCCATTCACCTTCCTCCTCTGGAATTGTAGTAGTAACACATGCTACCTAAGTTGAAGAACCTTTCAACTTGACTTGTCCCAAGTCGAACATCTTTTGCAGGAGGTCATTGAAGACAAAACACTCCTGGATGGGTTGCCCTAACATTTGATGAAAGGAAAAATAGTTGGGACGGTCTTCATCTCCTTCCTTGTTTGGCCTCTTCGGCACTGGTAATTGAACCAAATTATTTTCCAAAGCTGAAATAAAGTAACCAAGAAATTTATCATTTCGGAAAGAGTATGTTTTACTCTTCAAATCCTCAAATTGTTTTCGTCGTTGATCTCCTGGATCATTTGGATGAAACGAACTTTGTTTTTGGCGTTCAGGAGGTGGAGCCCTTCGAGAAGATGAAGGTTTTGAAGTAGAAATAAGTACAGGTGCTTGTTTAAGAAAAACTGTAGCAGTTTCTGCTTTACCCATTCTCCTTCCTGGAGCTGATGGAATTACACGAGATTTAACCTTATCCTGTATAAGGGAATCATAAATATACTGAGCGATTGAAGTAAGGTCTCGAAACCCTCCTATGTATTTCACAGGGATCAATGGCGTGCGTAATTCGTCACGCAGATTTTCCACACAGATTGGCAACAGCTCCTCCTGACGGAGTGCTAAACTCAGGGAATATGTTAATCCCATCCAGTGAGCAATGAAATCAGAGACCCTTTCATTCTCCCTTTGCTTGTAGATTGTATGATTGTAAACTGTCATTTTTTGCAATGTTGAGCTTAACTGAAGAAGGAATTTTTGGTGAAGATCCCCCCATCCAATGATTGATCGAGATTGCAAGCTTGTATAGCAGACAAATGCTGGTCCTTGCATGGTTCACACGAAGAATCTGAGTTTCACTGCTTCTTGTTGCTCTGGAGTTCCCATCATAGGATCACAACAAGACACATAATGTGTCAAATGTTGTTCAAGGTCGCCTGATCCATTGAATATAGGAAAAACAGGGTTTCCAAAACTGGATGGAGGAGAAATTGAATCTACCCATTCAGGGTAAACGTTCTTTTCTGGTTGAACTTGCGCCCGTTTCCCTTCCATAGTTTCTAACCGACCTGTTAATGACTCAATAGTAGTTATTAACTTTTGAGAAAAATCTGGTTGAATTTGGTCTTGGGTAGGTGCAATGAATGGAGTTTGGACATATGTGGTGGTTGGTGCTGCAACTGATGGTAGCACTGCGAACCGTTGTTGCGCTTGACCCACAGGATTAGCCCTCTGAGGGTGTACTTATATAGGAGGATATTCTTGATCCATCTCAGTAACTTCAACAAATTTCTTCGGCTGTCGGACTTCAGAATTATTAAGAAGAAGACTACTCTAAAGTAGTTCTGCATTCAACCTTCTTAATTTTTTCATTTCTTCCTCCTGTTGTGCAAAACATTACTCTAATGAAAGCGATTGACATTCTCCAGAGGAAGGATATGTAACCTGATTCTTTCCCCTCCCTTTGTTGGATACTTTTTGGAGAGAGGGAAATGGATTACCTAGGTTCTGAGTAATCCTTTGACTTCGTGTACGCACACCTTCTTCATTTGTATCGGTGCGTACATTTTCTTGAGCATGACACTCTTCATCTGAGTCCATTGAGTGAGTCTCCTCTAGTGTATTAGCAACAACAATATTGATGACATTGATTGATTCATAATGCATCACATCCCTTCTATCAACATTTCAATGATATTGTCTTCTTTCATATCATTGATGAGACATTTCCTATTGTTGATTCAATCCTTTGGGAACTTCTTGACGAGCTATAACGTGGAGGGAATCTCCTGATAATATGGCTCTTCGTTCCTCTTGGGGCTTCTTCCCCAATCGAGAAATGACCAACATTCTCTGAGAAGGGGATTGATGATTTGAAAGAGTCCCCAGTCTCCTGAACTGGGGATGTTCCTGCTGCTTCCGCTCAACTCCTCGAATCCCATTTGTTGACTCTGAGGGTTGGGTTAAAGGAGTCCCTAGTCTGACAAGCTGGGGTTGCTCTTGACATGATATGTCTGAGATCTTTTTAAAATCTCTCTTGATCCTGTGAATCTTAGTTCGGAAATTAGCTGGATTCATTAACCTGTATCCACTTTTATCACCTAGTTCAACAGACCGTTGGATGATTTCCGAGACTTCATTCATTTGATGATGTGTCTGCTCCATACGAGAGGCTTGTGCAATATTCTCGCCTACTTGATGTAGGAGCAATTCAACAACTTTTTCTCTATATGATTGATTTTGAGAGGAACTAGTTGAAGCCTATTCTTGAGAAAACTTTTGATTATGAACAATGTCCATTGACTGTGGCCGGCCATGGGTAATAACATTGCATGAGACCATTTTTGGTGGGCCTTTCTAACTAGAAAGTAATGTGAAATGTAGTGCTCCATGAACACCCCATCCTCTGATATGAACACCAGATGGAGCATTGGAAATTAACTGATGCAATTTTCTTAGTGCGCCAAGGCATGAACGTTGAAGGTTTCTCTGCTGCTTTTCAGCTTTCGGATACCAAGAGACTGATAGAGATGCCAAATCAATCTGACGTTGTAGCCCTTCTATTATCTCAAGATAATTTTCATATTCATCATAAGATAATACCTTCTACTTCAATTGACAAAGAGTTTTCCATATTCTGAGACGAAAATCATGGACTCCATCTTCCGTCAAAATCTTTGGAATGTCATACTGGGAGTCAGCCAAAGGCCAAAACATGACTGGTACCTCACTTTTCGCCAGTTTTTTCCTCATGTTCAGCATTTCCTCTTCATGATTAAATGAATATTCTTCTACCTGTTTTGACCAGAGTTGGTGTTTCCTTGTTGTTTCATCGGATTCAACAAGATTGATAGAGATATCATTGATTAAACTAGAAGACGCATGACTTAGGGGTGGTTCGGAGAATGACCTACACCCTGGGATATCTTCTGATTGAGAAAGTATTTCACTTGCTAGCGATAAAGCATCAGACATGACTAGTTTCACATTTGCAAGTGCCTCAAGATAAGAGGGCTTTCTCGGCACTACATTGTCCACTGGAGTATTTTCCAGGCAATGTGAATCACTACTGTGGAGAGGACTTTCACAGCGAAATTCATCATTATGGGGAGGACCACCATAATGGATTATAGCAAAAGATGAGATCTCTTGCTCTTTGGCCATCTGAACACACAGAGGGTTCCTGTGGCTCTCATCTGAAGATGAAACTTCAAGATTGACCGAATTGTCACAAAGCAAGCCTTCATGAGGATGTGTCTATTGAAGACCTTCAAAATTAATTTTCCCATTATTGGGAAATGAGGGAGTAGAATCTTGAATTCCGAAAGATAAATTTCTGAAGGCTTTAAGAACTCCAGCATCAAGCAAGGCTTGGTTACAGATTGGCCTTTGATCTCCTGACTGTGCTGGGCAGATCTTTTTCTTAGATGCATTCTTACTCACTTTAAAAACCACTTGTTGACGAAAGTGATTGCTCTGAGCAGGTGTATGTGCCTGATCCGGAACGATGGTCAGGTTAGGCTGACGATCTACACTCAAATCAGGTTTATGAGCCTGACTTGGTTGTCTGTATGATATGGGGGAGTATACCCCATAACCCTCTTGGACTGGAACAGATGTGTGTGTCTGTTCCGGAGTGAATCTTTTTTTGTGTCACTCCACTACTAGGGATAGATTTATGTGTCTTTCCCTGAGATGATGCTGAAGCTGTTATGATATCCTGACAAGCATCCAGAATATGAGAAGGAATTTTATTATACTCTTTCACCATTGACAAAATATGTTTGGTGACTTCAGCCACCGGAACGGGAATATACGTCCATTCCGGGCTTGGAGTAGGTTTATGTGCCTGTTCATGTCCTCCTTTTCCTGTCAGTGAATCCTGATAGTACTCAAGTGTGGAGGCAGAGAGTTGAGTCTGACTCCAGTTTGTCGTCGGAGCTTTCTTACTGACTTCTCCGTGTGCTACCAAGCGAGACTGTTGGTAGGCTTGATTAGTACTAGCGTGTGTATGTACCTGCTGATTACACTTTGCCAAATGTGATTGATGCGATCCATCATATGTAGTCAGGCGAGCCTGCTAACTAACTGGTGATGTATAATAAGGTGTATGTTCCTGCCTATAGTACTCTGCCGGAATTGCCTGGCGGGATTGGCGTGATGCTGCCAGACGAGTCTTCTAGACAGTGGAATCAAAACGAAAAGGTGTGTGTGCCTGCTCGTTTTTTTCCACCAAGTTAGGTTGGTGGAATTATCCGGAGTTGGCAGGGATGAAAACCTACCCATAGTTAACTGGATTCCGTCTCTAGCGGTTCGTCTTGCCTTCTTGGGTTCGAGGAACCTGAGCCGAATGCCTGGAGTCGGTACCCTCATCATGTTGAGGGTGCACTGCCGCACGAGTCTGGCGGCGATTGTTGATGGGAGACCTCAGGAAGGACTCCTGTCTTTTTGGATTAAGGCCATGCGGGACCTGCTCATTCACTTCCTCGGAGTAAGGGAGTGAATCGAAATTGCGTTCTAGGGATAACGACCTGAAACGGTTGGAGACGGTAGTCAGCACCGCCTGCATTTTGATTACTGTTCGTCGTTGTCCGGACGACCTGTGTGAGTTGTTCACTTGGAGGGCCTGTCGGGCTGCCTCCAGAGTTGGGATGGTGCCGTGTTGACGATACTCCTTAACCAGCACATTCGATACCCAGCGTTGAAGACGCTGAGTAGGTGATGTCATCCTCAGAGCGGATGACGATCCAGTAGGAATAGCAGCAGTGGTATTTGAAGAAGTAGTATTCACAGGTGTGAATTTGATAACAGCCATTATAGAAATACAGAAGATCTTGGAAAAGAGTGAATGTTTGATATAACATACGTAATCAAGATAATATTCAGCCACTTCATCCTTTGGATGAGAACACATGTCAATGATTGTTTTTGATAGCCCTCTTATTGAGTTTTAAATAGGGGTTTAACAAATAGGTAAAACATCATTTTAACTTGGTTAAGGATTCACGTCGGGTTCACCATTTTTTGTTTCCCTCAGAATTCGGGGATGACCTCTTGGATTGGGAGATTCAAACGTTCTGATCGGTTTCTAACGGGTTTGTTCATAGAACCGGAAACATCCAACGATTCCACATCCACTTGGAACTACTTTCCAAAGGTAGGTGCTTCATTAGTTTGTGAAAGGATGAGGCTTAATAATTTTCATTGGTCAAGAGGATTGGAGGTCGGACTCATCACACCTTTTTGAGGGGAATTATTTTCTATTCCGGGACTCTCTTTAGAGATTTAAGTTATGTTCGTGAATCCTTATTACATTACGAAGTATAAAATGATCTTTCCTTCAGTTTTGACAATCAAATATTAAATATGTAAGAAATTTAGAGAATCTTTTATATATATTCGAAGTTCTTCATCAATAGAGAATCATCTATATCTATTTAGAGATTCTTGGTCAATGGTATCCTTCAAAATATTTATATAAAAGTATCTTGGTCATTATGATGACAAGACTGGTTTTAAAGCCACTCAGTGAGGCACTTGAAGTTTATTGTCATTCAGAAGGACATGAATTATTTCAGAGTTGGGATCGAACCCATAGATGGGCTACCTACATATCCTTTGTTTTGGAAAAGGAATCAGAAACCACATTGTTTTCGAGTGGAGAATATGATATTTATGATTGATGGCTCAGAGAAGGATGTCACAATTACTTTTACACTCTATGCTCACATGATTCATGCTCGGTGTGAGAAACAAGAGGTATTAGTAAAAATATAGACAATTGTGCCATGAAAGATGAAATCATAAGAAATAATGTGGGGCTTATGTATGTATGACTGCCCAGATAAATTTTAGGATTTACTTTAGGGAGAAAATCCAGGAACAGGGTCCATAAAGGAATATGTGCTTTATGGAGATTTGAACACTCTAACTTGGGATTTATTCCTGAAAAGGAAACCCAAATCAATAGAGGATTAATAATTGGGTTTTACTCCTGAGAAGGAATCCCAGATTAAATGTAAATTAGGACTAGTTAAAGAGAATTTAAGGGATTTGGGGCTAACTTCTGAAAAGGATGTCCATATTTGAGACTGGGGATTACTCCGGAAAAGGAGACCCAGATTAGAGGATCTGGGGCTTACTCCTAAGAAGAATGCCCATATTAGAAGACATATGACTGGGGATTATTCCTGAAAAGGAGACCCAGGTTAAGGATTCTCTCATCTTAAAGGATGAGGTTGATTGAATGAATTCTCAATATTTAGTGACATAAAGATATTTAAATCAATAGGTTTTGAGAGATATTCCCAAGAATTCCTTTCAGATAAGGAAGTCAAATCAAGAAATCATCCAAAAAATGGATTTGAAGAGTGTTTTGAAGACTAAATCTTGAAAAGGAAAGGTATGATGGTTTAAGAAGGGTGAAATAGGCAAGAAAGGCACACAAAAAGGAAGGGGCGCACAAGTCTTGGATGGCGCGCAAGTATTGCGGGGGCGCGCAAGTATTGGTCGCTCAAGTATACCTGCGCGACATGGTGGGTACTTGCGCGATATTCAACCAGCATTGAAATACTTGAGTGACTCTTTATTAAAGCCTTTAGGATCCTCTTGAGATTCTTCCTGCAATGGGACACGCAAGTTCTATCGAAGAAAGAAGGCGGCGCGCAAGTGTGGCCACTTCCCTTAAGGGCTGGACACTCAGGCGTGCAAGTGTTGATGAGTTTCAACACTTAGGCCTTCCTCCCTCTCTTTAGATATTCCGTTCTAGGTATGAAAATACCTTTCAAGTGTTCCAGAAGCTTTGAGAAGAGACTTGGGCGTCGGGAGCTTCAATCAGAGTTTCTCAAAAAAAGATCCTCCCATGGGTGGCCCCCGAGGTCTATTTATATGCAGGAGAAGACCCTGGGCAGTTACTGGGAGGTTATCACATAGGTCGCGCAAGTCACTTGCGCGACCATAAAGGCTTCGCGCAAGTGGACTTGCATGATAGTGATAGAACTTGCGCGGTGCAGTTGCTTTTGATCCTTTGTTCATGCCTTTGTTGATTTTTGATATTTTCTTCAATGGTTGAATAACTTTGAGCTTAGATATTCCCCTTTTCCGATCATTAGATTCTGTGACGAAAGGAGCGTCAACAATTTCATAAAACTCTTTTGAGTTCCCCTCAGGAGTTCTAGAAACAAGATCATATATGCTTCATTTTAACCATATTTACCTATAGATATCCTCAGCTCTTTGTTATAGTTTCATGAACATAAATGGAATAAAAATTTTCTAATTTATAAAACCATTAAAAATTTTAAATGAGTCCCTTCTTAGATGAACATATCACCTCAATATTCTAGGGTTCCATCCCTTTCCTCCTTCTTCATCCTCAATTTTCGCTGCTATCTTCAGTTTCCTCTTCAATGATTTCATATTGGTTTGGTCAATGTGGATTTTTATGGTGGTTATTCATTTATGTATGTGATTTTGTATCTATGTTTTTAATTTTGAGGTGGCCGGATGGAAGGTTTTTGTTGTCCTAGTGAAGGTCAAGTCTGTCTATTGAATCCCTCATCCTCCGTAACTCTTCTCTAGATTAATGATCCTCCACTCATATCCATGTAAAGTCTGTTTTAGTGCTTACAAGGATGTTTTGGGATGTTATTTTTGGGAGGATGATGGTGTTCCAAGAGGTGAATCATTATTGGATTTTATCCTCCCTTATGGTTCATAATGTAACGGCTTTTCCGATAAGCATTTGGTTATTTACATATTTGGTGTTGTTTAGTTTCTATGAATTTGAGATTTTGTGTGTTGAAATAAGGTGGTGGATTCTCAGTGGTCACCATTGGAGAGCTGTGTTCATCATTTTGCTTGATGATTTTGATGGTGTCTCATTTTCTATAACTGTGATTTGTGTTGGTCAGAATGTTTTTATGTGGACGTTTCCCCATCAAGGGAAATGTGTTTATTCATTTTCATATTTATAAAAAGTGTGTTGTTATAATTGACGGTGGATGGATTATGAGTTTTCTAGGATGATTTATTCCCAGTATTTCGGTTCAGTATCTGTTGGTCTCATGTCCCATAATTCTCCACTAGAGATACATGTGTTCATTATGGTTGTCCTACTTTTTTGGCACCATTTGAGTTTTTTATGTGCTTACTGGTGTTAATTAAAGATTTTTGTTCATTATGATGTTTGATGATCATCTAATTTCCAGTTCAGGGGAGTTTCTTGGTGTTTCACTACCACATGTGACAATAAGGACCACATGTAGTATCCTATGAAACTCAATGGTTTTTAATTTTCAATATTGGCTATGAATTTCGATTCTGGTGGATCTGATTGTTAGTGAAGTATATGATAATGTTTTGATTTCATTTTAGGTATCATGGATTAAAGAGGATCGTGACCTAAGGTGGTGTTGTGTGTGGATTTTTAATTTTGAATTGACAATATTTTTCCAATGATGTGCTTTTTTTTGAACAATGGATTTCTATAGCTCTAGTGTCTAGTTATATATAAGGATACCTATTAAATCTTGTTCTTTAAAAATTAAAATGATTAATTTGGATAGTATAAAACAATAAAAAGTATTTACTTTTTGTAAATATTATGTGATCATAAACCAAGAATCCCAATAATTATAATATCCCATGAATTACATACATATATATTACTTCAAAATTGAATAATATTCATTACAAAATATATAAAAACCATGATAAGACCATATATGTATATTGTCCTTTGAAACTAGGAAACATAATCAATTGGTTCATAAGACACATTGTCACCTACTTATTCCTTCAGAACTTGACCCTTTTTTTACATATCTTACTTAATATCCATCTTCATGACCTAGAGAAAAGAAACATATGAAATGGTGAACTCATATGTTTATTAAGGGTGAAAAAATGATATATCAATCATATCACAATCATAGGACATAATAATATAATATTAGAAAATAATTTAATGTATACTAAAGATAGTTATATCATTCCAAATGATAAATCATACATGTTTATACTAACAAATTAACTTAAATACAGAGTTCATATCATAAGACATTAAATTTTTGGGCATACAAATAATTATATATAATCATTTCATATTATTCAATTCTCATATTCAAGACCATCATTGAAAATAATGTCCATTACTGATCGAAGATCACTCATTAGTCAAACAATGTATGACTGAACTGAAATCATTTCCCATTCATTCCATGTTTATCTCATGAGAAATAAATCTTTACCCAATGAAGTGGAGGGAGGTTTAGTTCTCACTAATCTCATAAGGAAATAATTTCTACATGTGACTTAAAAATATATATCATTCACCATAGCATAACTGAAGTTATAAAATAGGTTTCTTAAACATCGTTCAACCATTACACAATCCATGTAAAAAATAAGATTTCATAAATAGCATTCCATAGAAAAAAACAATAATACCATATGAAGGATAGGAATAGTATACATGAAACATTAACTTATTAAAAAATAATATCTTATATGGAAAATAATTTTGATTGAACACTTGAAATTAATTCGTCTGGAAATTATCATTTTTTCTTCAAAAACATTTTGTTTTCTCAAAATAACAAAACATTTTAAAAGATAATAATTTATTTGAAAAAAAATTGAAATCCTTATTTGGAATATTTATGAAAATAAAGTGTTATGAAAATGTAAAAACCCTTCATCCCATATAAGATAAAATAAAATATTATTCTCGTAATTTTTTCGGATAAGTGAAAAAGTACATCGTAAAAAAATGTCCAAATCTTCCTTTATTATGTTTAATTAAAAATAACCAATTGGAATATTGAATTTAAAAAAAATATTGAAGAATTGATATTACATTACATATTTAGGAAACATGGATGTTGATGATAAATAAAGAATAGTAAAAACTTATGTATAAACAATCTCAGAAAAAAAGAGCCTGCGAAATTATCCATTACATTAAGTTCAATATCCTTTGCAGGTATCTGAACATCCTATATAGTTATTTAAATAATTTTATGGACTTATGAAAAAATCACAGACATTTTTATGATATCATATAATATCACATTATCATTAATGTGTTAATAACATTTCATTATTACTCATTATTTCGGTATTAACTCTATAATTTTCCATTGCATGTTTTTTCGAATAAGTTCTAGTTGATCTTATTTTGTTATAATTATATGATTTAAATAATGAAATCAGAATAATATATTTAATTTAAATTAAATAATTTCATTTATGTAATAATACTTCAATAAAAATCATGTTGAATGAATTACATCGCCTCATGGAGATGGTGGGTTGTACGTACACATCAGCAATGATATCATTCCCACAATTGTGGAATGGTATTGAAGTGGACAATGTATAATATTTAAGAGTCATTATATTGTTATTATAATAATATATAGTAATTATTTAAATTATTATTCACATCCAACTAAGCCTATGTAGAAAAAAATATTACACCACACCATGGAGATGGTAAGACGTATGTACAGATGCAAGGTGATTTTATTTTCCATAGGATGGATAGAAGGTGGATTATGGTTGATTCATACTCATAAATAAATCTCAGTATATAATTTATTATTTAGTCATTACTATATAATGAAACAACTCATGAATAATAATTTGAATAATATAGAGTTTTGAATGAATCAGTAGAGTAGTTTATCTCTTCTTCGATGTGAGCCCCTGAAATATCCACTTACTTCACTAGAGATTGTCTTTGGAGAATAAAAAAACCACTATAATGTTTCTAGAGAATATGATAAAGTAATAGATATGGGTATATCAATGCTTTAATTCTAAATTTGTTGTGAATAAATGAGGGAGTAGGATCCTCTTTATAATTTAGCTGAGGGGCTCTTTTTGAAACTGCCAAATTATTAATTTATAATTCACTCAAAAACAATTTCAAACTCCCCCAAAATGATACAATATCAAATATGAGATGATATAAGGTCAAAATAGAATCAAAAAAATAATTTTATGACATGTATTTATTTCAATTTAATCATTTTAAATTTACATAACAATTAGTTATTAATTTTACTTTTTTAACTATTTTAATAAATATATCAGTATTAAAAGGCTTAAATAATTACTTATTTCATGTCAATTAGTCCATAAATAAATTCATTAGTTGATTTTGGACAATATAATAATTATTATATATATTTTTGAAATTATTTATTATTATTTTTATAATTTTATAAATCATTGTTTGATAAACAATAAATATAGTTTATTTTTACACTATTCAATTCATTGATTTTAAGAAATATTAAGATAACTAGTTAACTAAGAAAAAAATATTTTATTACATTACTATGAGGTCAATGTCATCTTGAAAATTCATTTTACATATTAATTATTTCACATTATATATATTTTAATATTTTTAATGCCATTTATTTGATATTTCCCTTCATAAATGTACAAAAACATTTGTATTGAGTAATTATTTATTACAATTATATGTTGAATAAAAATTGAAAATAAAATAATAGAATTATAAAAAGTATACTATATTTTATATGAAACGTTTAGTGAAATAAATCATCTATAAAATCAAACAATAAAATGTTATTCTTTTTAAAACATGAATGTGACATGTTTATCATCACTATAAATAAAATTTATAAGATTTATAATATCTTCTTTAAGTTTACATTTCACGACCTGTCCTCGGGGCCCGTGTCATGACTACCCCAAGCCTGCCTTCCATAGTCTAGGGGTTGGCGACTAGAACCAAAGGCGAATCCCCGATAAAAGGGAATGCATTTCCTTTAAACATATAAAACACACAGACTGATCACAAGTAGTAGAAGCAACAAGTACTAATATAGAATAGAATGGTGTGATGAAAGTAAGTGGGCCAGTATACAAACCCAATAGAACAACAAGTAAAGGTACAAGTAAAAAGAGAAAAAAGTTCCTGGATAGTCCACCAGGGAATCCTACCTAAAGTGTAGGTACAGATCTTGAACAACTCATCCCTAAGGTACGTCCCATCGAGTCTGGCTCTGAGAAGCCTCCCATCCTTCCCCCTCAGCCTCGATCACTGCTGATCATCGTCTACACAGAACAAAACCAGGAGCGGGTGATGCTCGTGTAGGGGAGTGTCTTACAATACTCAATAGGGGACCCCGATACCCCCAAAGATCTCCCAGAATCTACTAAGGATAATCCACTATAGTATTATACAATCATGGAGTATCAACCATACCTACATAGGTATATACTCGTACATATAACTTAGTTACCAATCACAGTCTGACTCCAACACTCGAGCCCTAGCACAACCCATTCCACAATATATGTAAATTCAATCATCTGGATGATAAAAACTGAAAGTCAAGACTCACCTCTCACAGGTATACAACTCATGTAGAGGGGTTGAGATGATTATTGTAGCCACTGAATCATCTCCTATGTCGAACCCATGTAGGATCCTAGAATAGTATCAGCACTGTCGAACCCACGTAGGATCTCGGTACAGAATTCATCGATGTCGAACCCATAGAGGATCCCAGTCCAGTACCTTCATTGTTGAACCCACGGAGGATCATGGTATAGTATCATCACTGTCAACCCCACGAAGGATACTGAAACTGTAGTAGGTCCACATAGGATCCTATCATCTCAGTTGCGACTAGCCACAGGGTTCCCTCACACAACATTCTCGATTGCAGGAGGGTCCTCTCCTCGAGTAAAGTATCTATACATCAACTACCATGATGTCTCAAGAAGATGTATCTCGTTGTTCTGTCTCATCATAGGGAACCCAATGTGATAGACGGAGCGTTAATCAGACACCCAGTCTTTGAGTTATTGGTGTTTCCGGTCCAAGGACCCGGTTGGATTTAGGCTCAATCCAAACTGGTCATACCCCAACTATGTCCAAACATCATGTGGGGTATTCCAGAAGAACCAACTTTATATATGGTTTTCATCACCCTAGACGGTTCATCGATTGAACACCTGTAGCCCATGATATGGGAAAAAGGTTGTAAAATTGCCAATCTGGTTCGGACTGGGATCCGACCCAATCCGCGGGTCCAACACGATCTGAAGGATGATGCCCAGCCCGAAGGGGCACCCCATCCTGATGGACGGCCTGGCCCGAGGGTTGTGTGGCCGACGGCGGTCCGACCGAGGGTGGTCGGGCCGAAGGAGGCATGGCGGCCTACCCAAACGGTTGAACTATCCGGGTGAAACTGAAACAGGTTCCAGGTTGCACTGGTCCAACATGTGTGGGAGTAGAAGGGGTCCCACTCCTCCCAACTGGACCGAGCGGAAAGCCGATCCATACCATAGTCGCGGCGTGATGTTGTTGTGCCCCTCTGCCTCAGCCTTCCCTCGTTACGGCTTCCGAGCTCCACCGGTGCGGCCCGATGGCGCCGCACCCCTCCACCACGTCCCGCCCTGGCAGCGACACTCATCTGGAATATGCGCGGTGCGACAGCTCTACGGGCCATCGCCGCGGTCCATAAAAGATGTGGCTCTCCTTCCGCGTGGCACGACGGAGTCGTACCATCATGGTGACCAGGCAGCCTTGCACCGCTAGGTTTTTCGCGGCTGGGTCCTTACCTGTTTCTGCGTATACCGCCATGGCCCGTCATCCACAGCCCATTCCTCTAGTGGTACCATTGTGCTGCCGCCCCCATCAACAAATCAAGAATGAACAGAAGATTTTCGGGGCGTGTTTGTTCGGCCAGTACCCTCCGTGTTAGGTGAAAACAATTGGCCAACATTGTACCATAATAGACAATGAAGTACAATGATTTAATTCAATCAAAATGATCAAGAACCTTGTATTTGTTATTGATCATTGATGAAGATGTAGGAAAAGGCATACGTTAATTTGTCGTTCGCTGCATTCGTCACGCACCCCCAAATATCAATCTTGTGTGTCAGAAAGTGTTCGGAGGTGATGAAGTCAATTATGGCGTTCTTAACGTTCATCATTGGAGAGATCTCCTCCCTCTCCAAACTCCACCAAAATATTATTCCAACCCAAAATAATGGGTTTTCATAACCCATTATTTAATTTGATGGCAAAAGAATTCAAATGAATTCATGTTAATTAATTAATGAACTAGAAATTAATTCATGTGGAGTGGCACCTTAATGAGGGTAGCTCAAGAGTTTTTTCCCCCATAAATGGGGGGGGGGGGGTTAAAGGGGGTTCAAGCAGGTGTGGGCCCAACATCTTTGATTGAAAGGTTGTTAAACTTCTTGTGGGCCCCACCTATAATCTCTACTTGGAGGTTTTAACCACCAATAAATAAAAATAATCACACCTTATTTATTTAATTTTATTTAATAAAGCCCCCAAAACTATCTTCCATTCTCGACCGAATGCAACTATGGTGAAGGTCTCACTAAAGAAACACCGACACTGCGAGTTCAACGGTTCCCTCAGATTTCAGTTCCGAGGATCGGTTCAAAAGAATTATAATCACACTCACACATTTACTAAACGTACCGAAAAAAAATTCAGAAATTGATCCCGAGCACACTGGGCCTCAGAATCAAGCGCCATAAATTTTTGCGGACTCGTAAAATTCCCATGTATTTAAGAAAAAAAATTCCATAGATAATTTGGGTCTTTAAATTCTCCCCACCTCATGGATTTACATCCCCGTAAGATACAACTCTATCTATAGGAACATATGAGGTACTGGGCACACATCTAAACCTCCCGCTCCAATGTGCTCTCATATAGGGTCACGTGCTTCCAAAAAACACGCACCAGGGGCATCGACCATCCACATAGGACCAGCTCCTGTCAATCCCCAATCTCTACTGGAACCTCCATGAATGTTTCCCCATCGTCGATGTCTAGCTCCCCATGGTTGATTATGTGGGAAGTTTCATGAACGTATCTCATCAACAGAGATATGTGGAGTACATCGTTAACCTGGTGCAACTAAGGTGGAAGTGCTAAGCGGTAAGCCTCCCCATATACTCTACTGAGGAACTGGAAAGGCCAATGAATCGCAGAGAAAAATTTTAGCCTCGGCCAAATCTATGTAGACATTGTTGAGGTGTAACCCAAATAAAGACGTGGTCGCTATCCTCAAACACCAGTGGTCTCCATCTCCTATCAGCATAGGACTTCTTCCTGCTTTGGGCAGTCATCATCCGCTACTGGATGATCTGCACCTTCTCCTTCATTGATTTCACCGTCAGTGGTCCCATAAGTGCTGACTCCCCTAAGTCAGTCCAACATAGAGGCGATCTTCATGGTCAGTCATACAATGCCTCAAAAGATTCCATCCTGATGGTGGAGTGGTAGATGTCATTATAAGAAAACACTACCAAGGGTAATTGATCCTCCCAGCTATGATCGAAGTCAAGGATGCATGCACAAAGCATGTCCTCGAGAGTCTGAATGGTCCTCTCAGTCTGACCATCTAACTAAGGATGGAAGGTAGTGCTCAAGTGATGTTGCGTCTCGAAAGCCTCCTACAACCCCTTCCACATCCAGGAAGTGAAACGAGCATCTCGATCGGAGACGATCATTGATGGCACACCAAGAAGTCGTACGATCTACCGTATATAGAGGCATCCCAATATCTCTATTGAACCCTAATCTTTGATCGGTATGAAGTGGGATTACTAGGTGAGTCGGTCTATGATCACCCATATAGAGTCATGTCCTCTGGATTTACATAGAAGTCCCATCATGAAATCCATGAAAATATCATCCCACATCAACTCTCGGACCTCTAATGGCTAAACTAAACCAACAAGAACCTGGTGCTCCACATTCACTTGCTGACAAGTGAGGCATCGTGAGTCAAATTCTGCTATTTCCTTATTCATACCTGGCCACCAGTACTGTCGTCGAAGGTCCTGGTACATCGTTACCACTCTAAGCTGTACCACTAGAGGGGAAGTGTGTAACTCCCTCAACAATTCCTCATAAATTTCAGCTGGTACCATAGTACGTCTTCTAAAGAGGATAACGTGCTCCCCAACTTCAGAAAATCCATCAGGTGCATGCCCTGTGGTTATTTGAGCACATCGAATCTCATAGTCAGTGTCTCCCCGATGTGCCTCCCTGACTCGCTGAAGATGTGGAGGAGTGACTGAAAGATACTATATAAAGGTTTATCCATCCTGATCAACAAAGGATAATTGTAATGTGGTTAGCTGCTATGTTGCCTCTCCTAGTAGTTGAATGTCTGATCTCTTACTGGGATCATCTTCTACAATGTTCCCCTTCCCAGGAGTATAGACTATCTCAAAGTCATAGTCATGGAGGATCTCAAGCTATCAACTCTGTCTCCGGTTTAGGTCCTTCGGTGAAAATATGTACCTGAGACTCTGGTGGTTAGAGTAGACAGTAAAACCCTTTCCCATCAGATATTTCCACCACATCATCAAGGAGAATACCAATACTGCTAACTCTAGGCCATGGGTAGAGTATTTCTACTAGTGATCTCTCAGATAATGAGATCCACAAGCTATCACTGCTCGCTCATGAATCATCATGCATCTAATCCCGGTCCCTGATGCATCACAATAGAATACCTACCCAACACCCTCCTATGGTAGACTAAAGATTGTCACACTAGTTGGCCACTGCCTCAACTCATGAAAACTCCAATGACATCTCTCTGACCACCCAATGGGTTTCCCCATTTCCATCAATGCTAAATGTGGTGCAGCAACACTGGGGAAGTCTAGAAAAAATCTTTGATAGTACCCTGCCATTCCATGAAAACTTCATTCCTCCGTCACACTCCTGGGTGGCTCTCAAGAAAGTACTGCATCAATCATCACTGGATCAATTGCAACTCCAGCCTTTGAGATGAAATTTCCTAGAAGGTGTACATGTCAGATCTAGAACTTGCACTTCAAGAGCTTACCATAAACCTGGTGCTTTTGGAGTGTGTCCAGTACTACTAGCAAATGGTGGGCATGCTCCTCCTCGGTAGCTGAGTAGATCAGAATGTCATCGATGAAGACTACCACGAAGCGATCAAGGTATGTCTGAAAGATCATTTTCATGAGTCCCATGAACACTTCTAGTGCATTGGTTATGACAAATGGCATAACCAATAACTCATAGTGGCCATACCGGCATCTGATGAACTTTTTCATCACATCCTCATCCCATACTCTAAGCTGGAGATAGTCTGACCGAAGATCTATCTCCAAGAACCAATGTGCTCCCTTCAGCTGATGAAAGTGGTCGTCAATCCTCAGTAGTGGGTACTTGTTCTTCACGTTCACCTGATTTACGCACCAATAATTAAAACACTGATGCAAGCTCCCATCCGCATTCTTGGCGAACAAAATCAGTGATGCCAAGGGTGAAACACTGGTTCGCCTAAATCCCTTCCCCTGTAAGTCCTCCAATTGTACCCGCATCTCACGAAGCTCTGTGGGATCCATCCGATATGATGGAGTAGATATCGATACCATCCCGGGGTACAAGTCAATTTAAAATTCTACCTCTCTACGAAGAGGTAGTCCTGTAATGTCATCATGGAAGATATCAGCGTACTAATCCACACCAACATGAAAACTCAGACTCCACACAAAAACCGCTCCATGAATTAAGCTATCCAACTGATGTGTAATTGGCTTCTTCCTCCTATGGGTAAGTCCATCCTACACTACAAAGGCTCCCTTCTCACCGGTGAAGGTAATAATCATCCCATCCTCATAGACACACTGCTCTTTCTGCCTAATGTAGTCAATTTGAGCATTAACTATGGATAACCAGTCCATACCCAAGATGACATTGTAAGGCCTTGACGCCAATACGAGGAGATCCTAACTGTAGCTCTCGCCTCCTAGAGTAAGATGGCACTACCGAAACCAGTGCCTAATCGTCGTGTCTGCTCCCGTAAGAGTCTATAGCCGTAACGATCGAGCCAACGGCTCCGTCAGAATCCTTGAGCTCCGAACATGTGAAACAGAGATAAAAGCATGAATCACACCTGTTTCTATAAGTACTGCAGTAAGGGTAGAGTACACACAGATAGTACCTCGAATCATCTCAGGTGCACCATGGTCGTAGGCCTCGATTGCCTGGATCTAAGCCCGCCCCTGTCCAAAAACTCCCTATGGTTGGGGTGGACCTCCTGGTGGTTGTGGTGGTATGACCTCGAACCATCACGCACCACCTACATCTCAGCCAGCTCCTCTTCCATGTCCTCCTACTCCTGGAGGACCACCACAGTCGAACCTATGACTCTTCCTGGGAGGTCCCCCAACTGTTCGTTTCTCATCGGCATGGCGGGTCGGGTAGTCACGAGCCATGTGAACATGCCCGCTACATCCATAGCACTGTATGATACTCGTATGGTTGGCTCTGTCTCTTGTGCCCAGGACAACCAACCCTGTATCCTATGGTCTCCCACTTGATGGCCTTGTCTGCTTGGACCTCTATGACATATGTCTACTTCCGGCTGTAGAAGAGTCCGCTACATGTCACCCTGTGGTTGGACTCGCTGCTGGTGACTGCTCACCAAGAAAATTATCCACAAGAAGGGCTCGCACCACCACCCCCGCCTACGTTGGATTTTTTAGTGAGATCATCGAATCCCTGATATCATGCATGAGTCCTTGATCGAGATTCCGGGCCCTGAAGAATGGGTCTTGTACCATATCCATGCAGTAACGCGAGAGGTAGGGGAACCTCGATGAGTTCTTTGTCACTGTAATGCTGCACTATTGCAAATGATGTAGGCCAGTATACGATCCAAAGGAAAATCTCTGATAAAAAGGGAAGTCATTGCATATAAACATGTAACATACACAAAATGAACCCAAGCAGTAGTAGCAATAATTACTAATATAGAATAGAACAGTGTACTGAATGTAGGTAGTCCAGTATACGATCCTAACTGAACAACAAGTAAAAGTAAAAGTAAAGAGGCAAAAAATCTCATGGATCATCAACTGGGGTATCCTACCTGATGGTTAGTACAGATCTCGAAAAACTCATCCCTGAGGTATGTCTCATCCATTACAGCTCCGATCAACCTCTCATCCGTCACCCTCAGCCTTGATCACTGCTGACCGTCATCTACACAGAACACAATAAGGTGCGGTTGATGCCCATGCATGGGTGAGTATAACAATACACCGTAGGGGACCCTGAGACCACAAAATGCCTCCCAAAATTCACTAAGGATAAACCACAGTAGTAAGATACAAGAACGAAGTATCAACCATCCATACATAGGTATATTAGCATACATATACCAATGTTACCAATCACAGTCTGACTCCATCACTCGAGCCCTAGCACAACCCATTCCACAAATAATTAAAGTCAATCATCTCAATGATAAAAACTAAAAGTCAAGATTCATCTCACACAAGTATACAACTCATGTAGAGGGGTAGGGATGATAAGATGTAGCCACTGAATCATCTCCTCTGTCGAACCCACGTTGGATCCTGGAACAGTATCAGTGCTGTCGATCCCATGTAGGATCCTGGTATAGTAGTCATCGCAGTCGAACCCACAAAAGATCCTGGCCTAGAACTGTTGTTGTCGAACCCACAGAGGATCTGGGTACAAAATTGTCACTGTCGAACCCACAGAGGATACTGGTATAGTTAATGGTCCACGTAGGATCCTATCATCTCATTCACAGCTAGCCATATGGTTCCCACACACATCACGCTCGGTTCAAGGAGGGTATGCTCCTCGATCAAAGTGTTGATACATAAAAAACCACAAAGTATCATGTTGATGTATCAGGAAGTTTCATCTCATCATAAGGAACCCAACGCGATAGACAGTGCGTCAATCGAATGCCTGGTCTGTCAGTTATTGGCATTTCCGCTCCAAGTGCCCAGTTGGATTTATGTTCAATCCAACCCGGCCATACCCCAACTACGTCCAAACCACATCTGCGGCATGACAAAAGAACCTTCTTGCTCTAATATTTTCATCCCCATAGACGGTTCATCGATCAGACACCGGTAACCCATGATATGGGAAAAAGGGAGTAAACTAGCCAATTGTGTATGAACTGGGGTCCGGCCTCGTCTGAGGGTCCAACCCATTCTGAAGGGGGTTGCCCAGCCGAGGGCAGCCCGACTGGTGGCGGCCCGGCCGAGGGTGGCCCGACCGAAGGCTGCCCAACGGCCTGACCTAGCCGCACCGAGGGGGGTGGGACACACCCCCTAGAACCCAAAAGATTGAACCGTTCAGGTGGAACCGAAACTAGCGCCAGGTGGGACTGGTCCAGCACACATGGGACCCAATGGGGTCCCACTCATCATGGATGGCCTGAGCGGCCAGCCGCTCCTTCCCACCGCCACAGCGCGATGGTGTTGTGCCCCTCCTCCATGGCCCGCCCTGGCCATGACTTCTGAGCTCTTCCGGTGCGGCATGCCAATGCCACGCCCCTTTGACATGGCACGCCCTACCCGCGGTCCGATACTAGCCTCCGCACAGTGCGACGACACTGCCCACCTTTACTGTGGCCTGCCATGGCCGCGTCTCTCCTTCCATGTGGTCCCACAGTGCAACGCCCTGTTGGCGACTCGGTGGCCTTGCACCGCCTGTTTCAATGTGGTCGGATCGTTACTGGTCGATGAGTATACCACCACCGCCCGATGGCCATGGCCCGTTCCTCCGGTGGCATCGTTGCGCTGCTGCAACGGCCAAGCAATCAATATCCAACGGAGGGATGTAGGGCCATGTTTGTTTGGCCTTCACCCTTCGCGTTAGGTGATAACAATTTGCAAACATTGTACCACAATAAACAATGAAGAACGAGGGTTTAATTCAATCAAAAGGACCCTTACCTCATATTTTGCATTGATCACTGACGAAGACATGGGAAACGGAAGACTTCGATTCATTGTTCATTGTGTTCATCATGCACCCCCAAATCTCAAGCTTGTGCATTAGAAAGTGTTCAGCAATGACGTAGTTGAAGATGGAGTTCTTCACATTCTTCATTGGAGAGTTCTCCTCCTTCCCCAAACTCCACCAAAAAGATTATGCCGACCCAAAATAATGGGTTATGAGAACCTATTATTTAATTTGTTGTTAATAGAATTCTAAAGAATTCAAATTAATAAATTAATGATCCATTAATTAAGTCATGTGGAGTGGTACCTTAATGAGGGGAGCTCAAGAGTTTTCCCCTACACAAATGGGGGGTTAATGGGGGTTCAAGCTCGTGTTGGCCCCACCTATTTGATTAAAAGTGTGTTAAACATCGGGTGAGCCCCACCTCTAACCTCCACTTGGAGGTTTTAACCACCAACGAGTTAAAATAAGAATCCTTATTTTTATTTAATTTTATTTAAAAAAACCCCAAAACTATCTTCCATTCATGACAGAACTCAACTACGGCGAAGGTCTCACTAAGCAATCATCGACGATGTGAGTTCAACGGTGCCCTCAGATTTCAGTTCCAAGCACCGGTTCAAAAGATATAAAATCCCACTCGCATGTTTACTGAACGTACCCAAACAAAACATCAAAAATTGATTCCGGGAAAACTGGGCCTGAGAACCAAGTGCCGTAAATTTTTGCGGACTCCTTAAATTCCGATGTATTTAAAAAAACATTCCACGGAAATTCTGGGTCCTTACACTCCAAATGGTCAATAATTAGACAAATGTATTTAAATGGTCATGATATAGTCAACAATTAATATTGGGTCTTTTTTTTGGAATTTTAAAAACAATTATCTTTTTAATAATAATCATTTTATTGATTTCTCATCAAATAAAAAAAATTTATATCATTAAAGTATATGCCTTTTAGTAAATAATTTAATCTACAAAAATTACAAATAAATTACCATGAAAAATAAAAACCTTTTAACCATCAATTGAGTATTTATAATTGAATTTATATTCTGTATACCCTTATATTAAAATTGATTTAGTTATTAAAATTCATGTGACACATATCTAACAATTCCTTAAATTACATAAATTAAATTTCACAATCTCATCCAAGTGCATTAAAATGGTTACCATTTCGACACATGAATGATTTATTTCTAATAACACATATCCAATGATATTAAGACATTTCTTTCAGTCATTTTATAAAATTATTATTTCTCTTAATTACCTGATTTACCCTTTTACTGTATTAAATAAAATTCTCGAAGTAACTATTCATAATGCCTAAAAATAATAGAAATTTATTTAAAAAATTTGGAACATCTAATTCCACATATGGAATCCACATTTCAAAATTAAAAACATATAATATTAAATAAATTATTTAAAATTAATCACGTTCTGGGAAAATAAGAACGAGTTTTAATGGTTAAAGCATTACAATAGATGGAAATGTTTTTACATATGATTTCAATGGAAAATTAATTCCAATGACATATATTATAATAACTAATAAAAATATATTCTATTTATATATTAAAAATATTCATAAATATAATTTAACTATAAACATTGTTTTTATGAAAAACAATTAGTGTTTTTTTTTCTATTCATCAAAATATAGAAGTTGTCATAAAAATATAAAAAATAATACCAATAAAATTTGAGTATCCTATTTACAAATAAGAGTTGCAATTTTCCATTTAAAAATTATCAACGTGTCAAAATTTTACATTTAAAAGGGTTCTCCAATAAATGGCTATAAAATAACCCTTTTGAAAAATATTATTTTTTATACATATAATATGGTTTATTCATATCCAATGAAAAAAATATCTATTGGAAGAATATAAATAATATTTTATTAAGTATATCACTTATATATTTAATTAATTTCATTTAATGATAGTAATTCACTAAATTTATTAAAACAAATGGAAATATAATGTTGATTTATATTTTCCCTAAATAATTGGTAGCTAGTGAGTTCATGATATGTTTTCATAAGATAGTTATATTTATTTCTAATAACGTAACAGATAATCAAAAATGGTAATTTTATACTAATGGCACCTCACAGTTGGTTTAAACTCATGATTGCGTGCAATGAATGCTATTGAAGAATAATTATTTAATGATAATATTTCATAAAAACCATTTGAGGGTTAAATTATACCCCACATAAACTGAATTTCACATTCAAAATTTGTCTTGTTGATACAAAAATACATGGATAACCATTCATCATCACATTCTCAAGTTTACTTGTGGCTTCCTCAAATTGGTCATGCCTCCATATAACTTTAATCGAGAAAGTGGTGTTGTTTCATAGATCATTTTCTATCCAACTAAAAATCTATATCAGTTTTTCATTATATGAATGATCATTCTCCAGCAATACGACTTCTATATTTACTACATGTGATGGATAAAGCATGTATTATCTTAGTATACATACATAGAACACATCATTAACATGGTTAATATTATAGGGAAGCATTCATTAGCAATCTAACTTCCCTATATGACCCATAATTTCAACAAGACTAATATACATTGGGAACAGTGGGGATTTCATTCCAAATATCATTACTATCTTACTAAGAGATATTCGTACTAACACCTTTTCACCATCATAAATCTCTAGGTCTTTTCTTCAGTTGACATCACAAAATTTTTGTCGACATTTAGATGATGGTTTGTGTTGTGGAATAGATATGACCTATTCGACAACATCAACAATAAGATTACGTCCAAATTGATTCAACTCCCCAATATCATCCTTGAAATTTGGATTTATGAACTTCTTTCCATAGAGGACTTCATAAGGTGCCATTTTAATACTAGATTGGAAGTTATTGTTGTATGAAAATTACATCAATGGTACCTGTTCATCCCAACTAATTTTTTAATATTTAGATCAAGCTCTCAACAAGTCTTCTCGAGTTTTAATTACCCTGTCAAATTTCACGTATATCTGAGGACTATAAGAAGTTCTGAAGTGTAATTCTATATATAGAGCCTACTAAAGAATTCTCAAAAAATTTGAGGAAAAAAACAAATACCTCTCAGTTATAATGGAAATTTGTACCTCATGAAATATTTCCACTTCCATTAAACATATCCTATAAATATGATCAATAGAAAAATCCTACCTAATAGAAATAATGTTTTTCTTATTCGTTTGGTGATAAACTATAACCCATATAGAAATATAGACATTAGATGTTGTGGGAAGTATGAATCCTAAATCCACTATGATGTTTTCCCATTTCCATTCTTGTATTGGTAATTGTTGTAACGTCCCTCTAGACATCTATCTCTTAGTCATAATACAATGACAAACCAACCATCGAGAGACATATTCCACAACATATATTTTTATTCCATCCCACTAAAAATACTATTTTAGGGCCATAAAAATCCTTGTGGTTCTTAGTTGGATAAAGAATTATGAACTATGACCCTCATACAATATCTCCATAATTAGATTCGATATGGGTGGAATAAAATCTGGGTTCCTAAACCTTATAATTCCCTTATAATAACTGTTGACTTTAATAAAATTTCTCACCTAATTTTATTTCTATATATCTTCTATCTTCACCTCCTGAATATTCACTTGTATAGATGGTTGATCATACATTTGAGAAAGATTGAATTTCTCTCCATTCATTTAAATTTCATGATCCTTCTTTTAAAAATCCATAAAAATTGGATCATTTAATATCTTCCTCATGGATAGGCTAGCATGGTCTTTTTGAATCAAAGAATCATCCACTATGTTCTCCTTTCAAGGGTTGTAACAAATTGAGAAGTCTTAATATTTAATCCACTCCAATCGTCATCCTTTCAACATATTCATCTCTGTTTTTTAGAAAATATAATTATATCTTATATGGTTAATCAATATATCACACCTTTCACCATAAAAATAATGTATCTATATCATTAGTGAAAATATTAAAACAAATAACTCCAAATCATTAGTTGGGAGATTTTTCTCACTGATTTTCAATTGTCGTGAGGCATAATCTATCACAAAATTATTATTCATCAGAACAATAAATATACCCATCATTGATGGATCAATGTAGATCACAATATTTTTTCCACTATAAGGAAGTGTGAACATAGGTGTACTGGATAACCTTATTTTTATCTCTTTGATATTCTATTCAAAATCCTTCGCCCACATGAACCATTGCATGTCAACACGGTGATTGGATTATATAATCAAGAAAAAATTTTCAAAAAAACATTGTTGATATCATTCTAAATCCATAAAACATTATATATCCATTTCTAGTATTGGCCTCGCCCAATATTCGACAACATAAGTTTATTCTTGTTCCATAGATTTCCCCCCTATTGAGATTATGTTACTCAAAAATGAATCTTTCAGAATCCAAAACTCACAAATGGTAAATTTTCCATAAAGATTATCATTTTCCAAGTTATCTAGTACAATTGATAAGTGATATTCATTTTATTTTTTTCTCTTTAAATATAAAATAATATCATTTATGAATACTTCCAGAAACTAATCATGAAAGACTCTAAAGATACTATTCATAAGATCTAGGATGACAGTGAGGGATTTGGTAAGGAAACATCACCACTAGAAATATATAGTTTTCATACCTTATAATGAAGTTCATAATTTGTATATCATCTTTCATGACCCGTAGTAGATGATATCATAAATAAAGATCAATTTTGGGTAATTATTGAGCTTTGTGTAGTTGGTCAAATATGTCATCAAAGTAGGAAGAGGATATTCGTTCTTGATAGTGATCTTGTTATGTTCATGATATTAAATGAAAATTCTCATTGATCTGTATTTAAAATTAACATGTAGAATAGGTTTTCCACTTGGCGATACATTAGGGTATATGAAAACCTTGTCAGGATTCTCTTGGAGTTACTTCCTCATTTCATGTAACTCAATTGGTAGATTCTATAAGGTCTCTCTGATATAGGCATAGCACCCATTGTGAGTTCAATTGAAATAACTACTTCAAAAGTTTTAGTAATACTTATATATTCATCCTGAAATTGAAAACAAAACTCATATACAAAAGGTATATTCCAAATTATGGGTTTATCCCTGACCATTTGTGATAGATAACATTTATTTATAGGAATCAAGAGCCATAAGATAGAAGATATTTATACTGGAAGGTAATATTCATCCATGCATAAAAATATGGTCATATATTGATCTGGAATATGAAATTTGGCTTCAATTGGAAATTAATATGAGATATATGTATGGAAATCCAATCCATTTGATGATTTGCATCAAATTATACTATTGTAAGGATCACAAGATTTGAAGAAATAACTTTATCACAAACATCAATTGGGGAAGAATTATAAACTATTGATGTGAATTTTATTACATTATGTGTTGTCAAAGGGAAATAAAAAAATATAATTATTGATGTAATATAGAGATACCACAAAAGAATTATTCAGATACAAATGGGTGGGTAGATCTAGAATCAAATATTATATAATCTACTTTATATTCGATGGTAATTATCCCTTTCACAACATCATTGTTATACTCTACATCACAGAGAGTGATAGCATGTGACATGCATTTGTATTTTCCCGTAAGAGTTATCTAATGTTGGTAATCATCAATAACCTTTTGATTAAGTCATTTTTTCAAATAACTCTCCCTTTTTTTACATGTAAAATTGATGTTTCGGAGGTTTATTTTTCGTAGCGTTTATGTTATTTGGATCGTTAGACATCATTTTCCAAATACATCCAAATTTAACAACATTTTCTATTCCCCTTAAGAAAATTTCATCCATGTATCTTTCTTCACATTGAGAAAAAGAGAAAACACTTTATCCTTTCATTGTAGTATTTGTATTTTCCATTTAATTATATTTTTATCTTCATATAAAACCCATATGATGGATGGGTTTCTCCAATATCCATCTAAAACATGATATCACATTGAAGGATTTATTCATAACTATTGAAGTACCTTATGTTTATTACCTTAAAATATTTTTATTGAAGCCAAAAAATAATCGATCAATTTTACTCTCAGGCTGGAGAATAATTCTAGAAGCATACATTGAATGTTCTATAAAAAATCATATATACCAATAGATTCATCATCCCTTTTCTTTAGTTTGTGGAACTCCTTCTCCAGATTTTTTCATATTTTATGAGGAATATACTTATTGAAAAATAAGTTCTTTAACTAATCCATTTCAAGGATTCAATATCATCTCTTTTCCACATATTCCTGATAAGGTTCCACAATTTATCATCTTCACCTTACAAATGATAGACTACTAATATGACTTTAACATGTTCTTAATATTAAACAACTAAAATATCTTTTTAGGGGTATTGATCCATTGTTTAGACACAAATACATCAGAATACCCTCTAAAAGAATATGAACACTACCTTGTGACGGAATAAATGGAATGATGTTCTGTCCTTTTTTTCATTTGGAAGTATTTCTTGATTTATAGCTTCAGAATGTTGTGGGAGCATAAATAAATAATTTCTTATTCCATGTCCCAAAACATTTGGCTTCCTAGGAATAAAATCCATAAATTTCCTATCACAATAAGCATTAGCATGGTTCCTCTAGGTTTCAGCCATTGACAAAATCAATGAAGCTTAGTATGAGAAACACAAAACATAATGGTCAAACCACATAATGAAGAATGAAATTTCATTTTAGGACATTTTATTTTTTATCTTAGGTTATTCATACCCATTTTTAATACACTGGTATTGAAACTTATACATAGTCATATCCTTAGGGTTCTTTATGTGGTTATCTCATTCTAGTTTCCAAAGGTTAACTATACCAGTCCTCTGACCCCAACCATAAAGACACATAATTTACATACCTAGATATTACAACCACATTGAATAATGTATTCATTAAAAAATATTAGAAATCCACTATATTTTTGTATAGGTATAGAGTCTTTTGAAATTGGGAAACATAAATAAGTTTTTCATAAGACATCTATATTTTCCCCCGCATATACATTAACAACTAGATCCCTTTTGTACATATCATACATTATATATTTCTTCATGAAATTGGGAAATGAGACATATGAAAGGGTGAGCTCAGTAGTATAGTGTGGGTAAACAAGGGATATATCAATCATACTATAATACTAAAACGTAAGACCATAACATTTGAAAATCGTATCATGTATATGAAAGATGGTGATATCCTGCCATGTGATAAAATAATAAAGTTCATAAGAATCAATGAACAGAACCCAAGATGGCATAACATAAACATTAAATTTTTTAGAATACACATAAACATAGAAAATTATTTTATATTAGTTGTGGCTCATTTCCAAGACCACTATAGTGGACGAATTCCATTACTAAACCGAGTTCACTCCTCATTCAAGTCATGTACTACTGATCCCTGATCATTTCTCATTCCATCCTTATATATCATATTAGATATAAATATTTACCCAATTTATTGTAGGTGATATTTTTCCCACTCATCAAATAATGAAATCATTCCTATATGTGAAACAAAAAAATAAATCATTCATCGTATCATAACCCAAATAATAAAATAGGTTCCTTAAACGTCATTCCACTATATCATAATCCCTATAAAAATAGAATTAATAAATATAAGTATATTAAAAAATAAAAAAACCCAAATAATAATTGGGATGTTATACTTGAAACCTAACACTATTAAAAAAATACCATATTAGATGGAAATTTTTTTATTAAACACTTGAAATTAATTCCTCTGAAAAATATCATTTCTTCTTCAAAAATATTTTATTTTATGAAAATGACAGACAATTTTAAAAGAAAACTATATCTTTTAAAATACCATGAAATATTTAAATTGAATATTCAAGGAAATACAATTTTATAAGAACATAAAAATAGTTCACGCTGTATATCTTAAAAGAACAAATTTTTCTTGTACTTTTGTTGGATAACTCTAAAATAACCTCATATTAAAAAATGAAACAATCTACCTTTCATTCCATTTAATAAAAAATCACTATTTTATGAAAATGACTTCAAAAAAATATATTTTTACAAAAATTAATATTACATATTTAATAAAAATGGAACATGATGATAAATATACCTCAGTAAAAACATACATATAAACAATCTCTGATAATAATGATATTGTGAAATTAGCCCTATATTAGGTATGATATCCTTTGAACATGTCTAAACCTCTTGTATAATGATTATAATAATTTCATTGATATATTAAATGATCATTGTCATTTTTATGATATCATATATGATCAAATTATCCCTCAATATTTATTTAATATTTCATTATAACTCTTTATTCGGGTATTAATTACTACATTTCCATATACATGTTATATTGAATATGTTCTAGATCGTCATCTTAAGTTATAGTCATATTATTTAATATATTATATTATTATAATATATATCATATGTACTAATTCAATTAATTTTTATAATCATTCAATAAGGAAGATCATGTATAATGAATCACATGCAATCGTAGAGACGGTGGGTCGTACATATGCATGGGTGATGATATCATTCTTGAAATATTTTAATGGTAATAAACCTGATGGGTTTAATATTTCATAATAAATACCTGGTTATATTAATATTATATAGTTATTATTACCATAACTATAACCACCCATGTAAGGTGGTAGTGAAAACAGATTACACCATAGCATGGGGATGCTATGCTGTATGTACACATGTGTGGTGATTTCATTTTCATTAGATGAATATGAGGTGGAATAAGGTTGTTTCATAATAATAATAACATCCCATTTTATAATTCATACTGAAGTTATTACTTTATTATTAAATAACTCAGGAATAAAATCTATATGAAAATGAAGTTTGAATGAATTGATAAAGGAGATAACATCTTCTTTGACGTGCTCCCTCTGAATATACTCTTAAATGACTAGAGGTGGTTTTTTTATAAGACAATAACCTATAGAATGTTATTATGGAAGACAAGGATGAAAACATTAGAGGGATATATGAAATTTATGGCTCAATTATTTGTGAACAAATGAAGGGGTCCCTTTTTATAATTTAGGTGAGGGGAACTTTTGGAAACTCCAAATACATTAATTTATAATAAACACAAACGAAATCCAAAAAACAAAAATAAAACAATTTCAATGATGAGATGATATAGAGATGTAAAATCGTAAAAAAATAAATTTCAAACATGTTTCTATGTCAATTTAAACATTATCATTTTCAAAAACAATTAGATGTTCTTTTACTTTTAAAATTTGGAAACAAATCTTTCATTATTAAAATGGAGAAATACTTTCATAAATGATGTCAATTAGACAATAAATAAATAATTTTTAAAATTTAGAATCTATATTAATTACTCAATAATTTTTATAAATGTTTTAATATATTTAATAATTTAATAAACATTATTTTCATAAATGATCAATACTATCAATGTTGTAACTATACAATTCCATGATTTCTAAAAATATTAAGATAAAAATATTACTTAGAACCATCTATTTTACAAAATTCCTTAGAGTTTAATGATTTATATAATATTATTTAGAAATATTATATAGAAAAAACTATATTTATTTCAATTTTTTCAATAAAATTCAGTTGATATTTCCCTTAATAAAATAAATACTACAACAGTTTTGTGTAATTATTTAATACACTTATTTGTAGAATAAATATTTAAAATAAAATAATATGAAGGATATAAAGATAATATATTTCATAATAATACATTTAGTTGAATATATATTTTAAGGAACCCATCATTAAAAACGCTATAACTTTTAAAACATGAATGTTACAAGTTTATATATTCTTTAAATAAAATAATATAAGTGTCATACTGTCTTATATAAGAGTCTAAATGGTCAATAAGTATACCCTTGTATGGTTATAATTTATATGTATGATTATTATAATAATTGGTCATGGATTTGGGTATTTTAATTTATATTATAAATTAAATAACAATTTATTTATTTCTCTTCAATTATATAATTTCTGCAGCATTAAAGTACATATCTTTAAAAAAATTATTTATTTTCTTAAAATTACAAATAAATTAGCATGATAATGAAATAATATTATCATTAATATGAGTATTTACAAAATATAATTATATTATAATATAAATTTTCTTCTTTATAACATTATTTTAAAATTTAATTTGGTTCCTAGAATTTGAGTGAGACATACATAAACTTTCATTCAATACCAAAAATTCAATGTCCAAATATCATCATGGTGGATTCCAATGGATACAATTACAACACAAGGATGATTTATGTTGATACAAACTCATCCAAATATATTAGGGAAAGTATTTTGGTGATTTTATAATATTATTTTTACCATTAATAACATAATTAACACTTTCCCATAATGATAAAAATTACCATATTTACAATTCATCAAGACCATAAATAAATGAAATATAATTACATAATATGGAACTATATATTCTAAATATGAAACCCATTTTTAAAAAATTCAAAACACATAAGTTGCAGTTATTGATTTTAAAAAAATACTATTGTCGGTAAAAGAGAACGAGTTTTAATGGACAACACATTTTAAAAAATCGAAATATTTTTACATATATATTCAATGTAAAATTAATGCTAATTACCAAAATTATAATAAATGAATAAAATATATTCTATTTATAATTTATATCCATTCAATAATATAATTTAACCATATAAATTACTTTGACGAAAACTATTGTTTAAGTGTATTTTTAGAATTCATCAAAACATGAAAGTTATCATTAAAATATAAAACAACAATCTAAAATAATTTTTTATTTTACTCTTCAAAAAAAGTTTTTTAAATTTTCATATATAAAATTTTACTTGGTCAAATATTTAATTTAATAACGATTCTCCTTTAAAAGGATCTAAAATTACCCTTTTGAAAAATATATTTTTTTATACATAGAACATGGTTTATTAATACCCAAGGAAAAAAGTATTTATTGTATGAATATAAAAAATATTTTATTAAGTATATAAACTATATATTTAATTAATTTTGTTTAATAATCGTATTTCTCAATATTTATTAATACAAAAATTCAAATATAAAATTCATTCATTTATTTTATAAATAATTGGTAGCCAAATAATTCACAAAAAACATTCATAATTTAGTTTTTTTCCATAAAACTAAGGAATAGGCTAAAATTGTCATTTTATACAAAGGGAGTCTTGTTTTTTTACTCCTCATTTCATGCAATAAAATCTATTGATGAAATTATTTAACGAATTTTTATTAAACATCATGTTATTACTATTATCACTATTTGTTTCCTCCCTTAAGATGGATTGAGTGATATTCATATATCTATTAACAAATTGGGATTTTCATTTTCCTAACTAAAATGAATAACATTCATTTGTTTTCTATTCATTTTCAATATTCATGGTAATTGAAGACACATCATTAAAAATTATTGATTTATTCTATATTATCATTATCCTTTACTAATGAATTATAACGCACCATGATTTAGAACTATATCCACATACATATCCTAATGGACTCACATATGGAGATAGAAAAATTCTCCAATAGTCATCCTCTAATAAAATGTCTTTTACATGGAAGAATACATTTCATTATGTATGAAAAAATACCATACAGTGATGGAACAATTCCACCATGCCCCTCATCCCATTAATTGTTGACATCCCAGTTGAGAAAATGCTAACCCTAAAGTAGTAGAACCCAATTTTTAAATTAACATTATTGGCATCCCTCTAATACCATCATCTATCATTTATAAATTTTTACCCTTTAATTCATGATTTTACACCCTCTAAATTCCATTTTGTCAAATAAACATCCAATAACCAAGTTGGAGTTCCATTGTGTACCTTGCTTTTTAAAATAACACAAAAATCCTAAAATAATGTTATCGCAAATCACCCTATCTACATGTATTTCAAATGGGGTCCATTTCAATATTTAAAATTTAACATATCTACAATTATCCTACACACTAATATAACTGAATAGTCTATAATTTTTCTCCGGTTTATCACACCGATCATGAATCACATGGGATTTATGATTTTTACTATTATAATTTATTAATGAAATAAATGTAAAATAAACAATGATGGAATGATATTTTACTTATTTGGTAAACATTTTTTCATAATAACCCTACTCATCTCAATTCCATTTAATTATTTTTTGGGGAATATTTTAATCCATAAAAATGAAAATAAAGGGTATTGTAATATACAGACGCTTTTATAAGGAAATTATAAAAAACTTATGGCATCATAAAATATGTTCTATTCTGAATATTTGTATCCAATTGTGTAGTTTCTATAGGGATTTATTTTTACTTATAATTTATGAAAAATCGATATACATATCAATATATACATTTGTCAAATGTTGAAATTTATTGATGGTGTATTTCTGATATAATATTAATATTCTACTGTAAACTATAGTTGCATGAACTATATTCTTTGAGTCAGCCAAGTATCCAATTTATGTTCTTCCATCTCTTTGAGAAATCATTTTGGTGAAATGAGAAATCTGTAAGATACTCTACTGTTACATAAACAATCTATAAATGAACCATAAAATCTAATGTCGTTTTAATGTGAAAGACATTCATTAATTGACACCTACCACATTCCAAGGTCCTATAAATACAACATCTCTCACACTTTTTGGGAAAATCATTATGTGTAAGTTTAAAACACTTAACTTATAGCATCCCAGCCTTTTCACACATTACTATTACATCATTTTAAAGATAAACAACATAATAGTATTACACATAGAGGATCCAAAGTTTTAGTGTCTTGGGAAAACTAGGACCACACATAACAAATATAACATCAAGAATAAACATTCATTTAATTTCATCTTCTATAGCTTCTTATTGGAACTTGTCCTCTCCATAGTACATGTAGCCACCTGAGGATATACATCAAAATGGGTGAGCTAGAAGCCCAGTAAGAGGATATATAAAAACAATATATCATGAGGTGAGAATAATCATAACATAGGCAAAAGATCATGAACATGGTAGGATCATAAATACAAGACTTGAAATGTGGGAATGCATTAAAATGAAACATCATGTCTTAGTGGTCAACTACCACACATACTTGTGAACCAAGATAGAATCTTGTTCACACATCATTTCACTTTTACATATGGGATTCATCACTTTACCCAATGCATTGGAGCACTGTATAATTCCAGGCGCACCCATCACATTTAAACATTCATATTGTACTATATAATTCCAGGTGCACCCGTCACATTATAACATTATCATTTATCATTATTTCCACGATGAAAACATTACATAAATTAACATAATGAATCCATGAAATGGAATTGGTTTCATCTCATAATAAAACATTCATATGATTTGGGTTCCCAAATCAAAAATGGAATAACATACATGTTACAAGAACCGTCCACCTTGAGTGAGAAGTAAAAGGGGTGTTCATAAAAGAAGTGTTCTTTTGAAAACATTTTGTTGGTCAAAAAAACCAATGACAAAAATTTATATCCTAGAAAAGTAAAGGAAGTGATGATAAAATGATATTTGAGGAGTAACCATATCAAAAATGGAGTGGAAGATGACTGACCCGAACGAAGAAAATTGGGTTCGTGATTTCCCCTTACCTTGTACCCGAATGCTTCTTTCTCTTTAATGTCATGTATAATGACATTATATCAATTAATTAGAAATACAGAACCATTTTTAAATTAATAAGGTTCATTCTGGTTTCATTATGTCATATTATGTTCCTTTGGATGACTTATAGAGTTTAAAATCATTTTTGGGGGATGTTCATTTCTATGGTTTATCTTGGGTTGTTCAATTGTATTCTTAAATTGTCATTTGGGTAGAACATGATTAATCATACAGAACTGATATTAAATGTTATTAATAATATTACATAATTTTTAATGATCTTATAATGAATCACATTGTATCCACGTGGATGAATCATTAGATAAGAATCAAAAGGAAGATTGTGTGGGTTAATTTTAGCGGTTTTTCGATCACAAAGAACTTGTTTTAATTTATCCCTTACTAATATGTTCATAATTCAGTAATAAAACATTAAATAGGATATAATACATATAAAATATTCTGTTTCAACTATAAAAATGGTTTTATGATCAGATCTGAAGGTATAAATGGAATAAGAGGGCATGTCATTTTGAAAGGTGATAAATTTAACACCTCATGAACAACGTTCTCTTTAATATAATAAAAGGAAGAGGGAAAGGGGTGGGGTGATATAATATCCCATTAACATCATAAAATTAAAATAGATGTATAATTATGGAGTTACAGTTATGTTTAGATGAAAATAGGTGGGGAGAGATGAAGAAATGAACTTGAACATGAAAGGAAAATAAAGGAGAAGAGGGAGAGAAATTACCTCAAGATTCTTCCTCCTGAGAACATCCTTAATGGCCTAAGATAGGTCTTTTTATGAGACCAGAAGCTCTTGGAAGTGGGGTAGGGGCTAGTGAAGGTGTTTTGACAGAGTTTAGAGAAGGCATGGTGCTTGAGAGGTGTGACGAAATGATGGTGTGAAGGGTGGCTTTTATAGTGGAGGGGAGAGGGGTTTCCTTAATATAAAATTCATTAGTTTATTATTTCCCCACAAGACAAGGAATAGTGAGTCTTGAATGACCAAGAATAGTAACATTATAATATAATCCTGAACCAAGTGGGCTTACATCATTAGAACATCACACATGACCCTATAATTAGCTTATTTAGCTTATTTTGTAAATTATGGTATTTCACTATTCATCAAAAATTCATGTATCTCAGAAAAATACCAAACAGTTAACCCATCAATTTTTCGATGTGTAGAATCCAAAATTGAATTCCATTTTTCAAAAATAATTTTCTAAATATTATTAATATAATATTTAATTACAACCATAATTCACTTAAAAAACAGTTTTTAAGATTAAAACTGATTTTATAGTGCTTTCAAAAATTACGTAGGGTCATATAAAATTATCTAAAAACAATAAGACATTGATTCAATAATTTATGGATACATTTTACAGAAATAAATATTCTTTTAAATTAATTAATTAATTACAATTAATTATTTATGGCTTACAAAATACAAAACGTTTACCAAGGTCAAATTGTCCCTTTCTAAGATGTCTAAAACTTATATTATTATTCATAGGTAATGTTACTCTTGCGTTGGATGATTTACTATTAATAATGGACATATTACTATTCATAAGGGTATGTTACTATTCATAAGGTTAGGTCACTATTCTCCAAAAATTATTTTAGTATCATTAGACTCCAAAAATCATCTTGAACACAACCGTTTATGTCTGATTTTCAAAATTACAAACAAAGAAGTGAAAAACTTATGTATAAAGGTCACTTATCACTTAGTAGTATGTTGTGTTTTCATATTATTTTATGACATAAATATAAGAAGAGAATTTCCATTAAAAAACTTTGGGTCGTTACATTATTCCCCCCTTAAGAAATTTCGCCCGCAAAATTTCACTTTACACAAACAGATGAGGGTACCTCTCCATCGTTGCCTCTTCTGATTCCCGAGTTGCTTCCTCAGACATATGGTTCCTCCACAACACTTTGACAAGGTGGGTTGTCTTGTTGCGTGCAACGTTATCACTTCGGTCCAGAATCTTTACCGGATGCTCCTCATAGGAGAGATCATCTTCCAGCTGCACCACCTCTGAGTTTAGTACATGTGAGGGGTCTAGTATTTACTTTCTTAGTAGTGATACATGAAACACATCATGAAAATGAGACATCTTTGGTGGAAGTGCAATCCGATAGGCGACATCTCCTATGCGGTCAAGGATCTCAAAGGGGCCAATATACCTTGGGCTTTGCTACCCTTTCTTCTCGAATAACATGACTCTCTTCCATGGAGATATTCGAAGGAAGACTTTATCTCTAACATAGAACTCCAAGTCCATTCTATGGTTGTCAGCATAGATCTTTTTCCAACTTTGAGCAGCATTGAAGTGTTTCTGGATGACTTGAGCCTTTTATGTCATCTCTTGAACAAGATCCAGTCCATGTTGCTTTCTTTCTCCATCTTCATCGCAACAGGTTGGACTTCTACACCGCTTTCCATAAAGAGATTCATATGGAGCCATCTAAATACTCGAGTGGAAGATATTGTTTTATGAGAACTAAACCAATGGGAGATGTTGATCCCAACCACCTTTGATTTCAAGAGAGCATGCGCTTAGCATATCTTCAAGTATATGAATATTCCTTTCAGACTGGCCATTGGTTTGGGGGTGATAGGTCGTGCTGATATTTAATTCAGTAATCAAAGCATGTTGAAGGCTCCTCCAGAACTTAGATGTAAACCTTGGATCACAGTCAGAGACAATCAAGAGTGGGACACCATGCAGTCTCACTACTTCCTTCACATATATCTTTGCATGTTGATCAAGCGAGAGGTCTTCCCGAATATCGATAAAATGTGCAGTCTTGGATTGTCGGTCAACCACAACCCATATCACATTACTTCCCTTTGATGTCTTCGAGAGACCTATGGAAAAGTCCATAGTAACATTTTCCCATTTCCTCATGGGTATAGGCAAAGGCTTCATTATACCTTTGGACTTTTGTTGCTCAGCTTTTACTTTCTGACATACCAAGCACCTTGATATGTATTCTGTAATCTCCTTCTTCATGCTATCCCACCGGAAGTGTTCTCGGAGATCACAGTACATCTTGGTTCTCCCAGGATGGATACAGAAAGTTGAGCTATGTGCATTATCCAATAGCTCCTTCTTTATCCCTGGTGATGAAGGCACACAAAGTCGCATACCAAACTAAATCACACCATCATCGTCGATATGGAACTATTACATCTTCCCTCCCATTACTGCATTCACCCTATTTTGTATCTCCACATCATCCCTTTGTGCCTCCTTAATCTTCTCTTGGATTCATGGTTGGGAAATCATTTGGGCAAGTTAGGTTGTATCCCCTGCCCTTATGATTTCCAAATCCATTCTTTTGATATCCAATAATATATGGTCTTTCTCATTCCGCAACATGGATAGAGTAACATGTTCTTTTCTTCTTAGAGGATCAGCTACCATGTTCTCCTTTCTAGTATGATATTGAATAGAGCAGTCGTAATCCGTGATTAGCTCTAACCATATCTCTTGACGCCTGTTGAGCTCCTATTGTGTGAATATATAATTTAGTCTCTTGTGGTCGTTGTATATGTCACACTTCTTACCCTAAAGGTAGTGCCGCCAGATTTTCAAGGAAAAAATCATGGATTCCGGCTCTAAATCATGTGTCAGGTAGTTCTGCTCATGGATCTTCAATTGTCATGAGGCGTAGGCTATCACATTATCATTTTTCATGAGCACACAACCCAAGCCTTTCTTTGAAGCATCACTGTATATCACAAAACTTTCTCCACTTTTCGACAGTGTGAGTACTCATGCAATCATCAGCCTTCTATTTAGCTCCTTGAATATTCCCTCACATTCTTCCATCCATACATACTTTACCCCTTTCCTTGTTAACTTAGTTAGCGGGCTTGACAATCGTGAGAAGTTTCTCACAAAACATCGATATTACCCAGCTAATCCATGAAAATTATGAATTTCTGTGCCACTAAGGGGCCTGGTCCATTCCTCAATAACCTTTGTTTTTTAAGGATCCACAGAAATTCCCTCACTTGTGATCACGTGTCCCAAGAATGTGACTTGATTCATCCAAAATCACACTTGCTAAACTTGGCGTACAACTTCTCCTTTATCAATGTCACCAACACCAGTCTTAGTTGTTCTTCATGTTCCTCCTTGTTCTTGGAGTAGATGAGAATATCATTGAAAACACTACCACAAATTTTTTAAGGTAATGTCTAAAGACACTATTCATCAAATCCATGAAGATTGTAGGGGAATTAGTAAGTCTGAAGGCAGTCTTCTGAATATCTTCCTTCTCCACCATTACCTGATGATATCCAGAACAAAGATCCACCTTTGAGAAGTATTGAGATCCTCTTAACTGGTCAAACAAGTCATCAATCCTTAGGATAGGATACTTTTTCTTTATGGTGATCTTGTTGAGTTCCCAATAATTGATACACAGCCACATTTTCCCATCCTTATTCTCCTCAAAGAGCACTGGTGCACCCCAAGGCGATGCACTAGGGCGTATGAACCCTTTGTCCAGATGCTCTTGCAGCTTCTTCATTAACTCCTCCAGTTTGATAGATTTCATCCTATAGGGACACTTTGAGATAGGTGTATCTCCAGGTATGAGTTCAATTGAGAACTCTGCCTCACGATTCGGGGGAATTCCGGGCAACTCATCAGGAAATACATCGCCGTATTCCCTCACGATGGGCATTTCCTCAAGGTTGGATCTATCCTTCGACTCAACCATTTGGGCGCGGTATGCTTCTTCATAGGGAATCAACACCCAAACCATTGAAGGATTTTTCAAAGGAGATTCATGACCTTCCTTGCATTTGTAGAGGAGCATGGGATGGTTCAGAATATGAAATGATATTTTCTTTTCCTGCTAGTTGACATGTGCCCTATATAATGAGAGACAATCTATTCCCATTATAGAGTCGAATTCCACCATGGGAAGTATTATGAGATTATTCGGAAGAATCTTCCCACATACGCTAACAGGAGAAGAGTCAAACACTTGGATTGCAATGATTTCACCACTTGTTGTTTTCATAGATATTCCTACTTCAAGGTTTCAGGGCATCGATTCTATACTTCTTGAAAACATGCATGATATAAAGGAATGCATAGAACCAGAATCAAATAATACGTTTTCCATTGTTGAGTGAATAGTAAGTGTACCTTGTATGAATTCATTATCATGATCCACCTCTGCAGTAGTGATGGAATAAGCATTCCCTTGTTCTTTTGGCTTTGGTGGCTGCTGACATAGATTACCCTCGGAACTCGAGGTTTAGTGCACTGGTTTGCATAGTTCCCTAGCTCATTACAGTTGTAGCATTGAACCATGAGTGGTTTTCTCCTTTCATCGGCTACATTCTCATTCCTTTTCATGTATTTTCGACACTCTTGAGCATGGTGTCCTTAATTCCCACACTTGAAGCATTTCCCCATCCCTTTGAGGCATTTCCCATTGTGCAACTTCCCACATTTTTGGCATGTGTGTCGTTGATTTCTCTTCCCACCATTATCATTAGATCCACTAGCTTGAAATTCCATCTTTCTTTTCTTATCTCCATAGCCATGGGACTATTCTCCAAACTCCAACTCCACTTTGAGAGCACACCGAACATCTTCTTCATAAGTCCCAATTTCTCGAATTTCAAGATCCTTTCGAAGGTTTGGTTTTAATCCACTAAAGAATATATCAATTTTTCTATCATTGTTGATAAAAAAACCCAAAGAGTACCTTGCATGCCTTGTGAAATTCACTTCATAGGTTGTGACAGATTCTCCTTCTTTTTTCTTGGGCTCTATGAATTCTCTCTCCTTCTTCATACGAAGAGTTCTTGGGAAATTCTTATTAAGAAACATTATCTTAAAGTCTTCCCATTCCATCTCTTCAATATCCTATCTTGCCTTTGTGTTCTTAATCAAAGCCCACCATTGATCAGATTCTCCATCTATATGATAAACAGCTAGAGTCACCTTCTCTGTCTCAGAATAGTGAAGCATAGAAAAGATCTTCTCCAAGGATTTGACCCCGTGTTCCGCAACTAATGGATCAGAATATCCACAAAACATTGGTGGTCGTTTCCGCATAAAACATTCAATATCCAGTTGCACCCACTTTGGTGAAGGAAGATGTTCCCGATTATTATGGTTATTTTTCATTACCTGAGATAATGGGGTAAGCATCACCATGATGTTTTGAACTGCACATCCCAAATCATTGGGTTTGTCATCGGGAAATCATTGCATTGGCCCTCGCATGAGTTGTTGACCTGATTTCTCCTAGTTCCCACAATTTTCCAAAATAGAAAAGGTTAGAAAAAAACATAAGTAAAAAAATTCATGAATAACTTATTTATTTAAACAATTTATACCAAAAACATAACATATGGGATCCCTATGTAAATATTCTTTTGTGCATATTTTTACTTAGTCTCATACTAGATGTTTTCTTTAGGGTTCACTAATCTTAATTCCAAATAAACTAAACCTCTCCTCTGATACCAACTATAGTGACCTGGCCTTTTTACACATTACTATTACATAATTTTAAAGATAAACAACATGATAGTATTACACATAGAGGATCCAAAGGTTCAGTGTCTTGGGAAAACTAAGACCACACATAACAAATACAACATCAAGCATAAACATTCATTTAATTTATTCTTCTATAGCTTCTTATTGGAACATGTCCTCTCCTTAGTACATGTAGCCTCCTGAGGATATACATACAAATGGGTGATCTATAAGCCTAGTAAGAGGATATATAAAAACATTATAGCATGAGGTGAGCATAATCATAACATAGGAAAAAGAAAATGAACATTATTTGAGCATAAATACAAGATTTGAAATGTGGCAATGCATAAATATGAACCATTATGTCTTAATGG
Source organism: Viscum album (assembly GCA_963277665.1). Classification (NCBI taxonomy): domain Eukaryota; kingdom Viridiplantae; phylum Streptophyta; class Magnoliopsida; order Santalales; family Viscaceae; genus Viscum; species Viscum album. The sequence continues at coordinate 1,296,678,396 of OY728158.1, forward strand.
TTAACTACCAAAAATACTTGTGAACCAAGCTATCAACTTGTTCACACATCATTTTACATTTAATCACGAGATTCATCACTTTACCCAATGCATTGGAGCACGGTATAATTTCGGGCGCACCCATCACATTTAAACATTCATATTGCGATCAATAATTCCAGGCGCACCCATCACATCATAACATTATCAATTATAATGATTTCCACAATGAAAATATAACATAAAATAACATAATGAACCCATGTAAAGTAATGTGTTTCATATCATAATAACACATCAATAAGCTTTGGGTTCCCAAAATAAAAATGGAATAACCTACATGTTACAAGAACTGTCCTCCCTGAGTGAGAAGTAAAAGGGGTGTTCTTAAAAGAAGAGTTCTTTTGGAAAACATTTGGTTCGGCATAAAAACCAGTGAAAAAAAGTATATCCTTGAAAAGTAAAGTCAATGATGAACAAATGACCTTTTAGGAGTAACCATATCAAAAATTGAATGAACGTGGGAGAACCCGAAGGATGAAAATTGGGTCTGAGATTTCCCCTTACCTTGTACCCGAATGCTTCCTTCTATTTAATGTCCCATATAATGACATTATATTCATTAATTTGAAATCCATAACCATTTGTAAATTAATAGGGTTCATTTTGGTTTCATTATGTCTAATTATGTTCCTTTGGATGACTTATAGAGTTAAAAAACATTGTTTGGGGATGTTCGTTTTTATGGTTTTTCTTGGGTGGTTCACTTGTATTCTTAAATTGATGTTTGGATAGAACATGAGTAATCATACAGAACTGTTATTACATGTTATTAATGCTATTACAAGAGTTTTAATGATCTTATTATGAATCACATTATATCCATGTGGATGAATCATTAGATAAGAATCAAACGAAGATTGCGTGGGTTATTTTGAGCGGTTTTTCGATCACAAAGAACATGTTTTAATTTATCCCGTAGTAATATGTTCATAAGTCAGTTCCAGACCATTAAATATTACATAATACATATAAAATATTCTTGTCCAACCATAAAAATGGTTTAATGACCAGATATGAAGATAGAAATGGAATAAGAGAGCATGTTGTTTTTGAAGGTGATAAATTTAACACCTCATGAACAACATTCTATTTAATAAAATAAAAGGAAGAGGGAAAGGGGGTGGGGTGATATAATATCTCATTAGTATCATAACATTATAGTAGATGTATAATACTGGATTTACAATACAATTTAAATGAAAATTGGTGGGGAGAGATCCTGAAATGAACTTGAACTTGAAAAGAAAATAAAGGAGACGAGGGAGAGAAATTACCTCTAGAATCATCCTATTGAGAACCACCTTAAGGGCCTATGCTTTGTATTTTGATGAGACCAGAAGCTCTTCGACATGGGGGAATGGCTAGGGAAGGTTTTTTTTCAGAGTTTAGAGAAGTCTTGGAGCTTGAGAGGTGTGAGGAAATGGGGGTGTGAAGGTTGGCTTTTATATTGGATGGGAGAGGGGTTTCCTTAATATAAAATTCATTAGTTTATTATTTCCCCACAAGACAAGGAATATAGAGTATTGAACGACCAAGAATATTAATTTTATAATGTAGTCCCGAACCAAGTGGGCTTACATCAGCATAACATCATACATTCCCCTATAATTAGCTTATTTATCTTATATTGTAAATTACGGTATTTCACTATTCATCAAAAATTAAAGTATCTCGGAAAAATCCCAAAAATTTAACCCAACCATTTTTTGATGTGTAGAATCCAAAAAGTATGTCCTTTTTTTTAAAATAATTTTATAAATATTTTTAATTTACCATTTAATTAAAACCATAATTCACTTAAAAATAAAGTTTTTAATATTAAACCTGATTTTATAGTTCTTTCAAAAAATACGTATGGTTTTATAAAATTATCTAAAAACAATTATACATTGATTAAATAATTTTTGGATAAATTTTAGTGAAATAAATATTCTTTTAAATTAATTAATTAATTATAATTAATTATTTATGGCTTATAAAATACCCAATAGTTTACTAAGGTCAAATTGTCACTTTCTTAGATGTCTAAATTTTATATTATTATTCATAGGTAATGTTACTATTGTGTTGGATGATATAATATCCATAAGGGTGATATTACTATTCATAAGTGTATGTTACTATTCATAAGGGTAGGTCACTATTCACCAAAAATTATATTAGTTTCGTTAGACTCCAAAAATCATCTTGAACACTACTGTGTATGTCGGTTTTTCAAAATTCAAAACAAACAAGTGAAAAACATAAGTTTAAAGGTCACTTATCACTTAGTAGTATGTTGTGTTTTCACTTTATTTCATGACATAAATATAAGAAGGGAATTTCCATTAAAAATACTTTGGGATGTTACATAACTCCAAAAAACTACTCATTTAATGGATTATCATTACTATAAAACTCTATAGAATCAAATTAATTATTAGCTGTCATGAATTCCCTCTGATATGTCCTTTGAATCATTGGATTATTATTGAGTCGCTTCCGTGAATCTACTTTAATTTATGGAAAATAATTCTTACTAAATGTTCATTACTCACACAACTCTGTGTTTCATGATACACTCATATTATACAGCACCCATACCATGTTTTCCATTAATACCATGTGTATTGGAGCCCAAATATTTTCATTTCATCATGATTAATATAACTCTCAGTAAAATGATGCTTATCCCTTGGTCATCCACTTGACACGTCATTCACGATTTATTATTTTTTAGTATGTGATTAATCACATGTCTCGTATGCACATGAAAAATGATTACTCGTATAATAATTATACTCACAATAAGAATTGATGAATTTATTGAAAAATTCCATATAATTTTTCATTGGATAGGAATCATCCATGATAATTTCTATATACCAATAGAATAGTAAAATGTTTTATAATTATCATATAAAAAACACAGATGTAATTCCCAATCATGCTCTCAAAATTACAATGTAGTGTCATGACACTCTTATTAGTTGTAAAAACAAATCATTGAATCATCTTGCTTAACCATCATTGTCAACCATTTTAACTAGACTACACATCGGTAGCTTAATGTTTAATATCCACACTAACAATTTTTGTTTCCCCATCCATAGTATAAGCATCCTTAGATACTCAGGTTAAAATTAATCATAAAATTTGTGATGGCCCTATGATGTCATTTTGAAAAAACCCATGATACCCTTAGAAAAAATCATGATATTCCTCATGTGATGAGCTTGGGAGAACCCCAATATGGGTAGACCGAAAAGTATCTTCTATACTAACCCTTATTTTCTCCTTTTTTTCAGGACACATCAAACCATGACACATGATATTTTCATACATGGTATAGCTATCACAAGATATCAATCTCTACACCTTGAACTAAATAAGTTGTTATATATATATTCAAACAATATATGCTTGACTCCTCTCTGATATTCAATGTTCCTATAATCATCACTCTATATCCCCCTCAAGATGTGGTATATCTAACTCCTGATCATATTTATAGTGTATAAGAAACATCTAACTAATTCCTTATTTTCTCAATAGGAATATAAAATTTAGATCATGCTTCATTAAAATATAAAATATGTTCCAACCCATAAATGATTAGAGTTTATGGATTTTTCCATGTTGAAAGTTAACCTTTGACCAGCATAAACATTATGAGTACATTCATATGAATTCTAACTATAAAATAAACTATATTTCTATCTTATATGACTTCCACGAATGTTTATATGGGATTAGCCTTGGAAAACAGTTACGTGTTGCATTAGAAACCCAACCCTAGGTGACGATACATGGAAACTATTTCCATTGAAGGTGGAGCATCAAAATGGATTGATATAAATAGTAAAATCATCTCGGATATTATTTTCTAATTTTGAGTATTGTGGGTTGAATTTTTATTATGAAATAATGTTTATATTATGGTTTACCAATCATTCATATCAGGTTTACCATTTTCATCTCTCATAAAAACACCCTATGTTAGCAACATCTATAACATGGAACAAACCATCTTCCCAAAGTAAGATGGTCATATAGGGTTTCAAACACAAAAAATTCATAGGAAATAACAATGATAGAGGGGATGGGAGATTATGCTCATAACTCCCTTTTTGGGGGAATAATTTCCTACTTCATTAATCTCTTATTGGTTTATGTTATATTCAAGAATCTCTTCCATATACTGATATGGTATTTTTTACCCTAAAAAATAATCATGTGTCGAATTTTTCTATATGTAAAGGGGGTTATATTAAAGATACCATCAATATATTTCATAGGTTCTCCACAAGTTTCCTTTTATTTATTATAAATGGGTAACATCATGTGTATTGAATACATATAATAAAAAATCTAGATTTTACTGAAGTTCGTGATGGTGATTTTTATTTGTAGATTTGATTGATCCTTTTAGAGGCATCCAATATATCCTATTATAATATGAATAAAAAACCACAAAATTCATATAAGAAAATGTTGTGTTGTTTAAAATTATTTGGAGAGTCTGTATATGATGGGACATAGTCATTTGTTGGGGTTCTGAATCCTTAAGAAGAAATCACATGTATCGGGATTATTACTTGAGGCAGAGCCCATGTAGTTTGGTATTCCCTAAATCCAATGATGGGAAGTGAAAAATAATAACTACCCACTATAATTATTTTCCATGACTTTACTAATATTTTAATTCCCTTTATACTTACACCGACGTGGATGCACATGTATCGAGGTATTTGCAGCACATTACTGGGTGGCGACTATACATTATTGTTTCCACAAATTGGGGAATTTTATAACGTTAAATATAAGATAGTTTAAAATAAATAAGACCAACGGATTTATTCTCATTGTGATAATTAAGTTAAAATAATTAATCTCACTCATTACACATGGATATGAGATTTACGCACTAGGGTGGATCTGATAGAGTGTTTGATATAGAACATGAAATATATAATGGCATGAAATGGATCCGACAAATTTCAAGAATCAGAGTCTCAATTGATTTATTATTTTATCAATCCAAAAATGAATTAAAATTATTGGTGAACCCATGGAGGATAATTCCTATGAACTAGATTAAATAAATAATTAGGTAATTACCTCAAATTGGATCCCCATGTATGAATGAATTCCATATCCATGGGTAGAAAAAATAGATGATAAAATCACAGGAGAGTATGAGTCTATTGAGCTAGATTATTTACAATATGGTGTTACATATACTAATTTTGATACACATTAGATGATACATGACTATTACCCTTTGATTTCATATAGGGTGGTGGCCATGAAAGTCACGAGGATCTCATAATGTCTGTATAACCCTAGTTCATTAAGAAAACATTCCATATGAAGGTGGAATTATCATCCAAATAAAAATATTTTTAGGTTCACATGGTTTGGGGTAACCCATCCATGTATTCATACTGGACAAGGATATCATTTTTGGGGAGTCAACCTGACATGTCAAGGGCATTTTTCTGGTATGTCATGAGGTGTCGAATTGACATTTCTAGGGGTATTAATATTATATAAGATGAAATGTATGAGTTTTTTCACATGATAAATATGGTAGGTATGTAGGACATCACACGATCTACCTAAACATGTCCTACAGACTTCCTATAAACTTTCTGACATGTTCAGAGCACTTCGGATGAACCTGGTGACTTACTATAATGCCACTTCATGAACTAGAGACATGTCCTAATGTTTTCACATTACATGGATAAAATCTCTAGAGGCCACTACAAGATCTAGATTACAGGTACTTTTCATCGATCATGGGACATGTTTGGAGGAAATCGTACGAATGAGATGACATGTATTGAAGGAATCTTGTGACAAAGAAAACATATAAAGAGGCAATTAAATGATCTCATTGACTTTTCTGGAGGGCATTGTTTGACATGGCTAATAATTTCAATGTTCATCGCTACATAAGTGAAGAGATCAAGTGAATCACATGAACCACTCCCATTGAAAGCATAAACTTCATATTTATTTGAATCTTCCATCATTTTCATCAATTATATCTTAAATTCCTCAATGCTCATCAGATGTTTTCTTATTGAGTCCCATAATGACAAATTTAGTATGTGGAATCTCTTTTATGTGATCAATCATTAATGTTGGATATCCATTACATGACTAATTTAGTGATCACAAAATACATATCGCCATTCCAAATAATCCCTTATATATTTAATTGGGCTTACCTAGTGGATGAATATTTTGATTTCATGGCTCTCTACTTCAAACTATCCTCTATAAACTTCATATTTATATGAATCTTCTATCATTTTCATCATAGGGTAATTTATATGCATCATCACCCGATATTTACACTACTTCAAATGGTCATTAAATCATATATGTTGGATTTGATTGTTGAAGGGAGCATTACATAATGAGTTTTTTGTATTCCCATTAGGGGTCATTCCGGATATCATAATTTCATCATGTAGTAATCTATAACCACGATATCATCCTGTAATTTCCATATTTTTTCAACTTTTTATTTTCAAGGATTTTTTTTGATAATCATCTCAAAATATCAATGGGAATTTGTACGATTAATACAATATGTATAAGACCCTTTGTGAGATCAAGTTGTGATGTTGAAGGACAATAATATGATAGAAAAAGTCTTTTCATGATAATAGTAGATCCCCTTTACATGAAAAACATTATAACACTCCTTACCATTGTTTTTACATCATTTTTAACTTTTATTTACAAATACATTCATCTTAATCCATAATTTTTCAATCTTGATGTCAAATAATCAAGTAGACATATCATAAATCTTTCATATGATGAAGGTGAAATGCTAAGAGGACTTCACATGATGAAGATAGTTTGTCTGTGGGGATTTTACAAAATCAATAAATTGGTTACATTGAACTCATCTTGACATCTCCAAAAAATTATCATAACACCCTTTATCATGATTCTTTGTCCATTTAAGATTTTATATTATAAATGGATTTGGTGATTGTTATATTTTTATTAATCTCCATGTAATATGATTGGGCTAATTCATCAATATGCCCTTTAATGACCATATGACCTTGTTTGGATTCCTTCACAAGATCAAGAGGGCTTGTTAGAGGGGATACACCTGACCATGGAAACTTAATTTTATCTAAATGAAGTAATCATGTGAATTTTATATGGTCATGTGATTCATATTAACCAAGTGCATAATCCCCATATAGAAATACATATCTTTTCAAGACAATTTAATGAAAATAAGAAATATTACATTGGTAATTATCCAACCATAAAACATCTGATGATCATTTGTCTTGTGTCAACATCTTCCCCGCCCCTGCTAAGAATCATGGTTTCAAGGAAGAATGAATCAGCTCATAAGAAATTAAGATCCCTCTTATGTCCTTTTCCCTTCCACTGGTCAGTTTTTTGAGTATATTTTGGTCTCATGAGAGTCCATTCACTTTCCCTGGGATGACAAGATTAATGAGACAAAATAATAGGATATTCTTTTACAAGATTATTTTCAATGACATATTTTTTATTTCATGGGATCTGGTGGCATTGACTGTTATTAGTTACATGATATCATGCAACAAATTGTCTTGGATATGCAATAATTATCTTGTAATAACAAGGAAATTTTTATCTACATCGAATAAAATATTCTATTTTAATAAATAATGGATGTATCCAATTTTCTTAAATAGAGTCCCAATAATATTTCTTAGACACCCCACCATATTAAAGACTTGAATATTCATATTAAAGAATAGTAAATAGTCATATCTCTTGTAGGGGTCAATATTTTTATAACACTATCCTTATTTGCAATCAGTAAGAATATAGGTGAAGATATTTCTTCCATGATTGACACACTTCATCCTCTATAAATTGTAGAGGATGTAATGATAATGACACTTCAGTATTCCCATGACACCTCCCATAAGACTTTGGATGAATTTTTAAACTTTTCCAACCATAATATTTCATTATCTATTCTTGAATGGTTTTCTTATTTTTAGGTTATCCTAGAGATACATCATAACGTGAATATTCCTCATTCCTTTAAACATTATCAATGGAACCCCCTTTTTAACATTATTGGAAACATTTATATTTCTTTCAATTCTATATGAATAGAGAATTTTGATAGTTTAATATCAAATATATAATTGAATAAAACCATATTTTTTTCAAAACCAAATAAATCCAAATACCTAAATATGAATGATTGAATCATTGTAGATCTCTCATGATAATATACAATTAATTATTGTTGACATAATAATCCTCATTCTTGAATTTTATCTAGTTATCATATGATCATCTCATTCTAAAAGATTATTTGGGTAATATATTTCCCAACTAGAATGTTCTTTAACATTATCAGATGTTAGAAGACATAGTGAGAATAACATGATTTGTCATAGAGGTAAATAATGATCCCTACAATATTTGTATCTCTTTTATATTTCCCTAACTTTTTGTTGGTTATATATGGTGAAATAAAAGTGATCATGGACTTCAATTTTGCTCTGGATTCCCTTAATGGGTTTTTTGTAGACATGTCCCATGCATTCTACATGTCACAAGTTCTTAAAAAAAATTTCTTCAAAAAAAGTACACACCTAGTGAGTAAGGACACATATTTTACCCAATCTGCCTTTTATGGGATTCAACCTAAAAATTATTATATATCTTTGACATCATTTGATGTACATACACATCATAAAATTTATATTATTTATTATTTATTTTCTCAGATCATTTGTTGTTTTAGTTTATGGATATTTATCTCAAATATTCAGTTGTTTTAGATTTGGGGGTTCAAGATCAGGTCATCTATTATGGTATTTTGGTATCTTTTATCGCAGATTATGTAATGATTTAGTTTTTGGTATACTATCTTGGTTCATCTATTGTTTTAGTTATGGGTATTCTTTCTCAGAACGTCTATTATTGTAGTTTATCATCATCTAGACCTGTCTATATATTGATATAATTTAGGGTCCTTTAGTACAAATAATATGTTTTTGGGGTTCATTTTATCCTACATATTAAAATATAATGTTTTTTAAATTATGGGTAACCATGAATGTTTCCAGAATCTTGTATCCTTATTGGAATTATAAAGAATGAGTGTCCAATAATTTTTCAAATACACTACATTCATAATTGATATATTGAATAATTAATGATAAATAATGGTTATTACAAAATGTTTTCTTATAAAATTTTAAATGATGTGTATTCATGATGGGTTGTGACACACTCTATCCTTTATATGATCTAGGATGATGTATGGAATTGTAGTGTAATAGAATCCAACTCCACTTTGATAGATGGAATACATCTTCATTAAATCTTATATCATGGAATTTAAATCGGTGAATATAGAATGGGGAATTCATTTCATGTATGATCGTAAAACACTCTCATGTGTTGAGTTCCACAAAGATGTTATTACGGATCATGAGGATCTGATGTCAATTCCTATGATGAGAAACTTCTTATTGTTAATAGTTAAAATTTTCTTATGTATTAGCCTATATGATGTACATGTATTATAATGAATATGTGTCCCTACTCCCTTCCATGTTATGTAAATGTTTAGTGTTGATTCAGATATTTTTATGATGATGTGGGATATTGAAAATAATATAACTATGATTGGTTCATTCACATTAGGGCATTTTAGATTATTCTTATTAAATGCCGGTCCTATATCTCTTCGTTTCTTGTTATTCAATAAAATTCCCTTTTAGGATCAAGAAATTAGTAAAAGATTACAACATTGAGAATGGGTATAATATAACGTGATGAAATATTGAGGGTGTCGAATCCACATGAATAGTTTGGATTTTGTGGTCGTAAATCGTGGTATATGAATATTTTAGATAACTAGAAATTTGGTCCAATGGATATAGGTAATCAATTATTAATAGTGGAAAACAATATAACATAAAGACATGATAAAATATAAAAAAATTTAGGGTTAAATTTCATATAGTACCAATACAACCACTAGGATTATGGTCAAAGGAATAGTTTTATTCACCAAGAAATCCTAGTAGAACCACTTGAGAGAAATTATCCCCTATAAAAAATACAGTATAGAGATGAACCTATAGAATTCACTCAAGGCCATGGTGTTCTAGGTATGGTGTACCAACTCATGGAATTTGTGAGTGTGTTATAAATATCTTAAGACACAAATGTTATTTTGGAAAATGTAATATTAAATAATTGTTATAGAACCCTAAAGGTTGTTTCTCAACATAGTAAACAAAATATTGTGGTGAATATATGTGACAAATAATTACATTAATTTTTTTCCTAGAAAATGGGTTCAAGGTATAAGAGATCATGCATCTATATGTATCTTGTAGTAAAATGAATCAATCTAAAAATAATTCGTATAGTGATATTTCATTCAAATCATGAGTTATTGTTTGGAGATAGATAATCATTATAATAATATCGTTCAGGGAATGATTCATGATTTTGGTCCAACATGTTTCTTGTGGAAATAGGAATAAAGACACATGATTTTCTAAGAATGCTCCATAAATAGGTCTGACCCATATAGAGGGAGGGGTGCATATTTTATATATTTTTGTTAGGTCTAGTTTGAGATCTGGGAATCACTAAATATACTCTGATATCCCAGAGTCAATACACTTATATTTATTTAATAGATAATTAACTATGCAAGTATGATACATATGTGAGGAGGGGATATTTGTTGTATTTTTATTATTGTTTGAGTCATGTGTTAGGATCAGGTAATCAATACATAACATCATTGAAAATAAATCCATAGACACAATGTTTTTGAATTAAAAATTCTCTGCACAGGTCTTACCCATAAAAATATATTGGTAATTTTAAACATTTAAATTGATATTTGACCCAAGATCTGTGACTGTGCCATCACTGAGAATCCTATTATAAAATTACTCAAGCCACACATAGTGCCCACATGGAAAATTTACAATACAGGTCTAGACTATATAAATTTGGGAAACACTTTTCAAATTATTATTTATTTTAGACCCACGAATAGATTTATAATAAACTGTATGTATCAGGTAATGAATGGAAAAAAGAAAAATGTAGTTATTTAATGGAAAATTTCCAATCCAGGTATTACCCATAAAAAGGGGAAACATTTTTTCAATTTATAATGTGGGTGGTCATAATATTTGAGATCATGGAATCACTATGTATCCTGAAATGACAATAACCAAGACTTATATACATCATGAATTAAAAATTACATGAATTATTTTTAACCATACAAAAGGAGAAATAAATTTTTTCCATTAATTCTATTGTCGGACCTAGGATTTAGGACATGAGGACAACTACATATCCCATAGTAAAAGGAATCAACCCACACATCATTCTTGAATGGAATCTTCCCTATGAATATTTGACTCACACATAGGGACAATGTTCTTTATTTTTCATTCACACTAATATAGCTTATGAGAATTGATTTTTTTTATGAGGAAAAATCCTCCCCACAGTTTAATATCATGAAGTATGAACATTATCTGGGTAGTATATAATCATGTTGTAAGGATGTATTCCATGTTGTATAAATTAATTAAATAAAGAAGTCATATTTTACAAAGTTTAAGGTCTTTCAACTTGTATGTGGGATCTATAATGAAACCTTTGAAAATTATATCATGAAAAACCTTCAATTGGTTTGGGTGTAATGTACCCACCATCTATTTTGTAATGTCAGTTACAAGTATTGGAATTTATCTTACGTATGATGTAATAACCTTTCTACTCAGGTCCTAGCTTTGGAGGTTTCATTTCTTATTTCAACATTGTTTGGAGAACTAATATATGTTCTTTGTAATGTTATAAGAGTAAGTGAACATTTGTTTGAAGGTTTATACAATACAATTAGGATAAAAAAATTTGGTTTTTAGGTGTACACACACATTTAATATCAAGACATTCCAACTGATCCATCCCCATTATAGTGTTCTCATCATAGAATAGTTGTCCAAAAATATGTTTTTGGGTTTAGGGAAATAGAATGTATATGGGGAAAATGTCCTTGGTTTAATGAACAGTTGAATATGGATAATCGTTTGTGGTAGTGTGTATGGTAGTATAGTCAAACCATAACACATGATGAACATTATCTAGACAATAATTCATATCATTATGTACTAATTTTTGAAGTAAACATGACGCAGTCCTATTGAACGCATCTATCTATTCATTTTCCACTGTATAGTATTAGGATGAATCGTTGGACTCAATGTTGTATTCCTTTATAGTGACTTCAATTTATAATAATTGAAGATGGTGTTTGTGTCCATAAAAATCATTTGAGGGAAACCAGATATCGTGATGATAAATTCTTTATAAAGTTGATGATATTATTTTTCCTAACATTATTGAGGGGTATGGCTTCATCCCATCTGTATTAGTAAGGATTTACTTAAATAACATAGTTTTGTATTGGGGATATAGCACCCCAACATCCATTCTTCTGACATAAAATGGATAAGAATACAAGGTTGTATTTTAAAACTCATGTTGTTGAGTTATGAAGTTTGAATGAATCATGAATTAATGATATTTTAATTTTAATTAGAAATAGTTTTACATTATTTTCTTCCAACAGTAAAAAACCTCCTCATTCGGTGTGACAATCTAGTCATATATTAATGAGAATCGAAGGATCTGGCATGGAAATTTCTTATAATTATGTGATTACATCCTTTTATAATGCATCTATAAATGACTAAAATAAAGAGTCTTTTGTATTGGGATTTATGCTCGTTTGGACAACATTGAAGGGTAGTGTTCTATAGTCAAGGAAAATATATTCCCATTAGTCTAAATATATTTGGAGGATCTGTTTTTAGTGGTAATATATCATGGGATCCATTCAGCTAGGTGTGGATATAATATTATAACTCTATGGGGAAGTGTTGAGATTACAGATTTCTTTTATATCATGTATGATGACATGTAATCCCACATATTAATTTGTGATGTAAAAAACCACTTCTTCTTGATAAAAATATGACAAAATATTATTGTATTAGCTAGATCATATTTGAAATAATTTTTTGGTCGGGGGACATGATGGAGTGTTGGCTCAAAAAAATCCCCCATCAATCGTTGACGTAAAAGATGAGAGGGGTAATTATTCCATTATGTTGGAATACTATCATTTTATTTTATTAATCACTATCAGTGATTCCATATAGATATTATTTCAGGTTATCTTTTGATATAGTGTAATCTCTATGTTTGTGGTCATCACTTGGTGTTCTCCCACTTTATTGTTGTAGGCTTCAGATTATAGGAAAGGGTAAAAAAATTCATAGTTTGGGGAAAAAATAAAATCATTTCACCAACCAGGCTGAGCATGGGGGTTTCTATATTCATGAAAATAGGATTATGGTATTCTCTATGAATATATATCTCCCAAATTTGGGGATTACCACATTAATAAAAACCATATCTTCTTGATGATTAGTTTCCATTAACAAGATTTTTGAGGTGGGATATTCCACAAGGAAATTACCATTCTCCTAGACTTTTGGAAACATATGTTTGAAGAATTTGATTTCATACTGCTTTAGGAAAAAATTCAATGGGGAAGAACACCCATAAAAATAGGTCACCCAATGATTTATTTTTGGTTGTCAATGGGAGAGGCTATGTTGACTTAATGATTCTGTAATTAATGCCTTGAATTTTTTAGATAAATAATGAGTGTGAGATAGTTATAATGATGTTAAAAACCCCATGTATCAGTACATAGCTTTGTTAAAATTAAAAAATAGAGTATTTTTTAATTACCTTTATTTTTTTCTATTTCACTATAGATCCAAGATATCATTACACTATAGAAACAATTAATGGAAGTGTATTTCTAACTACCAAAATGAAATACAGAATATAGGTTATATTCAATTAGATCCCACATAGATCTTTAAGATTCAATGGGTGTGGAATTATAGTGATAAGAATATCCTTTTCATGACAAACCTTGATGTTTCGGTGAAATATAAAAAAAGTAAATTATTTCACCTTAAAAATACACAATAGAACACTTCATGGGATTCATCATCTATCTAAACTTCTGAAATATTAAAACATCATTTGATGAACCATTCTACATTCATATTATTTTCAATATTTAATGACATTTTCATAACATAGAATTACTTGATTCATCCATAGAAGGGTTTAATAATATTGTGTATAGTGCATTGGTAAGTAGTGTCATCATTATTTAAAATAATGGGGATGACATGATCTTAAATTACCTTGTAATGTGCTCTAAAGGTAGTGGATTCTCCATTTTAGGGTCCATCTTTATTATATTTCACCTTGAATACCCAACCATAATTAAAAGAAAAAACAATAAATAAATTTCCTCAATCTGGTATTCCATGATCGGAAATGGTAAATCCTCCTTCATTAAGTGTCAATAAAGGTCTATAAAATCAATGTAGACCACGATTTACCAATTATTCCATACGTTGTGGATAATTTTTTCAATCCATTTATGGTCTATAAAATCAATGTTGAACATAATTTTCAAATTATTCCTTATGACATGTATGTATTTTTAAAACTATTTTTGGCACTTCACCACTAATAAATATATTTATTTTATAAATTTTATAACTTATGAATCAATTATAGAATCCTGGGAGGGTATCATTCTCATGGATTATTTTTTCAAACAATGATGATCATTAGGTAACCATATGTGATGAGCAGCCACAACATGTTTTAGGTAAGGAATCCTAGTATAACCCTTTTGAACACATATCAAGAATAATTTATAAATACAATATACATATTATTTTCCTTGAGAGACATTGAAGAACTAAATAACTTAATTTGTTGGTATTATTATATTACAATATTTAGATAAATAATTTCATTTATGGTGGTGATGCATCCATCCTAAATTATGGGAGGAGAATTACTATAGTTCTCCTCTTAATATTCTATCTCTGTTCCCATGATAGAATCATCGGTCATGGTGAATAATTTGGGGGGTCTATATGACGGTCGTGTGAAGGGAACCCATGAGAAGTGAAATTGAAATCCTAAACTACTAGAGTCGTCACATAGATATTCTAGGAAATGTTGTTATTAATTTTCATGTAATTAGGGATATGAATGATATGGAAATTCAATGTTGATGTTAAGTACAGATAATCCTAGTACACATTATTTACTCCATAATTACACACCATGTATGTTTTTTTCATTAAACAGACTGAGGTCGCACCTGATTGACATAACTCACTTTTTTAGGTCTCATTCGATCGAGAGATGCCATATGGCCATGGAAATTCTCTGATCCCCCGTGCCTCTATCCTTTATCTGAATCGACCATCATCGATTGCATTTGAACCGTAGCAGTAAGCTATTCCTTCTCCTAGAGATCAGTTTTCCAATTCCTCCTTGTTCTCAAGTTATCAGGGTTTAAATGTTTTGTGATTTTTCATAGATCTATGCCATTATAGGGAGATTCAAGCTTCATGGTTCAATTATATTGGTCTCCTAGCATCAAGGTAGGTGGTTTGTGCCTTACCTTTCGAAGTATTTGAGTTTTATGTGTAAATTTACACCAATACCTATGAATTGGGTATTGCGTGTTTACCATTTTCCGCAGTTGTTTTCCGGCCTTGCTTGTATGCTTGTGTGAGGTAAGTTGATCATGTTTGATGATAATAGATGTTCTTGGATGTTTTTCCCATTCCTTGTTTTGTTTACAACCTTTGGGTCTTGTTATCCATTGGTTGTGATACCTTTTTTCCATGACTTGTGACAGTAGGATGGAATGATATTATTGACATGCTTATTCTTCTGTAGACTAGTTATCCAAGTATCTCTATAGGTTTACTAGGCCTCATAGGATTATTATGCACTGACTATCACGGGACCCTAAGAACCTAGTGCTATAGACTATAAGGGATAGACTGAGTGAGCATCCCAGAGAGTCTTGGACATTGTAGACTATAATGGATGGATCGATTAAGCTTTTTAGAGAGTTTTGGACATTATAGACTATATGGGATTGTCAGAGTGAGCTTCACAAAGAGTCTAGGATATTATAGACTATAAGAGGCTAGACCAAGTGAGGTTCCTCAGAGTTTCTTTACTTTTTAGAATTTCCTTAAACCATTCCAGACTAGAGGAGGAATTGACCAAGAAAGCTTCCTCAGAGAGTCTGTGATAGACCTGAGATTATATGAGGATTGAGCGAGTGAGCTTCTTCAGAGATTCAATAGACCTTGGGCCTATAAGAGGGTTAGACCACATGATCTTCCTCACAGAGTTTTTTACTACCCTAGACTGTATTGGGAATTGACCGAGAGAGTGTCCTTCGAGAGTCTTATAAATTCATATGACCAAACCAAAGGGGTTATGATGAGTGCACTACCCAGAGGGTTATTGGTACTTCGTGGATAGGACCATAGGGGAGGGTTGTGAGTACTTTCCAGAGGGTTTCCTGTTGTGGTTAGATGTTGCTTCTCCTTTTTGATGATGTTTTTTATTGATTACTGTTGTATATCTTCCTGTTACTACTTAATGATTACTACCTGCTTTTTACTTTTATTGTTTAATGCTTACTATACTATAACATGACATCTGCTCACTAAATGTTAGGCACAGATCTTCAGGTGGTTTCCTACTAGGATTTAGTCTCACACCCTATTTGGGCAATGCTTTTAGGCCTAAACAGACTATTTTGTTGTAGGTATGGGCAAGGGACAGTTCCCTTTGACTTTGGGTACTTGATTGCTTTGGAGTATGAGGGCATGGGACCAAGCATAGGCTTGTGATGTTGAGAAGCTATTTATGTTTTATTTAATACTTGTTTTGGTATTGTTTTAATTTCCAGTATTGTGACCTATTTGGATGCTTTCCTTGATATGTATCGTGCATCATTTCATATATGCATATGTGCTCTAGTAGTTTATTGTTTTAGTCTTCCGTTGTTTATTGTTTTTGGTTATTTATTGCTTCCTCTATTTCAGTTTTTGTTTACATCCATTGTGTAATCTGCCAATGAGGGCATTGTTTCCCCTATACCACACCCAAGGCCCTCGCTTCTAGTCGGTAGCCTCTTGAATTTTTGAAAATGCGCTTGAGGCCATGTGACCAACTGGGTACGAGGCGCCTCTAGGTGGATTCCATAACCGGGATCTTACAAAGTGGTATCAAAGTTATTCTTTTCTATTGATTTACTGTTTGGAGCCTTTAGCAAGGGTTAGAATGGATTCGGTACATGGTAATAAGATATGCCCAGGGGTAGCTATCTCATGTACAAGGAAAAGCCAATCTACCTCATTTATTGTAGTTGTCTAGTTTTGAGATTTTATGATTGATATGATTTCACCTAGAGTGATTCACATGCCTTGTGTTGTTATTATTGTGCTATTGCAGTTCTATTTCTGTCGCAACCAGATGAGATGAGGGTATTCCTTTTCAGGCATCATATAGTAACTTGTTATAAATCACATGTCATGCATTCTTTCCATGCCATCTAGGGTGCATTAGTGATTGAATGTTGTTTTAATAGGCGTTGTGTATATTATGCATATTGTTGTGATAAATGATTTGATATAATCCCTTCAGTTTGATAGAGAATTTGTCTATATTGAACCTTGCATAAATGAACACAAAATTTTGGATCTTGAGGTGTTATGGGCCCAAATGATTCTGAACATGGTAGATCGTTGACTTGTTTCTCATGTATATGACTTTTATAGGATGCCATTCTTTGATTCATGGGGGTATGGGCGCTCACAAATACGAATTTTGGCATATCCATGCTTGTTTTTTCTTGTGTTTTCTGGGCTTCGGTGAAGTTTCTGAGCTACTACCCGGAAAAACCCAGAATACACATCATGTAATTTAGGAATATACGCTGTATAGTTTTTAGACAGTTTCACTGACTATGTGGTATGAAACACAGCGTTGTGGGAAGTATTCAAAAACACGCCTTATACGGTAGGTACACGTTGTGTAGTAGTGGGCTGTGTACCCGGCCGGGTCACTAACAACACGTGTCGGGGAATCTCATGTAGTACACGCCGTGTTTGGTACGAACACACCATGTAGCCTTGTACTAGGTGTCTGGCCATGTCACGAACAACACATGTCGGTGTGATCTTCTCCAATACACTCCATGCTTGTTTGGAACACGCCATATAGAGTTCATCCATGTCGCCAGCCGTGTAGCTAACAACACGGGTCACCGAAAGCTTGACTAGTACATCCCATTTCTTTTGTAAACATGTCGTGTAGTCTTGGATTAAGAGGACCATGTGGGTTTGCCTTGTAAAGAGACTTAGGTGGGGGAATAGAGTTCTAGTACATGCAGTGTGTGCGGACAACATGCCCTGTGGTTTGGGGTGGTACACGACTAGTGTTGGAAGAAGTACACGCCCATGTGTCTGGATTAAGAGGACATGTCGTGTAATTTTTATACACACCATGTAGTCACGTCTTGTAGAACTAGAATGCTTCTTTCTCATGTTCTCATCTTGTGCTCTTGTTTACTCTCTCTTTGATAATTATGATCTAGGGTGTGCTTTTTATCTTTCAGAGGTATGCCACCGAGACGTCCTCCGGTTGTACGTTATCTTCCAGAAGGTGATCAGACACCGGACATGGCCAATCAGGGAACTCATGCAGATCATCCTATTGTGCTAGCCTTGGCACCAGTAGTTATACCTATTGCGGGTGCCAATGTGCAGTTTAAGGAGGAATTCATGAGGATGATGCAGAACTATCAGGGAGCGTCGCCTCCTTCCCCGTCGATGGCGGAGTTGAAGCAGGTTTTCCAGCAGCAGCATCCTCCCACATTCTCAGGGATATAGCACCCCAGGCTCTAGAGTCATGGTTAGAGGCCACACTACATTTTTCAAGAATCTAGAGATACCTCTAGAGAAGAGGGTGATGCTTTTGACCATTATGCTCCAAGACACTACCACGAGGTGGTGGGATGTGATCTCGCAGTCAAGGAGCCAATCGAGGATGACTTTGGATGAGTTTTGGAGCATCTTCAACAATTACTTTTACCGGGAGACCTTGAGGTTTAATCGAGCCCAGGAGTTTATGAGTTTGGAGCAGGGTACTCTTTCTGTTATGGAGTACATGTCTCGCTTTACTAATCTGCATCATTTACCTCTGCTTCCAGCAGGTGATGATATGTTCCTTGCTAGGAAGATTGAGGATGGCCTCATAGAGGAGATCAATTACCATGTGAATATATTCAAGTTAACTTTGATATACTATATCAATAACCAGGAGCTGATCACTGAGCGCAATCTGAGTGATTCTGGAGCAGTGTGCTAGGGCGGCTCGACAAACATAGACAGTGTTCCTCCTAATTATACCAGGAAGCGCCATAGAGAGTCTGCTCGAGGATATCGGAGTAGGCGGGATGAATCATAGGTAAAACAAGTTGTATGCTACCAGTGTGGTAGGAGTGGTCATACTAGGCCTCAATGTCAAAGGGATCGGATGGAGTGTCGATCATGCGGCGATATGGGCCATCATCCGCGTTTTTGTCAGATCTTCTCACCAATGGCTTGTGGTAGGGGTTCATCTATGACCCCGCGTTCAGGTGATGTATCACCAGTTTCTCAATAGTCTAGCAATTGGAGATCTTCCGGTCGTTTAGGCCGAGGTGGTAGTCACAGCCATGGTGGTCATTCACTAGGTTACCAGCAACAACAGAGTGGATTAGCTCAGTGTTGTCAGCCAGGGTCAAAGGGCTGCGGTACATGCCAGAAATTCTCTATGGAGTAGTCCCCTCAAGAGAAGAATCTCATCCCTTCTATAGTTCGAGGAATGATCTTAGTAGCCTCAGTTTTGTCTTCACCTCTTTTCGATACTGGTGCTTCTCATAGCTTTGTATATGTTACTGTTGTGTAGATCCTTGGGCTCTTTATCTTTTCTTTTGCTAACATGTTGACTCTTTACACACTATTGGGAACAAGAACATCTTGCGTACGTCAGTGCAGAGAGTGACCTCATGATGTTTTAGGGTGTCAATTCTTATGGGACCTCTATATCCTAGAGATGACATGCTATGATATCATTTTGGGGATGGAATGGTTGGTTCCCTTCCAGGAATTCATCGATTTATATCACCACAGGGATTGATTCGTATCACCAGATGATGGATCATTTCTTCATAGTGGAAAGTGGGATGCCTAGGTGGGTAGAGCGGGACCCGAGCATCATGGGCTAGGAGGAGTTACATCCCATATTTCTAGCCTATATTTGCAAAACAAGGGGACTTCACATTTAGACGTTCCCCCAGTGGTGGATCGTTACAGGGACGTCTTTCTAGAGGAATTTTCTGGATTTCCTCCGGAGCGTGAGGTAGACTTCTCGATTGAGCTCATTCCAAGAGCAGCACCGGTGTCCACTCCCCATTATAGGATGGCTACACATGAGTTGCAGGAGCTCAAGATGTAGTTGGAAGATTTACAGGCAGAGGGTTTCATCTGACCCAATACTTCTCCATGGGGTTTGACTGTCTTGTTTGCAAAGAAGGCAGACGACACCCTTATGTTGTGCATGGATTATTAGAAGTTGATCCAGTTGACGGTCATGACCCGATATCCCTTGCCGAGGATTGATGACCTCTTTGATCATCTTAGATGATCCCGAGTGTTCTTGAAGTCCAATTTGAGGTCCAGTTACCATCAGTTAAGCATTAGACCATTAGATATATCTCTTATAGCCTTCAAGAGAAGGTATGGTCTATACGAATATACAGTAATGTCGTCTGGTCTCATGAATGCACCAGCAGTTTTTATGGCACTACTTAACCGAGTGTTCCATGAATACTTTGATTCTTTGGTGGTGGTTTTAATGTACGACATGTTGGTGTACTCACAAACTAGACACGCCCATTCTACCCATCTTTAGTTAATTCTTATTACACTGAGAGAGAATCAGATATATGCTATGTTCTCGAAATTCGACATTTGGATGGATCAGATTCACTTCTTGGGGCACGTCATCACTGAGGTAGGAGTAGAAGTGGACCCAGAGAAAGTGACAACTATAGTTTCCTGGGAGAAGCCGAAGAATGTCTTTGAGGTGCATAGTATTCTAGGGTTGGCCGGATACTACATGCTTTTCATATAGGACTTTTCACGCCTTGCATCACCGCTGACAGTTCTGACCATGAAAGGTGCGAAGTTCTTATGGTCAGATTCCTGTGAGTCATCCTTTCAAGAGCAGAAAGGGAGGTTGATGTCAGCACCGATACTGGACTTTCCAGAGTCATGAAGGAGCTATAATATTTTCTGTGATGCTTCAGGTATTGGACTGGGAGCTGTGAATATGCAGTGAGATGGGGTCGTTGCTTACGGGTCTCAGCAATTGAGACCCCACGAGAGAAATTACCCGATGCATGACCTAGAGTTGCCATCTATTGTTCATTCCTTACGCCATTGGAGACACTATATTCTAGGAGAGAACATTGTGGTGCATACCAACCACAAGAGTCTCAAGTATTTCTTCACTCAGCATGATCTGAATCTGAGACAGCGCAGGTGGGTCGAGAATCTTCTGTCTTTCAACTTTGAGCTTCTTTATACACTGGGAAAGGGTAACGTAGTGGCAAACGCATTGAGTAGGAGAACTCATATTCAGGCAGTTCAGTAGTCCAGCAGTGAGTGGCATCTTATGGCTATGTTCTTAGAGATGCATTTGGAGGTGCACGACAGACAGGGGAAGGCCTTTCGATTTTCTTTAGCTGTTACCTCTACACTTCTCGATCAGGTTAGGATGAGGCAGCTATCAGACTCAGAAGGACTAGTCCTATGGGAGAGTGTGTTTGGAGAGGACCCTCTTCCTCGATGGATAGTGGGTGAGGATGAGATCTCACATTTCCATGGATTCCTATTGGTGCCGATAGACATACACGAGCAGCTGATGTAGGATTTTCATTCCTCTATTTGAGAAGTTCATCCTGGCGTCACCAAGATGTATTGTGATATACACCGCAAGTATTGGTGGACATGTATGAAGAGAGATGATGCTGGTTTTTTCATGAGGTGTTCTAATTTTCAGGAGGTGAAAGCAGAGCATCAGCAACCAGCATGGCTTTTATAGTAGTTACCCATTCCCGTGTGGAAGAGGAATGATGTTGTGATGGACTTCGTGACCGAGTTACCGAGGTCACCTCAAGGGAGTGATGTTGTTTGGGTTGTCATTGTCAGGCATACAAAGGTTTATAACTTCTTTCCGATCAAGAAGAAATTCAATTTTGATATGATGGGATGGTTGTACATCTAAGAGATTGTACGTTTACGTGGGGTTACACAATCCACTGTTTCATACAGAGATGCATGCTTTACTTCTCGGTTTTGGCAGGGGCTTCAGAAGGCTTTGGGTACACATGTACTTTTGAGTACAACATACCATCCCCAGATAGATGGCGAGTCCGAGCATACTATTTAGGTGCATGAGGATATGCTCCAATATTGCATTATGGACATTGGAGGTTCATGGGAGAAGCATATCCCTAGGGTAATGTTTTTCTACAACAACAGCTTTCAGCTGTCCATTCAGATGGCACCCAATTAGGGTTTGCATGGTTGGCCATGCCGATCAGCTTTATACCGGCTGGAGGCAGGAGAGACAGCTTTTATCGTCTTGTTCAGGAGACCTCAGAGCAGATAGAGTTGATTCAGAAGGGGATGGCTACAACACAGTATCGACAAAAGTCTTTTGCTAATTAGCAGAGACGACCCCTGGAGTTTGAGGTTGGGGATCAGGTTTTTCTGCGTGTCGCACCAAGGTTGGGAAACAAGAGGAATTAGCGGCATGGTATTCTTTCACCATGGTACATCAGATGATTTGAGGAGTTGGAGAGAGTTGGGCTGGTGGCCAATTAGTTGCAGTTATCTCTAAGGTACCAGGCTATGCATGACGTCATCCACATTTCTCAGCTCCTACATTACTTTTCAGACCCATCTCATGTATTTCAATCTGATAAGGTTGACCTTTAAGAGGATTCATCGTTTGAGGAGCATCCTATCCGGATTGTCGATCGCAGTACGAAGGATCTCCATGGCCGGTCTATTCCTCTGGTACGGGTGCTATGGAAACACGGGAGAGTACAGGATGAGACTTCAGAGAGAGGGGCAGATGTATGATCACAGTGGATAGATCTGTTCGAGGTTTCTTCTTTTACGCCTCACTAGGGAAATTCAGGAAAATATTTCATCAAGGGGGGAAGTTTGTAAGAACCCGAATCTTCTTTTCATGTTTTTTTATTTTTCTAGTCGTTTATGTGAAAAAGAGGAAAATCTTGAAATTTTCAAATTACATGCCATGTACTTTATAAGTACAAGCCATGTATATAGATGTTGCGTGGGGCTTTGTGCTAGCTATGACTAGGCCACACACACGGTGTGTATGGTTGATGCAGAGGCCGCTTAAACCGGAGTACGATAAAGCGTAGTACATGTCGTGTACTCTATAAGTACATGCCATGTATTATATTTTTTTTCCATTATACAGACCGAGGTCGCGCCTGACAAACAGAACTCGCTTCTTTTAGGTACCATTCAACCAAGAGACGTCGTACGACCACAGAACATCTCTGAGCCCTCATGCCTCAGTCGATTCTTTGAATCGATCATCGTCAATTGTGTTGGAACTGTAGTAGTAAGCTCTTCATTCTCCTAGAGTGTTGTTTTCCAATTCCTCCCCATTGTCAAGTTATCTTGGGTTGATTCTTTGTAAGTTTTCATAGATATACACCGTTCTAAGGAGATTCAAGCATCATGGATCAAGTATATTGGTCTCCTAGCATCATGGTAGTATGTTTGTGCCTTACCATTCGATGTCTTTGAGTTTTATGTTCAAATTTCCACCAATACTTGTGAACGGGTTATTGCGTGTTTGTTGTTTTCCCCTGTTGTTTTCCATCCTTTCTTGTATGCTAGTGTCGAGGTAAGTTTATCACGTTTTATGATAATTATTGTGCTTGGATGTTTTTCTCATTCATTGTTCTGTTTATGAACTTTGGGTCTTGTTAGCCATTGGCCATTGTACAAGTTTTCCATGCCTTCTGACCATATGATGGAATGATATTCTTCACATGCTGGTTGTTCTGTAGACTGGTTAGCCAAGTAGCTATATAGCTGTACTTGGCCTTATTGAAGTATTATGCACTGACTGGCATGGGACTGTGAGAACCTGGTGCTATAAACTATAAGGGATATATTGAGTCAGCTTCCTAGAGAGTCTTGGACACTATATACTCTAAGGGATAGACAAAGTGAGCTACCCAGAGAGTCTTGGACATTATAGACTATAAGGGATGGACCGAGTGAGCTTCTTATAGAGTCTCGAATATTATAGACTACAGGAGGGTAGAACAAGTGAGCTTTCTCAGAGAGTCTTTACATGTTTGAATTTCCGTAAACCATTCCAGGCTAGAGGATGAATTGACCGAGCAAGCTTCCTCATAGAGTTTGTGATTGACCTAAGACTATAGGAGGATTGACCGAGTGAGGTTCTTCGGAGAGTCCATAGACCATGGTGTTGAGACAATAAGGTTTTCGTTATGACATTTCCATTCCTTCTTGTTTTGAAAATCACAAACACATTATCTTTAAGAAAATTTCTTTTATAAGGAAGATTGCTTTTGTAAGAAAAATTATCCTTTTCACATTTTAATCCATATATTTCTTAAGTAAAAGATTCGGATTCATTTCTAGATTTTTTGAAGTGTTTAAAAGATTGATTTAAAGCATTCTGTTTTAGGCTCTGAATTCTGGATACGAACTTTAATAAAGATGAACCCCGAATTATGGATGAGAACTGTAAAGAAGTTCGACTCCGAATTCTGGATACAAACTTTAATAAAGGTCAACTCCGAATTCTTGATACGAACGTTCATGAAGTTCAACATCGAATTCTAATGACAAATTTTCCATTACGATTTCTAATTAAGAATTCTCATTACAAAATCTGATGACGAATTCTCATTCCGAATTCACCTATTAAATAGAATATGGTCATCTTTGTTTTATACACTCCAAATTTATTTAGACTCAGAAAATTATTTTTGTTTACACTCCGAACTTTCATTCCCAACTTTTGAGTTAGATTTTAAACGGTGTCATACATTCTGTTTCACTAGTTTTGTTATAAAATGATGTTGTCTATTCTGTTATAAACTAACCATTGGTTAAGTGACACGTGTATAGGTCCCTCCGATTTTTAAGGAAAATATGACCGTTGGAAGAGGGAGTTGATCATTGGAAATTTGCTTATAAATAGGAGCTCATTTGAAAGAGCTCAGAAGAAAAACGAAAAGTTGATTAATCTAGAGACCACACGCTACTAAAGAGATTTTTAGAGAGAGAAAGATTTTCATGCCTTGTGCGTACTGAACCGCTCGTTTAGTTTTTTCTTCGTGTGACTCCGAATGTTGGTGATTACATTCGAGGACTTCTAGGGATAGGAAGACAGAGGTGCCGACTACCTCGAAGTTCAATGGCTTCCTTGCTAAGGAAGACATAGGTTGCCAACTACCTTGAAGTTGAGGGCTTGCGGGGATAGCAAGACAGAGACTCTGATCTTCGTATCGAGGTCTTACCCTAGTGTGGGTAAGACAGACTTGCTTGAATGTATAAATCAAGGGACATTTATCCAAGGTTGTTGGATACCCTTCTCTTTGGATTAAAAGACTTATATCTTGTTATTTGTAGTTTTTCTACTCGTTTATTTCCACTGCATTTTGTATTATAATGAAAGTATAACTTTCTTACACTTCCTTACTTGTACTCTGTTTCATTTAGATTCTATACGCATTAAGGTAGAATCTCATTTTGTAATCTTTTGTTATGTTTCAATTTCCGGAACCATTTTTCTGGAAACTACATTCGGAATCCCTTTCCAAGTTTTCATTTGGTATTAGAGGTGTTGTGAATTTGCTTAAGTTTAACTTTGTTAAACATAGCCCTTTCCTTTGCTTAAGGAAAACATAGTTAATCATAACTAAAATTAAAGGTTCCAAAGGAATTTTTAAATTTTACAAATCAGCCCCCTCTTGTAAATTGTGCATCTACATCATTATTTCGATCCTCCAATTGGTATCAGAGCAGGTATCTAGAATACTTGTACTGACATATATGTTTTTCTTGCTTACATTATCATTCCGAACATTCCCATTCCAAACTTTCTCATTCCGAACACTGTTATTACAAACATTTTTCTACTAAAAAGTTTGTGTGCCCAAGGTTATTCTAAGTATGACAAGAATTAATGTTGGGTCCATTGATAATCTAAATCTTACAAGACCACCAATCATTGATGGTAATGACTATGAGTACTAGAGAGATCGAATGAAGTCTTTTGTTATCAATACTCGAGTGGACAATTTTTTTATCCTTACTGGTGATTATAAAATTCTTGATATGGAAGTCAGAACTTTCGCTTACCAGGAAAAGAAAGAGTATCAACTCAATTATAAGGTATGCAATACTTTACTATGTTCAATGACAAGAAATATATATAGCCAAATTTCTTCTTGTGAAGCAGCTAATTGTATCTGGAAGAAGTTAGAGGTTACACACTTTGGAACTTCTAAAGTGATTGAGACTAGGAGAGCTATGCTTAGAGATGAATATCATGGCTTTAACTTTCCTTATGGTGAACCAATCTGTAATGTTCAACAGAGATTTATGACTATAGTCAACCGTTTACAGTCTATGGGAGAAAAAGGATTAGATGATGAAGAACATGTGGATAAGATAATTGATATTATGCCTAATGAGTGGGAATCCAAAAGAACTGTTATAGATGAGAACAGGAAGGATACTCAAATTTATCTTGATGAGTTATTTGGAACTCTTCTTCAACATGAGACAAGAATAAAGAGAGATGCTGACAACATCAAAAAGAAAAATAGAAATGGTACTGTTGCTTTTACAACAACTTCAAATCAGATGAAAGCTAAGACTCCTGAGAGAGTAACCAGATCCAAGTCTAAGAAAGTTATTTTCCAATCCGAATCTAGTGAGAGTGAAGTCTCTGAAAATGAATTACCAAATCTTTCTCGAAGGATGAACAAGATAGTTGGCCAGAGAAATTTACTATCCAAGTATAAGAAAAAGGAAATGAATGATAAGAAAGACGGAGAAGTTACTTGTTTTGAATGCAAGAGAGCTGGACATATTAGACCAGATTGCCCTTTGCTAAAAAAGAAATAAAAGAACGAAAGGCATTCAGACAGGAATAGAAGGAAGTACTATAAATCCAAAGCTACGAATGTTTTGAAAGCTAATGACACCTGGAGTGCCAATGGTGGTTACTCTTCAGATGAATCTTCTGATTATGAATCTTCACGACAGAAGAATCTTGGACTTATAGCCAAATTACCTATTAATAATTATTGTTTTATGTCTAAGGTATGAAATGCTGAATCATTGACCAATGTTTCATTAAATTCTAATGATAGTAAGTATTATAACTCTTCTGATGAAGAATCCTCTTCTGATGTAGAAAATACTTTACCTACTTATGAAGAAGTCTCTAGGTTTATTGAACTTCTTGAAATTGAAAATTCTAAACTCAATAAGAAATTTGATAAGGAAAACTCTAGGAATTCTATTCTTACAAAAGAGATAACAGATCTTTATAAAGATCTTGATAATAAAAATGATGATTTTGAAAGTATTTCAAAAAATCTCGAGGAAGCATGTTCTGAGAAGAACCAACTTTCTAAAGAGTTAGAAAAAGTAATTTCTATGAAAATTTTTTTCGAGCCTAGCTCTAGTTCTAAAACTAATGATTTGGAGGATAAAAACTTGATTGTAAAACTCATGTCCGAAATTTTTTCCTTAAATAAGTGTTTATCAAACTTTACCCATGGTAAAGAAAATTTTGATAAAATGTATTCACAAATACGACCTTTAAGAAATAAATCCAGATTTGGTTATACCCATGCAAAACCAATTTTCAGTAACAATTATTTTGTTCCTCAAAGGGCCCCATTTTTTACCAAGTTTCAATGTGGTGGTCACTGGGAAAAGAATTGTTCCTTAAAAAAAACCAAATCTCTAGGATTTCACAAAGCTTATTTCTCTAAGAAGATGTGGGTACCTAAAATTTTATTATCTGGAAATCTCAGATCCAAGCAAGTTTGGATTCCGAAAGTCTAATTTTCTTCTTGATTTCAGGAAAATAAAGATAGTACCAGCAACAATACATGGTACATGGATAGTGGATGTTCCCGGCACATGACTGGTAACAAAAGCTATTTTGAAAATATCATCAAACCGAAAGGAGGAAAGGTAAATTTCGGAGATAATGCAAAGGGTGAGATTTTTGGTATTGGTAATATTGTTTTTCTTGGTAAAACCTTGATTTCAAATGTTCTTTTTGTTAAATGTCATAAGCACAACCTCATTAGCATATGTCAGTTATGTGATGAAGGATACCTTGTGAATTTTTGGAATGATAAGTGCTTAGTTCACAATTCCAAGGAAAAATTTATTCTCTCAGCTAAAAATTAAGAGAATGTTTACAATTTTAACTTAGAAGACCTCAGAAGCCAAGATTTACCTTGCCTAAGTGCAATGGAAGATCATTCTTGGTTATGGCATAGAAGGCTATGTCACTGTAATCTTAGAAACCTATGTAAACTCTCTAAGAAGAAACTAGTTAAGGGTCTACCAGAGCATAGATTTGATTCTTCTAAAGTTTGTGATCCTTGTCAATATAGAATGAAACATAAATCTAGTTTTAAATCAATCGTTGAAGTCTCAACAACTGATGCATTACAGTTAGTGCACATGGATCTTTTTGTTC
Organism: Viscum album; assembly: GCA_963277665.1. NCBI lineage: Eukaryota > Viridiplantae > Streptophyta > Magnoliopsida > Santalales > Viscaceae > Viscum > Viscum album. The sequence goes on from OY728158.1 coordinate 1,296,707,313, forward strand.
CAACACAAATTGGAAGTATTGGAGGCAAATACTATGTGTTTGTTCTAGTTTATGAATACACTAGATTTACTTGGGTCTATTTTCTACGAAAGAAGTCTGAAGCTTTTTCCTATTTCAAAAGTTTTAGAGCACAAGTTAAAAATGAGAAAAAACTTCCATTGAAAACTATTCATAGTGATCATGGAGGAGAATTTCAAAATTATGATTTTGAAAATTCTTGTAGTAGAAAAGGTATTACTCGCAATTTTTCAGCACCTAAAACTCCTCAACAAAATGGTGTAGTTGAGAGAAGAAATAGAATTTTTCAAGAGATAACTAGAACCATGTTGAGTGAATATTCTATTGCTAGACATTTCTGGGCTGAAGCTGTAAGTACTACTTGTTATACTATAAATTGAGTTTTGATTAGACCTTTTATTAATAAAACTCCTTATGAGTTATGGAATGGTAGAAAACCAAGACTATCTTACTTCAAGGTCATTGGTTGCAATGTATTCATTTTGAATACTAAAGATAACCTACATAAATTCGCACAAAATTCTGATGAAGGAATTTTCTTAGGTTATTCCACAACTTCTAAGACTTATAGAGTTTTTAATAAAAATACCTATACTGTTGAAGAAACAGTACATGTAAAATTTGATGAGTCTGATCCTTTTGTTTTTAAACCATCCCAGCGTACATCCTTGGATGTGCTTTCAAAAACTGTTTATCAACCATTAATAGAAGAACCTTCTGATAAGGATAATGTTCAAGAAGAAATTCCTGAAACATTTACCCCGGAAGGATTTCTACCCTATGTTGATGAACATGCTTTTCAAAACCCAAATCAGGCGTTTCTTTAGAATCATCCCAGTGATAGTATCATTGGTGATGTAAATCAACCTGTAAGGACTAGAAGTTCCTTATGAAATGAAGTGGAACATATAGCATTTCTCTCCCAATTAGAACATAAAAGCACTGATGAAGCTTTAGGTGATGATGATTGGATCAAAGCCATGCAAGATGAACTAAATGAATTCGAAAGGAACAAACCATGGACCTTGGTTGAAAGACCTAAGGAAACTTCTATTATTGGAGTAAAATGGGTTTTCGGAAATAAATGTGGTGAAAATGGATTCATAGTAAGAAATAAAGCAAGACTTGTTGCAAAAGGCTATAATCCACAAGAGGGAATAGACTATGAAGAAACCTATGCTCTAGTAGCCAGACTTGAATCTATCCGTATTCTACTTGCCTTTGCTGTATTCTTTAATTTTAAACTTTTTCAAATGGATGTGAAATGTGCTTTTCTTAATGGTTATGTTCAAGAGGAAGTTTTTGTTGAACAACCTCCTGGCTTTGAAGATACAAAACATCCTGATTTGTTTTTAGACATACCAAAGCTCTGTATGGTCTTAAACAAGCCCCACGAGCATGGTATGATAGACTCACTGGATTTTTGCTTCAAAATAACTATGTTAAGGGAAATGAAGTTCCAAGTCTTTTTATAAAGAAAGATAAGAAAAATTTTTTGATTGTTCAAATTTATGTTGATGACATCATATTTGGTTCAACTCAACAATCTCTAACCGACTATTTTGCAAGTCTAATGAAATCTGAGTTTGAAATGAGTATGATGGGTTAGTTAACATTTTTCCTTGGTTTTCAAATTTATCAAAAAACCAGAAGGAACCTACATATCTCAACATAAGTATATTAATGATCTTCTTAAAAAATATGGTTATGACAACACTAAGAGGATAAGTACTCCTATTGGTACCTCAAACTCTTTAGATCTTGATGAAGCTGGGAAACCAGTAGATCAAACATCTTTTAGAGGTATGATAGGATGTTTACTTTACATAACAGTTATTCGACCAGACTTAATGTTTTTAGTATGCTTATGTGCAAGATATCAATCCAATCCTAATGAATCTCACAAAAATGTAGTAAAAATAATTTTTCGCTACATAAAAGGAACCATGGATCTAGTATTATTTTATACTTCTGGAAATGATTTTATCCTAAAAAGATGTTCTGATGCTGAATTTGGTGGATGTAGAATGGATAGAAAAAGTACATCCGGAACTTGTCATTTCTTAGGAGATTCACTAGTTTCTTGGTCCTGCAAGAAGCAACATTCTGTAGCACTTTCCACTGCTGAAGCCCAATATGTAACAGCTGAAAGTTGTTGTTCTCAAGTGTTGTGGATGCAACACACACTCACAGACTATGGATTGAGTTATACTAAAACTCAAATTTTTTGTGATAACACAAGTTCCTTTTCCCTTAGTAAGAACCCTGCACATCACTCTCATGAAAAACACATAGATAGTAGGAATCACTTTCATAGGGATCACACACTTAAAAGAGATATTATTTTTCAGTTTGTGAGAACGCAAGATCAACTTGCTGATATTTTCACAAAATCCTTGTCTTCTGATAGATTTGAATACATTAAACAGAAGTTAGGAATGATAACCATAAGTTAATCCTTCTTAATTAACTTTTTGTTGAAAAAAAAGTCTCCTTACAGCAATAAACTCCTTTTCATAGGGGGGTGCATTTGATTGTAAGAATAAACAAAAATTTTGAAAGTTAGTTTTTCAAACTTTTCAGAACTAAACTTCCGGAATGGAAATTTCCAGAACTAAAATTTTCCAGAATGGATATTTTCATATAGAAAACTTCTGGAATGGAAATTTCCATATTGAAAACTTTCGAAATGGAGAATTTCATACTGGTATTTTCATAACGGGACTTTCGTACCGAATCTTTCAAAATGAGTTTTTCATTTTCAAATTTTGTAATGAAATTTTCATACTGAGTATTCCGTACTGAGTTTGTTTTTCGTAGTGAGTTTTGCGAAACTATTTCTTTTTTGTAATAAATATTTTTCGTTTTGTTTATATATTACCCATTACCAATAATTATTCTAAGCCAATCCGAATGGTATGATTTCCTTAATCAGGTTTTCGTAGTCATACTTTACTTGCTGGTATTTTCTTATACTTTGTTTTCAGATTATAATTTTCATAGATCTTTGTTTTAATAAAACCTCAAAAAGATCGAATTCATGTTTTCATGAGAATTGGTTTTCGACCGTCAGATCTGATCTCAGATTGTCACAACTGTTCGATCAACCAAGGAAGATGAACCGTTTTTTCATTTCCTATATAAAGGGGACCCCAAATAGCTGTCCCACATCGATTTCAAGCTCCAGTGTCCCGAATCTATACCTCTCCGTTTTAAAGCCATTCCGAACATCAGCTTTCACTGTTCCAAACTTCTCAGAAGTCTTTAGACCTGAATTTCTGTGGAATTTGCTTCACAAGAAATGTCATCCTCCAAGCCAATTTCACAATGGTTAGTTTACAGAGAAAGGGTGGTTCATCCGTATTTCTTCAACAACTATGATTCTATTATTTTGAAGAACATAAAGTTGAACGGGTGGGAAGATATTGTTGTTTCTAAACTGGGGAATCAAGATGATGTTTTTCGGGGTTACTTGTTGAATTCTATGAAACAGTTTCCTTCTTTAAGGAAGATAATAAGGAGAAATTTTATTTTAAGTCTTATGGCAAGACTTATAAGCTTTCTTATACCAAGGCAGCAAGCTTGGTAGTGCTGACCTATGAAGGAGAAGCTGAGTTCATATCTCACGTTTTTCCAGATTCTAAAGGAAGCTTCAACAAGGAAAAAGCTTTGAAAACACTCAGACTCTCAGACGACAATGCTCCGATGATTGCTAGCTTGCCTACAAATTTCCGGATTCGAGAGTTGTGGGTACAAGGTCTTATCGTACCGAGGAAAGGTGATAAAGACAGTCTGAAGAAGAGTGAAATATATATCTTAGATTTTATGATAAATGTAAGGAAGTTTAACTTCATGAGGAACATTCTTATAACTATTGAGAATGTTAAGAAAGGAAATATCAGAGCCCAAATCGTAATGTACCCAGCAATTTTATCAAAATTAATAGTTCGGTGCCTTGAGTCTTTCAAAGAAGCTTGCAGGACTAAGCCATGGGTTTGCAAAATTTTGTTGGTGAGTGATGATACTCTTAAGAGGGTGGATGCCGCTTTCAACAAGGAGACTCGTGAGTTCTTCGATTTTCCAAATCAAGAAGAAGCGGTTCCGAAGGCTGCTGAACAGGAATCATCTAAGCCAGTAAAGAAAAGAATGTTGAAAGAAGTTGCAGCTCAAGTAGAGGATCCTAAATCAAAGGAAGTTCAAACCACACCTCCAAAACCGAAGAAGAAGAAAGCCTATCCTGATGAGGTAGTTGCGAAGTGAAGAGCAGATAAGGAGAAAAGGAAAAAAGGGGATCCGCAGTTCTAAATGTATCCTGCGGAAGCTAAGGCTTTGAAGGAGAGGACAGAACATGAATTGGCAAAACTAGAAAAATAAAAGAAGCTCAAGAAGAAGATGTCAGAAGCTGAGGTAGTCCAAGATTTGTTAAAATTTAATGAGATGGTTTCCGGAAACATTCCAGCTCCGAGATCTTTCTCCTTGGATTCTCTACCCGAGACTCCAGGAAGAAACATTGATTTTCCGGAAGAGATTATAGCTGAGCATGTTGAGAAACTCGAGTAGATTCATCAAGTCGAAGAGGAAGAAGCAGTTTCTGAAGGAAGTGGTGAAACTAGAGATCTATTGAAAGATGTAGATGATTATAAGGGTTCACCATCAGAACATCTGTCACTCCAAACTTCTGAGGCTGAATTGTCTAAATTAGTATCTCCAGAGAAGGATACGAATGAGGAAAATGTTGTTCAAAAAGTTGTTGATGATGTTATTCAAGTATCTACTAGCGAGCAGAAAACTCCAGATCAACAATCCATTCCAAAAAAGGACAAGGTAAAGCAACTCCTTGTTGATACCCCAAAATCAGTGGAATGCAATAAAAGAGATTTTGGTGATTCGTCTAAAAGGATGTTGGAGCTTATTGAGGAAGAAAATTCTCCATGAAATGTTTTGGATTCGGAGTCATCCTCATTGGGACATGACTTTGTTGTTTAATCTTTAAGGGAGTTAGTAGGTTCCATTCCGACCATCTCGACTATAGATTCATGATGCCAAATGCTCCAACATGATCTAAATCAGAAATCAGATTCGGTATCCATGGTTATGGATAAGTTTCTCGAGATAGAAGCTGAATACAAATCTTTTCTTGTTGGCTATGAAGCCCACAAAATATCATGGAAGAGGATGAAGAGCTGGTCGGGGAAAACTGTAGAAGAGATGAGGCTATTTGATGAATTTCAAGACAATGTTAAAGATGCTTTTGAGACTGAGTACAGGAAGATAAATGAGGTGACTTCTTCCTTTGAAGAGAAGCTGACAGATGAAAAGAACTTCCGGATTCAAGAAGTCAGAGATCTGAATGGGAAGCTGAATTCCATTTGTCAAAACTGGATGTTTGAAAGGGATCATAGGATTGAGTTTGAAGAGAAATTAAAGGCTCAGGAAGAAAATATTAAAGCCTAGGAAGAAAAGATTGAAGCTCAATCTGCAAGAATAATGGTTTTATAGAAGCAAAGTGAAGAAGATCATAAAAACCTAAAGAATATCAAGACTATTATTAAGGGGATCATTTTGAAGGAAAAAGATCTGAAATAGTTAAATCTTATCTTTTTGTTTTATCTTTCATTCCTTAAAATTAATGAAAATCATGGTTTCTCATCTTTAGTTATTATTACTATTTTTTTCAGGAACATTGAAATTTTTTTCCATTCCCTCGAATTATTTTTGAAAATCACAAAGGGGGAGAAGGAAAAGATCCATAAGGAAAAAGAACTCTAATAAGAGCTTTTCTAAGGGGGAGTTTTTTTATTAAAGAATATTGTCTTATTCGTAATGAAATTTCACTCTGGAAATCTAGAATACAATCCTTAGAGTTTCAAAGCCTAAGGGGGAGTTAGTCGTATTCACCAATATCCTTAATGCAAAGGGAGATAAGCCTTAATGTTTTTCATTCTTCTTAGAATTTCTTTTTCATAAGGAGGTTTGTGCTTTCCAAAAAGGGGGAGATTGTTGAGTCAATAAGGCTTTCCTTTTGACTTTTCCATTCCTTCTTGTTTTGAAAATCAAAAACACCTTATCTTTAAGAAAATTTTTTTTATAAGGAAGATTTCTTTTGTAAGAAAAATTATCCTTATCACATTTTCATCCATATATTTCTTAAGTACATGATTCGGATTCATTTCTAGATTTTCGGATGTGTTTAAAACTTTGATTTAAAGCATTCTGTTTTAGTCTCTGAATTCTGGATACGAACTTTAATAAATATCAACCCCAAATTCTGGATGAGAACTGTAAAGAAGTTCGACTCCGAATTCTGGATACAAACTCTAATAAAGATCAACTCTGAATTCTGGATACGAACATTCATGAAGTTCAACATCGAATTCTAATGAAAAATTTTCCATTACAATTTCTGATGAAGAATTCTCATTACGAAATCTGATGACGAATTCTCATTCTGAATTCACCTATTAAACAGAATCTGGTCATTTTTGTTTTATTCACTCTGAATTTATTAAACTCCGAAAATTATTTTTTTTACACTCCGAACATTCATTCCGAACTTTTGAGTTAGATTTTAAACGGTGTCGTACATTCTGTTTCACTTGTTTTGTTATAAAATGATGTCGTCTATTCTTTTATAAACTAACCGTTGGATAAGTGACACATGTACAGGTCCCTCCGATTTTAATGAAAATATGACTGTTGGAAGAGGGAGTTGACCGTTGGAAATTTTCTTATAAACAAGAGCTCATTTGAAAGAGCTCCGAAGAAAAACGAGAAGTTGATCAATCTAGAGACCACACACTGCTAAAGTGATTTCTAGAGAGAGAAAGTTTTTCATGCCTTGTGCATACTAAAGCACTTGTTCTGTTTTTGCTTCGTGCGACTCCGAATGTTGGTGATTACATTAGAGGACTTCCGGGGATAGGAATACAGAGGTGCCGACTTCCTTGAAGTTCGAGGGCTTCCTTGCTGAGGAAGACAGAAGTTGCCAACTACCTTGAAGTTGAGGGCTTGCGGGGATAGCAAGACAGAGACTCCAATCTTCGTATCGAGGGCTTACCCTGGTGTTGGTAAGACAGACTTCCTTGAAAGTATAAATCAAGGGACCTTTATCCAAGGTTGTTGGATACCCTTCTCTTTATGTTAAAAGACTTATATCTTGTTACTTGTAGTTTTTCTATTCGTTTATTTCCACTGCATTTTGTATTATAAGGAATTTATAACTTTCTTACACTTCCTTACTTGTACTCTGTTTCATTTAGATTCTATACGCTTTAAGGTAGAATCTCATTTTGTAATCTTTTGTTAAGTTTCAATTTCCGGAACCATTTTTCCAGAAACTACATTCGAAATCCCTTTCCAAGTTTTCATTTGGTATTAGAGGTGTTGTGAATTTTTTGAAGTTTAACTTTGTTAAACTTATCCGTTTCCTTTGCTTAAGGAAAACATAGTTAATCATAACTATCTTTAAAGGTTCCAAAGTAATTTTTGAAGTATACAATTTACCCCCCTCTTGTAAATTGATCTTCTACATCATTATTTCGATCATACACATGGGGCTATAAGAGGGTTAGACTGTGTGATCTTCCTTAGAGAGTCCCTGACTACCCTATAATATAGGGGGAATTGACCGAGAAATCATCACTAGAGAGTCTTATAAGTTCGTATGATCAAAATAGAGGGGTTAGGCTGAGTGCACTGCCTAGAGGATTGTTGGTACATTGTGGATATGAAAAGAGGGGTGGGTTGTGATTACTTTCCAAAGGATTTACTTTAGTGTTTAGCTGTTGTTTCACCTTTTTCTGATTGTTTTGTGGATTGATTACTGTTGTATATCATCCTGTTATTGCTTACTGATTACTGCCTGCTGTTTATTGTTACTGTTTAATTTTTACTCTACTATTACCTACCATATGCTCACAGACTATTAGGCACCGATCATCAAGTGGTTGCTTACTAGGATTTAGTCTCACACCCTGTTTGGGCCATGCTTTTGGGCCCAAATAGACTATGTTGGTGGAGGTATGGACAGGGGAAAGAGCCCTCCGACTTGGGTACTTGATATATTTTGAGTAAGAGAGCATGGGACGAAGCTTAGTCTTGTGATGTTGAGGAGCTATTTATCTTTTCTTTATTACTTGTCTTGGTAATGTTTTTATTTTCAGCATTGTGACCTGTTTGGATAAATACCTAGATTTTTATCATGCATCATTTCATATTTTCATATGTTCTCTTATTGTTTATTGTTTTAGTATTCCGCTGTTTATTGTTCTTGGATATTTTCTATTTCCGCTATTACATGTTTTGTTTACTTCTGTTGTGTTCTCTGCCAATGAGGTCATAGTTTCCCCATTACCACACCCAAGGCCATTGCTTCTAGTCGACCTCCTATGGCGTTTGGGGAAATGCGCTTCAGGCCATGTGACCAACCGGGTACGTGGCGCCTCTGGGTGGCTTCTAGAACCAGGACATTACATCCTTGATTAATAAATTCCATCTGACATGATAGTCATCACATGGAAATCGTCCGGTGATTTTTGATCTTTAGGATAGCAATATGGTATTTAATATTATCCCCCAATCAGGTTTGTGGAAAACAAATAGTCACTCTCAAGCATACTCTGAGGATATGGATGTTCATTACTAGATCTATTAGTAAAAATACCAAAATATAATCATCTATCATTTTTTGTTTCCTTATCTATTATAGGAACCTGAAACATTATAGGTTCATTAAAAAACATGAAATTGGATTCAATAAAGATCCATAATTCCTACCCTTATATCAAAAAGTTAATTCATGTAATGATGAAATGTTTAACATAACAACATTTAGCTATCGATAAAATTCCTAACAATAATAAATTAATTTTATTTCATTCTCTATCAACATTAACAAATAATTAGATGTGAAATACACAAACTGATTAGTGATCCTGATATTCCCAAGAGGCCTTTTCTTTATCTTGGTTTACTATTGAATACGTATCATTTTTAGAGACAATTCTCCCCTAGTATATCCTAGATGTCATAGGGTCCATATCAAGATAATGTTGATCTAAAAAAAATACTCATCTAGAGCCCTTTAGAAGATGAAATTATTGTATTTTAATGAAATATAAAGTGGTCTGATATGTCCCTGGATGACGTCTTCTTCGTCTTTTTCTATGAATGAGATATTGGTATGACATTTTGATGCAATAGTCTGCACTTATTAGACACGTTCTATAATATATTTTGAATCAAGCACTTATGGGTTATGTAGGGCCTTGATGAGTGACTCTTTGAGTTCTTGTGAAAGATAAAGAGAATCTTGAATTGAGTATTTAGAAATGATAAGTACCAACTATTTCATAATGATGTATTTTTATCATAGTGGTATATTTTCCTCAGGGAGGTGCTTCTCCATATTATGTATTCAGGATCTAAGGTGTTTGTGGTGGACTATCTTAGTTCCTAATAAGTTGTTGATGGAGCTTATATTGTATGTAGTCCTGGTTGGACTAGCCTTCCCTTTTGTTAGAGCTTATCAGCCAATGAAAACCCCACCAATAATTTATGTAAAATTACTATATTGAATGAAATGCTATTGGGGTCTAGGGAATCTCTTTGTTCTCATTTCTCTTTCGGAAACTCTCTCTCATGACTCAAAAATCATGTATATGGAATCTATGTGTATGTGATAGAAGTCATGGGTTCTGGTGGTTGATCTAGGTCACTATCCAAGGAAATAATGAAATAACTAGGAATTATACCTTTTTTAAAGTTACTCACATTTTTCCATTCCTCAAATCAAGGAAGACCATGCACTCTTTTTTTTGTACACAATGGTGAATTTATTACTCGGTCCTCTCAATGAAAGGAGATATATGATTTGGGGAGTATTTGGTGGGGGGTTAAATGAGAACTTTCACTTATTTGAGGGTAATCACAATATCTCTACCTTATTAAGAAATATTTCCTATATCATGGGAATGGAAACAAATTTGTCATGGGAATGGTGATTTATATCTTATAGGCATTGTTCCATCTCTGTAAACTCACATAATCTTCCTGGATAATTAATTTGTATCACAGGTGTTTATAGCCCATAGAAACGTTTAAGTGAATCATGTCCCAGTAATTGATCATTTGAGATAGGGATACTGGGTTAACAGGTAAAACAGATGGATTTGGTTATGAAGTCATAAATAAGCCTCATTTTAACTTTTTTTCAATTTTGTGGTTGAAAATAAATATTCCCTTAACAAGGAGCTAAATTGAAAAATAAAATGATGATGAAGGTTTTTAGATCCCACAATGTACCCTTATAGGAGGCTTAAGTGCCAAATAATTATCATACTAAATAGTGTTTTGCAATATATATCATCTTTTTCACCTCTTTCTAATCACAAGGTCGCATAATAAGGCTGAATTGGGAATGAGATTGGATGAGAGGATATTCTAGATCTCCCAAACTATCATATTATGAGATAATAGGTTTTAAAAATATGGTGGGCGAAGGATTCATCCACCAATTCAATATAAGGATATATTTTAGGCTACATAGGCACACACCATCCTTTTGTGGCTTTTTTTCAAGAAAACGAGGGTTCAATGGCATTAAGGATTTCTAGTAGAAGTTCATCTCTGTAATAAGTAAATTATATGTGTAATGGAATATGTTTGATGATTTCACATCATTTTCATATCCCATTGATTTTTAGTTCATTCCAGGATCAGAGTGTTACCCTAACCATAGATAGGAGATAACCATAATAGAGGTAATTTATGATAATTATTAACTACCTCATTTATGTAAACTGATTTCTAGGATGAAGAGCTATCATGTGGAAAAAATTCCACAATTATATGTGTATTAGATCTCTCATGATGTATGGGATGAGGTATTTTCATTTATTTCTCATGATGAAAATCAATATAAATATTTCCAAAAGGTAGTTCTTGTTTTAGCTATCTATTGTTCCGTATGTCATTCTCATCATTTTCAATTTTTTCACTATTGAGTGAATTTAAACTCTATTGTGTGGTTATTTAGGTATAGACACACTACTTCCCTTATCCATGAATGGGTTTCATAGAGGATTTTGCAATTCATCATTTGGAGGGTCCATGTTCTATCTCCTTGTCCGATTCCTCATACATACAACCTTAGTTCTTGAATCGATATCACCTACCACTCAGGGAATGGTTTCCACATAAAATACCTCTCTGTTTATATCTTGGTCTATATAATATGTTACATTTATAATGATTTTTCTCGTTAAGGTGTATTGGGAAATGGTATTTCCCCCATCACTCTCCACATAATAGGGGGACATGAAACCTCTAACTCATAATTTTTGGGTTTTATCAGGTTCATTTATCTAACCCCTTGTCATATAGAACTATTTGTCCTTATAAACTATATTTTTATGACTAATTATCATCTAAATTACCTCTATATTTTCCTTTTTAATAGTCAATTTTAGGAAGTTTAATATTGTACTTGTTGATAATTTTTTAAATGGAAGATTTGTTCCTCACAGTGAGACAAATGTCTAGGACACTAGTTGCCAATATTTTCCTCAAAACCTAGAGAAGAATGTCTCCTTTCATGTTGATGATAATGATAAAATTTCTCAATCTTATTAGTTTAGGGATGGTTTAGGCCACTATTGAAAATTTATTATCTTGTGGTTGAGGATAGAAATATTATAGTTATGGATTTGAAGGGTCAGCGGATGGGAATTGACATATAATTTCCCCAATTCAAATGGTATGGTGTAGATCATAAATATCTTTGGATTACTCTTGAGGCCTATTTCATTGTGATGAACATGGTGTTGATGACTAAGATAAACATATCACCATCCTTGTGGGATGGGGTTGGTTCATGTAATGGCCCAGACCTCTCTGGTCCATTCCTTTATGAATGTGGTGCTGGAGGTGTTCCGGGCGGTCAAGGTGGCTTGGGGGTGTGTTTGGTGGACTTTTAAGGAAAGATAAAGGGTAATAGCATTCGCACGGTTGGCGCACGGTTTGCCTAAACCGTGCGGCCAAACCCTGCAAGGCTGTTCTTTATGGTAGTGTCTAATGCACGGTTAGCGCACGGTTTGCCTAACAGTGCGGACTAACTGTGTGAGGAGGGGTTTTCAAGGAAAAATATAACACACGGTTAGCGCATGGTTTGTTAAACCGTGCGAACTAACTATGCGAGCACTTATAGTTAGATCCTACAATTGTGGATCTAACTCTTTTTTTCATTAATCGCCTCTTTTAATCCCCTAAGCGGCCATAACTCGGGATTACCCAGCCTTGGAGGTGGAAGAACCTCTCCCAAGCATTTTGAAGGCGATCCGGAGGCTTCTCTTCGCGAATCAAATCTGGTTTCTCGAGGTTAGTGATCCTTTTTTTGGTTTCTTAGATCTACCTAGACCTACTCCTCCTCTTCTCTCGGGATCTTAGATATATGCTCGTTATGGGTCGATCTAAGAGAGTGGAAGTCGTTATGATGAGCTTTGGTCTTGGTTGTGTTAGGGGAGGATATCTAAGGAGGATTCATGGAGAATCGACCCTTTTTCCTGAGTGTCCCTTGACCGTTGAGGTAGGGGATTTGTGGCTTCACTAATATTTTTTGTGAAATCGTAGAGTTATCATGATTTAGCCATTTGGATCAAAAAAAAATTGACCTAATTAAATATTGGAACCGGATTAAGAAATTGCATTGAACATATGTTGTTGCCTCATGTCTGCTAGATTGTGTGATATCTATTCCAAGCTTGTTAGCTGGTTGTTCATGATGATGTGATGAAGAACACAAAGCCAGAATTATTTGATAATTAATTGGATAAAAATAAAGAGTCATAAAATGAATATGGTTCTTGTGGTAATTTGATGGTGATTAAGTTTCCATAATAAGCATGTTTAATCCTTGTGATAGATTACTGTTTTGGTACATGATGTTGGAACCAATGAATTGAATATGTTAACTCAATATGGATTTATGAACTTGATTGATTGATTCCCTGAAGGGTTCTGAGTAACCCTCTTGTTGTGAAATAGGACTGAGAGCCCAATTGATTTAATGTGTTATTTTCCTGCTACTTGTGTTGTGATGTGACCCTGGAGGGGTGTTGTGATATGATGAGGTAGGGAGGCCTTGTGGTTGTGGGAGCGGATGGTGCCTAGAGTGGCGAGATGCATCATTTTATGCATGTAGGTGTTAGGGGGGACACCGGGGATGATGGTATGTGATGGATGTGCTGGCTAGGTGTTTGGTGGTTTGATTGGTTGTTATCTACTTTAATTTTCCCCACTATCAATGCGGCTAGTTTTGCATACAATTCTTTATAAAGGGGAGAAGACGCGTGGGGTATGCCACACGCTTTCCCTATTTAGCCTCTCAAGGGAGAATGTGCATACTCCCTCCTATAGGTGGCAAAGACTCGATTGGTAGTATATCTACTCATTGTGTTGATCCCCCTTGTTTTTTGAATCATAAGATGATTTTCTAGAATGCCTGGGAATGTGGGAAAGTTTTTTTAAAATGAATGTTTGGTTAAATGGTTATAATCCACAGGGATGGAGATGGTGGTATTTAATGGTCATGTTTTAACCTTAAAAGAACAGTCAATTTTGAATGTGATGCCAAGAAAGTTAACGGGGGTTGTTCATGGTTAATTAATGATGGAGGACATAATTAACCTATAGTGGAATTGATGAAAAAGGGAATTAAGTAACCTGATGAATTTATTTAATTGGTTTTCTCCATAAAGGATACCTAGTCTTAGAAATAGTAGCCCGGAGTCTGAGAGACGTTAGCTGCAGTTGAGGCTAAGCCCAGGTAATTCCCATAGTGTGGTTGTGAGTTATATATATTCTGTAATTTTTGTGTTTCTATACGCTACTCCACCCTGTAGGTAAGGGAAACTGACACCTCGGGGATTCTGAACCCCGGGGGGTGTTTTCCCCAACATTCTAGTGGGAGGATGGATCGCTGAATACCCCCTTTGACCCCGCTCTCTTCTCTTGGTAGATACTAGTGCCATTGGCACAACCGTTAGTTTTCCCCCTATATGTTTTTAGATGGCTGTAATGGTTTGTGGTTATTTCCACACATATTTTCTAGAATTAGTATCCTATGGACTACTATAGGTGTAACATGTATAGGTTGTGATGGCTTGAGGATCTTTACGAGGTGTATGGGTTGTAATGGCTAGAGGTACAATACCCGACGTATGATACATGTTATGAAGGTTGTGGTGGCTCTTGGATCCTAGCTGGTTATTTTTGGCTGTGAGGACGGTGTGGAGCTTAGCACAGGTGTCTGCGGGAAAGCCTTTGTGGTTCACGAGGTGCAGATCGTTGAGCTCAGCCCAGGAATATGCGGGTAAGCCTTTGGATAGAGATGCACAAGACGTATGTCATTGGGGAACAGCGAAAAACCAGTGGGGAAGTAGTAGTGGGGTACCCTTGATATTTATTACTATATACTATATTCATGTATGCGTTACATGGTTAGAGTATCCATGGTGAGTTTGGGAACATAGTATACCTGTTTAGGTGACGAGTTAGTTTCACTTGTTGTTCACTGTGCATTACCATGCTTTCATTACTTTTGTAGGAGAGGCTCCTGGGAGGATCCTACTGAATATACTATTATACTCACCCAACATATATATAAACTATTTTTCAGGTCACTTGGAGAAGGATGGAGATCAGGATGGTTACTTCTAGCTTGTGGTTGCAGGATATGTTTGTGCTTGTGATTGCTGATGTTTTACTTTATTTTGGGTAATGGTAGTTTCCCCTTTCATTTTTTTTACTTTTTGAATGACATTACATATATTCACTTGGGTTTTCTTTTACATTTCAGTTCTGAGTTGGAGTAGGTTGGTTTCGGTCTTGTCTCTCTCTTCTGCATGTGTTCTCGTAGAGGGTAATACCTCCCATTTGTGTGTTTAATATACCCTCGGTGCTAGTCGCCAACCCAGGGCCTGCTAGAGGAGGAACTCGGGGGTTCATTATCTCCCTTCTCACATTTTCGGCCCATGAGGGGTACACATTGTGGGGAGGGGGTCGTGATATAGTGGTATCATAGGTCTAGTTGAGGGATAGGATGGAGTTTGGAGCTAGGAACATGTGATGATGCATGGGTTGGTAGGGAAAATATGTCATTCATGTTTAGAAAGTGGGGTAAACACTGGAGACCGGCAGAGACATAGGCGTTTAGGGCCCCTGTGATCCATTGCACAGAATTTAAGTTTACAAGGGTTACTAAACACGGTAATACTGGTTGCAGGGTATAGAACTAGGAATGGATCATGCATGATTATTCTTTGTGCCTGTGTTTGAATTGGTATACCTTGGGATAGGTTAACCTAAAATGAATGAAAGAAAACAATTAATTAATTAATGTTGATTCTTCCATATTCCAGTCCTAGGATATCTAACAGTATGTTCATTTATAGGTATGGCTCCAGGTCGATGTCCCCATCAGGTTTGTGTAGAAGATGTCCAGAAGGCTTTCCTAGAAGATCGTCGTAGGGTGGAGGTCGACGAAGACGACACTTGGAGGAAGACACTCTGAGAGTTTCAGTGCCAGAGTCTGCAGAAGTATGAGGGCTCCGTATTAGATGGAGTCACGAAACAATGGTTAGAGGAGGTCGAGATAGGCTTTAGTTTGATCCGTGGTCAGAAGGAGCACTGGGTGTCCTTGGTTGTGACGATGCTGCGTGGAGTAGTGAGGCAGTGGTGGATGTTGTTCCTCAGGGATCGTGAGGAGTCAGTGATCTCATGGGAGTTGTTCCGAGACTAGTTTAGAGTTGAGTTCCTTTCATTGAATACGAAGGCGTCTAGTACTCAGGAGCATATTACCCTTCAGCAGGGGAGCTCCAGTGTTCGAGAGTTTTTCAATCTGTTTCAGGAACCATCTACGATTTGCTTCGTACATGTTTCCAGATGAGGAGGCCAGGGTGAGGCATTTTGAGGAGGATTTTCATCCAGAGATCCAGTGCCAGTTCACCCCATTATGCTAAAGACATATCTTGAGGTGCTGGAAAGTGAAGAGGTTGTTGAGTAGACTTGGCTAGGATTACATTGTCAAGAGAGGGGAATCTGTGTGATTCCTCACGAAGCAGAGCTATGGTCCGGGGTTCCCGGTATTCAGGGGAGAAGAGTTTCCGTTCAACCGGGGGTAGGTCCCAGCCTTTCACGTCTTGTTACATCGGAGTCGGCACCTCTCAGGCCTATGCCAAGGTATCTGGAACTTTTTTTTCGTGTGTTGGTCATGGAAATCAGTAGCGGGAGTGCCCGACCTTTCATACGAGTCATCGTGTTCCGGGCGCTCCACTCCAGGTTCCTCCTTTGAGACAGTTCCAGCCGAGGCAACTGCAGTAGTTTGCACCAGCTTTAGATCACCAGAGGGTAGATCGTGCAGGCAGAGGACAGACCCATGATGCCCCCCATCTTCAGAGAGCAGAGTGCGTCCATGGTGGTGGTCATCATCATGGTCATAGAGGCCGGGGAGGAGACCGTGGTCAACTTCATGCTCTAGCGTTGATAGTACCAGATGAACCAGATGTTGTTCGGGGCACCCTTTGCTTATTTCCTACCTTGTTGTATGCCTTTTTTGACTAATGAGCGACACAATACTTCATATCACCTTCCATTGTCCATAATTTGGGTCTTGAGGTAGGGAGGCTTCTAGTGCCCTTGGCGTTGACTACGCCAGTTGGAGGTCGAGCTGACTTGTTTGAAGTTTGTAGATACTTTGATCTAGTGTTGGGGAAACACCGCTCTTGGGGAGATTTCCTATGTTTATGAATACAACCATATGATGTCATCCTCGACATGGATTGGTTGTATGTAGTGTAGGCTATTGTGTATTGCTTCAGGAAGAAGATCATTTTCCTTGGTGTCGATGGAGAGCATGTAGTGTTTGTTGGTGAGCGAGATCCTTAGATGGGTTATAAGTGCCTTCCATCCATATCATACATGTTGGCCGAGTCGGTGCTGGGTTCTTCAAAGGTTCATAAATTTCTGTTTCCAAGGGTCGTAAAGGAGTACCTTGATTTCTTTCCGGAAGAGGTTGTAGCCTTACCCCATTGATGAGGGATCGAGTTTGGGATCGAGCTGTAGCCAGGAGTGTCTCTTATCTCTATGTCTCCGTATAGGATGTCCCCTTCAGAGATGCGAGATGTACATTAACAGCTTGATGGTCTGTTGTAGTGCGGTTTTGTTTGACCATGTGTGTCCCCTTGGGGTGCACCAGTTCTGTTCATGAAGAAGGCTGATGGCAGTTTTCGGTTATGTGTCAATTATCGTCGCATAAACAAAGTGAAAATAAAGAACCTCTATCCTCTTCCCTAGATTGATGAATTATTCGACCAACAGAAGGGTGAAAGTTGGATCTCATAGATCGACTTGCGTCAGGATATCATCAGATGTGTGTAAAGGATGAGGATATTCCGAATACTACTTTATGTTGTCGTCATGGGCATTATGAGTTCATTGTTATTCTTTTCAGCATGAAAAATGCTCCAGCTGTGTTCATGGGATTGATGAATGTTGTGTTCTGTGAGTTCCTTGAAAAGTTCGTGGTAGTTTTCATCGATGACATCCTTGTGTACTCCACATCTGAAGAGGAGCATGCAAAGCATCTGCGAGCCGTTTTGCGAGTTCTTCGTTGGCATAACCTATTCGGGAAGTTGTCGAAGTGTGTGTTTTGTGCTCGAGAAGTCCGTTTCATGGGGTATGTTGTGTCCCAATAGGGAATAGTTGTGGATCCATCAAAGATAGAAGAAATTGTGTCTTGGGGAGCTGCTAAGACTGCTTTAGAGGTGTGAAGTTTCCTTGGTCTCACAGGCTACTACAGGAGGTTCATAGCCAATATCTCACGGGTTTTGACCCCTCTGACAGATTTGACCAGGAAAGATCATGCTTTTATATGGACTGATCAATGTCAGGCAGCCTTTGAGTATCTAAAGGAGAAGTTATTAAGTGCTCCAGTCCTTTTTCTTCTAGCTGAGGGAGTTCAGTTTGATGTTTTCTGTGATTCTTCACATCTGGGGTTAGGATGCATTCTCATGCAGCAGAGTTCAGTTGTTTCTTATGGGTCTTGGCAGTTTCATCCCCATGAATGCAACTATGCCACCCATGATCTTGAGTTGGCATCCGTGGTTTTTTTTCAAAAGTTGTGGAGACATTACCTCATTGGTGAGTGCTTTGTGGACTTCACCGACTATAAGAGTTTGAGGTATGTTTTCACCCAGCATGACTTGAACTTGAGGCAGTGTCAGTGGATGGAGTTCTTGTAGGAATACGACCTCAAAATATAGTATACACCTAGAAAGGGGAATTTTGTAGCAGATGCGCTGAGTCGAAAGTCACGTAGTGATTCTGTGCGTGAATCCGGTGATTCTTGGTGAGTAATGGAAGAAATATCAACATTGCATCTTGATATGGTAGAAGTTGGGGTAGAGGCTGTCTTATTCAGATGAAGGTGAAGTCATCCTTGGTGCATAATGTGGAAGAGTCCAAGTTGGGGGATGTTGAGGTGGAGGTCTAGAGAGACCGAGTTGTTTAGGGTGAGGCCCCTAATGGTTGGTTTGAGGATTAACAACATAGAGTGTGGCATCAAAGAAGGATTTTTTTCCCTTGATGATGCGCGAGATGGTTCTCAGAGAGTTCCATAGTTCACCTCTAGCAGTACATCCGGGCGTGACAAAGATGTTCCAAGCTTTGAGAAGTCAGTTTTGGTGGCCTGGGCTGAAGCGCGCGGTTACAGAGTCTGTGTATCGATGTTTAGACGGCCAGAATGTGAAGTCCGAACACCGTGTTCCTGGTGGTCTTCTCCAGCCATTAGAGATTTCTTAATGGAAGTGGGAGGACATCTCAATGGACTTTGTTACAGGTTTATCTCAAGCTCCAGGATGTTATGATGATATTTGGGTGGTAGTGGATCATTTAACGTAATCATCCCACTTTATAGCAATCAAGGTGTCATGCTCAGTGGAAGTTTCATCAAGGGAGTAACTAGATGTGGTGGTGAGCCATAATGATGTCCCTAGGACGATCGTTTCTAATCGAGATCCTCATTTTACCTCCAGGGTGTGGAAAGGTCTCCAACATTATTTCGGTTCTCAGCTATGTCTTAGTACTTCTTTTCATCCTCAAACAGATGGTCAGATGGAGCGAACCTTCCAAACTCTTGAAGACATGTTACACTCTTGTGTTCTTGATTTTGGAGGCTAATGGATGAGGCACTTACCCTTGGTGTAGTTCATGTACAATGACAATTTTCACTCCACCATCGGTATGGCGCCGTTTGAAGCCTTGTATGGCTGACCTTTCTGTTCTTCGTTGTACTGGACTAGGGTTGGAGAGTCAGCAATTCTCGGACCAGAATTAGTGTATAATACAATAGAGATGGTTTAGGAGATTCGTGAGAGGTTGAAGACAAATCAATATCATCCGAAATCATATGTCGATCAAAGACGGAGACCCTTATAGTTTGATGTTGGGGATCATGTGTTTCTGAAGGTGAATCCTCATTGTGGGAAGCAAAGGTTTGATCATGGGAGTAAGCTTTCTAACCACTTTGTTGGGCCTTTAAAGGTGTTATCTCGTGTTGGAGTTGTGGCATATAAAGCAGCACATCCAAGTACCATTATAAAATCATAAGACCTAAAACAAATATAATGGAAAGAAAACATTTCCACACTTTGATCACAATATATCACTAAAATATATTGACATAACAAATCCATTATAAAAAACCATTTTCAATACCAAAATACATAAAAGTGTATATGGTATTTATTTCATTTTAAAAGCATTATGGCTTGTTGAGGAAGCTAAATACCAAATAATACTCGCGACGGCGGAAAAGGTCGTTGTCACCGCATAAGTTAAAAGAAACATTCATTTATGTTATTTTGTAAAACACATCGTAGAAAAAGATTAGTTTTTTATAAACTTATATGTCAAAGGGGTTTATACACCGTATAAAAGAAATCCTTATATTAGAACAAAATATGCCTCAATGAAAGGAGATTGAAACCATGTCCCTTACCTCGGGTCCAACATGACTCGATCGTTCTTTAATCTCATGAATAATAAATATGAGTTAATTTCTATTTCCTTAAGAACCTTTTTCAAGTTAATTATTTTTTTATATCACTTATTACCATGTGATTAACACTATGAAATTATTTAAATTAATAACGGTCGTTTTAAAGATCACTGGTACATGAGTCAAAAATAAACTCTTTATAATTACCAGTTTGTTCATGGGGTAAAATATCCATTATATCCAGAATTATATACATTATTTAGATATCATATATGTCATATATATCCATTATATACATTCATTTATGATATCACATAACATTTAGAGGTATGAAATGAAATGCACCGTTCATGGATACAGTAAGCCGTATGTACACATGAACGATACTTCCATTTATATTTCATATTTAATGGAATTAAAAAATATTGATACATAATAGTATTATAATTATAGTATAGTATCATATAAAATATCATTAAGTCTATCCTTTATATGTACCACATATGGTATTAACGAATCAAATCTCTTTGAGGGGGCGGTAATCCGCACATCCTAAAATGAAGATATCGTGGTTACCCATAATGGAAACCATAAAGGTATGCCCTAAATGAAAAATACAAAAGATTAAGGAAAACATAAACATATTATATATCATATATAAATATAGTGACATCTTAATGGCCACATTTCAAGGTGTTATTAGAATATTGAACAATCATCGATTCGTGAGGCAGAAATTCGTCATCCACAGAAACAGTAAGTTCTTTAACCATTAGTTGTAGGTGTGTGTAAGTGTAGCTCTAATACTTATAATAACAACATCCTAGTATATTGAATATACTGGTTCTGTTACAAAATAAAGGAATAAAAAGTGTTTAAGGGGTTGGAGAAGATAAATAAAACAAAAGAACACAAGTGAAGACATTACCATAAAATCGGGTAACTCCCTTTGGATTGAACCAAAAGGGTTTCTTGAAGAGCTTATTGCCTAAGGTAAGGCTTCTAGGATGAGGAGATGGATGTGGAGAGACAAAATGATCAGATATTAGCCGAGCCGAAGGCTTGAGAGGTGTGGGTAAAGTGGTAGAGGTGGGGGTCTTTTATAAGAGGAGAGGAGGGGCACTTTTGGAAAGGTATAAAATGATACCTTATTTTCAAATGAGTTTCAGATATTAAAGGTCCCACATTGATTTATTTCGAGGATAAGGTGATAAGGGTTAGAAATCCACCCATCCAATAGGTTTTTGACATGTGTAGGTCTTAGATTTTACATTATCTTTTCATTTTATTTAAAATCTTAAATAATGAGGTAATCGCAGCATCATCATGATGTCATAAAAAATATAATTTCTTTAATATCTAAAAATTATAAAAAAATTACTATGATGTATGAAATATTTTTAGCTTTCTAATTACTATTTATAGTCAAAAATATTACTTGTATAACCCCATGTTAAATTTTTTTTTAGTAAAATACTACATGCTTTGTCATTTTTACTTTTACATTAAATAAAAGGCATTAATGTCATTATCTTACCCATGTGGATCCATGGGGTCCCAAAAATTGACCCATGGGTATTTTGGGTCGTCCATGACTCATCCAATAGGGGTAGTACAAGTGTCTAGATATTTTCATTTTATTATAATATCATTTTTACCTTAAATCACACTAATTGCCCTTTAATCGCGATTAATAAAACTTACAAGTTACCTTTGATCAAAAATTATTTTAATACCATTGAACCAAATTTTACATAATAATGAAAATAATTTATATTGGATTTCTGAAATTCAAATCACAGAAGTGGTAAAGTTCCATTTAAACGAAATATCTGATTTGTAACTACCACTTTGTGGTTTCACTATTCATAAAAAATTATGATATTTCAGAAAAATACCAAAAATTTACCCTAAGCTATATTTGATATTCTGAATTCAAAAATGATTTCTATTTTACCAAATTCATAACTTATAAGTTTCATTAATTAATTTTGTAATTAAATCCCGCTGTCAAATCAAATTGCGTGTTTTTAAGAAACAATATCTATCAAAATATTGACACTCGCTTATGTCCAATCTCAAAGTGATATTAATTTCAATGACCACCATTGGATTAAATGGTAAAAATTTATTCTAATTTCACTTTAAAACCAATTAAAATGATAATCTAACTATATAAATAAATTAGATTAAAAAGTGGTTTTAAATTAAAATACAACACTTTTCACTATTCATTAAAAAAATGAACATTATCAGAAAAATACCTGAAATTTATCCAAAGTAAATTTCAATGTCGCAATCATAAAAAATAAGTTAATTTTGATAGATATAGCATATAAAATTGTCAAAAGTTATATTTAAAAATTGTTTTCCATCAAAAGGCGGTAAAACAATCTTTTAAAAATATTAGTGTATTTCATGCTTATGATTGGATTTATTCTCATTTTAAGCCTCTAAAACACTATCTAATTAATAAATAAGAATAGATAAGAATATCTATTATTCATTACTTACTTGGGATGTGAAATCCATCCCCCATTTAGAAAATTTTTTCCCCTCAATTTATTTACTTATCGAATAAGTGGGGGTATTTATCCACCATAGCATTTTCAGATTCCCATGTTGCCTCTTCAACCATATGGTTTTTCCACAAAACCTTTACCTGGTGAATTACCTTATGTCGCAACACTTTCTATATTCCGTCAAGAATCTGAACTGGTTGTTCTTCATAAGAGAGATTCTCTTCCAACTGAACTACCTCTAGGCTCAAAACATGAGATGGATCTGGAATGTGCTTCCTTAACATTGAAACATGAAAAACTTTGTGTACCTGAGCTAAAATTGTAGGTAAAGACACTTGGTAAACAACTGATCCAACTTCATCCAAGAATTTCATACGGTCCAATGAACCATGGACTTAGCTTTCCTTTCTTACAAAATCGCATCACACTTTCCCACGGTGAGACTTTGAGAAAAACATGATCACCTACATCGAAAGATAGATCCGTCATCCTGTTGTCTGCATAATTTTTCTATCTGCTCTGAGTTGTTCTCATGTGTTTCTGAATCAACTGAACTTTTTATGTCATCTCTTCTACCAATTTTAGTCCCATCAGCTACCTTTCACCTACTTCATCCCAAAAAGCTAGAGTTCGACACCATTTAAAATATAATTCTTCAAAGGGATCCATCTGTATACTGGAATGAAAATTGTTATTATATGAAAATTCAACCAATGAAATATGTTGGTCCCAAATTCCCTGATAATCCATAGAGAAAGCATGTACCATATCCTCCAAGGTCTGAATTGTTCGTTCTGACTACCCATCTGATTGTGGATGAAAAGCTGTACTAAAATTTAATTCAGTACCCAATGACTTTTGAAGGCCCTTCCAAAAGTTAGAAGTCAACCTGGGATCATGATCAGATACAACGGATAGGCGAACTCCATGAAACCTGACTATCTATTTAAGATACAATCGAGAAAGTTGATCTAGAGATAAAGTATCTCGAATGGGAAGGAAATGAGCATATTTAGTCAAGCGATCAACAATAACCCAGATTGCATTATTACCTCGAGGTGTCTTTGGTAATCCCCCAACAATGTCCATGGATATATTTTCCCATTTCAACTCTGGCACTGGTAAAGGCTGAAGCATCCCTTTCAGTAACTGCCACCCTGCTTTAACCTGCTGTCATGTCAAACACTTCACAGTGAAATCATCAATATCTATTTTCATTCCATCCCACCAGTAATACTCCCACAGATCTCTATACATCTTAGTACTGCCAGGATGAACTGAAAAACGGGAACAATGAGCCTCACATTAAAACTCATTCTTCAACTGTGAATCACCAGGAACACATAATCTCTTCCCAAACCTCAAAACACAATCCATATCAATGTTAAATTCAGGCAACATACCCTTCTGAACCAGTTCTACCTTTTTCTGCAACCCACTATCGTTCTTATGCGCTTGCTTAATTCTATCTGATCGGGATGACCTCACTGATACCTGAAACAAAACTGAAGAACTTCTTGCACCAACAACTTCAATACTAATGTTCATCAAATCAAAAACTAAAGGCTCTCGTTCCAAACATAGCATGGTTAATGAAGACTTAGTTTTTCAACTCAAAGCATCAGCCACATTATTTGCTTTTCCTGGATGGTAATGAATTGTACAATCGTAATCCTTGATTAATTCCATCCATCTCCTCTGTCTCATGTTCAAATCATTCTAAGTGAATAAATACTTTAAACTTTTGTGATGGGTATATATTTCAGACATTACACCATACAAATGATGCCTCCATATTTTTAGAGCAAAAACAATAGTAGCTAATTCCAAGTCATGTGTAGGGTGATTTACCTCATGGGTTTTCAACTAACGTGAAGCATTAGCAATTACCTAATCATTCTGCATTAGGACGCTACCAAGTCCTTTAAATGAATAATCACTGTATATAACAAACTCACTTTTCATGGAAGGTAGTTCCAAAAATGATGCATTAACCAATATTCGTTTCAACTCCTAAAAACAATCATCACATTCTTTTGTCTAGATAAACTTCACACCCTTCCAAGTTAGCTTAGGCATTAGACTAGATAACCGTGAAACATTTTCAACAAACCTTCACGAGTATCCTACCAAACCAAGGAAACTATAGATATCAGTTAAATTTGTGGGTCTTGGCC
The DNA here is from genome assembly GCA_963277665.1 of Viscum album. NCBI lineage: Eukaryota > Viridiplantae > Streptophyta > Magnoliopsida > Santalales > Viscaceae > Viscum > Viscum album. The sequence continues at coordinate 1,296,732,083 of OY728158.1, forward strand.
ATTCATCAACAACTTTTGTTTTAGAAGGATCAACAGTTATGCCATTTTTTGAAACAATGTGACCAAGGAATGAAATTTGTGGTAACAAAAAATCACACTTGCTGAATTTTCCATACAGTTTCTTTTCTTTTAAGGTTTTCAAGATAACCCTTAAATGACATTCATTCTCCTCTTTACTTTAAAAGAAACCAAAATAACGTCAGTAAACACAACCATGATTTATCACCTGAGTCAACTGAGCCATCGCTACAACAAACTGTTCAATTCTGATACGGACCAACTCATTATTCTGATTTGGAAGGTCATTTCCCTTAGTATGCCTTCCCAAAAATGCTTCTTTGTTTCCTCTACGAATAACCATTCTTAAAACTGAAATACCTTAGGTGAAGCAACATGGTAATCTATAAATTCTATATCATTTCAGTCATACCATAAATTAATTTATAATTTAACAGTTTTCTAACTCCTAAAGTTATCTAAACCGACCTCTGATACCAACTATAAGGCCCCAACCTTAAACCATACTTAATATTGAATTAAAATAATAACTCACATTGAGAATCTTTTTAGGTTTAGAGTTTTAGAGAATTAGGACATAACTATTACATCTCAAAAGATTACAAAGTAGACACTTCTACCAAGTTTCCATAAAATAAAAACTATTAAAAAGAAACATATCTAGTTCCATGTTTTAGATTTCATTACTTTTCCTTGATCCCATCCTTGACCCTATTCCACATTATTTCCTGTAAAAAACATTTCAAAAAATAACTTGGGGTGAGCATTAAAAGCTCAGTATGGGATACACAAAGAAGGAAAATTGTTAGTTTTTTCAAAACAACAAGTAAACCATGAATACTTTATCAAAGTAATACATTTCACCTTTATGGATTAGTAAATACTCCTCACTGAATAAAGTATCATTACTTACCCTTTTGTAACCAAAAGATTACCATAAACTCCATTTAAAAAACACATAACATATAAAGGTAACTTGGGACATAAACATACTTAAATGGAATAACCATACGGTCGACTTCCACACATATCACTTAATGAAATAGCCATACCGCTGACTTTCATACCCAATGCATTGGAGGTTCTAACGTAACCACTCGTTCGGGTATTCACTGAACCACTCGTCATATGGTTTATCACGTAACCACCCTTCAAATTTCCATGTACCATTATAAAATCATAAGACATAAAACAAATATAATGGAAAGAAAACATTTGCACACTTTGATCACAATATATCACTAAAATATATTGAAATAACAAATCCATTATAAAAAAAATTTCAATACCAAAATACATAAAATAGTATATGGTATTTATTTCATTTTAAAAACATTACGGCTTATTGATGAAGCCAAAGATCAAATAATACTCACGGCAGCAGAAAAGGTCGTTGTCACCGCATACGTAAAAAGAAACATTCATTTTTGTCATTTTGTAAAATGCAGCATAGAAAAAGATTCCTTTTTTATATAATTAAAAGTAAAAGGGGTTTAGACACCGTATAAAAGGAAGACTTGTATTAGAAAATTATGCCTCAATGGAGATTGAGAGGAAGTCCCTTACCTCGGGTCCGACGTGACTCGATCATTCTTTAATCTCATGAATAATAAACATGAGTTAATTTCTACATGATTAAGAACCATTTTGAAGTTCATTATTCCTTTTATATCACTTATTACCTTGTCATGAACACTATGTTATTATTTATGTTAATAACGATCGTTTTAAAGATCATTGGTACTTGAGTCAAATATAAACTCTTTATAATTACAAGTTTGTTCATGGGGTAAAATATCCATTATATCCAGAATTATATTCATTATGTATATATCATATATATCATATATATTCATTATATACATTCATTTATAATACTACATAACATTTAGAGGTAAGAAATGAAATGCACCGTTCATGGGGACGGTAAGCCGTACGTACGCATGAATGCTACATCCATTTCTATTTCATATTTAATGGAATTAAAACATAATGATACATAATAGTATTATAATTCCAGTATGGTATCACATATAATAACATTAATACTATCCTTTATATGTAACACAGATGGTATCAATGAATCAAATCATTTTGAGGGGGTGGTAGTCCGCACTTCTTGAAATGAAGATATCGCGTTTACCCATAATGGAAACCATAAAGGTATACCGTAAATGAAAAATACAGAAGCTTAAGGAGAACATAAACATATTATATATCATATATAAATATAGTGACATCTTAATTTCCACCTTCGAAGGTGTTATAAGTGTATAGAACAATCATCACTTCGGAGGCAGAAATTTGCCATCCACGGAAACAGTATATTCTTTAACCATTAGATGTAGGTTTGTGTAATTGTAGCTCTAATAAATATCATAATAATACCTTAGAATATTTAAGATACTGGTTTTGTTACAAAATAAAGGAATAAAAAGAGTTTAGGGGGTTGGAGAAGAAAAATAAAACAAAAGAACACAAGTGAAGACATTACCTTAAAATCGGGTAACTCCCTTTGGTTTGAACAAAAATGGTTTCTTGAAGAGCTTCATGCCTATGTTAAGGCATCTAGGATGAGGAGATGGGTGTGTAGAGACAAAATGATAAGATATTGGCTGATTCAAAGGCTTGAGAGGTGTGGGTAAGGTGGTAGAGGTGGGGGCCTTTTATAAGAGTAGATGAGGGGCACTCTTGTAAAGGTATAAAATGTTACTATATTTCCAAATGCGTTTCAGATTTTAAAGGTCTCACACTAATTTATTTCGAGGATAAGGTGAAAAGGGTTCTAAATAAACCAATCCAATAGGTTTTTTACATATTTAGGTCTTATAGTTTACATTATCTTTTCATTTTATTTAAATCGTTAAATAATGAGGTAATCGGTGCATCATCATGATGTCATAATTAATATAATTTATATAAAGTATAAAAATTAAAAAAAAATACTATGATGTAGGATATCTTTGTAACTTTCCAATGACTTTTTATAGTCAAATATCTGACTTGTATAGCCCCATATACAAATGTTTTAGTAAAACAATACATGTTTGTGTCATTTTTACTTTTACTTTAAATAAAAGGCATTAATGTCATTATCTTACCCAGGTGGATCCATGGGGTCCCAAAAATCAACCCATGGGTTGTCTTGGTCGGACATGACTCATAAAACAGGGTTAGGAAATGTTTCTAGATATATTCATTTTATTATAATATCATTTTTACCATATATCACACTAATTTCCCTTTAATAGCGATTAATAAAACTTAAAAGTTACTTTTCATCAAAAATTATTTTAATCCAATTGAACCAAATTTTACATATTAATTAAAATAATTTATATTGGATTTCTGAAATTCAAATCACATAAGAGGTAGAGTTCCATTTAACTGAAAAATCGGTTTTTGAAACTACCACTTTGTGGTTTCACTATTCATCAAAAATTAAGGTTTTTTAGAAAAATACCAAAAATCACCCTAAGCTATATTTGATATTCCGAATTCAAAAATGATGTCTATTTTACCAAATTAATAACATAGAAGTTTCATTAATTAACTTTACAATTAAATCCCATTATGAAATCAAATAGCGTGTTTTTAAAAAACAATATCTATCAAAAGATTAACACTCGTTTATGTCCAATCTCAACGTGATATTAATTAAAATGACCACCATTGGATTAAATGGTAAAAATATATTCTTATTTAACTTTAAAACCAATTAAAAAGATAATCTAACTATATAAATAAAATTTATTAAAAAGAGGTTTTTAATTAAAATACAACACTTTTCACTATTCATTAAAAAAATGATCATTATCAGAAAAATAAAAGAAATTTATCCAAAGTAAATTTCAATGTCCCAATAATAAATAATAAGTTTATTTTGACAAATATTTCTTATAAAATTTCCAAAAGTTAGATTAAAAAATTCTTCTCCATCAAAAGGCGGTAAAACAATCTTTTAAAAATATTAGTGTATTCCATGCTTAAGATTGGATTTATTCTCATTTTAAGCCTCCAAAACACTATTTAATTCATCAATAAGCATAGGTAAGAATATCTATTATTCATTACTTATTTGGGATGTTATAATAGATTTGTGTCATACAGATTCATGGTCACTGGAATTGGGCATATCATTGATTTGAGACACATTTTACATCAAGGATAGAGTATACCAAGATTCCATTTTGATTTGAGATAAGAAATGAGTCAGATCGATGAATGTTGTCAGAATATATTCATAATTTTTTTGTGTTGTATGGATATGATCCTATTTATGAGAATTTAATAGAGTATGTTGATGAGATTCTTTTTCAATAGATGTAATATGTAAATTTTTATGGGTGGATTATGGATTATGTAGGTCAATCCTTGACAAAGCAGAAAAATGGGCCTAGTTATGATATCTATTCTCCATTAGAATATATTGATAGACCTCTAGAATGGTAATATGATATGTTCCTCCTCTTGTATAACCTCTAATCGATGTTGATTCATTCGTTCAATGATGGAAATATAGATATTATCTCATCATCCATAGGATACTGGAATATTCTGAGCCTCTTCATCAGTTTTGATATGATCATGCCTTTAGATGTATCCCTTATTTTATTTATGAACCCCAGCCGGAGTAGATATATGATCCTTGTCCAATGCCTTTAAAGTGTTCCCCTAGATTTCAAAAAAAAATATTGCATTTATTGATAGATGTGAAAAACTAATTTAGTGTGACCTAGAATGAATAGGAACATGATCCCATCATTGTTCCACATCCTTTGTCCCCAAATGCCAATAATCCTTTTACATGGGATTAAAAATGTTTAATTTTTCTATTATATACACCTATTTATATTTATTGTGGAGAAATGATGATCTAGATGTTGGGGTATGGATATATTCATATCCATGTACCTATACCAATGAAAAAATATTCCAATAGATGTCGTCTAAATTTCAGAAATGTAATTACACTTCAAAAAAGTGTCTACATGAATTTAGGCATCCAAAATATTAGTAACTATAAAATTATAAATGATTTCTTTCATAGATACGGGGATATAAAACCAATTTTTTCCTCCTTGATCCATCATAATATTCACATTTTCTTTATGTATGGGGTGGTGGATTTGTTCATACCCCAAGGTATCTATAGTAATATTCATGAATACTAGATCCTAGCGAGCAAGGATATGAGATTTCTCTTTGAACACCATAGAAATAAATTTATGGTATTCATCACTAGAAGTGGGGATATGATCCCAACCCTATTTAAACATAGTATTCCATACCGAAAGATACCTCCTTGGTATTCATTCATGAGTTTCCGTGGTGGAAATATGTCGACTAGTGCCCTCAGTAGGTGAGTTAGGGGCACTGAAAGGATAATGCTGATGATAGAGGTTGTCATAAGCACTCGAAGGAATATCTTGAACAAGGATGGTGTATAAGTCATATCCTTGGTCCAGAATTTTATGATTTTGAAGGAGTTTGTTTTCTTACATTGGTAAAAAGATTTTGAATAGTTTAGTGGTGGACACAAGTTCCAATAGATTCATTTTTATTTCATTAAATAAGATGTATTTTTTATGATTAATCATATGGAAACAATTATGTGTATACTCGATTTTTATGATCTGACAATATTGGTGGTAATCATTGGTGATTGTGTTTTCCAAATGATGATAAAGGTGTCACAAGGTTGATGTTGATTTCTAACCCACATAGATAACTATGGTAGTTGATGTTCTAAAAAATTCACTTGATGACGACATTATAATGGTTCAATGTGGTGTTTGTGAGAGTAGTTTCTAGAGTCATAATGACATCGAGGAACATGTTAAATGATAATTTCATTTTCACAAGTGTGAAATGAGATTTACTTGCTATGCACAGTTTACACAATGGTTCATTCTTTTGTTTTTTGTCTATTTTTATCACATGGAATATTCCCATTGATATTGTTATATTTTATAGGGACTATAATATATTTTTGAAGTAATTTCAGTCATGCATACCCTATTTTGTTTTTATGGAATGGAAATCAAAATGGCATGATGAGTGGTAAATTAATATTTTTTGTTTCATCAGTTATACATGGAAGGTTCAGTAGTCCTTTTTCTATAAAAGGAATTTCAAAATAATTTCTCTGTGTGAATGGGAAATGATTCTTCTTTAACCGGTCAAAGTGAAAATATGGGAAAAGGATTTTATATAGGGTTATTATTTCCATATCAAAATAAATATCAATATCTTTTTCACCAATGAAAATTGGGTTCCATTTATTGATTTGGGGAGGGTTTTGAGTACAATTACAAAATTATTTATGATGGGTTTTTCATTATTATCATCCATGGAAAATCCCAATGGGACCCACATCTTAAATATTTCACATACTATCATTATAAATGTTTTATGTCAATTGGGTTTTAAACCCGATGATTCTTAAGAACCCACATTGGTTGAGAGATGGATGTTTGGACTCATTGAACCCTTTTAATGGGAACTATTTCTTAATCATAGTCTCCCTTATAGATATATGAATTGATCATCAATCACAACAAAAATTCTAATACTTGAATGTTGAGAAGAGTAAAATGATCCAGTATTGAATCCCTCTACATGTAAATGTGGTTCAATTAATGAGAAAATCATTATATATCTGAGTTTTCCCATACGTTTCTTGTAAATGATTTGAAATTGGAAGATCATTGTTTTTTGAAGCATTATAACCAGGAATGCATGAGTTCACTACCATCTAGGATGGCCATTGCTGTTTCAAGGATGATATTGGACCTCCAAGGGGATTCCTACATATCATATGAGATCATCAGTCATACCCAATGTATTTTGTTTAGGTACAATCCATGTAGTTTAATGTCAATAAGTATATACATATTTGTGGGGGATTAGGAAATATGTGTGAAGATTCTACCTACTAAAGGAATCCAACATATAATATATATTAATTAATTTAGAGTCATTATAGTTTATTCCTCCATCAAACCGGTGTTGGTAGTGGAAAAATAATTATTACCCAAGAGGGTTATTTTCCTGTAGAATACTATATAGGAATTCCTTTGACACTTACACCATGGTGGAAGACCATGTATGTTGGGATTTTTATCCTATAATTGAACGAGGATTATACACCATGGATTCCCAAATGTGTGGAGTTTTATGATGCTATTGATTTGATTATCTATTATCTCTAATCCCACATGATTCAAGATTACTGCGATAAATAAAAGTTAGAAATTAATCATATTTACTGTATAAGGATACAGGACTTATGTATTGATGAAACCATGATGGATTGTGTGATATTTAGTTTAAACTTTATAAAGGCATCATTCATATCCTTCTTATGGATGGATTTAGAGTCCATGTAGTTAAATTAATTTCTAAATCCACTAATGGATGAGGAAGAATGATGGAACCAAAGGGTATGGGTCATATAAAATGGTGTATATGGAATATCAGGGACTTACACTGAACAGGAAACCCATTTATGATAATATATCCTATATTTTTATAGAGAAGGAATGATCACAAACACATATGATAGTTTGGGTAAATGAGCTAGGGTGTTTTGGATATAAAGTGAATTACACCAAGGTGGATTCACATTGAATGATATTTTATCATTCCCCTCTAATAAATTGTGGGTGGGGTGTGAGTGGCATGAGGATCTCAAAATGGTTGTATAAGACTATTATATTATGGAAACATCCCATGCTAAATAGTAAATCTAATCCAAGAAATCATAGTTCGGTGTTCACATGATTTGAGGGAATATAGATGAGGGTTATTATGGGATAGGGTTGAAATGTCTTGTGGCATCACCCTAACATGTCCATGGAATTTAACTCAGGTGTCCCAATGTTTTCTACTTGAAATGAGAATGGTTCATCACATGATCGAATCTTACATGTCTATGGGATATTAACTGATCAAGTATATAGTTTAGGTGGACTGCGTATGATCTACCTTACATGTCCAAAGTAATCCCCATGATTTTATAGACATGTCCATAAGACTTTGGATAAACATTTGACATGTATGGAGGACATCAAATAAACTAGTTGACCCATAGGGGGGGAATCGTGTGACTTGTCATACATGTCTAGTGGCCTTCACATGATCGTTATAAAATTGATTAAGGATGTTGTGTGAACAAGCTAACATGTCTGGAAAACATAACATAGACCATTTGACATGTTCAAAGGACGCCATATTAAATTATTTATCTGACCAAAGGCTTTCACAAGATATGGATTACAAGTCCAAAGGTATTCTCTGGTCCACATTGTTATTTCCAAAGTTCATCTATTTATTACTGAATATATCAAATGAAGTGGAATACCAAACAACAAATAAATTACTATATTCTTCTTCAAATAAAAATTCATTCAATTTCATAATTTATTTTTATAAATTCCACAATATTCGATAGACGATAGACTATTATGGAATCCCACGACCTTGTTCAACATGTGGGAACTCATTCATCTGTTCTAGATAGCATGTCAGTTGTCCTTTATATGTATAATAATTTGATCACATGATGCATAAAGACATATCTTTTAGTCCCATAATTAATTCCCTAGGCTTATTCGAAGAAATACACTTACGATTCCATATTTCTCTACTCGAAGAAGTCTTCTATTAATTGTATACTCCAAGGTGTGTTTTTTTGCATATGGGTGTAATTTATAGGCTTTTTCACTCAGGATATACATCACCTTACATGGTTCTTGTATCATATGTATGAGAATTGGTCATTTGAGGGGGTATCACATCATACATTTCTCATGAACCATTTGCGACTCATTTATGATATATTTTTAGTGTTTCCTGATAAATTGTAACCAAGATATCTCTATGTAATTTCCATATTAATTTAATTCATGGATATTAATAGGGTTTAATTCTAATGAACTAAACATTTCAAAGGGAATATATGAGATCATGAACTCATGTTTGGGGAAATTTTCAAAAAAAAATCTTCAATATCATAGGCCCTAATGTGATCGAGGAAGAAAAATCACATGAATATCATTTTCCATTCACAGTAAAGACAACATAACATTATTTTTCATAAAAGTATAATTATTTTGGTTATTATTTTTTAAATAATAAAAAATTCATCCATAGTGTTTCCATTAGGGCACCACATGATCAATTAGACATGTGTGAAATCCTTCTAATGATATTGGGGACATCTACAGTAGACTTTTCATGATGATATGGACATTTCCCTTTAAATTTCATATCATGAAAGGAAGGTTCATGTGAAATAAATCCACCATTATATATAAAAATATTATATCTCCATTTTCAATGAAACTTAAACTATTTTAAACTATTATTTTATATATGTATAGGGTAAAGATTCAAGCCTCTACTGATAAAAACTACACATGATTTGCTGGGCGTCATCTTGAATTCTTCACATGATCATTGAATTCTGTCTGGAATCAATTGTGAGTATAGTGGGACTAGTGAAAGGGGTATCCCAAGATCATGGGAAGATTATATGAAGTGTATGAACTATTTTTGTTATATACTTTTGTTCATATGATTTATATTTCCCATGTTCACAATCAAAACATATCCATAATTCTCCTTATTTCCATCTACAGATAAAATAATTCACATGATTTGGGTATTTATCTACTACTATAGTATTATATACACATTTTGTAGGTTTCAATAATCACCTTAGGAAATGATCCAAATATGTCCAATGCGATGAAAATACGAAACTTGTTTCATTAGAATAATGTCTCTTATCTCTATTCCAATGTAACAAGGCCATTATTATACCATTTGTGATGAGTATTGTTTACATAATGTAATGAGCATGAGAATTTGTTGTGACAGACAAATGATCATTCTTCACATTCCATAGTCAGGAAACTAGGGTTCATTATGTGGAGTGGACATCACTAGATTTTTTAATTCATAGTTATGGGGTGTCTCTTTTTCCATAAAAATGATGCATGTGTTAAAATCATGGAATCTCTTTTTTCACCACTTTAGTGGTGGTCCTAAGATTTAACTATCCTTATGTGATTGAGATATTAAAATCTAAGATAAATTCATAGTATTCCACTTTTATGAATATGAGGATGCCTTAGATGATTTCTTAGTTTTACTTGTGTGGAGAGAAGATGATAACATATGTGAGAAGCATGATTCACCTCTGGCGATGAAACAACTTTTTTAACATGGGTTTATAGAATCTTTTTATATTTTAATATTGTATGTAGAAATAATGAAAGCATAACCATGATAAGAAACACATAATTAATTTCATGAAATTATTCTACATATAACATTTCAATACAATTAATTACAATAGTATTTATTTTACCCATATGCTTCGGTTGTATTGTTTGGGATATTCACTTATCTATTTTGGTATGATTTTTATGATATGGGTTATGAGTATTTATAGGAAACATTAGGTTACATTAATTTTAAGGATTGGTTTTTATTATGTATATATATAAAAATTTATACGTAATCATATTTTCTATCAGACTGGTTGATAAAAAAATAGAATCAGAACTCTTTGGATCCCTTCTAACCTTTTTCCATATCATAAAATAATAATGTCAGTTTGGCTATCCTGACGGTAAGGCCCCAACAATAATAATATAATTATTTTGTGTTAAGTCATGAATTTACATTGAATATCTTTTCAGGTTTATTGTTTTAAGTAATTAGGCAGTACATATTACATTACATCTAAAAAATTACAAAGTATACACTTCTACTCTATTTAATTTTTCTCACAAAATTAAATCCCCATAAATAAAAAAATAGTTCTTTTATTGATATAAATATTCATGAATTCTTTATTTATCCTAAGTATCCATATAACCATTGAAAAGAAATTAAAAAACATAGTATTAGCATAAAAACTCAGTAAGGGTTACAAAATAAAGAAAGAAAACATTAGTCCATAAACAAAATAAATCAATGGAATCATACTTCTCAATCATAAAACATAATATCCTTTACATACCTCATATAATCATAAGCTTTAGGATTGAACATAGAAATCATAAAACATTATGGTATTTTGTGACATCCATATCATACTTACATTGTAGCATTCACAACTATATAGCGAGTTACAATTGGAATACCAATCACAGTATATTCCCTAAATCTCTTAGGAAAAACATTAACGTTTACCTCTGTCACATTTCCTAATCCATTGGAGATCTATCTCAAGATCACCCTTCCTAGGTTTATCACATAACCACCTATATATGTAGACAATTCCAAAGAACATTAACATAATCATCATCATCTTTAGGTCCATTTTTTTGAATGATGAAAAAACACAACTAGACCAGAAGCGCATAAGGCCTTAGGAGGCCTAAAGTGGTGAAGGCCTTGGGAATACCCTCGTATCAAGGTCACACCCTTAGGATTGTATAAGGATATATTAGGAGAACTGATTACGTTAAGGGCATGTTCATCTTGGGAGGTGAGATGAACCACTACATTATTTCCTTCTCACTAGGAGTGAGAGATATTTATTCCATTTTTGAGAAGTGATCTACATTCCTTGAGAATATAATATATTGACCACAGAGTATGAAATTTACCTTGTAATGAGATATGGATAATCATATTTTTGTAAAAAGAAATTTGAAAAAATAATATTCCCTTTGAATGAAATTAAATGTCCAAGGGGTATAAACCCCATATAAAATAGATCCGTGTATAAATGAAAAATTTCTTAAATGAAAAGGGATTGATATGAAGTCCCTTTCAAAGATAAATTTGCAAATAAAATAGATCAATTCTGTGTATTCCATATAAACACTCATAAATAATTTATAAATAAAGGATAAGATATCAAAATTTATTTCTCACGTATTCACAACACGTGATAAATAAGATGTACAAGATCAACCCAACGAATAGGAATTGGGTTAAGAAGCTCCCTTACCTCAAGCCCGATTTATCTCCTATGTTCCTTGTTCAACATGAATAATAATGTTTAGTAATTTTATATTTTGTTTATTAACCATTTTATAGTATATTATTAATTTTATATCCCTTATTACCACATTATAAACAATACATAGTTATTTATGTTAATATCGGTCTTTTTTTTATATTTGGTATTTGACAAGAAAATGAGGTTGTTATAATTACAAATTTCCCACGAGGTCAAAATTACATTATATATAGAAGGATATTTATGATTTAGATATCATATATATATCATTTATATCCATTATATATGTCTTCATAATACACTATGATATTTGGAGACAAGAAATGAAATGCACCGTTCATAGAGATGGTAAGTTGTATGTACACATTAACGCTACTTTAATTTCTCTTTCATATTTAAAAGAATGAAAAATAAATGATAAATTGGTCTATTATAATTACAGTATAATATATATGTTATATATGTTACATAATTTCATTAATTCAATCTTTTCTATGATCTTTTATTAGGATGAACGAGTCATATCACCTTGAGGGGGCGGTAGTCCCCATTCCCACAAATGAAATTATCATATATATACAACATGAAAATAATAAAGGTATCTTATAAATGAGAATTAAAGAATCATAAAGATACCATAAATATCATATATATCATATAAAATTATAGTATCATCATATTTTCCTCCATAATAGGTGGTAGAAGAATATTGACCAATCATTGTTTCGGGAGGAAATAATTCATTATCTAGAAAAACAGTATGTTATGTAACCATTAGATGAAAGTGTGTTTAAGTGTAGTTATAATAACAGTCATAAAAACATCCTAGTATATTTGGGTAATTTTTTTGTTATGAAATAAAATAATAATAATATAATATGGAGTGAAGAAGTAAAATAAGAAGAGAATGTGAGAGAAGACATTGCATCTAAATCGGGTAACTCTCTTTGGTTTACCCCAAAAGGCTTTATTTAAGTGCCTTATTCCTATGGTAAAGATTCTAAGTGAAACTTAGAGATTTTGGGAGCTTATTTGGTTGCAGGATGTATGAGCCAAGGGGCTTTAGATGAGTGATTAAATGGGTTGGGGTGAATCCCTTATAAAAGAGGGAGGATGTACTATTTAGAAGAGTCTAGAAATATTATTTTATAATAATTTCATTTTCGGGTTCTAAAAGAACCAACGTTTTTAAAGTATAAAATAATATTATGATGTATTGAAATACTATAAAAAAATAAATTTTAGAGATTTTGACGTTGTAAAATTAATCTAATCTTTTTGCTCTGACCCTTAGTAAACTAATTTAACATTTACCATGTATTCATTAATATTCATATTATATGGTTAATATACTTACTATAAAATGTCAAACGAACCTAAAGTATTTAATTAAGGATATTTGTGACATTATCGAAGTCATTTGACAAAATCATATATTTTTAGGATTGGTATATCATTTTATAAAATAATATTTTTTTAAAAATCTCATTTATGTCATTTTTGACACTATTTAGGGATGGATTTAATTTTTAAAGTGATAACAACTTGACTAATTAGAATTAAATTATTTAAATAAAAAATTATATGTCATATATATTCATAAAATTATTTTATGTAATTAAATAATTCCGAATAAATCTATTTTAACATTTATAATCAAATTTATTTAAATCCTTCATTAACAATGTAATCACTACATCACTATTGCGTCAAAAATAAATTTATTGATTTAATGATTAAAATTTATAAGATAATTTCAATGATATTGGAAATATTATTAGATATATAATGACTATGATTAGTTAAATATATCAATTATTTAACCCAACTTTATTAATGGTTTAGTAAAAATATTCATGATTATGATATTTTTATTTTCACTTAAAAATAAAATGTTATTAATGACATTATCTTAATGGAGTGGATTTCAATAGCCAAAAGTGTCCCCCAAGGATTTTCATGGTCGTCCATATCTCATAAAATATGTTTATGATATGTGTTAAGGTAATTTAAAAATATTATAATAATATTTTACATTGAATTACCCTATTTACCTTTAACCGTTGTAAAAAAATATCAAATGTTTATTTTCATCAAAAAATTGTGTTGATCCTGTTTGAACCCATTTTTCACCTTTATTACAACATTGTGTGTCAATTTTTTGAAATTAATCTCACAGAAGCAGTATAATTATGATTAAATGAAAAAGTCTATCTGTAACTAATATGCAGTATTTTTCAGTATTTATCTAAAATTGAATGTTTTCAGAAAAACCATCCAAAAATTCCCCCTATGATTATTATGATATTAAGAATTCAAAAAATATATTAATTTTAAAAAAGTAAAAAATATGAATTTTATTAATTATTTTTAAATTAATTCACATTGTCAAAACCAGAAAGCATGTTTTTAAGATGTAAAAACTACCAAAAGATTGACGTGTATTTATATTCAATTTGAATGTGGAATTACTTTAAATGAACAAAATAAGATTAATTGATAAAAAGTAATCTAATTACAATTTAAAACCAAAAAAACTGATAACATAATCCTATATATGAATTAAATGAAAAAAATAGTATTGACTTAAAATACAATATTTTTTATTATTAATTAAAAATGAACTTCTTCAGAAAACAACCTAAAATTTACCCAAAGTAAACTTTGTTATCCCTGTTCTAAATTATAATTTAATTTCATTAATTGAAACATATTAAAGTGACCAAAGCTAAATTTATGAAGGGTTCTTTATCATTAGGCGGTGAAATAACCATTAAAGAATATTAGAGTATTTCATGCTTAAAATCAGATTCATTCTTATTTTAATCCTAAATAATTTGTCAGATAAAAGTAAAAACCTTTAACAAAAATGTGTATTCATAATGTAGTTAGTTATGTTCATTATCAGTAATACAATTTCTATGTGTTATCTACCATTTAAAATAATATTATTGATAATTTATTTTATGGTATAACTCAATGTTGTGTGCAACATAAAATTTCAAGGAACCAGTTGTTGTTTTTTGAGTATGCTATCGAACAAAGTGTACTATTTAAAATAAAATTAATAAATTATTCATAAATATTAATATAAATGAAAAAAATGTTATTATTTAAATACATGTTTCGTTACATCCTTCCCCCCTTTGGCAATTTTCATCCACACAATTTTAAAATTGGGCTAGGAAAATTAATTGAAAGTCCCAAAATGGAAATAGATCCATTAAAACTATCACATTAAAAGAACGAAAGAGGGGTACAATGGAAACCCAAGATAACTCGTAGTAGGGTTATATGTAGGAATACATGGATATGGAAGAAAAAATATCCATCATGTTCTGATGGATAGTGATAGAAAACTTTGTTCAGAAGAATGTTAGCTGCCAAAAAACAATAAACATGTGATGGGTTAAACTGTCATAGATTCCCCAATAGGAAAGGTAAACAGAAAATATTTTTCTTTTATCTTCCATTTAATAATGGTGAATAATTTACTTATGAGCATTAGTATGAACCTATGAAAACATACATACTTTTAATGTAGACTTTCATCCTTAACTAAATTTCTACCCCAACTCTTATTTTCTCCAAATGATGTGTATTCAAGATGACATGGTCACATCAAAAGTACTGGAATCAACTTCTAGAGAGTAATATAATCAGTAAAAAGATCAAATATATATTAACCAAAATCAAAATGGTTTTTATAATATCAGATAATCCCCAAAAGTATAATATTTTATAAACAGAAATAGTCCTCTTAATCACTAAAATTGAAAGACCAATACTCATAACTAAACAATGACTACTCAATAAAAAAATATCTTTAAAATTATTCAATATAATAAAAACTAAGATTTAAAACCAAAACTCAGAATAATTTAATCACACAGTCATCGATGAAAATCATAACATTTATCTCCAAATAACATCGGCTCCTCTTAAAGTATCATACTGAAATGTAATTGACCTAATCACATATTCAATATGATAGGTTAATCAATTAATTAAATAACCTAAATCTCTATATGTCAACAAAAAAACAACTATTCTTCAAAAATTAATTCCTCCATTACTCCTCAAAAGAAATCCCATAATTATCTTTTTTCATCAAGCATATAATGTTCCAAAAAAGGAGAAATCCCATAATTATCTTTTTTCATCAAGCATATAATGTTCCAAAAAAGGGAGAACCTCTTCAAAGATAAACTTTCTCAGTTAATCTACAGATCATTTTCCTATACTAAGGATATTTAATTGATAAAACATAAGTTTCCAAAATTAACATACTCTTGATCCATAAAATATTTTTTGACTAAAAATAATTATTCATACTAACCATTGACTTCGTGTAGTCCAGTGGTAGGTGATGCACCTTTGTCACCCATCAGTTGTGGGTTTGATTCACATGGCCTTGCTGAACATGATGTGTTGTCCTTTTTATAAAACAATATCATACTTATAAAATTATCATAATATAAGATATTTTCATAAAAAATAACCATAAAATAATTTATCCTCCATGGTTATATTATACCATTCATTTTTCATCCCAAAATGTAAAAACCATTTATCACATCAAAAATAAAAGGATCATATTAACTCCTTAGGTTATCCATTATGTACACACAATAAAAGATAATTCTTTCTTGAATAACATTTCCATATATAAAACATCATGGTTAAACATTCTATATATTGTCTTCCATAGTAATCCCAGCTTCAAAAGAGCGTTGATACTTTTATGCATTTCATCATCCTAAAATATCCGATAACTCTTGAATACCTTATATGTAGACTTCATTATCATTAAATGTACTTCATTATCCATTACCCGTTATTTTAAAACTTATTATATAATATATCATTCCTATAAACGAAATATAAAATCATATCCTAAGATTCAATAATATCCAAACATCAGCTAAGAAATAATCCATAACTTTTATTGGCCATTGTTTATTTCATCATCCACAATTGGAATGGAATTAGGTATTTCTAAACACATTTTTTGCAGGACCTACTAATCCCATTCTTTAACATTCATTTTAGGACATGTTTTTGAATAATGACCATGTACACCAAATCTAAAACATTCAATTAATCCCTCAAAACAAACATCTTTCCCTTTACTATAGTCAACTAGTTTCTTCCTTTTTCCATGGTATGTAATTTCTTTATGACCATCATTACCAAATATATTTCATCTTTCCATACCTTATAAACATTTTCCTAGGTGTTTGATTCCACATCCTTGACACATTGCTTTTTAATATAATTACCTTTATGATTATTACCCGATCATCCGTAGGGATTTGTTTCTCTAATATAAGATGACTTATGAAAATACCTGAGGTTTAGGTGTTAAATCATGAACCAAGATTTTCACGACCCGCCCTCGGGACCCGTGTCGTGACTACCCCACGCCCGCCTTCCATAGGCCAGGGGCTGGCGACTAGCACCAAGGCGTAAAATCCCAGTAAAAAGGGAAGGCATTGCCTTAATAAAGTAAACAAGCACCTCAGAGTAAAAAGTGGAAGTAAAGCAGTACACAAAACTAGAACAATTGTGCTGAAGTAAAGGGGCCGAAAATACAAGGCCAACTGTAAAGTAAAGTACAACTCGAAAGGGAAAACAGCAACTGAAAGTACAAGCGGCTCTTGGGACGTCCTCCTCGATTCCTACCTGAAGGGTAGGTACAGATGGCTCAGCTCCTGGATCTTCCACCACGGATCCTACCTGAAGGGTAGGTACAGATAGCTCCACAACTCCTCGGGTCCAACTGTCCGCTCCGAGCACGTCCCGCTCAGTGGTCCTCCTCCGGGTACCGACCTACTCCGAAAGCCTCAACCACAGTCAGCGCTGTCCGTCGTCTGCAACCAACACAACGAAGTGCGGGCATAGCCCGTGCAGGGGTGAGTATAAGATACTCAGTAGGGACCCCGAGACCCTCGAAGGTCTCCCGAAATCCACAAAGGATAAACCACATGAAGGATACAATCACGAAGTAACATCCAGTATTGATTAGGTATATGCCCATACATATACCTATGTCACCAATTTCCGTTCGGCTCCAACACCGAGCCCAAGAACAACCCAATCCACAAAGAAGAGTAAACAGTAAATCCACATAGGATAACAGTACAAGTCCACACAGTTTATAACAAGTTTATGAAATCAACGTATAACCATTACCCATGTATATGCCCATACATATACCTAAGTTATCAAGCGACCCATCTCAATCATAAGGAAACACAAAAATCATTGACTCAGCTCAAACCAGGATTTTCATTATCGAAACCGTAGCTGCTGAAGAGCCCCGTCTCTAAAGTGTGCAGTAGTCCTGTCACGACTCCAAGGTACTACTCACTAACCTATGACTGTTGAGGTACTCCTCCTGTCGAGTACTGCGGGTCTGCTGCCAACTACTGGGCGCTCCGTCCGCTGAGGGTCTGCTGCCAACTACTGGGCGCTCACCCAAATAGCCTACTGAGGTACTCCTCCTATCGAGTACCGCGGGTTTTCTACCAACTACCAGGAGCTCCGTCCGCCGTGGGTCTGCCGCCAAATACCGGGCGCTCCGTCCACTGGGCTAGTCGACTCACTCCAAGTCGAGTCGGTCAAGCAGTCGTCAGGTCTCAGCCGGCTACACGGTCTCCGTGCTCTGCACGCTCGTCTCTGGGAGGGTCCGCTCCACGAGCTACTGGTCGATACTCCATGTATCACAAAGTCCCGCAACGAAGTATCTCAAAAGACCGTCTCGTCACAGGGGTCACAACGCAACAGACGGCGCGTCGATCGGACGCCCGGTCTGTGAGTTATTAGCCTTTTCGTCCTAGGGGCCCGGTTGGTTTCATGAGCGAACCAATCCCGGCCGTATCACAACTGTACCCTGAACATCCGTAGGGTATTCTCAAAGGGACCGTTACTCAACGTAACCACCAACGCCGCTGACGGTTCGTCAAACGGACGTCCTGTCTGAAAGATATCAGCTTTCCCGTTCCAGGGGCCCGGTTGGATTTCGGGTGCGATCCAACCCGGCCACTACTAACTGTATCCAAAACTCGGGCGAATGATACCAAAAGTTCCGTATCGTAAACAGGAACTCAACGCAACAGACGGTGCGTCGATCGGACGCCCGGTCTGAGAGTTATTGGCATTTTCGTCTCCGGGGCCCGGTTGGTTTTTATGGCAAAACCAACCCGACCATACTCCACCTGCGTCCAAACCTCGGCGGAGTATGCCAAAAGATCCGTCTCACTAAGAGGAACACAATACAGCTGACGGCACGTCAATCGGACGTACGTAGCTCAAGATATGAGCATTTCCGCTCCGAAGGCCCGGTTGGTTTCGTGAACGAACCAACCCGGCCGAACTCAAAGTAATCCGAAACCTTGAGTGCGATATACTGAAACGACCGCCTCGATCCAAGGATCGCGTTGCCGCAGACGGTTCGTCATTCGGAGGTCTGAGGCTCAGGATATGGCCAAAAGACCGAGACCGGTTCGAAACGGGGGGGTCCGGGTCCGGGCCGACCCGGCCCGACCCCCTCCCCCCTGGGGCGGCGCGGCGGCGCGGGGGCCGCGGCGGCCTGTCGCCACAGGGTGGCTACACGCGGGGGCTAAGCCCCCGCTTATTGGAATGTCGGCGCGGCAATATGCCGCGCCCCTTCTGCAAAACCCCCCCCCCTCACGTGGGGGGCTTGATTGAATAAAAACCGGGGGGCTGCTGCCCCCCCTTCCTACATGGAAACTGCCCCCTCATTAAGAGGGGGGTTTTGAAGAGCCGGCCGGGGGATTAATTCCCCCGGTTTTCTGCCATCCGGCCGGCCAGCTGGCCGGCCGGTTTTCTCCAACGGGGCCGGAAATTCCGGTCCCCTCTTCGGCTTCCGACGCCGGCGGCCCGGCCGCCGGTCTTCTCATCCCGCCGCGGCCCGGAACCGGCCGCGGTCTTCTCGTCCCGCCGCGGCCCAGAACCGGCCGCAGTGTTCGTCGTCCGGCACGGTACGACGGCACGGTGCGACGGCACCGCGCCCCTTCGCCGTGCCTTGATACCTTTCAACGCGGCGCGACGACGTCGCGTTCTTGAAGATTATTCCTCGGCGTGGCGCGACGGCGCCGCGTAAAATAATTGTACGATCATCCGCGTGGTGCGACGGCACCACGCCACTTTGCTTCCAACCGCAAGATTAAACAACAAGAACGATGGAGGGGGTTCGGCCGTGTTCATGCGGTCCGGCCCCCTCACGTTAAGCATTAACGTATCTTTAAATAATCCAAAGCCACACGTTAGACTTGCTAAAATTCATGATCAAAAATAAAATAAATAAACCAAAAAGAAATCAACAACCCCTACCTTGGTATAAGGTTCGAAGATTTGTCTACGTTCCGTGGAAGACGACGTCGCGGAGGTCGGGCGTCACGGAGGTAGACGTCGTCGGCATCGCGGTTATGGCGTCGCGGTAGACGGACGTAGGTTCACCGCGAGAGGCACGTCGTGGAAAGTGCGTTGCGGCGTCGGACGTTGGTTCGCCGCGGAAAGCACGTCGCGGAGAGGATGCGTTGCGGCGTCGTGGAGGAAATCCAACGCGTTGAAGTCCGACGTCGTGGAAGAAGGCCGCCGCGTTCTTCGTCGGAGAAGAACCGTTCTTCACGTTCTTCGTCGTAGACGAAGAAGATCTTCAAGTTTCTCAACGATTCTCCCAATCCTCTCAAGTAACAAAGGAACTAACCCAAAAATAAATCAAGCTTACACTTAATTTATTAACACAACCCAACCTTTGGAATTCAAGAGTTTGAATTTCAAAAACTCAAAATTAAACTCTCTTATTAATTATACATGATTTGTATAATTAATTAAAAGTTAAGTTGTCAAGCCTTTAAGAGGGAGAGAGGGGAGTTAGGTAATTTGAGGGGTTTTGGCACATTAAGTGAAAGGGAGTTTAAGGGGGTAGAAGAGAGTTAAGGGGAAGGTGAAGGGTTGGGGCTCGTGTGGGCCCCACCTCACCTTAATCCTCACTTGGTTAGTTTGGAACTTGTGATTCCACCCCAACTTCCACACTTAGGATATAACCACTTAAGAAGATAAATAAAATAAATATTGTATAACAAATTTATTTTACTCTTCATTTCATCCAGAAAATTAAACATATCCTCCTAGGAAAACGCAACTTCGGGAAAGATCTCCTTAAGCGAATATCGGCGCTACGAGTTCATCAGTGTCCTCGGATTTCAATTCCGAGCACCAGATCAAAAGTTAGGAAATCTCGCTCGTTCGTTCACTGAACGTACCCGAGCCAAACTTCGGAAATTAATTCCGGGCACTCCGGGCCTCGGAATCAGGTGCCATCTGAAACCGCGCTCTTGTAAAATTTTAAAGAAAATTAAGAAAAAATTTCCCTTGAATTTTACGGGTCTTTACATTACTCCCACCTCAGGGCTTTACGTCCCCGTAAAGATACATCAAAAACTAGGGAAACAAAAGAGGGTACTGAGCACGCATCTGAGCCTCCCGCTCCCATGTGCTCTCCTGGAGATTCCCGTGTTTCCATCTGATGCGCACAAGAGGAATCGATCGCCCACGCAGGACCCGCTCCTGTCGATCCTCTATCTCCACCGGGACCTCCGCAAAAGTTGCCCCATCGTCAACGTCAAGCTCCCCATGATCAATGATGTGCGTCGGGTCGTGCACGTATCTCCTCAACTGGGATACGTGGAAGACGTCGTGCACCCGGTGCAACTGAGGTGGTAGAGCCAGGCGATAAGCCACCTCACCAACCCTGCTGAGGACCTGGAAGGGTCCATCGAACTTCGGAGATAACATGCCACCTCGGCCACATCTCCGAAACCTCATCGGGTTGAGACCGTATAAGAACGTGTTCGTCACCCTCGAACTCAAGAGGTTTCCCTTTTTAGGTTAGAACTGAAACTCAAAACTCCTGCTGCCACAAGGGTAGGGTTGACCAACTCAAGAGTGATCGGTCACACCCTCTTATGCCTGAGTTTAACATGTGCTGCCCAGGGTTTCCTTTTCGCCGACCAAGGAAAACCCATTCCGACGTTTGCCTAAAACAGTCAACCGGGGTATGATTTGTGAATCAAAACCATACCCAGATCAACGTCGTAAGGCCTCTACGCTGCCACCAAGATATTCCAACCGAAACTCTCGCCTCGAGGTCAAATCACACCGTCGGCGTAAGTGTGATTATCGAGTCTCCTCCCAAAGGTATCTCTAGACGTGAGGGTCAAGTCTACGGCTTACCCGGAACCTCTAGGTCTGGGACATGATTCGTGGAAGGGTAGAATGATTGGTTCCTATGTCTATAGATATGGCAGCTCGTAGTAGACATAATTCGTACCCCGAATCATTCTTAGAGCTCCTGGGTCACACTCCTTGACCGCAATGCAGCTACTCTCCTCCCCAGCCCTCCTGCTCCCTGAGCCTGGCGGGGACTACTAAGTCGGGTGGTCGTAACATGTCGAAATGTACACCACCACATGCTGCTCTCCAAGCTCCGCTTCCACGTCTACTACCCTGCAGATTCATCTGTTCTTAGCACTTCCTCCTCCTGAAACATTTTACACGCCCGAGTCTCTGAGACTGGCGCTAGTTTCCTGCCTTTCACTGCTAACGTTCACAACCACAGAGGTTCTCTCTAGCATCCTAGCATAGGTAGGAATGCATAGAGGAAAACTAATGGTTCGGATGTCCTTTAGACACACTTCGCTCAGAAGTTCGAGTCTAAAGAACTGATCACAACGTAACCAACGAGTACCAAGATTGATTGGTAAGCCACGTTGAGTGCTCTGCTTCCGACATGTCGTACTGTCGAAGCTGTATTAGCTCCAGAAAACTCACAACCACTTCCTCAAGACAGTCCTCAGCCGCCTACGAGTCAGGCTCACCTCGAAACTTGAGGGATATCTGGTGCTAAAACATATGTAAGGCACTAAGCCTGTGAGTCTCTGCTACCGGTACCGCCGGTAGTGTCTGCTGACCAACAGGTAGTGACATAGCTGGCGTACTACCCGTAGGTACTATCCCAGGTATCGGTTCGCGTACCGAAGCCTCATCACTAGTATCCAAGCTAGGCGTAGAACTCTAGCAACCGCCTCCATCCAGTCCACTGCTGCCTGGGAAATCTGTCTCGCCTCGTATCCTCAGAGGCCTCTACTGCTGGAACTCGTGCATCGCGCTCTGCTAGCGTGCACCGTCAGCTAGTGGCATCTGCTGCCTAACGGGTAGTGGTGCTGCCGGTACACCACCCGAAGGTGCCAACACTGAAAAAGGGCCCTGCACCGGAGCCTCGCTACTCGGTGGGCCATCATCGAGAATTCTCTCGGAACTCCAGATAACTATCTGCATGGTGACATCCTGAACAGTTGTGTCACGGTCAACAATTTATACCTGGTGAGCTGACCTGGTTTGAGCTGAATTTAAACCTTTTGGGAAACACACACGCAATCAGTGTTTTCGTGCATTAAGTTGGAAATCAGAAGTCAGGGTCCTGATGTACGGATACGTCGGCCGCCGCACCAACACTGGACTCCCTGGACTGATAACCACACTCAATACACTAAACACTATTGCTTCACATAGAAAAAAAAAGACCAGAGTCTGCGGTAGAACCGAACTCCTCTGATACCAATTTGTCACGACCCGCCCTCGGGGCCCGTGCCGTGACTACCCCAAGCCCGCCTTCCATACGCCAGGGGCTGGCGACTAGCACCAAGGCGTAAAATCCCAGTAAAAAGGGAAGGCATTGCCTTAATAAAGTAAACAAGCACCTCAGAGTAACAAGCGGAAGTAAAGCAGTACACAAAACTAGAACAACTGTGCTGAAGTAAAGGGGCCAGAAATACAAGCCCAACTGTAAAGTAAAGTACAACTCGAAAGGGAAAACAGCAACTGAAAGTACAAGCGGCTCCTGGGACGTCCTCCTCGATTCCTACCTGATGGGTAGGTACAGATGGCTCAGCTCCTGGATCTTCCACCACGGATCCTACCTGAAGGGTAGGTACAGATAGCTCCACAACTCCTCGGGTCCAACTGTCCGCTCCGAGCACGTCCCGCTCAGTGGTCCTCCTCCGGGTACGGACCTACTCCGATACCCTCAACCGCAGTCAGCGCTGTCCGTCGTCTGCAACCAACACAACGAAGTGCGGGCATAGCCCGTGCAGGGGTGAGTATAAGATACTCAGTAGGGACCCCGAGACCCTCGAAGGTCTCCCGAAATCCACAAAGGATAAACCACATGAAGGATACAATCACGAAGTAACATCCAGTATTGATTAGGTATATGCCCATACATATACCTATGTCACCAATTTCCGTTCGGCTCCAACACCGAGCCCAAGAACAACCCAATCCACAAAGAAGATAAAACAGTAAATCCACATAGGATAACAGTACAAGTCCACACAGTTTATAACAAGTTTATGAAATCAACGGATAACCATTACCCAAGTATATGCCCATACATATACCTAAGTTATCAAGCGACCCATCTCAATCATAAGGAAACACAAAAATCATTGACTCAGCTCAAACCAGGATTTTCATTATCGAAACCGTAGCTGCTGAAGAGCCCCGTCTCTGAAGTGTGCAGTAGTCCTGTCACGACTCCGAGGTACTGCTCACTAACCTATGACTGCTGAGGTACTCCTCCTGTCGAGTACTGCGGGTCTGCTGCCAACTACTGGGCGCTCCGTCCGCTGAGAGTCTGCTGCCAACTACTGGGCGCTCACCCAAATAGCCTACTGAGGTACTCCTCCTGTCGAGTACCGCGGGTTTGCTGCCAACTACCAGGCACTCCGTCCGTC
Organism: Viscum album; assembly: GCA_963277665.1. NCBI lineage: Eukaryota > Viridiplantae > Streptophyta > Magnoliopsida > Santalales > Viscaceae > Viscum > Viscum album. The sequence goes on from OY728158.1 coordinate 1,296,756,911, forward strand.
GTGGGTCTGCCGCCAAATACCGGGCGCTCCGTCCACTGGGCTAGTCGACTCACTCCAAGTCGAGTCGGTCAAGCAGTCGTCAGGTCTCAGCCGGCTACATGGTCTCTGTGCTCTGCACGCTCGTCTCCAGGAGGGTCCGCTCCACGAGCTACTGGTCGATACTCCATGTATCACAAAGTCCCGCAAAGAAGTATCTCAAAAGACCGTCTCGTCACAGGGGTCACAACGCAACAGACGGCGCGTCGATCGGATGCCCGGTCTGTGAGTTATTAGCCTTTTCGTCCCAGGGGCCCGGTTGGTTTCATGAGCGAACCAATCCCGGCCGTATCACAACTGTACCCTGAACTTCCGTAGGGTATTCTCAAAGGGACCGTTACTCAACGTAACCACCAACGCCGCTGACGGTTCGTCAAACGGACGTCCTGTCTGAAAGATATCAGCTTTCCCGTTCCAGGGGCCCGGTTGGATTTCGGGTGCGATCCAACCCGGCCACTACTAACTGTATCCAATACTCGGGTGAATGATACCAAAAGTTCCGTATCGTAAACAGGAACTCAACGCAACAGACGGTGTGTCGATCGGACGTCCGGTCTGAGAGTTATTGGCATTTTCGTCTCCGGGGCCCGGTTGGTTTTTAAGGCAAAACCAACCCGACCGTACTCCACCTGCGTCCAAACCTTGGGCGGAGTATGCCAAAAGATCCGTCTCACTAAGAGAAACACAATACAGTTGACGGCACGTCAATCGGACGTTCGTAGCTCAAGATATGAGCGTTTCCGCTCCGAAGGCCCGGTTCGTTTCGTGAACGAACCAACCCGGCCAAACTCAAAGTAATCTGAAACCTTGAGTGCGATATACCGAAACTACCGTCTCGATCCAAGGATCGCGTTGCCGCAGACGGTTCGTCATTCGGAGGTCCGAGGCTCAAGATATGGCCAAAAGACCGAGACTGGTTCGAAACGGGGGGGTCCGGGTCCGGGCCGACCCGGCCCGACCCCCCCCCCCCTGGGGCGGCCCGGCCGGCCGGCAGGCCGGCGGCGCGGCGGCGCGGGGGCCGCGGCGGCCTGTCGCCGCAGGGTGGCTACACGCGGGGGCTAAGCCCCCGCTGATTGGAATGTCGGCACGGCAGTATGCGGCGCCCCTTCTGCAAAACCGCCCCCCCCCCTCACGTGGGGGGCTTGATTGAATAAAAACCGGGGGGCTGCTGCCCCCCCTTCCTACATGGAAACTGCCCCTTCATTAAGAGGGGGGTTTTGAAGAGCCGGCCGGGGGATTAATTCCCCCGGTTTTCTGCCATCCGGCCGGCCAGCTGGCCGGCCGGTTTTCTCCAACGGGACCGGAAATTCTGGTCCCCTCTTCGGCTTCCGACGCCGGCGGCCCGGCCGCCGGTCTTCTCATCCCGCCGTGGCCGGGAACCGGCCGTGGTCTTCTCGTCCCGCCGCGGCCCGGAACCGGCCGCGGTGTTCTTCGTCCGGCACGGTGCGACGGCACCGCGCCCCTTCGCCGTGCCTTGATACCTTTCAACGCGGCGCGACGGCTTCGCGTTCTTGAAGATTCTTCCTCGGCGTGGCGCGACGGCGCCGCGTAAAATAATTGTACGATCATCTGCGTGGTGCGACGGCACCACGCCACTTTGCTTCCAACCGCAAGATTAAACAACAAGAACGATGGAGGGGGTTCGGCCGTGTTCATGCGGTCCGGCCCCCTCACGTTAAGCATTAACATATCTTTAAATAATCCAAAGCCACACGTTAGACTTGCTAAAATTCATTGATCAAAAATAAAATAAATAAACCAAAAAGAAATCAACAACCCCTACCTTGGTATAAGGTTCGAAGATTTGTCTACGTTCCGCGGAAGACGACGTCGCGGAGGTCGGGCGTCACGGAGGTAGACGTCGTCGGCATCGCGGTTATGGCGTCGCGGTAGACGGACGTAGGTTCACCGCGAGAGGCACGTCGTGGAAAGTGCGTTGCGGCGTCGGACGTTGGTTCGCCGCGGAAAGCACGTCGCGGAGAGGATGCGTTGCGGCGTCGTGGAGGAAATCCAACGTGTTGCAGTCCGACGTCGTGGAAGAAGGCCGCCGCGTTCTTCGTCGGAGAAGAACCGTTCTTCACGTTCTTCGTCGTAGACGAAGAAGATCTTCAAGTTTCTCAACGATTCTCCCAATCCTCTCAAGTAACAAAGGAACTAACCCAAAAATAAATCAAGCTTACACTTAATTTATTAACACAACCCAACCTTTGGAATTCAAGAGTTTGAATTTCAAAAACTCAAAATTAAACACTCTTATTAATTATACATGATTTGTATAATTAATTAAAAGTTAAGTTGTCAAGCCTTTAAGAGGGAGAGAGGGGAGTTAGGTAATTTGAGGGGTTTTGGCACATTAAGTGAAAGGGAGTTTAAGGGGGTAGAAGAGAGTTAAGGGGAAGGTGAAGGGTTGGGGCTCGTGTGGGCCCCACCTCACCTTAATCCTCACTTGGTTAGTTTGGAACTTGTGATTCCACCCCAACTTCCACACTTAGGATATAACCACTTAAGAAGATAAATAAAATAAATATTGTATAACAAATTTATTTTACTCTTCATTTCATCCAGAAAATTAAACATATCCTCCTAGGAAAACGCAACTTCGGGAAAGATCTCCTTAAGCGAATATCGGCGCTACGAGTTCATCGGTGTCCTCGGATTTCAATTCCGAGCACCAGATCAAAAGTTAGGAAATCTCGCTCGTTCGTTCACTGAACGTACCCGAGCCAAACTTCACAAATTAATTCCGGGCACTCCGGGCCTCGGAATCAGGTGCCATCTGAAACCGCGCTCTTGTAAAATTTTAAAGAAAATTAAGAAAAAATTTCCCTTGAATTTTACGGGTCTTTACATTACTCCCACCTCAGGGCTTTACGTCCCCGTAAAGATACATCAAAAACTAGGGAAACAAAAGAGGGTACTGAGCACGCATCTGAGCCTCCCGCTCCCATGTGCTCTCCTGGAGATTCCCGTGTTGCCATCTGATGCGCACAAGAGGAATCGATCGCCCACGCAGGACCCGCTCCTGTCGATCCTCTATCTCCACCGGGACCTCCGCAAAAGTTTCCCCATCGTCAACGTCAAGCTCCCCATGATCAATGATGTGCGTCGGGTCGTGCACGTATCTCCTCAACTGGGATACGTGGAAGACGTCGTGCACCCGGTGCAACTGAGGTGGTAGAGCCAGGCGATAAGCCACCTCACCAACCCTGCTGAGGACCTGGAAGGGTCCATCGAACTTCGGAGATAACATGCCACCTCGGCCACATCTCCGAAACCTCATCGGGTTGAGACCGTATAAGAACGTGTTCGTCACCCTCGAACTCAAGAGGTTTCCCTTTTTAGGTTAGAACTGAAACTCAAAACTCCTGCTGCCACAAGGGTAGGGTTGACCAACTCAAGAGTGATCGGTCACACCCTCTTATGCCTGAGTTTAACATGTGCTGCCCAGGGTTTCCTTTTCGCCGACCAAGGAAAACCCATTCCGACGTTTGCCTAAAACAGTCAACCGGGGTATGATTTGTGAATCAAAACCATACCCAGATCAACGTCGTAAGGCCTCTACGCTGCCACCAAGATATTCCAACCGAAACTCTCGCCTCGAGGTCAAATCACACCGTCGGCGTAAGTGTGATTATCGAGTCTCCTCCCAAAGGTATCTCTAGACGTGAGGGTCAAGTCTACGGCTTACCCGGAACCTCTAGGTCTGGGACATGATTCGTGGAAGGGTAGAATGATTGGTTCCTATGTCTATAGATATGGCAGCTCGTAGTAGACATAATTCGTACCCCGAATCATTCTTAGAGCTCCTGGGTCACACTCCTTGACCGCAATGCAGCTACTCTCCTCCCCAGCCCTCCTGCTCCCTGAGCCTGGCGGGGACTACTAAGTCGGGTGGTCGTAACATGTAGAAATGTACACCACCACATGCTGCTCTCCAAGCTCCGCTTCCACGTCTACTACCCTGCAGATTCATCTGTTCTTAGCACTTCCTCCTCCTGAAACATTTTACACGCCCGAGTCTCTGAGACTGGCGCTAGTTTCCTGCCTTTCACTGCTAACGTTCACAACCACAGAGGTTCTCTCTAGCATCCTAGCATAGGTAGGAATTCATAGAGGAAAACTAATGGTTCGGATGTCCTTTAGACACACTTCGCTCAGAAGTTCGAGTCTAAAGAACTGATCACAACGTAACCAACGAGTACCAAGATTGATTGGTAAGCCACGTTGAGTGCTCTGCTTCCGACATGTCGTACTGTCGAAGCTGTATTAGCTCCAGAAAACTCACAACCACTTCCTCAAGACAGTCCTCAGCCGCCTACGAGTCAGGCTCACCTCGAAACTTGAGGGATATCTGGTGCTAAAACATATGTAAGGCACTAAGCCTGTGAGTCTCTGCTACCGGTACCGCCGGTAGTGTCTGCTGACCAACAGGTAGTGACATAGCTGGCGTACTACCCGTAGGTACTATCCCAGGTATCGGTTCGTGTACCGAAGCCTCATCACTAGTATCCAAGCTAGGCGTAGAACTCTAGCAACCGCCTCCATCCAGTCCACTGCTGCCTGGGAAATCTGTCTCGCCTCGTATCCTCAGAGGCCTCTACTGCTGGAACTCGTGCATCGCGCTCTGCTAGCGTGCACCGTCAGCTAGTGGCATCTGCTGCCTAACGGGTAGTGGTGTTGCCGGTACACCACCCGAATGTGCCAACACTGAAAAAGGGCCCTGCACCGGAGCCTCGCTACTCGGTGGGCCATCATCGAGAATTCTCTCGGAACTCCAGATAACTATCTGCATGGTGACATCCTGAACAGTTGTGTCACGGTCAACAATTTATACCTGGTGAGCTGACCTGGTTTGAGCTGAATTTAAACCTTTTGGGAAACACACACGCAATCAGTGTTTTCGTGCATTAAGTTGGAAATCAGAAGTCAGGGTCCTGATGTACGGATACGTCGGCCGCCGCACCAACACTGGACTCCCTGGACTGATAACCACACTCAATACACTAAACACTATTGCTTCACATAGAAAAAAAAAGATCAGAGTCTGCGGTAGAACCGAACTCCTCTGATACCAATTTGTCACGACCCGCCCTCGGGGCCCGTGCCGTGACTACCCCAAGCCCGCCTTCCATACGCCAGGGGCTGGCGACTAGCACCAAGGCGTAAAATCCCAGTAAAAAGGGAAGGCATTGCCTTAATAAAGTAAACAAGCACCTCAGAGTAACAAGCGGAAGTAAAGCAGTACACAAAACTAGAACAACTGTGTTGAAGTAAAGGGGCCAGAAATACAAGCCCAACTGTAAAGTAAAGTACAACTCGAAAGGGAAAACAGCAACTGAAAGTACAAGCGGCTCCTGGGACGTCCTCCTCGATTCCTACCTGATGGGTAGGTACAGATGGCTCAGCTCCTGGATCTTCCACCACGGATCCTACCTGAAGGGTAGGTACAGATAGCTCCACAACTCCTCGGGTCCAACTGTCCGCTCCGAGAACGTCCCGCTCAGTGGTCCTCCTCCGGGTACGGACCTACTCCGAAAGCCTCAACCGCAGTCAGCGCTGTCCGTCGTCTGCAACCAACACAACGAAGTGCGGGCATAGCCCGTGCAGGGGTGAGTATAAGATACTCAGTAGGGACCCCGAGACCCTCGAAGGTCTCCCGAAATCCACAAAGGATAAACCACATGAAGGATACAATCACGAAGTAACATCCAGTATTGATTAGGTATATGCCCATACATATACCTATGTCACCAATTTCCGTTCGGCTCCAACACCGAGCCCAAGAACAACCCAATCCACAAAGAAGAGAAAACAGTAAATCCACATAGGATAACAGTACAAGTCCACACAGTTTATAACAAGTTTATGAAATCAACGGATAACCATTACCCAAGTATATGCCCATACATATACCTAAGTTATCAAGCGACCCATCTCAATCATAAGGAAACACAAAAATCATTGACTCAGCTCAAACCAGGATTTTCATTATCGAAACCGTAGCTGCTGAAGAGCCCCGTCTCTGAAGTGTGCAGTAGTCCTGTCACGACTCCGAGGTACTGCTCACTAACCTATGACTGCTGAGGTACTCCTCCTGTCGAGTACTACGGGTCTGCTGCCAACTACTGGGCGCTCCGTCCGCTGAGAGTCTGCTGCCAACTACTGGGCGCTCACCCAAATAGCCTACTGAGGTACTCCTCCTGTCGAGTACCGCGGGTTTGCTGCCAACTACCAGGCGCTCCGTCCGCCGTGGGTCTGCCGCCAAATACCGGGCGCTCCGTCCACTGGGCTAGTCGACTCACTCCAAGTCGAGTCGGTCAAGCAGTCGTCAGGTCTCAGCCGGCTACATGGTCTCCGTGCTCTGCACGCTCGTCTCCGGGAGGGTCCGCTCCACGAGCTACTGGTCGATACTCCATGTATCACAAAGTCCCGCAAAGAAGTATCTAAAAAGACCGTCTCGTCACAGGGGTCACAACGCAACAGACGGCGCGTCGATCGGATGCCCGGTCTGTGAGTTATTAGCCTTTTCGTCCCAGGGGCCCGGTTAGTTTCATGAGCGAACCAATCCCAGCCGTATCACAACTGTACCCTGAACTTCCGTAGGGTATTCTCAAAGGGACCGTTACTCAACGTAACCACCAACGCCGCTGACGGTTCGTCAAACAGACGTCCTGTCTGAAAGATATCAGCTTTCCCGTTCCAGGGGCCCGGTTGGATTTCGGGTGCGATCCAACCCGGCCACTACTAACTGTATCCAATACTCGGGTGAATGATACCAAAAGTTCCGTATCGTAAACAGGAACTCAACGCAACAGACGGTGTGTCGATCGGACGTCCGGTCTGAGAGTTATTGGCATTTTCGTCTCCGGGGCCCGGTTGGTTTTTAAGGCAAAACCAACCCGACCGTACTCCACCTGCGTCCAAACCTTGGGCGGAGTATGCCAAAAGATCCGTCTCACTAAGAGAAACACAATACAGTTGACGGCACGTCAATCGGACGTTCGTAGCTCAAGATATGAGCGTTTCTGCTCCGAAGGCCCGGTTCGTTTCGTGAACGAACCAACCCGGCCAAACTCAAAGTAATCTGAAACCTTGAGTGCGATATACCGAAACGACCGTCTCGATCCAAGGATCGCGTTGCCGCAGACGGTTCGTCATTCGGAGGTTCGAGGCTCAAGATATGGCCAAAAGACCGAGACTGGTTCGAAACGGGGGGGTCCGGGTCCGGGCCGACCCGGCCCGACCCCCCCCCCCCCCCCTGGGGCGGCCCGGCCGGCCGGCAGGCCGGCGGCGCGGCGGCGCGGGGGCCGCGGCGGCCTGTCGCCGCAGGGTGGCTACACGCGGGGGCTAAGCCCCCGCTGATTGGAATGTCGGCACGGCAGTATGCGGCGCCCCTTCTGCAAAACCGCCCCCCCCCCCCCTCACGTGGGGGGCTTGATTGAATAAAAACCGGGGGGCTGCTGCCCCCCTTCCTACATGGAAACCGCCCCTTCATTAAGAGGGGGGTTTTGAAGAGCCGGCCGGGGGATTAATTCCCCCGGTTTTCTGCCATCCGGCCTGCCAGCTGGCCGGCCGGTTTTCTCCAACGGGACCGGAAATTCTGGTCCCCTCTTCGGCTTCCGACGCCGGCGGCCCGGCCGCCGGTCTTCTCATCCCGCCGTGGCCGGGAACCGGCCGTGGTCTTCTCGTCCCGCCGCGGCCCGGAACCGGCCGCGGTGTTCTTCGTCCGGCACGGTGCGACGGCACGGTGCGACGGCACCGCGCCCCTTCGCCGTGCCTTGATACCTTTCAACGCGGCGCGACGGCTTCGCGTTCTTGAAGATTCTTCCTCGGCGTGGCGCGACGGCGCCGCGTAAAATAATTGTACGATCATCCGCGTGGTGCGACGGCACCACGCCACTTTGCTTCCAACCGCAAGATTAAACAACAAGAACGATGGAGGGGGTTCGGCCGTGTTCATGCGGTCCGGCCCCCTCACGTTAAGCATTAACGTATCTTTAAATAATCTAAAGCCACACGTTAGAATTGCTACAATTCATGATCAAAAATAAAATAATTAAACCAAAAAGAAATCAACAACCCCTACCTTGGTATAAGGTTCGAAGATTTGTCTACGTTCTGCGGAAGACGACGTCGCGGAGGTCGGGCGTCACGGAGGTAGACGTCGTCGGCATCGCGGTTATGGCGTCACGGTAGACGGACGTAGGTTCACCGCGAGAGGCACGTCGTGGAAAGTGCGTTGCGGCGTCGGACGTAGGTTCTCCGCGGAAAGCACGACGCGGAGAGGATGCGTTGCGGCGTCGTGGAGGAAATCCAACGTGTTGCAGTCCGACGTCGTGGAAGAAGGCCGCCGCGTTCTTCGTCGGAGAAGAACCGTTCTTCACGTTCTTCGTCGAAGATGAAGAAGATCTTCAAGTTTCTCAACGATTCTCCCAATCCTATCAAGTAACAAAGGAACTAACCCAAAAATAAATCATGCTTACACTTAATTTATTAACACAACCCAACCTTTGGAATTCAAGAGTTTGAATTTCAAAAACTCAAAATTAAACTCACTTATTAATTATACATGATTTGTATAATTAATTAAAAGTTAAGTTGTCAAGCCTTTAAGAGGGAGAGAGGGGAGTTAGGAAATTTGAGGGGTTTTGGCACATTAAGTGCAAGGGAGTTTAAGGGGGTAGAAGAGAGTTAAGGGGAAGGTGAAGGGTTGGGGCTCGTGTGGGCCCCACCTCACCTTAATCCTCACTTGGTTAGTTAGGAACTTGTGATTCCACCCCAACTTCCACACTTAGGATATAACCACTTAAGAAGATAAATAAAATAAATATTGTATAACAAATTTATTTTACTCTTCATTTCATCCAGAAAAATAAACATCTCCTCCTAGGCAAACGCAACTTCAGGAAAGATCTCCTTAAGCGAATATCGGCGCTACGAGTTCATCGGTGTCCTTGGATTTCAATTCCGAGCACCGGATCAAAAGTTAGGAAATCCCACTCGTTCGTTCACTGAACGTACCCGAGCCAAACTTAGGATATTAATTCCGGGCACTCCGGGCCTCGGAATCAGGTGCCGTTTGAAACCGCGCTCTTGTAAAATTTTAAAGAAAATTAAGAAAAAATTTCCCTTGAATTTTACGGGTCTTTACAAAGATTGGTGGTAGAGATTAGAAAAAAAGAATTATCATTGAAACTCCACTTTCATTTAGTTTCATATTCAGAAAACTGGCACACTTTTCATCACATCCATTCTTACATTGGTTCCTGCTTGATCCAGTGATTTACTAAAACTAGAAATGTCAGATTGATTGTATTAGTAAAATTATCATATATTATATTATGAGGAGGGTAAATAGAAAAATATTCTTATTCGTGTTATCTAAAACACATTCAAATTATCTAAATTAACTATGAATCTTTTTCACATGCTAACCATTATGGTTATGTCAATTATTGTTAAATAATACCTTAACATCTAAAGTTATCTAAACCAACCTCTGATACCAATTTTAAGTCCCCATACTTAAACATTACATAATATGGAGTAAAGAATTTACATTTAGGTTCTTTTTAGGTTTATAGGTTTAGAAAATTAGGCCGTAACTATTATATTACATCTAAAAATGACAAAGTAGACACTTTTACTCTATCCAATTTTTTTCAGAAAAATAAGACTACTTAAAAAAATGAGTTCATTTCTATATATAAGTCTTATTGAATATTTCTATTCTCTTACCCTTATTTATACCCTCTGAAAAATATTTCAAAAACATATGATGAGCATAAAAAGATCAGTAAAGGATATAAAATAAGGAAAGAAAAAAGTAGTCCATCATTACATATAAATCAATAAAATCATAAATTTTAATCATAAAACAAAATATATTTAACATACAACACAAAATAAAAAGATTAATGGATAACAAATAGAAATCATAAATCATAAAATGTAACTTGTGACATCAATGTCGTACATACATTGTAGCTTTCACAGCTATATAGGGAGTTACGTTCGGAAAAACCAACACTTTATATTCCCAAAATCACTTTGGAGAAACATGAAAATTTAGATCAGTAACATTACCCAATGCATTATAAAGCTATCTCAGGCTCACCCAACATAGGTCTATCATAGAACCACCTATATACGTATACTCTTCCAAATATCAAAATCAAAATCATAACACATAACTCAAGAATAAAGAAATATAAAATTTCCACATTGGAATCACAATTTTACATTCCAATATATTAAAATAAACAATTCATTCTCAAAACAAATTTCAAAACAAAAATAATAAAAATATTATATGGTATTTAAATTTAAATTAAAAAACACTACACCTTTTAGAATAAGCTATATATTAAATCATTCTCGTGGTGGAGGAAAGGTTTTTATCACTGTGTATGTTAAAAATAAACACACCCTTTGTCCGTTAGTAAAATTCTACGTAGAAATAATATTCCCATTGAATGAAATTAAAATTCAAATGTCTTTATACACCGTATAAAATAATGTTGTGTATAAATCAAGATACTCCACAATGAAAACGGATTGAGACGAAGTCCCTTACAAAGATAATTTTTAAAAATAAAATAGATTGATTATGTGTTTTCACTATAAGAACACATAATGAATGTATAAATGCAAGATAAGATATCAAAATTAATTTGTCACATAATCATATAACGACATAAACATGAAGTATAATATCAACCCAAATAATGTATATTGGGTTAAGAGGGTCCCTTTCCATGAGCCCAATTTTCCTCTTATGATCCTTTTTCTTCCTGAATAATAAACATTAGTTAATTTATAATTGATTCAAAAAAAATTCAAGTTTTTTATTTCATTTATTTCAATTTTAACCTGGTTTTAAATTGTACATAATTATTTAAGAAAATATCGCTCGTTTTGTTGATATTGGCTACTTGATTCAAAACTGAACTTATTATAATTAAAAATTGTCCAGGATGTCAAAAGTCCCTTATCTCTAGAATTATATTAATGATTTAGATATCATATATATATATATGTCATATATATACTTTATATATGTATTCATAATAGTCCATAACATTTTGAAATAAGAAATGAAATTCATCGTTCATAGTGATTGAAAGCCATACCTACACATGAATGCTACTTTAATTTTTTCATATTTAATGGAAGGAATAATAAATGATAAATAGGAATATTATAATTCCAGTATAATATATATGTTATATATGTTACATAATTTCATTAATTCTATCCTTTATATGTTCCATGTATATCATTAAAGAGTCATATCCATTTGAGGGGGTGGTCGTCCGCACTTCTTGAAATGAAATTATTGTATTTATATGACATGAAAACATAAATGTATGATATAAATGATATCTAAAGAAGAATAGATATAAAAATAAATTTTATATATATCATATAAAATTGTTGTTCCATCATAATGGACAACATAAGAGGTGGTAGAATATGATTGAACATTCATCATTTCGGGAGGCAGTAGTGTTCCCTCAACAGAAACAGTATGTTATATACCCATTAGATGGATGTGTGTGTAAGGGTATTTCTATTAATTCTCATTATAACATCATAGTATATTTCATATACTGGTTTTTTATCCAATCAATGAAAAAATATATAATAGTGTGTGAAGAAATAAAATAAAAAGAGTGAACTTGAGAGAAGATGTTACCTCTAAATCGGGTAACTCCCTTTGGTTTGAACCAAAAGGCTTTCTTGAAGTTCCATATTCCTAAAGTAAGGCTTCTAGGAAGAGTATATGGAAGTTGGGATCTCATTTTTAAATATTTTTCATGATCCAAGGGTCTTTAGAGGAGTGATTAATTAGGTTGGGGTGAGGCCATTTTATAAGAGCGAGGAGGTACTATTTAGAAGAGTCTAGAAATATTATTTTATTACAATATCATTTTCTATTTCCAAAAGCTCAAAAATTATTTATGTATTAGATAATATGAGTATAGATCTAAATAATCTAGATAAATAGATTTTCCACAAGTTTCGTTCAATCAATTAACCTTATCCTTTATCTTTAACCCTTAGTTAACTAATTTATCTTCTACAATGTCTTCTTGGATATTCATATTAAATGGTTATTATACATACTATAAAATTATAAACGAACCTCAAGTGGTTCATTAATTATATTTGACAAATTATTTAAATAATTTGGAAAATCCTATTTTTTTAGGATTATTCGTATCATTTAATAAAATTATATTCGATTTAATAAATCATTTATGTCAATTTAGACATGATTTCGTAATTGGTTTTTTTAAGTGATAGAAACTTCATTAATTTGAGTAGTACATATTAAATAAATATTAATATGTCATATTCATCCATAAAATTATGTTATAGAAGAAGTAGTTTCAAAAAAATTATTATGACATTTAAAATATAATTTATTTAAATCATTTATTGAAAAATTAATAACTACATCACCATTATTTAATCATTAAATAATTTTATTTAATGTCTAAAAATTATAAATAAAATAACATGATGTTGGAAATTCTTTTATAATTATGAGGACTGTTTATATTTAAATATATAAATTATATAACCCCACTTTAAAAGAATTTTGTTAAAAATATTCCGGAATATGATTTTTTTTATTACTTTAAATAAAAAGGTATTAATGTCATTATCAAAAAAAATTAGATATCATAGGAAAAATGTATCACGCAAGGATTTTGTTGGTCATACAAGACACATCCAATATGTTTAGGATCAATGTTAAGGTTATTTTATACCATTATAATATTTTTTAACCTTGATTAACCCAATTTTCCTTTAACTGCGATTAAAAAAAGATAAAATTTTATTATTCACCAAAAAATTATTTTGATCATATTAGACCATATTTTTACCCTTATTACAACCATATATGTTTTATGTTTTAAATTTCATTCAATGAAGTGGTTAAATTATGTTTAAATGAAATATTCAGTTTTTAACTACTATGTAGTGTTTTTCACTATTTATAAAAATTTGAAAAGTTTCATAAAAAATACCAAAAATTAACCATAAGATAATTTTTTTATTATGAATTCAAAAAGGATGTATGTTTTACCAAATACAAATCATATAAATGGAATTAATTAATTTTAAAGTAATTCCCATTGAAGATTAATATTTGTTTACGTCCAATTTATAAGTGAAATTACATTCAATGACCAACATTGGATTAAATGATAAAACATTAATCTAATTAAACATTAAAACCAATTAAAATTACAATATAATCGTATAAAAAAATTATATGAAGAGATAATTTTACCTTAAACTATCGTATGTTCACTATTCATTATAAAATGAACTTTATCCACAAAATACCAATAATTTAACCAAAGTAAATTTTGATTTACAGATTCTAAAGAATACTTTTATTTTGTAAAATAGAATTTATAAAACTGATTAAAACTAGATATGAAAAGGGTTCTTCCATTAAAATGTGGTGAGACGGCCTTTAATGAATATTAGAGTATTTAATTCTCAGAATCATATTCAATCTTATTTTAAATCTCAAAAATTAATTGGTTAAAATTAAAAACATTTAACATAATTTTTTAATTATAATATAGTTATTTATGTTCATTCCTAGTAATACAATGACTATGCCTTAATTACCAATTAAAAATATATTATTATTATATTTTTTCGTTATATATCAAAGTTGTGTGAAATGGATGATTTCTAGAAAACCTGTTGTTACGTGTGGAGTATATTATTATAAAAGTGTCCTATTTAACATATCATTAATATCTTAATAATAAATTTTATTAGACATGAAAAAATATTATTATATTAATACCTAGGTCATCACAACAACACTGTTATAATTGATTCACATTCATAATATTTGATGTGGGGATTACAATAACATTAGTTATTATTATTCCTTTTTCTTGAGTGAACCCGAAAACTTGTTTGATATATACATATTGTCATTATATGGGGATTTTTTATACATTATTTATTTTTTTTCTTATGAATTACTTTTGAGTATTTTTTAATCCATTTTTCTTGCCTTTTTTTCCTTATACACAAGTAATAATAATATGTGATTATGGAAAATTGATAAACTCATTCTGGTTATATAATTCTCAAACTCCAAATGAGCCACTATCAACATGAATAAGGATGATTTTATTAATAAACCAGGTAAATCAAATGTTCCAAATAAGGGATCAATAGACACATAGATTCATTATCATCAGTAATACATTTTAAAATTGTTAGAATGAATTTTTGATGGTTAATTATGTGCTATCTAGGGAAAATATTATTGTAGATATCACATGGGAATACTAAATAATGAGTTATTAGGGGGTTTTTTACCTAAAAATAATAATTATATTTAATATTTATTTTACATCACTATCATATGTGGTGTATATATGATTTTAGAGATGATTGATAATGTGATTTTATGTAATGTTTATATCCTGACAATTTAGTAATTTTCCTTGTTATTTATACATTTTATATTTATCAGCTATGTATTTTATTTCATTTGTATTGTGTGGTAATTTCAAATAAGTCTTAGAACCTATGGGTCATATTGCCAACGAAAAATAATAGTATTATATCCTTCTGATATGGATATTAACACCGCCTTGAATTTCTTCCAATATGTAATGTTCATGAGGTCCACCTGAGGTTCCAATGATTTATGACCTCACACCATTTCTAAAATCCCAAAATGAATCTCTATAATATAAATCAACATAGTAACATGCTAGACTTGCAATTTCCACCTTATATTCTTGATTCTACCAACATATAGTAAGGATCCAATGTGTTCTTTTGAGTATATTATTCCATAAGAAATAATTTTGTAGAGAAACAAATAGGAAAAATTATGAAAATAATATTTAATCATAGAAGTGTTAATATATATATATATATATATAATAGAAGAAATTATTTTCCCAAAATATAATAACTAATATAATAATCCATAAAACGATAAAACCAAATATAGATATGAAATCCTTAAGAGAAAAATCTAATATGTGGATTATTCTATTCAAGATTCAAACAAAAATAACATCCTTCCCATGATTCCATGACACATCCAACTATTTTTTAACATAATTCAAAATTATAACCATTTCTCATTTCATGAATAATAAAATCAACATATTTCATAGAGAACCATGGTTGGTGTCATTTTGAACTCAATATTCCACCAAATATGGTGTAACTATATTATATTTATATTAATACATTTATATTAACTCTTAAATAACATCCATATAAAGTAATATAACATATACTACATTTTTATCATTAAGAAATGGGTGATCCCAATTACTTGATTTCTAATACTATATTGGTAAGATTCAACCATGGTTTTTCACACTAGACTTTCCCATTGAACTACACTATATTCCATACAATTAGATTACATAGATTGACATGTGATAAATTCCACAATCTAAGTCATTATCTTTGAATATCTAAATAAATATTAACATTTCAGACTAAATTCCAATTTAAAAACATTCTCCATTCAAACAAGTGTTTAAATATCCTGATAAAACAAAAAATATATATTTTCCCACTCACATATAGTGATCTCAATCATCACCCATATTAGGTGGAATTTATATGGAATATCACTCATATCAATGGAATTTATCATCACCTTATGATACGCATCAATAGGAGATATAGATATGTAAAAAATTCTTAACACAATCTTAGGGGCCATGTATTGTATGCACATAACCACAATGACCACCACTACATTGTTAGTGGAAATCATAATTATACTACCACAATAACTACAATTACCATCATCTCCATATATATAGTAACCATAATCGCTAAAAATTACCACTGTGTCACATTCAACCCATGTTATTTTCAATCACCCATCATTCCATGTCATAAAGCCTACAATGCTTTACCACATTAAAATCCATAGTAATCATGTTCCTAATAATCAAAATCTACTCACATATTTGTTGAATCAAAATTTGGAATACATATAATTTTTTTTAAAAAGACGTGATTCCGTCAATACAAAATATTTCATTTTAAAATAATAGACCAACATTAGCAACACAATGTTATATTTATGACCCTACACATCAATGTCAATATCATGTTTTTCCATACTAAAAATTCACATAATTATACCTACTCCGGATTATCACATGATGTATATGAAAATTTATATGTTGGTAAAACAATTTCATCACCTACTTAATATCAAAAGAGGTATTCACATCCAATATTTTGGTCTAGTTTACTCTATCTAGAAAAAGAAACTAGATAAATTAAAATATGTTAGATAATTTAATTTAAAATATTTCTAGCGGTCAAAAAAATGAAAAATGCATAGTGAAGAATTTTAACTATTAATTACTATGCCGCCTACAAAAATACTTCTTGATAACATGTGAGAAGCATGAAGAATCTACCATGATGGGAGAAAAACATATGGAAAGGGTATTGAGAGAGATCTAAGTTTCAATGATGTCAAAAAGTGATTGATTCCTCATATAATTAATAAAATAAAATAAAATAATTAAATTGGATGAAAATTTTTAAAACCACCTCATGAACTCACTATGTCACAAGTCACATACCATCAAGTACAAGGTCACATAAAAATTCTAAAAGAATATAAAAACAATGATTTATTTTTACATGTCAAATTTGATGATATTATTTATTCATAAGAGATTATATACTTTCATTTGACTATATATTTTTAATATTACATGATAATTGTTATTGAATTTCATGGATTGTAAAACTATGTGACTTTATCAAATCATAATGTTGTTAATTGTACAATATGATTCAAAAAATGACACTAAAATCAAGTGGTATGTTGAATGATAAATGTTATCACTTGAGTATTCCTCCATGTAGGTTATTTAATAGAATAAATTTTTAAATGATGATTCACAGTGGAGGATGAATTGTCTATTTATATCTCATGTGTAAAAATAGGAAAATCATTAACTCAAGCATTTTGTAATCTATGAGTTTGTTCAAAAAAACATAAGAGTTTTTATAAGGATTATAAAAAGTGGGATGTTTCCAAGATAATGGTCAGAAAAATTGTTTTGAAAGATTATGGATGATTGTATATATCTCTATGAATATCTCTTCATTCAGATTTCTTATAACCAATGAGATTCTAAATTGACCTGAAATAGAGTTCGGTCCTACACAAGGGATTGGTGATTCCATTTAACCAAAGGATAAACCCGAAATAATAGAATCTAGTGTCTACATCTAAAGATATAAAAATGAGTGTAAATATTGATTATCAAAATAGCATTCATTATTAAAATGTATAAAACACATAATTTATTTGTTAACAAATATTTTACGTTTCATTAATGGTGATATTTGTAATTTTAGGTTTCTAATCCTAATATCAAATTATAAAAGTGGTATTCCATCTCTAAAAACACATATGTGGAAGAAGATCCTTACCATGTTTTCTGATTCATTAAATCATGTATTAAAATAAATAATTATTATACCATTTTTTTATTTTTTAGAATTAACCATGAAAAAATTATAAACTACAACACATTTTATGATATAGGATAACATAACATTTGGTATATATTTTGAACTTATCCAGGTTTTATTATTTATGATGTCAGGATATGTGATCTGATAATAGTATATGACATGAGATATCATTTTTAGAAACATAATCAAATCCTTATATTTACATCAGATTGTAGCATATGATATAGGATATGGTATTCTATAATGGAATGATATCATAGATGGAAAATTGAAAATTGTTTCACAAATTTTTTACATTGATGTATCATAAAATATGAATCTCCGGTGAATTACACTAATAAAAAACCCCAATAAAAGGATGAAACAACTGACAAACTACCGGGTTTCATTTATTAAAACAGGATTAATTTTAAAAAATGGTTTTTATGGTGTGGAATTTTGAATTGGATAATGTATTTTTACTTATATTTTCAAATATGATATAAATAGAAAAAAAAATTCTTTATTTCATTTTGGATTTGAAATAAATGATTTTTAAATTTATTATAAATATTATCAATGATATTTTTGGATATTTAATTTATTTATAAATGTATTGTATGGAATCCCAAGCGTGTTAATTTGGATTTTTTTACAATATGTGAGTTCTAATTGATGATTTCATGATTTTTAACAATTCATATGATTTATTGATGAGAAAATTATCTGAAATAAAACTCAATGTTATTATAAATGTAAAAACATGATCAAAATAAGGGAAAACTTATTTCAGATAGAAGATGAGGTCCATTCATCCTCACAAGTCAAAGTTTGATTGATTTTTCTTAACATATAAAACACTATAACAATGTCATTTGGCATGGTGAAAATGGTCAATGAAGAAATTTAATCCACACCCACAACATAAGAAAAACTGAAGAGATTAACATACAAAATACATGTAGCTATAGAGGGAAAATTCAATAGTGTTACCTATGGGTTTATTCCATGAAAAATATGAATAATGGCTAAAGACTATATATCCTTAGTAAAATTCATGGGGAGTTAAAAAGGGAATTTATTTTGTACTTTATTTTAGTATTGAGTGTAGTTTTATGATAGAGTTCCTATGAGAAATCCAAAATCCCTAAAACTAACTTGGTGGAGGCCATAGTCAATGTCAATAAATTCATTTAATACTATTAGTTACAAGGGTCCTACAAGGGATGTAATAAGCTGAAGGTAAATACATGGTGGATCAGGATGACACATGTCAGACATGGGGTAGCCCATTATAGATGTAGTGATGTTTGATTATTTAAATGGTAATCATGTGGAGATTCAATCAAAAACAAAAAATAATAGGGGACGATGATGCAGTTCTTACACTCTTATGGTCAATATATTAAATGGTTTTTTACCATGCCTGAGTGAAGGGTGTTCATGCAAGCGAAACAAAAATTTTATGATACATCATTATGTAAATGCATGAATATTTATTCAATGCTTCTATATACGTTTTTCTTTTTTAGACCATAACAACATACTGATGTGAAGTAATTCTTACCATTACACTTATTAATTAAATATTGATTTAATACATACATTAAAGGAGTGATAATTTGTTGAATTATAATTTATTTGGGTTATCTATGAATGGAAATTGTGGAGGAATTTTTTGTTTTAATAATAGGGTTTATAAATTCATAATGATTCCACCTAGTGTCCATCTTATTGGTTCATAACTTCCCTTTATTAAGAGGGTAGATGGAATTGAAAAAAAGGATGAATAGTGTATATATTGTGATATCAATATTTTAGAGGTGAGTTTGAGTAATACTTCTAGAGATGGGTTGGGTTTAGTTGGAAATAATTGAAGACTCATCCAAATTAGAAGGTGATATTTTTCAAATAGTTAGTTCAGTGAGTTATTTTAAAATACTCTGAAATGAAAAATTATTTTTGAAATGTGATATTCAAATTTCATGAATGATTTTCCTTAGGGGACATCAATGAAAACCATCCCAAGTCAATTAATCCTGTAAATATTTAATGGTGAAGGAAAATATGTTTCTATTTTATATGTAAATATTTTCTTTTACACCATTATGAGAGAAGTAACTAAAATTCATTGGATTTTCTTATAGGAAGCTATGAGATATCCCTAACCCATTTTATCGAGATTGTCCCTTTTGATGAGTAGTTATATTTAGAGTGACATGTTGCATTGAAAAATAACAATGTATATCATTTGGATGTATACCATTGAGGTCGAACATTGTAATTTAGTATGACCCTTTTAGATATTATTCTTGTACACAAGAAATGATTAACAAATCAAAACTATATTCTATAAATTAGCATAACTAGTGGGCCTAATTTTTTACATATAAAACTCCATTAGGCTAATTCAGACATAATAGTTATATTTTTATTTATTTTAATAAAAATATGTAATACCCTGATTCACCCCCAACCCTTCTGAGTAATATCATGTTAGGTCCCTATTCAGGGAAAAATATTTGGTATCAAGTAATTAGGCTTATTTTTATTGGATTTCATAATTATATGACATTATCTAATGTATTTTATAGTGAAATGTAATCCATTTGAAAGCCTCCACTATTTGAAAGAAATATTTTCAAATAATGAAACATTTTGTATATTTTCTACATGGAAGATTCCACATGAGATCGATGAATGTATTTAGTGTAAATGATATTTCGTTTGATCCACCATGGAGTAATATTTGAAAAATATAAAATTAATATTGTTATGGATTCCACAGTAAAAATTAATAGAATATTTATATTACATAATACATTTAAAAACTATATTTATTCCGTTGTATTTGAATCATATATATATAACATCATGAATCTGATGATAAAAATTCGTTCTGGCCAATGAATGAAGATGAAGATGTATAATATATGAAATAATTCTCCAATCAATGCGAAATTTTTTGAATCTAATGTCACATAATATATGAACACGGATCTAGTGAATCAATATAGAAAGGTAGACTACATTTCTGTGTTGAATAAAACTCATGGTAAATGAGTGGAACCAAGAACATGTTTCTAATCAAAGTTGTTCTCATGCAGTGTTCAAGAGGATTGTGCATCTCTATAAGGGAATTTAGAACTATAAAAAGTTATGCATGATATTTTATATAAAATTTATAAAAATTTAACATTGTGCTATTAGAGACAAAAGGATAAATATATTTGTACATAAATTTAAACAAAAATAAAATGGATAAAATTTGATGAAAACAAACTTGGTTCAAAATAATTTTTTAATTTTTTTTATGAAAATATCCATTGAGAATGAATTGAAAAAAATATCATTCCCCTAAAAACTAAACATAATTAATGTATAAAAACTATAATATATACCAATTCTATTTAAATGGCATTAGATGTAAAAATTAATGGATCAATAATAGAATTTGAAATATCATTTCGATGGTATAGACACATCAAATTTGGAGATAAAAATTCCCTCTCAAAATAGAATCAATATAAAAAAGAATTTTAATATGGAACCTAAAAAATAATTGATTTATGATAACCTCAAAAGTGTTAAGTCGTAAATTAATGAGGTATTGGAGTGTTTCTATTATGAAATAATATTTAATATCATTGGATGGTGTCTCCAAGACAACAAGACTAAATATGGTATAAAATCACAATCAGTGCCAATATCTTAATCAGGGAAAAGGAAAATGATTTATGATTTTCATAGAAACAGATTTATTTTTTTTACATTGGTCATATGTTAAGCTATAGAAATCTGAGCTATATAAGGAAGTGTAATGAAATCATATACAAACACTCAATTCCTATTATTTACATGGATAATGATTATATTATAAAAATACATAATATGATGAAAGAAAAGTTCATGTTTATGTTAAACAAAAATGATATTAAATGTCCAACGAGATCTACGATCTGAATACCCAAAATAAATCTAATAGGTGAATTGAAACCATGTCTATATAATACAATTTAGTAGCTAAACCTAGTGTGATTAATTTGAAAGAACATAAAATGGAGGATCCAATAATATAAAACATGTATTCTATGATTGAACTATCTGTTTTCCTGAAAAAAGATTCCAAAAGAGTCTATGCACGAACCACAAAAATGAAAAAGTTGAAGACATAATGCAATTTAAAATAAATACATATGTTAGAAAAAATATCAATATAATTCAATTATCTTTTATTCAACTATTATTGAATACACTATAATATATTATCTAAATATAAGGAATGATACCAATACCCACATCCCTAGAGATAAGAGTGTACAAAAATCATGAAAAAGTGGTTTTTATGAAATAGGTTGAGGAATATAGATACTAGAATGGATACTAATTATTAGGTTGAAGAGATGATATAATTCATTTAAAAAATATAAAAATATGAAATAGAAATCTATAATTCATTGTTATGGTACATCTGAATCATTCATATTCCTATACTTGAAAAACAATGAGTCACCTCTCTCCCTATTATCATTATTTTTTTCCTATCAATTCTTGAATGGGGAGTAGAATTGAGGGGGTGATACAGTCCATTTTTATTGTGTTCTAGAATAATATAAGTTGTTATATATGAATAGAATGTATTCTAAAACTATTTCACTTTGTGTCCTTAATTCCATGATCAATAATTACCATCAATGTAGTCAGTCAATAAATGAGTCTTGGGAAAAAAATTAAAGACTACATATCCCTGTCATTAATTTTTTATTTCTTATGAAAATTTAGAAATAGAAATGTTTTATTGATATCAATGTTTATTTTAAAATTTCTAATATTTTTTTCAACTAGTATAGTCCCCAATACATTGTGACTTACTGATTGCCTTTTAGTGGTTTTGTTTGAATGCATGATGGAGATCAAATGTTTTGAGTTGAGAGTGAATGAGACAAATCTATTTCAACATTAATTTTTTTCCTAATTTGTACAGAAAACAATGAGGATTATTTAAAAGACTATTATATTCCAAAATAATATCATGATTAGTAGGATTAGAGTATTTTTCGAGATCCCATATGATTATTATGAATCTTCCACAATTTATCCCTTAATGTATTTAGTTTTTATGTGGATTAGATTATGGGATTTTTATAGAGTTTGAAATTCCAACAATAAATTTACATCATTTTGTTAAAGTGGATTTGTATAGTCAAAATGTTGTTCAAACTAAAATTTTAATATATAAAGGATATTTAAAATATACAAGGAATATTTCATTATAATAATATTTGTGAGGGATCCCCTGAGCAATAAATATTGTATCTTGAAGTAAAATTTAATGTAAATAATTATAGGAGTTTTCCCATGCATCAAGGGGATAAATTTCTAAAAATGAAGTATTTGATCCCATTCGATGCAGATTTAGTGCTTAAAATGAAAATCACCATATTTTTACAGTGATTCGGATCCCATTAAATTTTATTATTGTTAATGTAGAGGAATATTTAATATTTTAAAAATAATCCATAGTTGATGATTGTTAGAAATAATAGGGGATTAAGTTGGATTTATTTACTATTTTGGTGCTCATGGCTATTCTAGTAGGATTGTTAATATTGAACTTGATTGTTTTATAATTATATTTTCAACACTAAATCGTTATTGAATTATAAAAGGAGACTATATTTTCAAAATAAATGGACAACATAATCCTATAAATAGATGTGGTAGACCATGTCTCAACATATGTTATAATATGTTAATGTTTACCAATATAGTAAATAACACTCTTTGGTTAGTCATCATAGTGAATTTGATTAACAACACATGAGTGGGAGCTCATATAAAATTTGGAATGTATAAAAGAATTAAATTCTAAATAATTGTAGAATGAACCAGACCACAACATAGAATTCACTATGGTGGAATTCTAGGGAACCTGTGAAATATGTTTAAGGAAAGTATTGTTGTAGTTTTTGTAGTTTTGGGTGAAAATGGGTAGTGGTATTTCATAATATCATAGTGATGATCATGTTGCAATGGAGGATTTGGTGTGAAAGAATAAAATGTGTCATAAAATAATTTCATTGGTGATACTCAATGTTTTGTAATTCATCAATGACGTAATGTTCTAAAGGGGAAACATGGGATATACCATGCAGTAAAGAAAAGTGTGGTGGTTTAGGAAGATTTATAAAGCAAGGGGAATAACATTAAGAATGTGGATGTGTAAGATGTTGAACGTGACCTCTTGACTGGTCTATATTACCAATATCCCAAAAATAGTTGATCATTACATTGTTTGAAGCATTTGGAGGTTTAATAAAATAAAGTTTTATCACCATTCTATGGGGAATGACATTTTGATGAATAAAGAATTTATTTTTGAAGAATTAATAATGGAGGTTCATGAATCATACTAAAATGTTCTTTAATCATGTTTCATCATTTGAGACATTGATAACAGCCCAATGAGATTGAGTTTGTAAATTTATAGAAGTAAATTAAATAGACATTTAATTCTAAATATAATTGAGGGAGGATTGAGGCATAATGAAGTTATTAATATTAATTAAATATGGAATTAATGTTGTGATTTTTGGAATTAGTTGATGGTTTTATTAACTTATAATTATTATGAATGATTTTCATTCATGGGTACATGGATTTAGTTTTTCAGGATGGGAGATCAGCATGGAGAAAAATCTATAAACAACACACACTTAGACATACCAAAATTTAAAATGTGAGGAACAATGGAGTTCTAGTTGAGGGGATAGGTGAAGTTAGAATCCACTGAAGATACCACCAAGTAATACGGTGATATTATTTTTAAAAATACAATTCAAATAAAATATTCTAAATTACTCTAGGAATAATAATTTTTTATTGGAGTGTGTACCCACAGTTCATGAATGAAGGGAACCTTAGCGATTCAATGACATCCATATATATTTATTGAAACACTTTATTCATCTTAGTTGAAGGGAAATGATTGTCCATAAATTATGAGAAGTTGTTTCTTTCTAATATGTTTTGAAATTTATGTAATGTTCTATGTAGTGACCCTTGGGAAGAAGTTACTAGTCACTGACAATTTTATAACGAGTTGTGCATGTGTATAGAATTGACATTTATAGTATTTTTTTCCTAGATCAATTTCCATTTATGCACTTTAGACAAATCCCAATGATACTAAACCATGTAAATAGTCACGTCCCAAATTCCATTCTGCATTCACACCAAAATAGACCACGAAATATAATGTATATTTCATAAAACTACATATCAAGTAACCATTATGGTTGTGAGGTCAATAATTTTTTTTTGGAATTTAATCATTAAAATAAAAAGTGACTTAATTGGATAAAAAATTTCCATAACATAATTCAAATAACCTATTTGGGGTAATATCACACTAATACACTATTATGTGACCAAAAATACTATTTAAATAAATTAAATAACTTTTTGTATATAATAAAATTAAAATTTATTAAAAATTTTCTAAATAAATATCTATATTATAAAATAATGATATTAAAATAAATAATATATTGAATCTAATTTAATTTAATTTAGATGTAAATTATTTGTACACATGTTATATGTATATTTTATAATGTATTAAATTTTTAGATGAAATCATAATATAAAAGAGTTTATATATTTTAAAAATATGGATTATCAAGATAGTTTAATTAAATAATGTAGTGTATTGAAATATGGAGTTTATATATAAAATTAGTAATTAACCATATTATTAAATATGAATTTTTAAAATTAAAGGAATTATATAATGGATTATTGAATCTAGATCAAAATGAGTATTATTTTTTTAAATGATTAATGGAATCAAAATTATTATGTAACTAAAATTTAGATTCTTCAAATTGTATACATAATAAAAAAGAAATTTAAAAAATATATAATTATTTTTATCTCATATATTTAAGTAAATTTTAAAATAAAATAAAATAAGAACGATTTCATATAGTTAATATACATTAATTGTTTATATTCATTTATTTATGTTAGGTCCATAATGAATGGCTAAATTATAATGCACCTTTAGTTTACTTTTTATATAAATTAATCAAAAATATTGTTTAAATATCGAAATGAAAACCAACATACGAACAAGTATTATGTAATATAACCACATTAACCTTACATATCTCATCATGTATGCTACACTATGGTATCATATCTTTTTCTATTTCTATTACTTATTGATCTAAATACAAGGGTTTACCTTTGACTAACTTGTAAAAAGATTTTTGATGGTACTACAATCATGATATATCAGGTCAGATATATATTAATTCACCAACTCAAAAGTGAAAAAAATATATCATGATCATTCAACCAATGTCATACCACCATTGAAACCCACAACACGTGACACATTCCCACAATTTTATTATCATGGTTTATTCCTTTCAATGAAGAACATGATAAAACAGAACACATAAATAATTATATCACCTCATGAGAACATAATGGATTTCCATAGATAGTAACATATAATAACACCTAAAACATGTGGTGTTATTATTGGTAAGTTTTTCGAAAACATCATATCTTATACAAATTACATTATTATAACTTCTTGAGAATAAGTATTAATGATTATGATCACCCAACACAAGATAGTGAGACATATACTCTATCTAGTCAGTATGATGTATCTAGACCATAGGATATTAATTTATCATTAATGACATAGTATATTGGGGTTCTCATTATTCTGGGTAATCTGATATAACCATTTTGTATTAAAATCAATCAATGTTAATTACCATTTAAATTATGAACATATAAATGTCTACACAATAATTCTATGTGAACACCATGCATATCTATATGTAAATAAGAAATAGTAATATAAATTTACTGATAATGTTTTGTGGGAACTCTCTTTTACAACACTCCAACATTATTTATATCCAACTTAATAACCATACTAGTATCTCTCACATGATTAGGATAATTTTTCTATTGAGTCATTGCTTCATTCGTTGGGTCTTTTCGGTCATTGTTACATTGCTACCCTACTTTAGGAAAAATTATATACTTCAAAACTAGAAATATTTTATAGTAAGGTTATCATAACAAACATTTTTATAACACATTAGTTACTAGGTTTTATTTTATAAAATTCAAAAAAATCATTGAATATTTTACACTACCTCATAGCTACCTCATAAGCTTCTATTCTAGCAGTATTTGTATACTTGGCTACCACATGCTAGTATGAGTCTACCTAACTAATTACCTTAGATTCACTATGGTATTAGGATACAATGATCCAAGGAAATATAATTTGTTTCTCCTTGTAACTGGTATCCCTTCCACTACACATAAAAAGGTACATATATTTTATACATTCTTAAGTAATATATGATATCTTTAACTCCTTCCCATGCAGTTCTCTTGAATAAAAAGATAATTTTTACAATAAGTTATGTGTGGGCTATATCATTTCATTTACATATTAATGCATATGTGAATGAACCATCAATAAATTGTATGGAATTATAATCATCACTTTAATCTCATCATATGCCTATGCATGTCCACCCAGAGAGACATATTGAATGTGACATTGGTAACAATTCTCCATCATATTTTCCACTTTTTAATTATTCTGTACCATGTTACTATATGTATGCTTGACTAAGTATAATAGAAAATTCGATCTACCTTAGTAGATCACATTATCAAGAACATATGTCTCTACTTTAAGTCAATCATTGGATAATTATCTTCATTCTGGTTCTATATAACTATAATAAGAATAGTTATATTCCATATGTTATCAAAAATATTTTACTAGGAATAAAAATTTTCTTCTACTATCTAATTTTATACATGTCGAGAATAAATGTTCCAAATTAATATTCTATGATCTTTTTTCTTACATTAATCATGATCTAGATTATATTAACATGCAAATTTATTATAATAATATGATTTAATTATCTTTTTATAGTTGGGTCATATAGACACCTTCTATGATTGGTGGTCTTGACATAAAATACTCAACAAAATGATCATTGAAATTTTCTATTACATGTAAAATTATATTGGATATAAGAATAATGACATAGTATTGCCAATAGATCAATATTGGTTCCATCCATATACCACCCATCTATTGTCTCACTTGAATACTCACCAATGTAATCAAAATAATAGGCTCCATGTACAATGATTCAAGAAATCCAATATTAAATTTTAATTAATCTTCTCAATTATATCTAATTATAATTTAGTGAATACTTATATGAATTAGTATTCTCAATAAATAATGTATCACAATAATATTAAATATAATACCATCACCAAGATTTTATCTTTATTACATAGTATGTGTCCTTGGGATATTCCTCTGCCAGGAGCTCTTGACTAAGTTGTTCCAATAAAACTACTTCTATTTCTTCTACAATGACTAATCCCATGTGAATATTTCTCCCAATTTCTCTAATTGAGATGTACACCATTTAATATAAATATAGTCCATAACATGAATATATATTTTATACCATACGGTTTATTATAATATCATTCAAACCTCTTATGATGACTATTATAGATAATGATTTTATTTTACATGATGCAAGATTGTTTATATCATTAAAAACAATTTTCCTTGAAACATTTATTCTTATGAGAGAATTTATTTTCATCACACTATAAATCATATGATACCCATATTCACAATAGATGGAATTTATTTCTGGGATAATATCATCATTTTTGATGTATATCAAGAAAAAGTATCTATCTATCATTCCTGTGTTTTACCATTAATTCTCCTTTTACATACATAGTTACTCTGATGTACATAATGAAATGTCTACTTAATAATTTCTCTATAAAAAAATTTATTTAAAAAAGTTAATATGTAATAATCATCATTAATAATACATAATAACATCATAACTATGAGGTAGATAAGGTAATGTGTGTTTCTGAATTACGTCTTGAACATTATATTGATAAATGTATGCTTGGTCAAGGCAGTCTTTGGAATGCCAAAAAAATTAAACATATATATTCTTACAATTTACATTGAATACATCACATTTATAATCCAAAATACTATTAAAGAAATAAAATTAAGCATAATAATATAATTATTTCTTCTCCTTGGTAAAGTATATGCTCTCAAGATGAACCTGTTCTGAGTATTATGTGGTTTACATTTATATATAAAGGACATTTTCCATAACTATGTACATATGTATGTTAATAATAACTATGTTTTTTTAACTCAAATTATTATTAAACCATACTAGGAGTATCATTGAAAAATACATAGTTTTTCTTGATAATGTATTATCATTCCAAAAATGGATATATAAGTACTACTTTTTATATTCAAAACATATGGCCAAATATTCAAGCATTACTTAACTATTCATTGAGTATTAAATACCAAAAACAACATTCATTCTTGAATTGGAATAATTTCTCCATGTGTCTAAAGGATATATGATATAAATTTTTGGGTGATACTCTAATTGTTTTGGTGAAATCATTAAACCTATAAATATGCAAGTAGTGTACTTCTTAACACTAACTTTGGAACCACCCTTTCTCAACCACTTAGAGAAAAAAACTTACTTCCTTAATCATTTCTATATATACATGGTTTCTAAATATCAATATACAGCTGTTATAAATATTTTATTTAATACCATAGATGTGTGATAGAAATGTTATATTTTATATTGATGACTATACCTATATAAGAAGAGTTTACTTCATTATTTGATCCATTTATATGTTATTAAACATCCATAGATTTATTTCTTGATATAAAAAAAGAGTTCCTATTAAATAACATTTTTCTATAATGGTTGTTGCAAATGTGACTTCGGTATGACTCTTTATTTTGGAATTTTTCCTTGACTTTCATCTTTTTCACCATAATAACAAAAGTTTATAAAATCAGTAATGTCGTATTTCATGGTGAATTTTACCAAAAAGATACAAATTTTTTATCCATTATTTCTATTTTTTATCTTTAAAAAAACTATATTAAATTAGTAAAAATTATATGATAAAGTATTCAATTGAAATATCATTAACCATATTTCAATTAAAACATATCCAACTTTATCAACACCTTATACATATCATACTTCACTTTCTCATTTCAATTTGTACGAAGATGAGACAAATAATAAAATAATTCATATTCTTATGTAGTACACAAAAATCACATTGGACATTGATGAAAACATAATGACATAACCATCATCTTCATATTACAAAGAGTCTCATGAAATATTTTTTTAACGCCATCTCTTCCTGATGTGGCTTAACAAGAAATTAGAACGTCATCACCATGAATTTCCTTCATCATAGAATATTGAGCAAGTGCCTATATAGCTCTTTGGAATCTCATGATAGATTGGACATTGAATTAAAAAAAATATAATAGTATGTAATGTGGTTTTAATCTCATTTTACTACAAAATTAAAAACTAGTAGATCAATACTTTTATCTTGATTACTGATTTTGACATTATCGATAATTTATTTAAATCAATAAATTTAACACACATTTTTTAATTCTAGGAACCCTATATACTATAATCATAATACACTGTAACATGATTATTCAATTGGTTATAGTCATTAAATATCACCTCATAGCCTATATGATTTTTCTACACCACTACATAAAGACTCTAAGGCAGACTTTTGGCTAACTAGCCATATTACCTCGCGGCTCCATGATCAGTTGAGTTAATTACAATATTCTAAAATCATAGAATTTATTTACTAAAATCTTGTTGTTGAAGAAAGATATATATGTCTTCAACATTCATGTCATCTTTAGTTAATTAATCCCATTTTTCAAATAAGAACTACTCAAAATTATGATGTATCTTCAACATTAGATGATGAGCACCCTGAACACCTAGGTTTGTTCAAATTCAAATATGGAATTTATGTTGTGACTTAATATTTCATTGAACAATTCTTATATTATTTCAACATATTTATTATATGCCTATTAATATATTCATACTATGTTGGTGTTCTCAAAATAGATCACTAATAAGAAAAAAATACATCAATTATTCATGAATTTCTAATGTGTAGTTTTATATGTTTTCCCACTATCATGAAAATGAGAAAATAATAAAAAATACCTATAAAAAAAATACCCAACTTTTCATAAGAATATGTTATTTTTTGATAAATTTAAAATTAATGGAAAACTATTACCTAGAATAAATCATACTAGAGTTATAGCTTGACTCATAGTGCATCTCATTCTTATCAAGGGTGTGCACATCTCTTCTAGATTCCTCCTTCACGTGGTGTGGTTCGGGACTAACAGTATCAACCTCATATTACAAAAGGTACTCGCTCATAGGTGAAGGGGTCTCAGGTTTACAAAATATATATAGATAATTTTTATGTACTTCTTATTAACTGTATAGATAGAAAATGTGGTGATATTATGAACGTCAATAAAACTAATTAATTATTTATAAGCATCACACACTAATAATTAGATAAATAATTTAAGAAAAATAGTGATACACATATATGATCATTTCCCAAGACCAGTCAATGGGTAAAGTAATAAAATGATAAAAATTAAATTGAACTAATATAAGTATGATGAATTTTAATAAAATAAATGATTTATGTCAAACTTAAATAATTTATTATTCTATATTCCAATTATTAATATTATTTTAATAAAAAAAATAAAATATTTTTATTCATTTAAATTAATGTCCAAAATAAAAATAATTCATCAGAATATCAACATATTATATTTTTAATTCATAATATATGTTTTAATTAATTTAATTTATTATTAATAATAAATTAATCAATTCAATAAATATTAATTAAAATAATTTTATCAGGTTTATAAATATTTTCGAGGACCATTTTGGGTGGGACAGACTCTACCCAGGCCAATTGTCAGCTTTGAAAATCAATACATGGCTATTCAGGGTCATTCAAACATTCCGTTGCCCATTCTATGTCAGGATGATCCAACAAAGATCATACGATTTGGGAAAAGTATGATTTTTAAGTGGGTAAAAAACTATTGAAAATAAATCAATACATGTGTGTAACATGTTGGGGTAGGTATGCCCTATAGTAGGGATAACTGAAATAGGGGTGGAGATAGTGTGGCTAGATATGGACCTCATCCTGTTGGTGGTGCGGGTTGGAACTGGCGACCCAATAGTGGTCAACCTTCTATGGGGTTTTGGTGGTCCAGGTGATAGTGGGTAACAAGGTGAGGTAGACTTGTAGGTGGCTATCAGTGGGGAATCACACAAAGAGATGTGGGGTCTGGTACTAAAGAGGAGGTGGTAGAGTAGGGTGACATCAAACGTGGTCTCTTGAAGAAGGTGGGTGATGGTTATAGGAACCAGAATACTCAGAGTGGGATAGGTCATCCCTAGGAAAGACAAGGCATCCGACATCCAAGTCTCTAGATGAGGGAAACATATGGGCAGATTTAAAGGGGGTTTGACCTGGGTTTTCCAATACGGGGTATCAAACATTATTGAAGAAAAAATAAAAATTTTAAAATATGGATTTCCAAAAACAAATCTACATCCCCAACTTTTTTGTTTTTTTTTTCAAAATTACACTACAAAAAAACTGTCTTGAATCTTTTTAAATATTCTACATCATCAGCTATAGATAAATATTATTATTATTATTATTTCACATTATTAAAAAATCCTGTAAATCCAAACTAGCTTGATAAAACTCTTCTAGTCACATGTAGTTCGTCCAATGTTCACGAAAAGACTGATATTAAATTTCCAAAATAATTAGGGTATAAATTAATATATATTGATAGGTATAGGTTCATCAATTTAAAAAATAAAAATGAAAAAACAACTTATATTAAATATTTCATCTGAACAAAACTTGACTGTCTGAAAGATGGTTGATGTGTGGTCTATGCCATTAAGAACTAATTTAAACCCATTACATAATTTAAGGAAAAATAATTTTTCCATGATTAGAAACATCACAGGATCACATTGATACAAATTTCGGGTACCGAGGAATTCTATAGAAGCTAATGGGTTTGATATTTTGTTATTTTTATCCTCAGAGTAACATACATTTTTTGTTTTTGACAACCCGAGCACCAGTATAGTCTGATAATCACACATGAATTAAATAGAACACAAGTATTAGAAATGAATTCTTACCTCATTCAATGGAAGTGTGAACATCTAGCACTCATCCTTGGTTTCTGTTTCTTGATGTATCTGAAGAAAACCCCTCTAGATCTTCTACATGCTCTATAACAATTCACATTATCTCCATTCAAAAAAATTTGGGTGCTAACACGAATCTTCTAAGAATACTTCAGAGTTTTGATTGTCAACATGATCCCACACATTCAATCTGTTGAAGGAACCATAGATGTATCACTCATAAATAGACTTAGTCTCTCTATAATGTGAGAGGAGAGAGATTCTATCATTCATTATAAATGAATAATCCCCAGAAAGGAACTATCTCACTATTAAATAGTGAGTGAGTCGAATACTAGGAAATGGTTCCTAGACCCCAAAAATGAAACAACCACTAAATATTAAATAAAAAAAAATATTCGGGATTTAATTGCATCATTAATATTATGAACATTTTATCACATACCCATAATATTGAATTTATTACTTGATAAAACCAAAACATTTTACTAGACATGTAATTCTAGCTCATATTAAACAAACATGGTATATTAAAATTATATATAGTCGAATTATATGACTTCATTTGTTTACTTAAACAAGTGTAAATACATTTAATAAATGAATTAATCCTAATTACTCTTTGAATGAAAAATAATTTATTCATTTATTTATCAGTGATAGATAAATCGTGGACAACATATAAATGCCATGGTGGGGCCCGACATGTCCTATATATCTATTTAGTAGAATATTCTATATTTTAAATATATTGTTATGTGTAACCCACTAGTTCAATATTATGATATATGTGAATAAAAATAATAGAAAAATAGTATACTCTACCATTCCATTAATGCCCCTAAAGAGATAAGTAATTGCCATTGAGAAAATGACCAACCTATTAACATGTATTGTGTAGTAAAATCCTTTTGTCCTTATATATCTCATAGGGAAGGATTGACAATAGTTTCATAATCCTTTCATGCATTCTTATTTGTTTATATAAAGATATGAATTTAACTCTCATAACCATGGAAAATTATTAATGAAGGTATTACTGTCCAGATCAACCAGACCTAAGATATATTAGTTCCTCAACTCACCAGTGAAAAATTATATCTTGATCATTCAATCAATGTGATGCCACAAATGACGTACCCAATATAAACTACATCACAATGATTTAATTATAATAGTTTTTTGCATTGTTATAATATATGCAATTAGATGGAACACAATGATAATGATCTCAGGTTAGCTGGAAAATATATATGTTGGTAGAGAAAACTATCCAATGTCACCTAAACCATGTGGTGTTGATATTGAGAGACTTTTCCTCATGATCACAAATACTAGAGATTAATAATTATGAACATCATGAGAAGAAGTCTCATTGATTCTAATCCCCCAACAACTGATAGTAATACATTTAATGTGTCCAGACTGAATGATGTATCAAGACCATATGACATTAATTTATAATTAATGTCATAGTATATTAGAGTTAAAAATATAGATTATGATCAGTTATAATATTTTGATAAAAATAATGAATCAATGGACATTAACATTTAAATAGTGGACATAATAATGTATATAAATTATTATAATGTATACATCATGCATATCTTACTATACACATAAAATGGTAAAATAAAGTTACCTGTAATGTTTCGTATAGGGAACCCCCTTTTATAATAAGAAGCATTGGATACTATATTAGCTCATGGACCTTCCCCAGATAATGATGCGACCATGACATTTACACCATCCAAAACATTTTCTTAGGTGCACGAGAACATGCCACCTCTAAGTAAACTATGTGAACATTAAATCTTCCAATAAAAACTATAAAATAATTATAATTAATGATTGAATTATCTTATAATTATTATAAATGTTTTGTTATTATTAATAATATTATTATTATATTTTATACAAGAGAAGGGGTTTCCACCCTAACCCATGCATTTCCCCCACCCTTTCCCATGTGTTGTGTGACAACGTAGCCTAGGAGGGCTCCCTCTTGTGTTTGGCTGCCCCACTCTCGTTCACTATCTTCCATGAAGATTCCTTCAAATTTCAAGAGGTTTATAGTTTGATTATACAATGTTATCCATCTTTTTCCTTCCTTCATCCATTCATTGATATTTTTCTTATCCCTATAACCCTCTTTCTTTAGCCAAAAACCTTGGGTGAGGTTTGATCATATTTTTGTTTCCATCATTCAATGGTAGTGTTTTTGAAGGGTATACCTAGTCGACATTGGGAATGATGAGTTACCCACCACCAAATGTAATGAATATGATATTTTTTTCATTTATCCCACCACTGTTTGAGGTTGGTTTTCTGGATTCTTTTTATTGGAACAATTTTATTTGGGGTTTTTTTATTTTAGGTTTTTCCATGGTTATTTAGGATTCATTTTCATTGGTATTCATATGTATGCTCATAGATAAATATTCCATCTTTTTATAAATTACCTCTAGTAAAGGAGAGTATTCAAATAATATACAACGGAATAAATATATATGTTTAAGTGTATATTCATGCTAGTGTAATGGGGTGGTTATGAGTCATCTCTATGAAAAGGATATTATTTTGATATAGGTTCCCTATTCTCATGTCTTTAATTCAAATTCTTCAATTGATTGATTTTTCTAAAACTATGAATTTAATTTTAAGTAGTATGTATATTCAAGGAAAAATGGGTTTTTCTCTTACTAATTATATTTTTATCTATTTTACCAAATTTAGGTAATCATCTAATGTGGGTTTTTCATGTAAAAATATTCACTAAAATTCATTTTGGAAAATGTAATATTTATTCCATATTAAATTGGTTTCCTAAATGAAACATCAATAAAATTAGTCAGTCATCGATGGAGGTTTAAACTGTTCTGCGGAAATAGAGTACCCCCATAAGGAATTCCCTTAGAATAAATGCATTTTTTTGTAATATGTGTGGTCCTCAAATGTTCCAGATGATGGATTATGAATTTTTTTAACTATGACATGTAAATGGTATGCATATAAGAAGGATGTTTAGAGGTGACAATGATGAGGGGATTTTGTGTAAATAATGAGACATATATTTACAATATTCCTTGATAAAACTTATCTCAATCATAATTTCCATCGGTAGCCTTTAGTAGTTAGGCATGATAAAATGTACACAAGATGAACTAGTTGAAATTACACATTGAATAGTGTCCTGGAGTAGGAGACCTAACTGTCATGGTATTTTGCCCTCAGTCAAGCCAGCATGTGCATATATGAATGTTAGGGATGTGAATATGGATAAATGGAATCTGTAGAGATTGATTTTGAGACAAAATTATAACATTTTCATAGGAAATCCCTACTAGAACCTAGGATTCCATGGGACATGTTTTTCATTAATGGTATATTTCTCAATTTCTAGTATCATTATAAAGCGACACCTCTAGATTCAAATCAATATTAAAATAAATGTCCCTTTATATATTGTATTTTAAAGAAATTTATTGAATGTATTTTTGGATTCATTGGAAACTACTATGGAAATTTAATGGAAAAATGATTTTTTTAATGAACTCACATTGCTTAATTTTTTTATGGTGATTTTTTTTTTCATTTACAAACAAGTGTGATTGGTTTTCTTGTAAAAGGTAATCTAATGTTTCAATTCCCATTTTATAATTTCAACAGGGAATTTTAATGCATATGCCTATATTCGTCATAATTTGTCAGTATTAGGTCCTACCCATCTCTGCTTCTCTCCGGGGTGAGCACCTTTCTATGGTTGATGGTGACCTACAAAGTCATATGAACGTACTTTTATTTCTTATTTTCACCTTCCAAGTATATTTTTATTTTATTATTATATATTTCATTAAGTGTTTTTATCTGATAAATCATTCACAATTGAGTTTTTCATGATTCTCGACAATAGTTTATAGCCCAGAAAGATTAGGAACACCTATTGCAACTTGTTGTGGGCCGAATTAGTTGATCAGTTCATGGTTGACCTGGGATGGTTCAGGACACTGATGGGATTCCCATGATAAGGTAATCCACTAACGTGTTTCTTAAATCAATATCTATTATTTCACCTTATCATGTGACATAGTCATCAAGGGAGCTCATAACAACTTCATTTCTAATATCTAGGACTCGATATAGAATGGTCATTATTTAACATGGGGATCTAAAGAATAAATTACATGATAATTTAGATAAAGGTGTTATATTCCAAAGTGTTTCACCATGGGGTTTTGTGATCATCTATTTCAATGAAATGATTTTTCAATGAACCTCTATATTATTATCATGAGTAATAAATGATTATTATAATGAACAAGTACCTTCTGACATGGAGTGTTGACATGTTTGACCATCTATGTTGAGCCCAATACATCATTAAGGTGGGTCATCAGTTTAGATAATATAAATTAAGAGTATGAAATGGTGACATATTAAATATTTAATTTCATAAATGGTATGTGATGTATATGTTCATAGTGAAATAATTTTGAATCACTTAGTCTCAAATAATCTCCATGGACATAATAATGAGATTCATTAGATATTACTTTGAAATTTTTTTTGTATTTATTTATCATATTCTTATATACATCAAAATAATAGAGGAATATGAGGAGATTTAAATATAATTTTAAATAACATGTTGAAGGAGTTGGTATATAAAAATTATAGTCAATGTTAGGTTTTTTTGAGTATGTAACTCTACTGGGGAATGTAATCATTAAAATAGGAATATTAGGGATTCCATTAAAAAAAATTAAATTGAAGAATGGACTAGACAATCATTTGTGACCGAAATCCATAGTTTCCATGGATTATATAGTTAATATCATTGAGTTGGGGAAAATTACCCAGATTTAAATCCCACTAACTGAGATTTCTCATACGGGAGCCAATTGTTTCTAGAATGATGGATGAGAAGAAATCTATATAGAGCTATTGAAGAGGCTAATCACTACACATGTTCTATCATTACCCACTAGGGGGAAGTATTTGTGATATATAGTGATGAATAAATATTTCGATTTTATTGTACACTCATGAAAAATGTAAACGTGATAGAATGTGGCTTCGTTTTTTTTGGATCCATGAGTTCTACAAGAAAATATATGATCTAGAAATGGTTGTTGTGATAATCACATTGAATATTTTGTGACATTATATATTTAGATAAATGGGTGAAATATATCTAGATCAAAAAATCAAAAATTATATTCTCAAAAAAGGTCAATAATCTGCAAAAAACGGTTCTTATAACTGATCAAAGATTATAATTTTTCAATCAATTACCATTCGGGGACGGTGAATAAGTTGGAAGATTCTCTAAGTAGACAGGGTCTTCCAATCATATCCAGGATGAGGATTAAAGGGATTCAATAATCATTGATATGAAAAGTATTGTCATTGAAATAATAAAAGAATATTCAAAATAAATTTCTCAAATAACCATTCAACCATTCATTTTATATATGATCAAGGAGGCCAAGAAATAGGATGAGTTCCGAAAGATAAAAATATTGGGTATTCTATATTTAAATTTCATTTAAAATGGATTTGTGTAGTATGGAAGCAAGATATGTGTTCACTAAAAACTAAATATGATTATAGAACATCTTCATAATTTTTACTTTTCATCATCTTATATTATTATCAGATGCACTAAGATGTATATTTATTTGAAGAAAAAAAATTTGATGGAAAAATTAAGAGTGATATTGTAAAATTTATATCTCGATTCATGGATTTAGAACATGTTTTTGCTGAGTGATAATAGTATAATTGTATAATAAAACCATTCCATATTCTAATATGGAAATGGGAAAGCATAACCACATATTTTGGAATAGGTCACTTGAGAAAAAAAAACTGACAATATAACCATTTGGGTGGTTGTCGACAAACATAACAAGTCAACACATTTCATTAATAACATGTAAGTTTTATCTCTTGGCCAACATTCCAAGATATTTATAAGTTATGTGTTAAGACTACTTTGATTTACACACTCAATTATATGTGATTGATATTTAAGGATTACCATGAGGTTTTAGATAATCCTTCATCATGAATTGGATATAGAACTGAGCATTAGCATTGCAAAACACCATAAAATGGAAAAACAATCTGAAAGGACCATTCAAACTATATGGGATATCTTATGATCATGTTTATGGTATTTCCTACTATTTCGAGAATAAAACATATCCCAAGTGGAGTTATCATATAACAAAATTTTCCATTCTATCATTCAAATGGAACATTGTATTGCTCTAAATATGAAGAGTTGTTAGACATCGAAATTCTAGGATGATGTTAGAGAGCTAAAGATAATGGTTTTTGGTCTTATCCATGAATTGATTGATAATTTTAAAACCATTCCATTTTATCTGAAATATTCCTAAATCCATCAAAATATCTATATAGACAATCATTGATGAGACCTAAATTTTTACGTTGGAGATAAAGAGTTCCATTGTATATAACTATAGAAGAGTTTCATGTGGTTTAAGGAGAAGGAAAATCATAGTTGAAGATAAAAAACCATATTTAAGATCCTAGAACACAACATATATTGGACTTATTGAATAAAACTCCCACCTATCATATTTCTAGTACATGATGTGTTCCATGTATCCTATTAGAGTATGTACATTCTAGACCACTCACAAATACTTAATCCAGTGGTCATACCATGGGAGAATTATATTTCGTATGAGAAAACATAAGTGGAGATCATAGATAATAGAAACGTTGTTCTATTAAATAAGACAACACACATAGTTATTATGTTATGCATGAACCAAGTTATTGAGGAAGAAACATGTGAAATGGAAGAGGCGATGGAATAGTAGTTCTAACATCTATTTTATTTTATGAAATGAAAATTTGGAGGGAAAAATTTATGAGGGGGTAATAATGTAACGACCTAAAATTTTATTAGTAATATTACTTTTTTAAATAAGAAAAGGACTTATTAATAAATTTCATTATAGAAAACGCATGCACTACTTTAGTTATTTTGGATTAGTATATGTTATATCCATTCATATTTAAAAGACTATATGGAATTGTAATAATTGATAATGTATCCATATTATAGCGTCCATTAATATTATTTTAATTAGGTATATGATAAATAAAAAATTGTTATATAGAAGAATCAATGACCTCAACTAGAAAGAAACTACCATATGAATCTCATTTATCAGATTAAAAGTTATAAAGTATCACTGGGATTTTATCATGACCAAGCCCAATCCAAAAGTAGATAACTGAAGATATATTGATAACTTCTCTAGAAAATTTCAATCACATCCAGATGATGGCCCGAACCTTGTTCACCAAACCACCCCATAAAAATCTCATCATTTCACACCTTACCCATAGTGCATTCACTCCTATATAAATATTGAATATATCTCGACCATTAAAGTAATAATTTTTATATTTTTATTTAATAATAAAATCATTATTTTTATCCCATTTTATTATTTCTATATAAATGATTAAATAAAGAGTTTTATAAAAATAGATTTTAATGATAAAAAAATAGAATTTCATTTTTGGGATATATAAATTTTCAATCAATGAACTCTTTTTTATGATTACAATAATTTTTAAATGAAATTATATTTGAATATAAAATTATTAATAAATAATATTAGTAAAATATATACAATAATATTTTGAAAATAATTTTGATTTATATATTATCCAGAAAACAATTATTATTTGAAAAATTATTTTTCATTAATTATATATTTTTTATATTTTTAAATTCTAAATTTTTTAGAAATATTTTGAAAAAATATATATTATTTTTGAAATCCTCTTGCCGAAGATATCAATTATTGAATGTTTCTTAATCATGTGAAACATTATACTTTTTCAATAAACATTAAATATGATATAAATATACAAAATTAATTATGGAGTCATAATAACCCTAAAGTGAGGTACTATATGCTCTTAAAGGTATCCACAACATGAATTTTCATTCCCCTTTAAAATAATGTTTTTTATGATATTTTATATATTATATGAACCCCTAATAAAACCACCAAAAAAATATTATATCTGGATTTGTTTAAATCCATTCATTAAAAACTTCCCAGACGTCCACATTGCAAAGTAAATTCTTTTAATTATTTAGTTATCACCCTTGAAAATTGACGAAAACCACTCCGTTATAGAAAAAAACACGAAAATAAACCATTTTATTACTTGTTTTTTTATTAAATTATGATATTTAATACAAACCTATGTTATGAAATTAATAATGAATTTTTATCTCTTTTTAAATATAATCCCAACGAACCATCATTTTCTCTTCATTAAACCCTTCAAGAATTATGTTTCTCTTCCCTTTATCCTTTAAATACCTCCAAAGGTTCCCTATGCTCATAAATTTATCCTATGATTTTTTAATGGTGTCCTATCATGTTAGGTGGTCCTCTCCATCTTCATTTTATTCAATAATAATCATTAGGTCATTTCTATTTATTTAGAATTTTCATTTCGAGATAGGTTTCCATACATCTCACCGTTTGTCCAAATAATTCAAAAGAAAAAGGTACATCTTTCACTCTTTTACTACCCTTAAATAAAACATTTTGTTCAACAATTATGCTACTAAAATAATCCATTAATACTCCAAGATAAACATTTTTTTGGTGAATATCCATATATATTTCAACTCATGATTATTCACATAGTTTTACATATCCTTCATTAAATTGGTATTTTCATGTACGTAACCCTAAATTGTCACATAAATGACTTATTTTAATGTTAAAATTCATTTAATTTCCATTCATTCTTTGTTTTTGGGGTTTCCCAAACTTTTATGGAGGGATGGGCGATTTTTCGTGAATTGGGCCAAAATTTTAGCCCAATTCCAGATTTAAAAATAATTTTGATACCATTATAACTGCTTTACTTTTCAACATTGTTCATACATTCCAATTTCTACTTTCTATCACGTGACCTAGGAGCCCCACAAAATTACTTTGGACCTTTTTGAAATCTATAATCATGGTGTATTTTAGTTTTTATTTACGGGATTTGGCATGCCCGAAATCCCATTTCATACATAAAAACGAATTTTTAATTATTTAATAACTCATTCTATTTTTATTTTTTCATAGTGATTCCAACTCCCACCTGAGACCACGTACAATAGGCTCTACACATTTCTACTACAATCTAGAGCTCAATTGAATAACGAAATAGGGAAAACCCCTTCTGGATTTCACAAATCACCCGGATTTGGAGAGGTAGATTGATCTTTTCATAACTACTTCTATTTTTATTCTTTTTCCCCTATTCTAGTTTCCACATGACCTCCTCATCCTTGTAAGAAACTCCCTCAAATTGTTAGCTAGTTTAAAATTAAGATTATGGTGGTTTATGGGTCGTTTTATTTAAGATTGTTTTTTGTAAGTGTTTCTCTCTTCAATTACTTCCTTCTCCTTAGGGTTTCCTCCCTCTTTACTAAATTTATAGAGTTTCCAGATGTTAGGGTTCATACATATGGTTTGATTTGGGGTATTTTTGGTGTAATATTATGGATTACGGTTCGTTTTCACATATTTTTGGTGTGGCGGAGGTGTGGTTGAGCTATCACACCAAGATTCAAGGGTTTTGACTCAAAAGGTAGGTGGTTCCATGTTTAAACAATTATTTATGAGTTAGCATGCTGTGTTTACTAATTTTTTAAAATCTCCATATGTTGTGTGTGGTGTGAAAACGGTTTAAGATTGATTTGGTTAAGTGTTAAATTTTATAGTTTCTTTTTAACTTGAAATTGGGTGTTTTCATTTCTAACTAATGGGGTCTTAATTGGGTGTATTTTATAACTCAAGGAATTATTTTAATAAATCTTTTTTGGCCTGAAAATTCTGTTTTGGTAATTTATTAGTGTCATTTGGTCCTAAAAATAGTGTTTTTGAATAGGTTTGATGTGTAAGACATTGTTATACTTCTTGAGACCATTTTATGAAAATGTGTGTTTTCATTTGTATCTTTTGTGGCATTATTTAAGGTTATTTTATAATAAATGAATGTGGTTTTATAAATGTATATAAGGGTATACAGTTCTGTTTTGGATAGTAATTGGTATGGTTTTGGTCTTAAATGGGGGTTTTGAAATGGGTTTTGTGTGCAAGACATAGTTACACCCCTTGAGTTTTTTTTATGAAAATCGTGAATGTTTTGTTTAGTTAAAAAAATTTGGTAAATGGGTGTATATTTACTATTTCATGGGATTGTT
Source organism: Viscum album (assembly GCA_963277665.1). Classification (NCBI taxonomy): domain Eukaryota; kingdom Viridiplantae; phylum Streptophyta; class Magnoliopsida; order Santalales; family Viscaceae; genus Viscum; species Viscum album. The sequence continues at coordinate 1,296,799,967 of OY728158.1, forward strand.
CACCGAATATGGGATTTTAAAAGTAAGGTGGTTATTTATGAAGTCAAATATTGTTTTATAATTTTTTATAAAGTGCTGAATTGTTTTAGAGAATGGAAAGAGAGCTCCAAAAAATGGTTGTGGGCTGTTTTAGGTCAGTGTGTTGTGAAAAATGAATTTTGTGGAATATAGATGTATTATATGATATTTGGGTGGGCTGTTATGTGAGTTATTATTTCTTGGAATTGTTTATAAAATATTTTAAAGCATTTTAGGATGTTTTAAAGAAATGTGAAATGTGTTGTGGACTATTTTTATGTGAGTCAGATTTCAAAATCAATTTGAATGAAAAGTGGACTTTTGTGACTTGTGTGGTATACATGTGGTCTGTTAAGTAATTTTTTGATATGGAAATTATATTTTAATGTGAAAATTATATTTCTTAACTTGGTGAAATTTTTTGATTACAAAGGTAAATCCATGTATCTAGCTGGTGGATGTGTACTTGTATGCTAGTGAATCTGGGGGGTTTGGCCTCGGTTTCACTTTGAAAGATTGACAATAAAAACTCTAACTAAACTATGATGATTATGATTAGGGACCACTGGATTATGGGTATCATCCCTACTAGTGAATCATGCATGAGAATGAATATTTATGATAGTTATTCTCACTAAGATATGAGGTACCTGGGGCCCACAACAAGCATTTGCCTAGGGGTTATTTTCTATTTGCATGTGCTCATTAGATACTTTATAAATACCGACAGCATACGGTATATTTGGCTGGAAAATTTTGTAGCTTTTTAATTTATTTTAAATGTGTTCATTCTTTAAATGATCCCACTTAAAAACTGTTTTCTTTAAGTTGAATCCTTTGTAAATAGTAACTAGAAATTACATGTAATTGAAAACTTGCATGCTTTTCGTCTTTGAATGTTTATCGCATGGAATCTCTTAGTGGTGGTATCCAACTAGGAATTGTATCACACCATACTTACACCTTTGGGTGTAAGTAGACTTGGTTATTTTTGTTGTTGGAGGTTGGGTGCAATTTTTTTAGGTTCCAGTGGATCAGGTTTCTTTTAGGTCCTTGGTGGTGATGTCTTTTGGGGAAGGCTTGCGGGTGGGGCCCCTTTCCATGGGGGTTCATGGTCTGTTTCATTTTTTTGTTCCTTTGTTATAGTCTTATTTATTTGTTTTAAAATATGTAATTTTGTTCGTAATTATTGTAAAATGTTGATTGATTTGAAAAATCTATATTCATTTTATTGGATTCTTTTGTTGTTTTATGTTTATAAACTCATGAAAAATCATTCTCAATTCACATTTTATAATACCTGGTCACTTGTTCCAGCCCATGCGGATCGAGAATTCCCTTCGATCCTTGTCACATGTTGGGTTTTGTGGAGGTTTCGGTGGAGACCAGATTCGGTTCGTGACATCACTCATCGATCATGGGGTTAATACTGACAAATTTCACTATTATGTTGTATGATCAATATAGAACACTTCTGTTTGTACATGATATGGAAGCTATGTGTGGAACATGAATTATATGTCAGTCCAATCCATTGAGTAAATTTTCTCGTCTCAATAGATTACATAATGGGTTCATGAGAGTTTACATTAAGAACACTATGTTATGATTTATTGTTTTTTAGCCTTGTATAATGATTATAATTTCATGTTTTTTGTTATTTCCACATTTTTTGTGTTTTCTTTACATTACCTTGTTAAATCATTCCTCATAATTCATGATTACAATTTTAACCCCTCTAATTTTTCATTGACATGGCTCTTAGATCGCATTTACTACTATACCTTATGTTATACTTCTTTTTTCACTTCTTGTTTTTATAGATCATAATTTTTTATGAACTTTCCTTGGTTATCCTGTATAGTTTTAGAATAATTATTTAATTTTAGGATAAAGTCAATGATGTTTTCAATAATGTTTTTTATTTAATTTTCATTTATTTATTATATGTAATTAATTTCCTAATGATTGTAGGCTTAAAATTCGTTAGGGATTTTTTTGTGTACCTTTATTTAATAAATCATGAATTAACCTGTATTAAATATAAATTTTTTCATATATACATCCCTTTTATAACATATATATATTGAATACATCACAAATAATGTTATTGTATATGAAAACAATGTATCTTAATCCAATAATCATTGATCATGATGTTACCGAAAAAATTACATGTTTATGTACTATATTTCTATTCATAGGGTTTCTAATAATATTCATTAGTTTTGAAATGATGTGATTGGGAATATATATTTATTATTTTATTTAAATTTTTCTAGGTTATCCTCACACATATGTTAATTAGGAATCACATGGAATCTAATCAACATTCTCATGCATTAATTCTCAACAAAATTTGTCATATGGGACCACCCCTCCCAAGAGTCACGATCTCCAGATCATCAACACAAGGCCTCCACATATAGAAACAGACCCCTCTGGAATCATTATCCATACTATTGACACACAATGTCATGATCATTGTATGATTAGTATCATTTAAATAATGGTAATATGTTTGAGTTAATTATATTTTCATATAGAATATATATTGAAAAATAACATATATGATATTATTAATAGTTAATCAATCAAACTCCATTTACTTATGGTATAAAATAACAAAATGATAATTAAGGGGTCCTTTACTAGGGAATCTAGTTCCCATATCTACCCACTATGTGGTATTATAAATCATTTATATCGAGGGACACATATCCAATGTCAAGGATCATACAATTGTATAATCCACTAGATTATTCATTAATGAACTATATACAGTAGTTGAGTTGATTATAATGAAACCTACAAGTTATATGAGAGTAAACTATATATATTTTTGTAGAAACATTAAATTGATAAAACCAATTATAAATTATTTGAAAAACATAAAAGCATGAAATTTTCATGTTAGTCATACATTCCGTGTATGATGTATGGACCCCTACCTCATTCCAATAGATCATGATCCAACCCCTTTAAATTAGAATTATTTTAAAATAACCATGGTTACATGATAGGTGAAATAATAAAATTATATAATCATAAATCAAGAATTGAAATCAGATAAACAAAATTATATTTATTCCTTATAGGAAATGATTTTTACAATACACCAATTTAATATAAAATATAATATCTTTCAGTGTCTTATATCACCTTTCACCGACTCACCATATATTAAGACAAACAAAAACAATCAAATACATTATGATATCCATCACATACATTCTTTTTTATCACTTTATCACACCCATGTCCCTCAACCACTAATTAGTTTCCATGCTAGAGAGGATAACTTGATTTATGGTTTCCATCCTCTTACACTAGATTCAAATAACTAGTATTGGTGGTCTATGGAAGAAACATGGGGAAACTATAGACCCATATCATATTGTGTTAATACCAAAGATAAATAAAAAATTCCCACAAAACTAATGAAATTAAATTTGAGAAGTAATACATTACATCATATAAAAATGACATTTTATAGATAGGCTTTCATATCGACACACGATCATTCTAAAATACAACAATTATTTCCCACTAGGTCAATCATCATTGATGTACAAAAAATGAGTAAAATACACATAATAATCCAATAATATCTTCAACCCTCATCAAAATCATTATCCTAGTCCCATTTGATTTATCCTATTTGATGAAGAAGTACCAATTCTATACCATAGATTTATATTTCATCATCTACGTCGTCTCATTTACCATGTTCCATGGATTCTTGATCGTAGAGTGAGAAAAAATTAATAGGGAAGAAAAAAATTGGTCACATATAAAGTAATATATAAATTGAGTACATATTAAATATGTTTGGAAGTAGAATTAATGTATTGTTGAAGAATAAATATCTTACCACTATCAATCCATTTTTTAATATAACACACAGGATCAATGCAAGGCCAAATTCAAACAAATTTGGAGTTTCTTTAAGCATGTATCATAACTATTCTAATCACTATCATGACCATGTAAAATTAATTATAGTATATCCAAATAAATCATAATTATATCACATTATAATAAAATATGAATATATATATATATATATAATTATAATCAAATCACATACCTAACACACGAAGTATGTATATGGTATTTCAAATCAATTATATGATTAATCCAAAGAATGTGTCAATGGAATTACAAAACAAACACACAATTAATCCATAATTTATTTATGAAGAATTCCAAATCGATAACACAAAAAATCCGAGGAGAATTATTCTGTAATTACAAATTAATAACAATGTGAGTAAAATGAGAAAGTCCATGAATTTAAGAACATATAGCATGATGATTTGAGGGATATTGTTGAAGTAATTCCATACTGATTGCAATGTTAATCTAAGTAACATAACTAATGAATCCAATACTAATATCATGAAAAAAATGATCAGTAGAATTACTACATCACATAGAATCATGTGCATATAAAGATATTTCCATGGTCTATGTGTTCCATAGAAACCATCACCTATTTCATCATCAACTCAAGTTAAACTGATACACCCTTATTATAACTACCCACTTACCACAAACACCTTCTAAGGGTTTATCATATCCCAAGGGAACCCACGGGATCCCCTAGGCCACACCATAATGTAGACACATGACCTAAGAACCCCATACTCAATTTAATATCACTATTCAAACCCATCACATATATATAATAATGTTCCTCTTCCACATTTAAATCATCACAATACCACATTAGCCTCGTAGGTAATAACATATCATTATTGAAAAAGTGAGATAACCTCAAGCCCATCACCTTCCCATGTAACTCTAGGATGTTCCTCACACACAATTCTAAATTACCAACCGGTTGTGGACACTAAACCCTTTTGTTTTCTTTATAAGATAAATATATCTATGTAATATTTGGGTTCTAACAGGTCCAATACCAAGGCAAACCACCTCAATTCATCACACACCTCTATGTGGAGGTAACAATGGGAACCTGACAATATTTCTTCTACCTTCCTTTCACCTATATTATTTAAATTGAAAACCTTATTGGTTTATATATTAAAATTATAACTATTATAATAAATAATCATTCATCAGTGGTCAAGACAATTAGTCTAATTCATAATCATTCATCATATCCCGTAAAACATTGTTCAGTATTTGAATGTCATTTAAATAAAATAATTTATTTAATTTGAAATGATTTGATCTCCAATATAATAATACTACACATCAAATTTATTATATTCAAAATTGATAATAATAAGGTGGTATGTATGAGTATCCACCTACAATATTTTCAAATACAGACCCTATTAGTATAATCATATATCAAACTCATCTACAACAATTTTTAATATCTGATTTCGAACACATATCTCAAAGAACAATATAAAACCCTAAAATCTAATGACATGTTAGAAATTAATCAAATATATATGAATAATTTAAAATTAATTTAAATATATTTTCAATTTTGTAACGCCCCGACCCCAGTTACCCAGATTCGGTGCGTTACTTCGTAACATTGGCATGATCACAAGAAAGATCAAATCTCGAAAGACCGATTGGTTTAGTAGCCTTGGAAACACTAGATATATTCATAAGTTTTACATTACATCATAAAATGAAAAACTAATACAACAACATAATGTTTCCACAATCCACACTATTAACCCCTCATAAAATCCCTGCAGGTCATTCATAACTTACTTCTTCACATCCTGGGAAAAATAAAACATAGAAAAGGGGTGAGCTCAAATGCCCAGTAAGGATAACAATATAGCGGAAACTTTCATAAATAAGAATAACCATTTAAGGCAATGTATAACTAAAACAAAAGCCTTTTAAATATTAACTTTCAACATGGTATGACATAAATAAAATGAAATAATGCCATTTACTTATTCACATGGATAATCTACTAATCGAATAATCACATGCAAAAATCAATAACCACTTTCATAATGTTGAAATGCATAATGCCAGACTATCATAACCACATAGCCAAGGCCTCGTGCCAAGACTACAAATAAGATTTTGTCAAGGCCTTGTTCCAAGACACTAGTTTGTCTCATGAGACCTACCGATGCATCGAGGAGCTATAGCGGGCTCCACCCGTCACTTACTAAGTCCAATGCATTCCCATATGAAAAGGTTTAAACATAACATAAACATTCGTATTAAAACTAGAATACGAAATGTCAATAATTTCACCATAAACTATGAATGGTATAAAAATTGCACATCCACAGTCAAACATATCACAAAACCTTCAATACAATATAGAATCTTTGTATTACAATAAATCAACTTCAAATAAGCGTAAAATCCATCAAAGGATGTTGACATAGATGAAATCAAAATTCTTTTTAAAGAAATATCTCTTTTTATTTTGAAATCATTTAAGATCCATATAAAATAAAACATTTTCTTTGAAAATATTCTTATATGCTTGTAAGGGAAGTTTTGAAGATTTTATAACGGCGGAAATTAGCCGTACCCGCCGTATAAGTTAAAAAAAACATTCTTACCTTAATTTTGTCGAAAAGGTTAAAAAGGGACCTTGTTTTGAAAACAACGAAAAGATTCCTTTATAAACCACTTATAAAAGTCAAAAAGGGTATAAATGACTTTAACTCATATTCTAGTAAATAGTAAAAATGTTTTGAAATACATTTTTAAGAAACATGGATGTGGATGATAAAGAGATCCCAGTAGATTATTACATATAAACAACCTCGGATAATGAAGAGATTGTGAAATAACCCTTACCTTGTACTTTTCCTTGGTTGGGGTAGGTTAACCTCCTGTATAATGGTGAAATAGTTGTTATTAAATTATACAAGAATCATATATAATAATATGATATCATATATGATCTTTTAACATTGATTTGTTAATAATATCTTAGAATTATCGTCGTTTCGGGAGTTAACTTACTCATTTTCTTTTATATGTTTTGTTACATAAGCCATGGTTGTTGTATCTTATTCATATCCAGAATGATATATAGTCCTTAAAAATCATTTTTAAATCATCAAATGATAATTATACTTGAATGGATACGATGGAGAATGAATCTCATCGCGTTCGTGGAGACGGTAGTCCGTACGTACGCACGAGTGACAATATCATTCTTTTGATATTAAAATAATATATAAATGGATGGTATATCATATATACAGAATCATTATCATGTTATATTTATTATTTACATGAGTTACACATCATTATTATACCCATCCAAATAATATTATATTGAATAACAATTACACCACGACGTGGAGACGGTAGTCCGTACGTACGCACGTATGGTGACATGTTATTCAAAGGGTGGATAGAATACTGAATATGGTTTTACCATATTTATAATAACATCACAGTATATGTGAGATACTGGAGTTATTATTTTAGAATGGTAAGAACAAAGGAAGAAGAAGTGGAAGAAGAAATGAACTTGGAGAAGGGTGGTGAAATCATTACCTCTTCTTCGGGTTCTTCCTTTTGATTTGATCAAAAGGGCTCCTTAGGTTGGCTTTCTGATCAAACTAAGGCCTCTAGGTTGTAGTGAGGGATGTTGGGAGAGTATTTGGGCTGAGTTTGGCCGAACTAAAAGGCTTTGATGGTGTGAAGAAATGAGAAGGAGGAGTGCCCTTTTATAAGAGGGGTGAGGGGCACCTTTGGAAAAGCTAGAAATATTAATTTATAATAAATTCATATTTGGTTTCTAATGGCTCCAAAGCTTATTATTCAAAGGTTAAGGTGGGGATAGGTCTAAAAACACTCAACCAATAGAATTTAGACAGGTTTGGGGACTTATATTAACCTTATCTTTAAGTATTAACTCTAAGTTAATTAGTTTCACTTTTACAATGTCTCTTTGTATTTTTATATAATATGGTTAATAAACTTACTATATACATCCAAGAGACCCCCAAGTGGTACAATAATGATTAACCTATAATTATATAAGTCTCTTGGCCGAACCTTAGATTTTTAGTAATTTAATATCAATTAATAATATAATATTTGTTTTAAGAACTCTTTTATGTCAATTTTGACACTATTCAATAGTTGATTTTTGTGAAACTCATAAAAGATTGATTAATTCGAACAAAGTCAATTTAATCAATCCTAATATATCATATTATCTTATAAAATTAGTTTAATTCATTAAAAGGTTCATATAATATTTATTTGGGTATTTATAATATCAATTATTTTAATTGTTCACTATTATAGTAATTACTGCATCATCATTGTGTCATAAATAAAATAAATTATTTAATGTCTAAAAATTATAAATAAAATATAATTATGTAGGAACGCTTTTTAGCTTTCTAATTAATATTTATAATCTAAAATCCAACATATATAACCCTATGTAACAATTGTTTTGCTAAAAGATATATGCTTGTGTCATTTTTTTATTCATTTTAACTTAATTAAAATAAAGTGTCATTATCACTTACAAGTGGATCCATGGGGTCCCAAAATAGACCCAAAGATTCCCATGGTCGTCCATGTATCAACCAATAGTGTTAAGACACGTTTTAGGATAATTTAGTATTATTATAGTATTATCTTTTAACCCTTATTTACCGGATTTACCCTTAACCATGGTAAATAAAATATTTACCGCAGTAATTATTCAAAATGCCTAAAAATAAAAGTTACCTATTTACACAATTTGAACATCCTGATTCCAAATATGGAATCCATTTTCCTAAATTCAAAATACAGAAGTGGCAGAAATTAATTTAAAATTAATTCCCGCTGTCAAAACAAAAAGCGTGTTTTTAAGAGATAATAACTATCAAAAAATTGACACTCGTTTATGTTCGGTTTAATTGTAAAATTATGTCCAATGACCAACATTATATTAAATGATAAAAATATATTCTAAATATAGTTTAAAACCACTCAAATTCATAATTTATCACTATTAATTATTTTGATTAAAAAAATTGTTTTTAATTAAAACTTAGTAATTTTCACTATTCATCAAAATATGAAAGTTATCCGAAATGTACCAAAATTTCACCTTAGGCTAAATTCGATATTCCGAATCCAAAAATGAAGTCCATTTTCAAATATAAAATATATATAATTTCAAAAAGTAGGTATTACTATTCATAACGGCTAGTTTGATTAGTTATGGTGTGTTAGAACTCGGTGTTGCGTACAACACACGCTATCACATTATTCAAAGAGAAGCGTACCGTAGAAGCTTGGGATGTTTCATTTTATATTTTTGATGTCCCCATTTAGTCAAAAAGTTTAAAATATATTATTTAAAAAGGGTTCACTATTAAAGTTGATAAAAGTGCAATACTGAAAATGAATTTGTTCTTGCATTATATCTAAGAAACTCATAATATGGATTCTAAAATTATAAGGATTATATAAACATTAAAATTTATCTAATACTATTCATAACCTCTTTTGAACGGCTTGTTTGGTAAGTCATGGTGTGCTTGAACTTGGTGCTGCATGTAGTGAATGTTATTGAATTATTTTGAAGAACTAACACACTATGAAATCTTGGGGTGTTACATTCTCCCCTCCTTCAATAAATTGCGTCCTCGCAATTTGAAATTGTTCATCGAAAATAAAAGGTTGAAAATAGATAATATATTTGTGGGAAACCCCACATCGGAAATTGGGTTACTAAAATTTAGTCTTAATATGAGGAAAAGAGAAATGAAAGGGTCACCACCAAATTATGATCTCGATTAGGAGAACATTGGTGGCAATTTGAGACATATAATTGGAGGAAAAACGTAAATATTTATAGGTAGTGATTGAGGTCATCAATCACAAACAAGTATAAAATTGAGGTCCTTAAATTCATCAATCTATGATGATTTAAAATACCATCGGTTCAACAAAACATAGGGTATTAGGATAACACATTTTTGACGTTTCAAAATATCTTAGTTGAAATCCCACATCGAAAAATGAATTAATGAGGCCTCTATTTAAAATAAAGAGTCGAAAGTATGAAGATTACCGAAAATAACACATACTAGGGTTCCATTTAGTAAAATATGGATATGGAAGAAAAATCTAACCATCAATTACCTGATGGAGAGTGGTAGAGAACATTGCTATGAAAAGGCCAACAATCCCAAAGCCATAAATTAGTGATGATTTAAGGTACCATCTACGAAAAAAATTTTGTTCTAATTTGCTTTTCTTAATATTGAGTAATTGTTTTATGAGATTGGCTAATATCATATAGAGATATACTTACTTTATAATTAGAGTTTTATCCATTAATAAATTTCTACCACATACTCATCTTTCACTCTAAAAGATAATAGAATGTAAAAAAAATTATATTTACACTATTCGTATAGGGTTCCAAAATAAACGAATTTATAATTCATCTAAAAGATCTTTTAATAAAAACTACATTATTTAATCCAGGACATCTCGTGGGCCAGTGGTAGGTGATACACCCTTGTCGCCCTTCGGTTGCGGGTTCAAGTCTCGCAGCCTTGCCGGACGCGACGGGTTGTCGCCTGACCTCCGGGTTGTCCTTTTATTGAAATCCAAAATAATCTAAACTAGAACTATTCAAAATACTTCTATCCAAACTCACAGTCCAACATTTATAAGGAAGGTAAACATAATATAGATCCTTTTTACCCCGTAATAGCATATGAATACCTTCATCATGTATTTACCATATTCCTTATTGATTACATTCATGTTCCCTTATTCCATATAGAATGCTGGATATACTTCATTAATCCAAAAATGTTTTAAACCCCAACAATGATGGAATATACAAATCATTAATCAGCTTCAAGGTAGTCAATAATATCCAATATAATTTATCCAAATCAATCATGTATTATTCTAAAATCACCACCTCGGTATCTGAACCATATTATGGTTTATCTTTCTCTCAACCATATATTTTCCAAACATTTAACCTGCTACTGAGTCACTTTTCTTTGTTCCACACCATCTCAAGTCCTTAATGAAATAGTACTGCAGTACAATCCTTATATACTCCATAATTATTATAACAAGTACATTGTTGATACAACACTCAATTGATATAATCAACATAATAACTCTAATCATTCCTCTTAATCTGTGGTAGAATCATAACTTGATTATTATCTAATAGCATTATTTGCGGCATAGTCTGATGACTGGGACATAGGTTCGCGTAGTGTCCAAACTCCTTGCAAATGAAGCATTGTACATTTGAAACCATTTTATTACCCTTGCAGTCATGTACTTTGTGCCCTTTTTCTCCACACTTATAACAAACTCCCATTCCTTTCAGGCAAGTTCCAGGGTGTTTCTTTCCACAGTTACCACATATGGGAAAATTCTTCTTTTCCCTCTTCCCTTTATCCATCTTTCTCTCTTCTATCCTTTTCTTCTCTTGCTTCCCTTCAAAGCCATAGGACTCAGTAAACTCTTTACTTATCTTATCAACACATGATATTATTTCTTCATATGATGATAATACATGGGAGACTATTTCTCTTATAAATTCTAGCTTAAGACCATGAAAGATATGATCCTTCCTTCTCTTTGGATCATGTGCATTTCTGGAGTTCTCATTCCTTCTACTGGGCGCCATTTCTAAACAATGGAATACAATAGATCAGTTTATGAATCAAAATACATAATCCCATACTTATAAAACACTTAACATAAATTGAACTATTTATGGATATAATCCATAATCATAAAAATGTCTCATTTTAGGATGTATATACTCATAAACCCTTCATAATGGTTTGTAAAGAAAATGAGAATTATCCTAAGCATATCCCCCGGGAGTGTCGTAACCAAGAGTGCAGCAAGGCCCGTTGTCGTGCACCAGTTCCCGTACGAGTCTAGCTCGAAGCGGTGTTTTCGGGTTTTACCCCTAGGTACATCTGTGCCAGAGCCGCCTCTACCTGCTCGTATCCAGACAGGGATGTATTGCTTGGAAAACTCACAAAATCTCTACAATACCAAAATTCTAGGAAGTTCTTCTATACTAATCCTCAAAGTTCATCTTAGGTCTACGTGCTCTAATCAAAGTTTATCTAAATCTAGATTCCAAGGTTTGTACTAAACTTCCTCTGATACCAACTGTAACGCCCCGACCCCAGTTACCCAGAGTCGGTGCGTTACTTCGTAACATTGGCATGATCACAAGAAAGATCAAATCTCGAAAGACCGATTGGTTTAGTAGCCTTGGAAACACTAGATATATTCATAAGTTTTACATTACATCATAAAATGAAAAACTAATACAACAACATAATGTTTCCACAATCCACACTATTAACCCCTCATAAAATCCCTGCAGGTCATTCATAACTTACTTCTTCACATCCTGGAAAAAATAAAACATAGAAAAGGGGTGAGCTCAAATGCCCAGTAAGGATAAAAATATAGCGGAAACTTTCATAAATAAGAATAACCATTTAAGGCAATGTATAACTAAAACAAAAGCCTTTTAAATATTAACTTTCAACATGGTATGACATAAATAAAATGAAATAATGCCATTTACTTATTCACATGGATAATCTACTAATCGAATAATCACATGCAAAAATCAATAACCACTTTCATAATGTTGGAATGCATAATGCCAGACTATCATAACCACATAGCCAAGGCCTTGTGCCAAGACTACAAATAAGATTTTGTCAAGGCCTTGTGCCAAGACACTAGTTTGTCTCATGAGACCTACCGATGCATCGAGGAGCTATAGCGGGCTCCACCCGTCACTTACTAAGTCCAATGCATTCCCATATGAAAAGGTTTAAACATAACATAAACATTCGTATTAAAACTAGCATACGAAATGTCAATAATTTCACCATAAACTATGAATGGTATAAAAATAGCACATCCACAGTCAAACATATCACAAAACCTTCAATACAATATAGAATCTTTGTATTACAATAAATCAACTTCAAATAAGCGTAAAATCCATCAAAGGATGTTGACATAGATGAAATCAAAATTCTTTTTAAAGAAATATCTCTTTTTATTTTGAAATCATTTAAGATCCATATAAAATAAAACATTTTCTTTGAAAATATTCTTATAAGCTTGTAAGGGAAGTTTTGAAGATTTTATAACGGTGGAAATTAGCCGTACCCGCCGTATAAGTTAAAAAAACATTCTTACCTTAATTCTGTCGAAAAGGATAAAAAGGGACCTTGTTTTGAAAACAACGGAAAGATTCCTTTATAAACCACTAATAAAAGTCAAAAAGGGTATAAATGACTTTAACTCATATTCTAGTAAATATTAAAAATGTTTTGAAATACATTTTTAAGAAACATGGATGTGGATGATAAAGAGATCCCAGTAGATTATTACATATAAACAACCTCGGATAATGAAGAGATTGTGAAATAACCCTTACCTTGTACTTTTCCTTGGTTGGGGTAGGTTAACCTCCTGTATAATGGTGAAATAGTTGTTATTAAATTATACAAGAATCATATATAATAATATGATATCATATATGATCTTTTAACTTTGATTTGTTAATAATATCTTAGAATTATCGTCGTTTCGGGAGTTAACTTACTCATTTTATTTTATATGTTTTGTTACATAAGCCATGGTTGTTGTATCTTATTCATATCCATAATGATATCTAGTCCTTAAACATCATTTTTAAATCATCAAATTATAATTATACTTGAATGGATACGATGGAGAATGAATCTCATCGCGTTTGTGGAGACGAAAGTCCGTACGTACGCACGAGCGACAATATCATTCTTTTGATATTAAAATAATATATAAATGGATGTTATATCATATATACAGAATCATTATCATGTTATATTTATTATTTACATGAGTTACACATCATTATTATACCCATCCAAATAATATTATATTGAATAACAATTACACCACGACGTGGAGACGGTAGTCCGTACGTACGCACGTATGGTGACATGTTATTCAAAGTGTGGATAGAATACTGAATATGGTTGTACCATATTTATAATAACATCACAGTATATGTGAGATACTGGAGTTATTATTTTAGAATGGTAAGAACAAAGGAAGAAGAAGTGGAAGAAGAAATGAACTTGGAGAAGGGTGGTGAAATCATTACCTCTTCTTCGGGTTCTTCCTTTTGATTTGATCAAAAGGGCTCCTTAGGTTGGCTTTCTGATCAAACTAAGGCATCTAGGTTGTATTGAGGGATGTTGGGAGAGTATTTGGGCAGAGTTTGGCCGAACCAAAAGTCTTTGAAGGTGTGACGAAATGAGAAGGAGGAGTTCCCTTTTATAAGAGGGGTGAGGGGCACCTTTGGAAAAGATAGAAATATTAATTTATAATAAATTCATATTCGGTTTCTAATGGCTCCAAAGATTATTTTTCAAAGGTTAAGGTGGGTATAGGTCGAAAACCACTCAACCAATAGAATTTAGACAGGTTTGGGTACTTATATTAACCTTATCATTAAGTATTAACTCTAAGTTAATTAGTTTCACTTTTACAATGTCTCTTTGTATTTTTATATAATATGGTTAATAAACTTACTATATACATCCAAGCGACCCCAAGTGGTACATTAATGATGATCCTATCCTGATATAAGTCTCTTGGCCGAACCTTAGATTTTTAAGAATTTAATATCAATTAATAATATAATATTTGTTTTAAGAACTCTTTTATGTCAATTTTGACACTATTCAATAGTTGATTTTTGTGAAACTTATAAAAGATTGATTACTTCGAAAAAAGTCAATTAAATAAATCCTAATATATCATATTATCCTAGAAAATTAGTTTAATTCATTAAAAGTTTCATATTATATTTATTTGGGTATTTATAATATCAATTATTTTAATTTTTCACTATTATAGTAATTACTGCATCATCATTGTGTCATAAATAAAATAACTTATTTAATATCTAAAAAATATAAATGAAATATCTTTATGTAGGAAATCCTTTTAGATTTCTAATGAATATTTATAATCTAAAATCCAACATATATAACCCTATGTAACAATTGTTTTTCTAAAAGATATATGCTTGTGTCATTTTTGTATTCATTTTTACTTAATTAAAATAAAGTTTCATTATCACTTACAAGTGGATCCATGGGGTCCCAAAATAGACCCAAAGATTCCCATGGTCGACCATGTATCAACCAATAATGTTAAGACACGTTTTAGGGTAATTTAGTATTATTATAATATTCTTTTTAACCCTTATTTACCGGATTTACCCTTAACCATAGTAAATAAAATATTTACCGCAGTAATTATTCAAAATGTCTAAAAATAAAAGTTACCTATTTACACAATTTGAACATACTGATTCCAAATATGGAATCCATTTTCCTAAATTCAAAACACAGAAGTGGCAGAAATTAATTTAAAATTAATTCCCGCTGTCAAAACAAAAAGCGTGTTTTTAAGAGATAATAACTATCAAAAGATTGACACTCGTTTATGTTCGGTTTAATTGTAAAATTATGTCCAATGACCAAAATTATATTAAATGGTAAAAATATATTCTAAATATACTTTAAAACTACTCAAATTCATAATTTATCACTGTTAATTATTTTGATTAAAAAAGTTGTTTTTAATTAAAACTTAGTAATTTTCACTATTCATCAAAATATGAATGTTATCCGAAATGTACCAAAATTTCAACTTAGGCTAAATTCGATATTCCGAATCCAAAAATGAAGTCCATTTTCAAATATAAAATATATATAATTTCAAAAAGTAGGTATTACTATTCATAACGGCTGGTTTGATTAGTTATGGTGTGTTAGAACTCGGTGTTGCGTACAACACACGCTATCACATTATTCAAAGAGAAGCGTACCGTAGAAGCGTGGGATGTTTCATTTTAAATTTTTGATGTCCCCATTTATTCAAAAAGTTTAAAATATAGTATTTAAAAAGGGTTCACTATTAAAGTTGATAAATGTGCAATACTGAAAATGAATTTGTTCTTGCATTATATCTAAGAAACTCATAATATGGATTCTAAAATTATAAGGATTATATAAACATTAAAATTTATCTAATACTATTTATAACCTCTTTTGAACAGCTTGTTTGGTAATTCATGGTGTGCTTGAACTTGGTGTTGCATGTAGTGAAAGTTATTGAATTATTTTGAAGAACTAACACACTATGAAATCTTGGGGTGTTACAAATTTCGATTAATTACTAAAATCACATATAATCCCCACACAACACAGAAACTAAATCTAATGGAATTGCAATATCTTGAGATATGTATAAAGAACCGACCATAAAAATTATATATTCAATTTTCTTTATACTATAATTTTTCCCAAATAAATTTAATGAACAATGTTTCATAGATTTATGACTTAATTGAAACATAAAAAAAATATTTTAAAAAATGGACACATCTAACAGGTATCCTTATTTCCCATAACGTAATTTTTTTAAAATGAAACATTTTTTCTTTCTAAAAAAATATTCATGACTTTCAACAATAATTATTCCGTCTTCTAACCCATCTATAATCGCAATGAAAGGCATTTTAAAATTTGGGATGAGTAGATGAATATCATTGAGATACATAATAAAAATAATTTATTATTCTAGTGAAAATCATGAAAAGACCTGTAATGTTTAACTTTATCATAAACTTTCATTAAGTACTTGAAATAAAACAATTACAAATGTAAATGAAACATTTCCTCAATGGAAAAACCATTAATCCCCATATAAATAAAATAAAAACCCCTTTTGGGATACGTAATAAACATATTCATAAAACCCTTTCAAAACAGAACTAATTGGAATAACCATGCGGTCTATATCCAATATAATTATATGGAGAAAAAAATCATTTCCCAATGACTTGAAGAGCTATAAGGGGGATCACCCATGGTATAATGAATATCATGATCACCATTATTCATGATATATATTGCATTTTAATACATTAATATATGCTATATTTGGATTACTAATGAGAAATAAAGCGGCTTATCTAGTCATCAATGATGTATATGGATAACCACTAAGATATAATGGGGCTTACCCCATTGTAAAAGTTGTATCAGTGTCGCCAATTTTTCGTATAATTATCTTGTTCCATGTTATTATTAATACATTTTATTCACTCACTTTTTTATCATAAAATCTTTTGTTGATATCTTTTAATCCCATATGAATAATCATTAAGGATACTGAAAAGATCAGTCAATTTTAAATCATGAATTGCATTAAATAATTACTAATAAATAGGCAATGTTGGGAATTAATTAATGAAGAAAAGATACCCCAAAATGGATTCCAAAAATAAAATAATTTTTATGAATGTATGACAAGATTTTGTTTCTATATATGTTAAAATTGACACATCATTTTTTATATGTAATGTAAGTGTATCAATTAATAAAATGATTACAGTTTTTGAAAAAAAAAATTTAAAAGAAAAAAAAGGATTTAAATTTTATTAATAAATATATTTTTTAAATAAATATATCTATAATATTTTAAATAATAAGGACATGAATGAAAATTAATTATAAAATAAATATTCAAATCATTTAAAAACATACTTTTTAATCAGAGTCTCTTATATGAAACCAAAAGAAGATTCCATAATTTTAAAAACATTTTAAATAAAGTATAATATTTCTAAAATTGACTTCTTCATCAATTGTATCATAAATAATAAATTCCCAGAGGATTTTTGGAGTACATAGTCTTTAAAGAAAAACAAATTTTATTGAAAACATTAAAATATGGTTCTTTAAAATAATTCTCTTACAACCTTGAAAACATTTGAATCATTTAACCCATGAAATAATAAAACAAAATAAAATCTTATATATAATGGGAAAATAGTAATTAATTATTCCACATATAAATGGGTGTTTTGCATTCATGTCATAAAATAATATATGTGTTTGTCATCAAACTGTTATTTAACAAAAGGTAATTGAGATGAAATCCCTTAATTTGAGTCTAAATAAACATGTATGGTACTTAAATTCTTGAATAATGAACTTGTGTTAATTATTAAATTATATAATAATTTTTTTTATAATACATTTTATTTCACTTAATATGATTCTTATATGATTAATTAATCAATTATGTTTACGTTAGATGTTTTAATGATATTCGAATTAAGTGAAAAAATCAATTTATTTTGTTGACTATGTTAAAAGGGTAAATTTTTAATAAATTTTATGATTTATAATAATTAAGGAATTGAAATTTTATCCATAATTTATAATTTTAAAAAATCATGATTGATTTTTATGAAAAATGAACCACATTACAATAACAGTGATGGTAGGTCGCAGGTATTCATTAGTAACATTTTTTTTTAATATTAATTTTTGAATAGAGGTATGAAATATGTTATACTTCAAAAATGATTATAAAATCATAAATAATATATTTTTTCAGTAAATAGGCTCATATATATCATCCATGTGATGTGTTGATGAAAAAATAATTACATCGCTTCACAGAGATGATAGTCTACCCGTACGCATGAGCAATATTATAATTTTTCTTGTTTTTGGAAAAGTAAAAAATTACAATGATATATTTTGTATTAATAATTATTAATATCTCCCTAATATATAATTAAGTTATATATATGACATATATTCATCAATTTTCTTTCTTTATTACCTTTGATGTATAGCATTTGGGAAAAACATTTCATCTCTTAATGAGATTGTAGGTCGTCGTCCACACAATCGAAATTGTTATATCCCCCCATGTAACCAATTGTAAGAGGAAATACGTTATTTCATAATAATATATATATAAATATGTTATATATATTTTTATATATAATTAAAATACACTATTATAAACATCCATATGAAGAGGTTATGGATAATCAATTAAATCAGTTCATGAGGTGGTGGTCCACTATACACACAAACGATGGTTTAATTTCCAATTAAATGGTAGAAAATATGGATTTAGAATATTAAATTAACATAATATAATATAATTATATTTTCTATACTTTTTATGTTATATGAAAATAATTTATAACTATTTTCATAAATTGATAGAACAAATATATGAAAAACACTCTGTTAGGCATGATACATGTTCTTTAGAAAACCTCATAATGCTTCCACCAAATTCCTTAAAAGGATGAATTTATTTTAAAAAAATGGGGATATAGGTCCTGGTTTCAGAATTAATGATGTATTTTGTTTGATATTAGCTGAACCAAATTACATTAAATGTGTGAATAAGAGAGAAGTGGGGTAGCCATTTATATGTGAGGTGAGTTTGAGACCTGTAATATTAGAAAAAAGAATATGATACCTATTTTTTCATATAACGAACAGATATTAAATGGACCATAATTTATGATTTGATGACATGAGGTCAAAATATGGTAATTTAATAACACTGTGATAGGTATTTCAGTTATTTTAACACTTACATTCTTAACTTAATACCCAGATAAACTTATTTCGACCTTAACCATGGTAAAATATTTTTCCTGTTGTCACAATTAATTATGAATGAAATTTAATTTGAAATTTACAGATAATAAAAATTAGGATGATTAAGAAAATTTAATCATGTTTTACTCAATTAAATTAAAAAAAATATCAGAATTTCTTTTAAAATAAATCTTTTAGACACAATAGAAAAAGGTTTTTTAGAAAATGTAATTTTCATGCATAAAATGATTTTATATTAGCAATATGAAAAGTTATCATCACTGTATAAATTTAAATCAATATGTATTTATATATAATAAAAAAATTAATTTCTATCATTCCAACGTATAGGTTTTAAAATTAATTAAAATAGAGAAATATCATTCCTATTAAAATAGTTTACAAATAATAAATCATTCTTAAAAGGAAAAAATAAACTACTACTAAAATACAATATAAAGATGTATAAAATTAATATATATTGATAATAAAATATATAATTGATAATTAATTTACTGTAAATAATATATAAAATGTAATTTGGCTTTCATATAAATTAATTTATTGATAAAATGACATTTTTACAAAAAATTGTGTTCTAACTATTCACTAAAAATTTTGTATTTTCAAAAAAATACATAAATATCACAATTGGATAATTTAAATTGGTTATATAAAGAAATTAAATTTTAAATTTTAATTCATATGCATTAGAAAATTTCGTTTTTAATAAAAACATATAATAAAATAATTTCATTATAAATATTTACATTTTCATTTAAAAATTAATTATCATTTTCATAATGAATACAACTATATAAATCAAAATATTAATAATCAAGAAAATGATTTATTTTTTCATTTACTGGGTAGTTACATTAATCCCAATTCATTTAAATTATGTCCTCAAAATTTTATTCATGTAGTAAAAAAGTTGGGATATTTGTCCTATGTTAAAATTTTAGTCTCAGGAATTACTTCTTCAACCAAAATGGTTTTATAGAAAATCATAAACTTCTAATTTAACAAATTTGAAAATAAGTTATCATTTTTTTCAATAATATTAATAGTTTTTTTCTCATATGACTTATTCATTTTAAATAGAACTATACTAGGGATAAAAACATGATACAAATCTAGAAAATATTTTTTAATCAAAATGCTGGAAAAATATTATGTATATTGGATAAACATTGAGTCAAGGCTTATCAATATGAAACAGATCCAAATCTATACTGGATTCCATATGGTCTAAGGAACCATGTACTTAACTTTCAATTTTTACCATAATGAATAACACATTTCAAAAGTGATATATTAATATAACAAGGATCACAACCTCAAAAGAAAGTGTTCTCATCTCATAATGCCCCAAACATTTGTACATTCATTGAGTCATCCTCATATTTGGATGAATCAATAAAACCTTTTTATCCATTTAAACTACTAAAACTATTATAATCAACTTCATTTCATTCACTTCAACCCAAATATGTAGTGTTCGTTACCGCTTTCAATATAATGACTCAAATTGTTCCACTTGTATAATGGATGGAAACTGTTATTTTACGAAATCACTATAAAGTTTAGACATTGATCCAAACAACCTTTATAATATATTTTAAAATACATAATTCTATATTCTATGACCTATATTTTCCACCTAGACTAGACATCTTTTTTAGATTGAATATCTTTACGAAAATTTAATCCAATACACAATAACTAATGATGTTATTTCCCAATATTAAAAGTATATAAGAGATCAAATTAGAAGTAAATAAAGTGTGTATGTTAATATATAGTGAATATCACCTTGAGATATTGTCATGAAAAATTATCTAACAACATTATATATAAATTTGGATGTAAATGTGAAAATATATTTAACCAATAAACTGTAACTACAATCTCATTAGTACCATGAGATCTCTCTAAAAATCACACCAAAATATCCATTAATACATCATAAAATTTTCACCCGGACATTGGAAAATGATGAATAATTATATTTAGTGATTTTTTATTCTTATTTGACCTACTAAAAAGTAAAACATATCATTGTAAAATAAACAATATCTTGTTTTATATCACTCCACCAGAAATACTCCAAAACATTTTATCACATCTTAGTAATGAAAGGATTAACTGAAGAAATAGAACAATGAGTTCACTCAAAAACTAATCCATTAATAGGAAATAAAAAGGCAAGCATAATTTTTTTCCATTTAGATAAAACCTACTTCTTCAACATTAAAATAATAAAAATTATCCTTTCTAACTTACTCTAACTTTTCAAAGAATCTTGATCCTCCTGATGAGATTGCATAATTTTTTTAACATATCGACTAAATGGATACCTAAAAATTAGTGGATTTCCTAATAAAATCCAGGACAAAATTCAGCAAATCATTAACCAAATATTCATGTTACAAACATCGAATGGTTATTGTTTAATTATTTTTCTAACTCAACGGATCGAGCTATCTGTTTTCTTTCCAAAGAAGATAATTAATCATGAAATAATAATCCATGATCATTTCTATGCATTTTCTTCAACTCAATTTCAATTATTATTGTGATAATATTTACTTCAATGATCTGTGATATGTATATATTATTTATTATACCACATAAAAAAATTCCCCCAATGTTTTCAATGAAAAAAACATCAATAACTAATTCCAGATCATGTGTATGATAATTTAACTCATGATGTTTCAACTAATATGAATAATAAGTAATAACCCACTCATTATGTATCCAGACAAATCCATTTACCTTCAATTATACATGAATGTAGATAAAATATTAACCAATATTGGAAGTCAGGGAAAAAATGGTGTGTTCAACAATTTTTTTATTCCTTGAAAACATTCAACACAATATTTTTTCCGTTGAATTTAATTCCATATCAAGTTAACATATTCAGTGTGCTAGATAATTGAGAAATGTAATCAACAAAATTCATATAGTAACATTATAAACTAAAAATTATATGAATCTATGTGACATAATCATGTCTTAGAACCTCTTCAACAACTTTAGTTTTAACATTGTCAACTATTATTCCATATTTAGAAACAATATGAAAATAGAATGAAATATTATAAATTCAAAATTCACAAATGATAAATTTCACATATAGTTTTATTTTTTTTAATGTTTAGAATATAATCCATATTTGGCTTTCATGGTCATATCAAATTTTTTAATATATTAACAAATAATTATTAAGATCTACCTAAATCCTATGTAAAATATCTGGGAAAAGTATATTAATAAGTTACATAAATACCTATACTACAACATAAAACCTAATGGTAATAACAATAAACTCATAAGATCGGTATATGGTCTAAAAATCATCTTCATAATGTCATCCTCTTTCACTTTCATCTAATTGTTCTTTGACCTTAGATCAATATTCGTACAATATTGATCTCATTATAGGTGATCAAACAAATAATTTCTAGATGTCAAAGTATACTTATTCTTAATAGCGACGTTGTTCAATTTATGATAATTAAAACATGGTCACATTAAACCATCCTTATTATAAATGAAATAGAAGCACACCATAGTGATGTTCCAAGTAAAATATTCCATTTATCTAAAAACAAATTAATTAACATTTTCAATTCTATATGTTCTACTTGATCTATCTAAAAATGAGGTTTTGAAATTGGATTAGCATATTTCCAAAAATCAACAGTAACCTCTAACTCCAAATCAAAACACTATGTTAATAATTTTGAATGACATAGACATATTCAATTTCAATTTGGGAATTCCATAATATGAAAATTTTATTCCTATTCAATTATATGAATAATGTCTATTTTAATTCCAAATCTAATAATGTTTTTAGACTCTATATTTTTATAAAGGGTATGAAATCATTGAATAAAAAATTATTGGTTCTGCAATCATTCTTAGAATAATAAACTGAATGATTATACATGTGAGGAATTACAATAAAAACCATTATGGGAAGTTCAAAAATATTATTAGGAAATAACATCCCCCAAAAAATATGAAGGTCCCTATAAATCATTTATTTGAGATTGTATTTCTAGTGTACTTGTAAAAATCCCATTAATGAATGAATTCGAAGATCTAAAGTAAAACATGGTATTGATATTCATTAAATAAAAAAGTATCATTCATAAAACCACTTCACATGATGGGTCAAATTAATTATGGTCGTAGATATTGATTTCACCACACATTTTTTGCATCTAATCAAGAAAATGTACACCTTGAGTATGTATCTACAGACATAAGTAGATTAATGTCCAAACGAATTACAGATAAAAAATATCATCATTGATTATATTTTATTATCTCATTCATTGATTGTTTTGGACTCCTTTAATTATAGTTAAGAACACAATGACCATGCATTCCACATTTCATTAACATTACATGTTTGGATTAACATCCCTATAATTGGATATTTACGCATTTGAAATGGGTTATTTGCGATGAAATCCCATCGAAAAATAATTTTTCAGGTTAAAAAACTACTTTGCAAAGGTCCTGTGGCAAATAATTATTTGTGACAGACCCATTGTAATTAATTATTTATGAGGAGATTAAAAACCCATCGCATAAAATTAATAATAATAAATAATAATATTAATAGTATTGAATAAAATAAATTTAATAAAAATAATGAGAAAATAATTAAATGATAAAAAATTAAAATATAATAGATAAAAATAATATTAAAAATATTATTCTATTAGTAAAAAAATAAAAACAGCATATTTGTAACAATACATAAAAATAATAATAATAACAAAATAATAAAATAACAAATAAATAATAAAATATTAAAAACAAATAATTAAAATATAAAAATATAAAAATATAAAAATTATAAAAAATATAAAAATATAATAAAAATATAAAAATTATAAATAAATAATAAAATATTAAAACAATAAAAAAATAAAAAAAATATACATAACAATATTAAAACTCCACTATAATGAAATATAAATATATTGAATATTAAAAATACTATAAATATTTACATTCAAATGATTTTTAGAAATAACTATATAAATTATTGAGGTGGGGAGTCATATAGAGGATATAGAGGGTCGGTGGAGGGATATCTATTCCCAAACCATGATTCATATGTCGTTTTTTACTCTATATTCTCATCTTAATGTTATTACTTCTATCAAAACTTCTCATCCTACTATAGTTCTTGCGGTCAAAAAAGCTCCTCCTGCTCCCTACACATGGTCACTATAAGCTCACCCTGAGCTTTTAGCTGCTCATCATACTATGAAACAGATGATGATGACTCTCTACGAGATTCAATTGAGTTTCATAATGAAATCATAGTGGTATCATAATAACTCACAAACATCTATCGATATCAAATAACATCATCATAGCATTTCTTAAAGGCATACCGAGTCGCCAGCATCCATGATGCATCATCAAATCCCGCTGCACTAATGGTCTAATCCTTGGTCTTCGCCAGACATTCCGCCTATGTTTAAGACATCACGGCCTCATATGACTCCTTTATTATAAATTTAAAAATTATATACATAAAAAAATATTATTTTTAGTAAATTTTAAAACTAAAATCTATATGTATTATTTAGAAAATTTGCATGCCAATTGTTATAGATGCGTACTAAATTTATGACTACCAGAAGGATGTGTCTCCTCCTGTATCCCCAGGTTCCTCCAACATGATGATTAACTCATCTAAAAATTAGCTCAAATCCAATATGAAAAAATCCATCCAAAACATGAGATGATATTTAATTCAATCAGTAGGTGTAGAAAAATTGGCATAGATCTCTAACTGCCTCTTTTTTCATTCTTTCCCACCACAGATTGTGAAAAACATTAGTGGAAATTGTCATGCATATAGGCATCCCATGCCTCTTAGATAGAAGAATGAATGATATCATAAAATAGATTCCATAACCCCTACAAATAATAAATTATTTAATGATATTAATTAAATAAATTACAAAATAACTGTTATTTATATATGTACCATCAAATGGAAAAACTTGTGGTCATAACCAACAATGGTAATATGATCCCATGTATCCCAAGCTCTAGAAAAATAATTCTGTAATATAGCACTTTAAGTTTGAACTGGTATATATGAAAAGATATGAAAAAGGATAACAAATAATAAAATCACTGTTATATAAAAAATTAATGAGAATTAATGAAAACTATCCAAAATACACAACCAAACACACTTCCACAAGAGTTCACTAAACCTAATATGTGGATGATTCTCAGGGATAAGTTTAGGATTCATCAATATCATAAGATTTTGACCCCTCTGAGCAATCACTTAGCTTCCAGTAGTCAGAGGATTAGTTGATGTACCCTAATTCTAATCACCAAGTAGTACAAAATCATCCCACTCTCAAATGATATTCGAGAAACATTCTTAGTCCATATTTAAAACTTAATTTATTATATAAACAAATGACTATAAATAATAATTATATATATATATATATATATTATTTATTAATTTTACTATTATTTAATTTTTCCAAGATTATTTCCCATCTTCTTTAATTATGGTATTAAAATCTTCATATTCCTCATCATTATCAAAAATTACCATGGGAGATTCATCTTCTCTATCTCTTTCTATTTAAAATCCAGTTTTCACATCAACTAAAACATTACTTCTATCAACCCATAATTGTTGGTTATCATTATCAATATTCCTATATTTTAAGGGAAAAGATAGATTTTGTGTTATCTTTGGAAAAACTTTAATTCCTTTCACATCATAATTATGACATTCAGTTTCAATAAATATATTTTTTTGATATTTTATTTTTATTATTCTCCAGAAATCACTCGACTCTCAGGAAGTACAACAATAATTTACTTAATAAATATGATTTTCTTGACGATCTAATTAAAATCATTCATTTACATCATAAAATATTTTAATGTTTAATATCAATGATTCTATGGTGTGAGAGAACACACAATCCTATATCCGTATCAAATCAATGATATTAAATAATTGTTACATAATTTTGTTCCTTATAACACAGTTCTATTATTTCATCCAACATGTCGTAAAGGACTTCATCACTAACCTTTTATGAGATATACTCAAGAAAACACCAATATTAATTATTTACTTTTTTCACCATATTCATTTATATTAAATCGTAAACCATTCACCACAAATGGATTATATGAATTAAACAGTTTGGATGGTAGGTTACCCAATACACTAAATCAATTATCAATTTTATCAACATATCAAGGTACCTAAAAATTTTAAAAATAATTATCTATATAACAACTAATAAATGGATTTTAAATGAGAAATAAAAAAAATAAATTACATGGTTTTTAAACTAGTAGGAATAAAGAAAAATTGAGTTCCTTCAAGAGTAGCTTCTATAATTTGAGGAAACTATTTCTTGATATTATTATCAAATACTATTCAAATAAAATCATATTATTTTACATAAATAAATGTAGAATAAATTATATGGGCAGTCATAGTATAAATAGTTTCATTTTTAAATGTTGAGTACAACATATGTATGATCCCAGTGAAGTTTATCATTTGAAAAACATCATTCACAAACTACACCAAAGCCATGTTCGGGCTAATTGAAAACTGATAATTGATTCTCATTTCATCATCAACGTAACTACCAAAATTCATGATTAATATGTTTCTTAGAGAAAATTTATCTTTTAATATGTCATAATCAATAAATATATATAAATATGAATTAAATGTGACCATCAGGTTTTGACGGTTATATGACCATTGGTTTATATAAAAATTGAAAATGATAATATTTTTTTTGTTATGTATTGTAATAAATAGAAATGATAATGGATAATTAATACAGAAAAATTATTCGATGGACTCATTCAATAGGATCGGGCCATACAAAGCCCATTTTTTAGAGCATGGGAAGGAGGTATAGTCACTAGGTTTTACTCTGTACTAAGCCCAAGATGATATTCTACATGTTAAACTTGAACATAATTGCATATGGGAGATGTTCATGTTAGTATAGATTACCACTCAGGCGATGTTATCAAAGGCACCCCAAGATTCCATCAACATCACATTCCTTACCCTATATCATATGCATGTTTTTTATGGGATTATGTATCAAGGCCCTAGTTAATTTAAATATAATTCAGTATTTTTAATAAAAATTTTATTTCATTATTTCAGTTTTAAAAAATATTTTTTCTTAAAAATTGTGATGGAAATTAATGAATTTATTTATCGTGTAAAAATTGTACTTTTATTACAATATTAAAATAAGATTGTATTAATAATTTTTTATAATACTATTTTAAAAACACTTAATTTTATTTAAAAACTGATAAAATATTTTATTTTCAAGTGTTGAAAATTTTACTATGCATGTCACTATGCATATTATGTTCACTATTATTTCTAATAATAAAATATTTTTAGAGTTAATAGTTAATTTTTACATATGTAGAAATTTTTCAGATAAAACAAATAACATTTTAGAATTCAGAATGTGGATATTTGGTTAGGTAGAATTTATGTGATTTTTTTAAAATATATTGTTTTTCGTTGAATAGTAATAATTCATTTTTGAGTTTTTGGAATGTTTAATGACATAATTAGTGATGTAAAAAAGAATGTAATAATGCTAGTTAAACCATATGGTATAATATACTATATGAGTTTTCCCAAGTGTCCAATAGTATGGGAAGGCCCAGGGTCATTCAAATAACAATAATGTGGTGTCCTTTGAAATTAATAAAAAACTCCCAGATTTTTACAATAAATACCCAACTGTTTCTTCATTTATCTTCATCTAAAATTAATCTTCAACCATGTGATGTTAGTTATATATCCCATATATTCCTCCCAAGGTTTTACAAATCCGTCAATGTCTTTATCATAGAGTTCTAGATGATAATCTCCATGTTAAGGGAATTCTCATCTTCTCTTTTCCATTAATGTTCTCTTTTATTTGGAATGTCTTTCATATTTCTATAACATGTTATTGTTTACACTATATTTTGTCCCAATATTTTATTATGAGGATTTTAATACTTGGTGACCCCTGTCCCATGTCTTTTTAATGTTTTCTAAAACCATGTTTTATACCTATTATGATGGAGAATTTTTGTCCATAAATTTATCCCTTTTTCTCAAGAAATGTTTTTATTTTATGAGAATACAAAAATATATTTAATTTACTAGGGAATTTATCATGAAATAAAAATAATTTATTTTATTATGTAATTGACCTACATAAAACATCCATTCCATTTATATGGGTTTTAAATGACAAAATTATCATGTTTTAATCACTTTTTAAATCGACATGATTTTGTTATTAAACCTGTTTCATTTATTTACATTTGGTTATTTATGAATTGTTTTATTATGATCTATGTGTCTTAAAGGAAAATAAATAGATATTAAGGTTTTTACCTGATAGTTCTATAATACATTGGGTAAATAAATTAATCTCTAGGGATGATAGATTTTACGATACCTTGGGGAATAACCTTGGTAATTTTTAAGACAACTTTTGATTGGACCTTAGTTATATGATTATGAATGACTAAATTCAATGTTTTTTCCACATTGTGAAGTTATTATTCACGATATAATTATTATATTACTTTTTATCATGCCTTTATGATTATCCTCAAGTTTTTATTGACATTTTTCAAGTTCACATGTAATTGTTTTTGCTTCTATTCCTTTACTAGGCCTTCTGATCACCCGTGCTAGTGATATATGTATCTATGTTATGAGATGCAATAAATATACTTATGATGAAACAAGAAGGAGACATTCATATGGAATAGAATAATGTTTTATGTATTTAGGTATTATGTACCTTTTTTGGAATACAATAATCCTTAAAAGATCATCTTTTCATAAAACTTCATGTAAAGTTATGTATTAAAAAAGTGGGATGTCATAGTTGGTGTCATATGATAGTTTTTTTTATTGAAATTAGGGTATGAAAAATTTATGAATATTCTTATTGAAATATTTAATTATAGAATAACTTTCTGGTATTTTGGTGAAATGGTAAATAAGTGGTTTCCAAACAATTAAATCAATTTTTGGATATTAACATGTGGATGGGGA
Source organism: Viscum album (assembly GCA_963277665.1). Classification (NCBI taxonomy): domain Eukaryota; kingdom Viridiplantae; phylum Streptophyta; class Magnoliopsida; order Santalales; family Viscaceae; genus Viscum; species Viscum album. Next base: position 1,296,829,577 of record OY728158.1, read on the forward strand.
TCCAACACAGTTATATCTAGGGGTAAAACTCAAATACACCGCTATGAGCCAGACTTGAACTGGAATAGGTCCATGACAACCATCCTTGTTTCACTCATGGATTGACACTCTCGTGGTATATGAGTGGTTAATCACAAGATTTTTTTGATCCATAGTGAGTGATTTATAGAAAATATAATTTTTGATATTGAATAATGTGTTTGATAATGAAGTTATAAGACATAAAAATCCATTATAGTTATAATATATTTAAATGAAATAAGTTTCTCAATATGGTTTTTTTCTATTTGAAAATGGAAGGAATTAGGAGGGACTATGAAAATGGTGGCCACAATGGACCACGCACTAACGACCCTCTGATAGAAGATGGAAATGAAGCATTCATGATAATGATGAATCAATTGTCTCGTGATATGGAAATAACATGAATCATACTGAGAGACGGATTTCAACAAGAAGGGGATATCATTCTATTGAGTCCATTATGCATCAACGACTACCAACATTCAGTGGATCTGCTGACCCATGGATTGTGGAATAGTGGATAATCTGTATTGAAAAGATATATTCTGCACATTGTAGTTATGACAAAGAGAAAGTCCCCCTGTATATTTGCCACATAAAGGGAGAATCTGAAAAGTGGTGGGAAAAATAGAACCACTAGTCTAAGAGGGTATATTGAAGCTACAGACTGGGAAGATTATAGAAGGGACTTCTTCAATAAGTATTTACATTGTTCGATGAGAACGAAAATAGAGAAGGAATTTCTCAAGCTGAACCAAAAGGATAATGAATATGTAGGAATCTATGAGATGAAATTAAAAATTCATTCATGTTACACCTCAAAAAATTTCATGGATCATAACAGTCAAGTTGATATATTATTCGGTGGAAAAATTCCTCATCTACAGAAGAGTGTAGCCAATCGAGACTATGAAAGCTATTATAAGATCATATGAAGTGGTATGAAAGATGAACTAGATTTCATTGGGTCAATGTGGTCCCAAAAATTCAATGAAATTAAGAGATCAATACATCCAATATTGGGGTGGATCATTGATTAGGGAAGAGGTGGAAAAAAGTTGAAACATCCCTCATGTAATAAATATTGGAAGATGTATTCATGGAACTACTTGCTCGTGATATGGGACTGTTAAAAGTTGATAAGAGATGTTCTTATCCCTCATAATTTCTATATTGAGGTGAAGTCTCCACTTACCAACAATAAATACAAAGGGAATATAGTACATGCCCTACCTGAAGTCCAATGTTTCAATTATGGATATCTTGGGCACGTTTCCTATCTCTATCCAAATCTTTTGGAAATGAAGGGTAATCATCATCGTCCTCATAATCATCCAAGGATAAAGTTATATATTTTTCTATCCCAATAGATTAATTTTTAGCTCTAAATTATGTAGTGGAAGGTACACTTGTTGTTCTATAAAATCTAGTAAGTATATTTTTTAATTCGGTATCCACACATTACATTATTTTTTGTATGTTGGCATAGAATATTAAATCAATTCCCAAACCTCTAAAGGAAGAGTTTTTATCCAAGACACTTGAAGGGTTTATCCAAGCATCAACAATGTTTAGAAACTCTTGTATTTACTTTATGAAGAATAATGTTATCACAAATCTAGTATTAATTGCCGATTTGTAATTCAACATTATACTAAGGATGGAATGGATTGCAAAGTAAAATTAAAATATCAAATACAGATTTAAGGATATATTAGTATTCAAGAATTAAAACAAACAATTATCTTATAGTGAGATATATATTGACCAGATATTTTCCTTGAATAACCTATTATTTCCTTCTTCATGGAGTTGATCGGTGAAGAAGAAGAAGGAAATGAGAGTATAAGGATACTGAATGTCCCCATTGTTCATCAATTCATTGACATTTATCATGATAAGTTATCTATACCACCGCAAAAATATGAGGTAAAGTCCTCTAATTAACTCATGAAGGGTGCCAATCTGATTTCAAAAACCCCGTATAAAATATAGAATGTGGAGATGGAGGAATTAAAGAAGAAACTCTAATATCTATTTAAGAATGGTTTATCTATCCAAGTGTGTCTCCATAATGAATAAATATTTTATTTATAAAGAAGAAGGATGAATTGATGTGGTTATGAATTTATTATAGTGAACTTAATGGGATCACAATATAGAACAAGTATACTCTACATGAATTGATGATTTATTTGACCTGCTTTGTGGGGCTCAGTTCTTATCCTATATTTATCTTCGATCAGGTTATCATCATTTTATGATTAATAAATAATATATTCTAAATAACACCTTCCATTAAAGATATAGGAAAATGAATTATTTTTTATGCCTTTCGAATTGAATAATTCACCTATTAATTTTATGGATTTGATGAATACTGTCTTTAAATACCACCTTGATAACTTTATGGTAGTTTTTATTATTGATATTATTATATATTCCAAAAATTGGGAGGATCATGAATATCATAAAAGTTTTATATTGAAAACATAAGTAAGTAGAGGTTATACAGAATGTTTAATAAATGTGAGTATTGGTTACAACATGTTGTTTTCTAGGGGCACATTGTAACCAGTGAAGGAATCTCAGTTGACCCTACAATGAAAAAGGTTGTTGAGAAGTGGCCTCATCCTACATCAGTAACAAATATTTCAAGTTTCTATGTTTTAGAATTATATTATAGGATGTTTTTGAAAAAAAATTCATTACATTCTAGTATATTAACCATGTTAACAAGCAAAGGGGTTTCGTTCACCTACAAAAAATAAGTGTGATGAAAGTTTAAAATAGCTGAAGAAGATATTTGTTACCATGACCATGTTAAACCTGCCTTGAATCTGAGAATGATTCATTATTTTTAACGATGAATTACTATGAAATCTTTGGTGAGTCATCATGAAAGTTGAATAGGTAATTGATTATGCATCTTGATAGCAAATGCATCATGAGCAGAATAATCCTAAACAAGATCTGGAGATAGATACTCCTATTTTTTCTCTCATGATATGGAGGAACTACCATTAAGTGGAGAATTTTGATATATACATAGAACATCATAGTTTGATGTATATTTTCAGGTAAAAGTAATTGAAATGAGACAGAGGAGATTCTTGTAACTTCTTAAAGACATTGATTATTTAATTGACAATCATCCTGGAATAGCAAACAAAGTTGATGATGCATTATGTTGGGAAGACCCTATTGTTCTAGAGATGATGATGATTCAAGGATATCCCTAGACCAAAGAACTAGTGAAACTAGACATGGAAATAGTATGGTATGGGAAATCATCAACCCTAACCCAAATTATCTCTAAACTATCTTACTAGAAAATATCAAGAAATATCAAAAAGAATATCCTATGTTAAAAAATAAGTTTGAGGCTCTAATGGATGGGAATATTCGAAAGTTAAATATTGATCATGATGATTTATTGAAATTTCGAAAAAGGCTACGTGTTCTTTCTATTATTGAAATAAATACGGAGCTAATGGATGAATCTTATTGATCTACTTTATCTATACATGTTTGAAACAAAAAAATTTATAAGGACCTTAGTGATCATTATTGGTGGGATAACATAAAAATGGATAATTCCTACTATACTACATTGTGGTTTGTGTTTCAACATGTGAATGTAGAGAGACAACTTCATAGAATGGTATTACAACTAATACCCATACCAGAATGGAAGTGGTACAACATGACTATGCACTATATCCCTGGTCTCCTAAGAACATCAAATGGAAACAATGTGATATGAGTTATAATGAAATGTCTCACCCTGACATCCCATTTTATCTTTATTCAGGATGATTTATCTCTTAATTAACATCCCATGATTTACATTAAGGAAGTGGTAAGGATGTATGGGGTCCCAATATCAATCATATATGATCTTGATCTATGGTTTATATGAGAATTCTATAGAATTATTCTATAATCATTGAGTACCAGATTTAATTTCAGTACTGCCTATCTACATCAAACTGATGGCCAATTTGAAATAACTATTCATATACTTGATAAACAAGATAATAACATATTCAATATAATTTAATGGTGGATGGGATCCACATGTCTTACTGGTTGAGCTCTATTAAAACAACATTTTCCACTTGATCATTCAAAAGACACCTTGTGAAACTCTATATGGTAAGATATGTATAACTCATACTTTTGGGGATGAATCAAATGAGATAACGATTCATGGGCCTTGTCTTGTGCAAGAGATGAGAGAATGTGATCATTTTATCTGACAACACATTAAGGCTGCTCATTGTTGGAAGAAGAACTATGTAGACAACCATCGTAGGGGCTCAGAGTTTGATGTTAGTGATAATATATTCCATCAAATTTCTCAATTGAAGGGAGTCATGAGGTTTGCGGAGAAAGGGTAGCTCATCCATTATTACATTATCCCCTATAAGATCCTTGATCATGTAGATGATGTTGACTATCATCTTGAACTTCCTCCAAATCTTTCACAAGTTCATGATGTATTCCATGTATCCCCTTTAATGAAATATATACCTGACTTTTCACATGTACTAAATCCATAGGTGGTCCAATTAGAACATTTCCTCTCTTATGAGGGGTAGTTGGTGGAGATCTTAGATCGTAGAGACATGGTTCTACACAACAATACTTCTCTCCTTGTTAAATTATTGTGGAGGAACCACGAATATGAAGAGGCCATGTGGGAACCATAGAAGACTATGAGACAAAAGTACCCAAACCATTTATCTTATAAGGGTTTGATTTGAAATTTCGTGGATTAAATTTCTTATAGGGTAATGAATGTCAAGACATAAATATTTAAATAATATGTTATTTCTTGAAAATATGATTTTAACTACATGATAAGAAATAAAAATATATGTGTATATGTGAAAAGTGAGCATCATGTTTTGAGCGTTATATTAACATTGGTTAATATGATAGTTGTGAACAATAATTAGTTTTTACATTATAATTATTGTAGTAAATTGAAATGATAATGGATAATTAATTAAGAAAGAAAAGTCTATGGCCTCATCTAGTAGACTCAAAACATATGTAGCCCATTTTCAGTCCTTGAGATGACTGTATAATAACTAGGAATAACTTTGGACCAATCCCACGATGAGCTTCACCATGTTAACCTTGAATGAAATCTCTGATGCGAGATGTTCATGTTTGAGAGAATACCACCCGAGCGATGTTATCCGTGTAAATCCTCGACCCTAGAAGCCCATAATCAGTGCATTATTACGTATCATTGGCATGATCACAAAAGATAAAGTCTCGAAAGACTAATTATTTTAGTATCCTTATATTTACTAGATACATTCAAAAGTTTTACATTATATCATAAAATTGAAAACTACAACAACATTGTTTCAATAGAAAACACTGAGATCACATAGACTATCCCTGCAGGTCAGTCATAATATATTTCTTCGCATCCTGGAAAAAATAATACATAGAAAGTGTTGAGATCAGATTCTCATTAAGGATTACAATATAGCTGAAACTTTCATAAATAAGCATAATCATTTAAGGCTATGTATAAGACTAAAACAAAAAGCTTTTTAACATGAACTTTAGCATAATATTGCAATGATAAAATCAAAAAATTCTATTTACTTAGTCACATGGATATTCTACTAGTCGAATAGTCACATGTAATATAAATATCCACTTTTATAATGATGGAATTCATAATTCCAGACATTCATAATCAAATAGTCATGGCCTTATTCCAAGACTTAAAAAATAAGATATTTTCAAGGGCTTGTGTCGAGACACTAGTATTTCTAATGAGACTTTCCATTTCATCGAGGAGCTATAGCATGCTCCACCCGTCACTTACTAAGTACAATGCATTCCTCATTTGAAAAGGTTTAAACATAACATAAACATTCATATTAAAACTGGAATACAAAATGTCGATACTTTACCCATAAACCATGAATGGTATAAAAATAACACATCTACAGTCAAACATATCAAAAAACCTTCAATACAATATGGAAGATTTGTATCATAATAAATCAACTTCAAACAAGTTTAAAATCCATTAAAGTATTTTGACATAGATGAAAATGATTTATAACACTACTTGATTGAAATATCCCCTTTTCATGAAAATGTATTAATGTAACACAATTTCGAAAGGAAGACATTTAAAGACATTTTGAATCAATGTGTCCCATTATACTATGAATCATTTGAATATAATTAACATTTTAAAACATTCATGTCGATTTAAATAAATCCTTAAAACCATTTTGAAAACACAGACATTAATGAGAATGGTTTAGAAGAATAAATATTTAAAACATTTAAAATGACGTTTTAGTTAAAAGTATCCTAAAAAGAATCCATTTCAAAACCATTTTATGAAAAATGTACATGGATAATAAATATTTCCTAGTAGATACTTATGTAAAAACAACTTTAGATAATAATGAGATTTTGAAATTAACCATTACCTTTCACTTTCCATTAGTCGAGGTTACGTTAAACCTCCTGTATAAAGACTGTAGTATGTTATTAAATTATACGAGAACCAAATTAATATTTATGATATCATACATGAATCATTAATGACATTATACTACCAATTTAATAATAATTTCCATGTTAAATTTACATTTTGGTTTATAATCAATTTCTTTATCGTACGTATTTTTACTATTTATTCTTGATCGTATCATTTAGATCATGATTTAAAAAAATCTTAAATATAATCCTTGATTTATATATCTTATATATTTAGAATATAATTATTTATAATAGATAGATATATGAAATGGAAAACACCATTTATGGTGACGGTTGGTCATACGTACTTATAAATTATGTTTCAATTTTCATATCTTATTGAATGGAAGTAAGTGAATAAGATATATGTAAGTACATAAATACATACATACATACATATATATATATATATATATTGTAATAATTATTTCATATATTAAATGTTTATTAGTTATATATATTTTTATAATCGTTGATGAATGGTGAACATGAAAATGAATCTCATCATGTTGTGGATACAGTATTCTATACGTACGCACAAGCGACAACATGATTTCCTTAATGGTGTGGAATTGTATGATATATTTATTTTAAAGATAAATTATCATGTTAGTTTCATGATGTATATACAAATTACTCATCATTATATCCATCCAAATAACATGGTGTTGAATAAAAAATTACTCCACGGTGTGGAGACGGTAAGTCGTACGTACGCACACATGGTGACATTATCATTCATAGGATGGATAGAATAATGAATCTGGTTGTTCCATATTTATAATAACATCACAGTATATATAAGTTGTTGGAGTTGTTATTTTGGTATGGTAATAACAAATAAATACTAAGGTGAAGAAGAAAAGAATATGAAAGAGGGTGGTGAAATTATTACCTCTTCTTTGGGTTCTTCCATTTGATTTGATCATAAGGTCTCCGTAGGATGGCTTTATGACAAAAGGAAGGCCTATAAGATGAAGGTAGAATAGTTGAGAGAGTATTTGGTCTAGGGTTGGCATATCCAAATGGATTTGAAGATGTGAATTAGAGAGAAGGAGGAGAACCCTTTTATAAGAGGGGTGAGAGGCACCTTAGGAAAAGTTAGTAATATTATTTTATAATAAATTCATTTTCTGTTTCTAATGGTTCCAAAATGAATTATTTAAAGGATAAGGTGGTTATGGGTCGATAACCACTCAACCAATAGGTTTTAAACCGGTTTGGGTCACTATATAAACCTTATCTTTTAGATTTATCTCTTTGTTAAATACTTTTACATTTAATAAGTCTCGTTGCATTTTTATATTATATAGTTAATAGGCATACTATATACTTCTAAGCGAACCCCAAGTGGTTCATTAATTATATACCTATCATTATATAAGTCTTTTGGCCGAACCATAGATTTTTAGGAATATAATATCAATTAATAATATAATATTTTTTATAAAAACTCTTTTTTGTCAATTTTGACATTATTTGGTATTTTGTTTTTGTTAAATTTATAACAACATTATCACTTTTAAATAAATTCATATAACCAACCGTAATATGTCATTTTAATCTAGAAAATTAGTGTTATTTATAAAAAGTCTCAAATTAAATTTATTTGGATATTTATCATATCAATTATTTTAATATTTCATTAATTATGTAATAACAACATCATCTTTCTGTCATATATAAATTAAAATTTTTAATTTATAAATAATGTAAATAAAATACTATTAGGCCAGGAATATTTGTACCTATTTAATGAATTTTTATAGGTGAATTCATCTTATGTGTAACCCTATATTATAAATCGTTTAGTTATTAAATGTTAAATATAACACTTTTAACTCTTCTTTGAATTAAATAATAATAAATGTGATAATTTAATCCAAGTGGATATAAAGAATCATATTTTATTATTAATATTGTTTTTTTTTCGAATTATAATTATCCAATAGAATTAGGACATTTGTTAGGGTAATAATAATATCATTTTTACCCTTAATTACCGTATTTACTTTTAACAGTGGTAAATAAAAGTTGAAAGTTACTATTCACCAAAAATTATTTTCAGCTTTTTGAACCACATTTTACTTACTGATATCAACCATTTCCCTTGGATTTTTGAAATTAAACTCATAAAAGAGGTGAAATTATATTTTATGTAAATTTGCAAATACTGATAGGAGGTGGGAAAAAGATGGTAAAAAGTTCAATATATTTTTTATATATCTAAAATTATTTTAAAGTGAATCCAATGAATTACATTGAACATATATAGGTATTATGTATATATTTTGGCCGAAAATAAATATTTATAAAAATAAACAATTATTTAAATAAAAATTTTGTTTTAACCAATAACTCATTGTTTTTCACTATTTATAAAAAATTGAATGTTTTCAGAAAAATACCAAAATATCACCCAAAGCTAATTTCAAAATACAGAATTCAAAAACTAAGACGGTTTTACCAAATTAAAAACATAAAAGTTTCATTTATTAATTTTAAATTAATTCCTGTTGTTAAAACCATAAAGCGTGTTTTTCAGAAATAATAACTAACAAAATATTTATACTTGTTTATGTTCAATTTGAAAGTGAAATTATTTACAATGAATAACATTGGATTAAATGATAATAATATAATCTATTTATGCATCCAAAACAAGATAATTTATAATTTAACACTATAAATAATCTGGATTAAAAAAGATGTTTTCAGTTAAAATATATTATTTTTCACTATTCACCCAAATATGAAAGTTATCAGAAAAACACAAAAAAACATTTGAAACTAAATTCATAAATCCTGATTCTAAAGAAGAAGATTATTATTTCAAATTGAATATATAAATGTTTAAAATATTGGATTTAAAAATGGTTCTCCTTTAAAAGGTGGTATAATTGCAATTTTTTTAAAATATCTCTTTTATCTGAAAAAATATTAATTTTTTTTCATTATGTCTAAGAAACTCATAATATTGATTATATAATTATAAGTATTATATAAAGTTTACCATTTATTAAATACTACTCATAACCTCTTTTGAATTGCTAGTTGAGTAAGTCATTTTGTTCTTAAACTCGGTGTTGCGTGTAGTTCATGTTATTGAATTACATTGAAGAAATAACATATTATGAAATCTTGGGGTGTTACATTCTTCCCTACTTCAATATATTTCATCCTCAAAAATTTAAATTGTTCTTTGAAAATAAAAGGTTGAAAATCGAAAATCCCTTTGTGGGAAAACCCACATTAGAAATTGGGTTAATAATATTTAACCTTAATAAGATTTAAAGGTGAAAGAAAAATTCACCACCAAATTATGTTCTCGATTAGAAGAACATTGTTGGAAATTAAGGACACATAATTTATAATGACCCATTCTTAAAACATTACATAATATTGAATTGAATGAATAATTCACATAGATGATATTTTCAGGTTTATTGTTTTAGGGAAATAGGACATAACTATTACATCTCAAAAGATTACAAAGTTGACACTTCTACTAAGTTTCCATAAAATAAAAACTCTTAAAAAGAAACATGTCTAGTTCTATGTTTAGATAGCATGTCTTTCCTTAATCCCATCCATGACCCTATTCATCATTAATTCATGTGGAGAAAATTTCAAAAACATGGGATGAGCATAAAAAGCCCAGTAAAGGATAGACAAAGAATGAAAAATGTTAGTTTTTCAAAACAACAAGTAAACAATGAATATTTTATCAAAGTAATAATTTTCACCTTTAAGAAGTAGTAAATACTCTTCACTGAATAAAAGATCATTAATTACCCTTTTTTAACCAAAATGTTACCATAAAACACATATAAAGAACACATAACATATAAAGATAACTTGGGACATCAACATACTTAAATGGAATAACCATAAGGTCGACTTCCACACATATCACAAATTGGAATAGCCATACGGCCGACTTATATACCCAAATCATTGGAGGTTATAATGTAACCACCCGTCAAATGTAGAAGTACCATCATTACATAAAAAATATTGAAAATATAAATATTTAAATAACAACATTTCATTTGAAATCTCAAAAAGTAATTTCAAGTTATTGAATTAATCAATCCATTTTCAAAAAGCATTTTAAATAGATTTTTGTATCAATGTTTCCCATACCACATTGATGATTTTAATGGAATTATAATTTTAAAACATTAATGTCCATATAAATAAATACAAGAATCCATTTTGAAAACATGGACATTAAATATAATGATTTAGAATAATAAATCCTTAAAACATTTAAAAAAATATTTTTGTTAAAGAATTTTTAACAAAATGAGAGACTCTTGAATACAAATAATTGTGGAATAAAATTTAATCAGAACATTATAATATCATGTGAATAAAGGGATTCATGATATAATATGTCAAAGGACAATATATACACAAAATAAGAGTGAATTGGTTCATAACAACAATGAAGTCTTGATGGAAATGTAAATTGAGATGAAATACATTATAAAGATGGTATTATTAAATTAATGATAAATCAATCACATAATTATGTGTGATAAATATAGATACACCCAATATCAGTAGATATTATGTGTGAAACAATCCGAGTTCATTCAAACATATTCATTGGATGCCATGTTCAAAAAGTACAAGTTGAACCCAAAGAAATCAAAATTGGGTTAAGACGTTCCCTTGTAAAAATTCGACAACCAAACGGCGTCACATTAAAATTCAGAAAACTAGTTGATGAGAAAAAATGGTATATCATCACATGAAAATATATTTTACATCAATAATTATATAGATGAACAAATCCCAACATAATAATATGTAAATTAAAATACATAACAAAAAGAAGTCTTTTAAAAAGAAGAGGGTGAAAGGTTCCCTTACCGATTTGGGTATCATTCGAAACATACACCCCATGATAGAAGGACTATACAATGTTGAAGTAAATACCCATAAATGAATTTATATTTCACAAAGAGTAGAATAATGGTCAGTACATACACCACTCAAAGGTAATGGTGGCAAATGTAGCATAAATCTCACTGGAATTAAAGTGAGATGAAAAATCCCTTACGCAAACTCGGCAGCCTAACGGTGCCACATAAATTTTTTTAAAAAGAATTGATAATAAAAAGAGGGGATCTATCATCATGTGAAAATAAAAATTAATGTATGGTGAATATAAAATAACATATCCTACATAAGAACATGGAGCATAAAAGAAATTAAATACAAGAGAGTACTTGAAAAGAAAGAGAGAGGTCGGATCCCTTACCTCGTGTCCGACTTGACTCGATCGTTCTTTAATCCCCTAAAAAATAAACTCAAGTTGATTTATACTTTATTAATAACATTTTTCAAGTTAATTATTCCTTTTATATAACTTATTACCATGTTATGAACACTATTTAATTATTTATGTTAATAACGGTCGTTTTGTCGATCATTGGTACTTGAGTAAAAAATACTCTTCTTATAATTAAAATATGTTCATGTGGTAAAATATCCATTATATAAAGAATTATTTTCATGATATAGATATCATATATATCATATATATTCATTATATAAATTCATTTATAATATTACATAACATTTAGAGGTAAGAAATGAAATGCACTGTTCAGGGAGACGGTAAGTCGTACGTACGCATGAATGCTATATTCATTTCTATTTCATATTTAATGGAATGAAATCATAATGATATTAAGGTATATTATAATTCCAGTATAATATCATATATATAATATCATTAAATGAATCCATTATATGTCCCACATATGGCATTAACGAATCAAATCACTTTGAGGGTGCAGTAGTCCGCACTTCTTAAAATGAAGATATCATGTTTACCCATAATGGAAACCATAAAGGTATGACATAAATGAAAAATACAGAATCATATTGGAAAAATTAAAATAATATATATCATATATAAAAATATTGACATCTTAATGGCCACCATGAAAGGTGTTAGAGGAATATTGAACAATCATCATTTTGTGAGGCAGAAATTCACCATCCACAAAAACAGTTTGTTCTTTAACCATTAGACAGAGGTGTGTGTATGTTTAGCTCGAATCCTTATCATAACGATATCCTAGTATAATGATGATACTTTATTTGTTACAAAATAAAGGAATAAAAAGATTTAAGGGGGTTGGAAAAGAAAAATAAAACATAAGAACATTAGAGAAGACTTTACCTTTAAATCGGGTAACTCCATTTTGTTTGTACCAAAATGGTCTCTTGAAAAGGTTTCTTCCAAAGGTATGGATTCTAGAATTAAGAGAGGGATGTGGAGAGATAAAATTAGTAGATATTGGTCGATCCATGGGCTTGAGAGGTGTGGTTAAAGAGGTAGAGGTGGGGGTCGTTTATAAGAGATAGGTGGGGCACTTTTGGAAAGTCAAGAAATGTTACTTTATTTTAAAAATGTGTTTCGGATTTTAAAAGTACATAATTAATATATTTATAGGATAAGGTGGTAAGGGTTATAAATATACTCATCCAATAGTTTTTTGACATGTTTATTTCTTAGATTTTACATTATCTTTTCATTTTATTTAAATCGTTCATTAATGAGGTAATCGCTGCATCATCATGGTGTCATAAATAAATTTAATGTATAAAAATTATAAAAAATACTATGATGTAGGAAATATATTTATATTTCCAATGAATATTTATAGTAAAAAAATATGACTTGTATAACCCCATGTAAAAATTGTTTCAGTAAAACAATACATGTTTGTGACATTTTTATTTTAACTTAAAATAGAAAGTTATTATTGTTAATTTCCTAACAATGTGGCCCCATGGGGTCCCCAAGTTGACCCATGGATTATCTGGGTCGGCCATGACTCATCCAATAATGATAGGACATGTGCTGAGGTCATTTCATATTATTATAACATTATCTTTACCTTAAATTACAATAATTACCTATCACCGCGATTAATAAAATTTTAATGTTATTATTCACCAAATAATCATTTTAATCCCATTGAACCCCATATTACATCCTAATGACAACCATGTATGTCGGATTTTTGAAATTCAAATCACAGTAGTGGTAATGTTTCATTTAAATGAAAAATCAGTTTTTAACTACCACTTAGTGGTTTCACTATTCATCAAAAATTGATGTTTTTCAGAAAAATACCAAAAAATTCACCCTAAGCTATATTTGATATTCCAAATTAAAAATTGATGACTATTTTAAAAAATTAAAAACAAATAAGTTTCATTAATTTATTTAATAATTATTTCCTGCTGTCAAAAAATAGCGTGTTTTTAAGAAATAATTTCTATTAAAAGATTGACACTAGTTTAAGTCAAATTTCAAAGTGAAATAAATTCCAATGACCACCATTAGATTAAATACTAAAAATATATTCTAATTGCACAATAAAACCAATTCAAAAGATAATCTAATAATATAAATAATTTATATTTAAAAGAGATTTTTAATTAAAATATAACATTTTTCACTTATTCATTAAAAATGAAATTTATAGGAAAAATAACAAAAACATACAAAAAGTAATTTTTGATGTCCCAATTATAAATAAAGATTTTATTTGGTCCAATATAATATATATGAGTGACCAAAACTATTTTTAAAGAGGGGTTTCCATCATAAGGTGATAAATTGACCTTTTAGTGAATATTAGAGTACTTATGCTTAAAATTGAATTCTTTTCTTATTTTAAGCCTTTAACTTTTATTCTAAAAAAGTAAAAATATTTGACAAACATATATAATAGTTTTTTAGTTATTTATGTTCATTCCTGCCATTACAACAGCAAGCCAATAACTACCATTTAAAATAATATTATTATTTTATTAGAGTGCAAAGTAAAATTTCAATGACACGCATTGTTGCGTATTGGGTATGCCATCGAGCATATAGTTCCCTTTAAATTAATATTAACAATTTATTCACAAATATGGATAAATATGAAAAATTAATATTATTTATTTACCTAGGATGTTACATTCTTCCCCCCTTTTTGGAATTGCATCCTTGAAATTTTAGAATTTGGCCCAAAATCTTCATTTAATGTCCCACATCGGAACAAGAGTCAGTAAAACTATTACTTTAAAATAAAGAGTGAGAAGTAAAAAAGGTCACCCGAGTTAACCCATACTAGGATTCCATGTAGGAAAACATAGACATGTAAGAGATAAAAATAGTCATGTTATGATGGAGAGTGATAGAAAACATGTTTAGGAAAATGTTAACCACTAGGAAATCACAAACTTGTGATGGGTTAAACGGTATTTGATTCCCCAGTAGGAAAAATTAACAGACAACATTTTTGTTTTAAGTTACTTTTCATTGAGGAATTTATTTATGAGCTTATCTAAAACATAAGCAAACATTCTTACTTGTCATGTTGACTTTTATATTTTACTATATTTCTTACACAAACTCATATTTTCTCCAAAAGACGGGAATTTAGGAAGACTTTCTCACATTAAGAGTAATACAGTCAACTTCTTGAGAATCACCTAATCCACAAAATAGAACTATATATTTCCCATGTCATTAGACCTTAACCTAAACCAAAACAAAAATGGTTAGTATGAGATCATATAAGACCCAAAAAGGATAATCATTGATAAAATGAAATACTACTCTTAATCTCCAAAAATTTCAAACATTATCTAAAGTTCAAAAAAGATTATTCAATAAACAGCTGTCTATAAAATTATTCAATGTAATCCAAACAATGATCGAAACCCAAATCTATGAAGGATTTAATCACAAAGTCTTCCAAGATAAATCTTAAAATATATCTCCAAATAACATCAGCTTCTCTTAAAGTATCATATTGAAAGGTAATTAGCCTAATCACATATCCTCCATGATAGGTTATTCATTTCCACTGAAAATAAACTTACTCTGGATTCATAAAATCATCTAACTAAAAATAATCAGTCAAAATAACTAGGGACTTCACGTAGTCTAGTGGTAGGTGATAA
The DNA here is from genome assembly GCA_963277665.1 of Viscum album. Classification (NCBI taxonomy): domain Eukaryota; kingdom Viridiplantae; phylum Streptophyta; class Magnoliopsida; order Santalales; family Viscaceae; genus Viscum; species Viscum album. Next base: position 1,296,845,120 of record OY728158.1, read on the forward strand.
ATACCAGTCGCACTTTGGTTGTGGGTTCGATTCTCGCAGCTTTTTTCGACGTGACAGGTTGTCACATGGTCTACGTGTTGTCCTTTTTCCAAAACTACATAATTATTATAACATTCCTCAAAAAGTCATATAATCTTCAAAAATAAGCATAACATAATTTAACCTCATGTTTATCTCATGCTTTTCGTATTCCATCATTTCATGTAGTAACCCATAATTACCTCAAAAGTAAGGATCATATAAACCCAAATGTTTACCTTTATAATTATTACCTGAACTTCCACATCGAGTATGTTCTCTCATACATGATCCATTAGAGAACTCACCAAGGTTCAAGTGGTTGATCATGACTCTTGATAGTTGGTTTATAATAACCATGATATTTCTCATTGAATCCCTCATTTCATCCAGTCTCTTAATCAGAGAACCACCACAGTTTCCTTCATACCCATTGTCACTTTGGTTCCTGCTAGATCCTTCCATTTACTGAAACTGAAAATTTCATTGTCATTATATCAACAAAATCATTGTGAACTAAAGAGGAAGATATACACTAAGATATAATTATCCATGTTATCTCAAACTCATTCCAACTTTCAAAAATAACAATGACCCCATCTAATAAAATAACCACTATGGTTATACACAACATGTTATTTATGCTTAAACAACACTCTAACCTCTAAAGTTATCTAAACCGACCTTTGATACCAACTGTAAGGACCCATCCTTAAAACATTTCTTAATATTGAGTTAAATTAATAACTCACATAGAGGATCCTTTCCGGTTTAGAGTTTTATAGAATCAGGACATAAATATTACATATCAAAAGATTACATAGTAGACACTTCTACTATGTTTCCATAAAATAAAAACTCTTAAAAAGAAACATGTCTTGTTCCATGTTTAGATAGCATTTATTTCTTTGATCCCATCCTTTACCCTATTCATCTTTGGGTCCTGTGGAGAACATTTCAAAAACATGGGATGAGCATAAAAATCCCAGTAAAGGATACACAAAGAAGGAAAACCGATAGTTTTTCAAAACAAGAAGTAAACCATGAATACTTTATCAAAGTAATATTTCTCACCTTTAAGAAGTAGTAATTACTCTTCACTGAATAAAATATCATTACATAACCTTTTGTAACCAAAAGGTTACCATAAAACCCATATAAAGAACACATAACATATAAAGGTAACATGGGACATAAACATACTTAAATGGAATAACCATACGGTCGACATCCACAGATATCACTAATTGGAATAGTCATACGGCCGACTTCCATACCCAATGCATTGGTGGATATAATGTAACCACCCGTAAGATTTCCAAGTACCACCATTACACAAAAAATATTTCAAATATAAACATTTCAATAAAAACATTTCATTTCCAATCACAATAAGTAATTCTATGGTATTGAATTAATAAATCCTTTTTCAAAAACCATTTAAAATAGATTTTTGTATCAAAGAGTCCCATACCAATTTGATGATTTTAATGGAATTATAAATTTAAAACATTATTGTCCATATAAATAAATACTGAAAACCATTTTGAAAATATGGATATTAAAGATAAATATTTATAATAACAAATGTTTAAAACATTTAAAACGATATTTTTGTTAATGAATTTTTATCAAAATTAGAGACTCTTGAATACAAATAATTGAGGAATAACATTTAATTAGAACATTATAATATCCTGAGAATAAAGGGATTCATGATATAATATGTCAAAGTATAGTATATACACCAAATAATAGTGAATTGGTGCATAACAACAATGAAGTCTTGATGTAAATGTAAATTGAGATGAAATCCATTATAAAGATGGTATCCTTAAATCAAGGATAAATCAATCACATAATTATGTGTGAGAAATATAGATACACTCCTTATAACTGGATATTATGTGTGAAACAATCAAAGGAAATTCAAACATATTCATTGGATGACATGTTGAAGAAGTACAAGTTGAACCCAAAGAAATCAAAATTGGGTTAAGGCATTTCCTTGTAAAAATTCGACACCCTAATGGCGTCACTTTAAAATTCAGAAAATGAGTTGATGATACAAAATGGTATCTCATCACATGGAAATAAATTTTACATCAATAAGGATATAGATCAACATATCCCGACATAATAATATGTAAATTAAAATACATAACAAAAAGAAGACATTTAAAAAGAAGAGGGTGAAAGGTTCCATTACTGATTTGGGTAACTTTAGAAACGTACACCCCATTATAGAAGCACAATAAAATGTTGATGTAAATACCAATAAACTAATCTATATTACGAAAATGGAATAATAATGGGAAGTACATACACCACTCAATGGTAATGGTGGATGATGTAGCATAAATCTAATGGAAATAAAAGTGAGATGAAAAATCACTTATGAAAACTCGGCATCCTAACGGCGCCACATAAATTTTTTAAAAAAGAATTCTTAAGAGTAAGAGGGGGTCTCTCATTATGTGAAAATAAAAATTATAGTATGGTGAAAATAAAATAACATCCTCCAACATAATTACATGGAGAACAAAAGAAATTACATACAAGAGAGTACTTGAAAAGAAAGAGAGAGGTTGGATCCGTTACCTCATGTCTGACTTGACTCGATCGTTCTTTAATCTCCGGAATAATAAACATTAGTTAATTGATAATTTCTTAATAACATTTTTAAAGTTCATTATTACTTTTATATAACTTATTTCCTTGTTATGAACACTATGTAATTATTTAAGTTAATGACGGTGGTTTTGTCGATCATTGGTACTTTAGTCAAAAATAATATTCTTATAATTACAAGTTGTTCATGTGGTAAAATATCCATTATATAAATAATTATATTCATGATTTAGATATCATATATATCATATATATCAAGTATATACATGCATTTATAATATTACATAACATTTAGAGGTAAGAAATGAAATGCACCGTTCATGGAGACGGTAAGTCGTATGTACGCATGAACGCTACTATCATTTCCATTTCATATTTAATGGAATGAAATCATAATGATATTAAGTTATATTATAATTAATTTATAATATCATATATATATAATATCATTAAACCCATCCTTTATACGTCCCACATATGGCATTAACAAATCAAATCACGTTGAGGGGGCGGTAGTCCGCACTTCCTAAAATGAAGATATCACGTTTACCCATAATGGAAACCATAAAGGTATGCCATAAATGACAAATACAGAAGAATGTTAAAGAAACAAAAATAATATATATCTTATATATAAATAGTGACATATTAATGGCCACCATAAAAGGTGTTAGAAGAATATTGAACAATCATCATTTCGTGAGGCAAAAATCTGCCATCCCCAGAAACAGTATCTTCTTTAATCCTTAGACGGAGGTGTGTGTAAGTGTAGCTCGAATACTTTTCATAACGACATCCTAGTATATTAAAGATACTGGATTTTTTAAAAAATATAGGAATAGAAAGAGTTTAGGGGTTTTCCAAAAGCAAAATTAAACATATAAACATTAGAGAAGACATTACCTGTAAATCGGGTAACTCACTTTTGTTTGAACCAAAAGGGTTTCTTCAAGAGAATTCTCCCTAAGGTAAGTCTTCTACGATGATGAGAGGGATGTGGAGAGATATAATGAGCAGAGTTTGGTCGAGCCAAAGGCTTGAGTACTGGGGGCAAGGAGGTAGAGGTGGGGGTCTTTTATAAGAGGGAGGAGGGGCACTCTTGGAATGTCAAGAAATGTTAAAATATTTTAAAAATGAGTTTCAGATTTTAAAGGTCCCACATTGATATATTTAGAGGATAAGGTAATAACGGTTCGAAATATACTCATCCAATTGCTTTTTGACAAGTTTATGTCTTATAGTTTACATTATCATTTTATTTTATTAAAATCATTCATTAATTAGGTAATGGATGCATCATCATGGTGTCATAAATAAGTTAATTTATTAAATGTCTAAAAATTATAAAAAAATACTATGATGTAGGAAATATTTTTAGCTTTCTATTGAATGTTTATAGTCAATCATCTGACTTTTATTACCCCATTTAAAAATTGTTTTAGTAAAACAATACATGTTTGTGTCATTTTTATTTTAACATAAAAAAGTTGTTAATGTTATTTTCCTACCAATGTGGCTCCATGGGGTCCCCAAGTTGACCCATGGATTTTCATTTTCGGCCATGACTCATCCAATAAGAGTAAGACATGTTTCATGGTCATTTACTATTATTATAGCATTATCTTTACCTTAAATTACACTAATTACCTTTAATCGTGATTAATAAAACTTAAAAGTCAATATTGACCAAAAAATTATTTTAATCCCATTGAACAAAATTTTAAATCCTAATGAAAATCATGTATGTCAGATTTTTGAAATTCAAATCACAGAATTGGTAAAGTTTCATTTCAACGAAAGATCAATTTTTAACTACCACTTAGTGGTTTCACTATTAATCAGAAATTGATTTTTTTCAGAAAAATACCAACAAATTCACCCTAAGCTAAATTTGATATTCAGAATTCAAAAATGATGTCTATTTTAAAAAATTAAAAACATATATGTTTAATTAATTAATTTAATAGATAATTCTTACTGTCAAAACAAATAGCGAGTTTTAAGAAACAATATCTATTAAAAGATTGACATTAGTTTAATTCCATTTTCAAAGTGAAATTTATTCCAATGACCACCATTAGATTAAATGGTAAAAATATATTCTAATTTCAAATTAAAAACAAATTTATAAGATAATCTAATCATATAAATAAATTACATTAAAAATATGTTTTTAATTAAAATACAACATTTTTCACTTATTCATTAAAAATGAACTTTATCAGAAAAATAACAAAAACATACAAAAAGCAAATTATGATGTCCCGATTCTAAAGAATGATTTTATATGGTCTAATATAATTTATAAGAGTGACCAAAACTATTTTTAAAGAGGGTTTTCCATCGAAAGGCGATAAATCGACCTTTTAGTGAATATTAAAGTATTTATGCTTAAAATTGAATTCTATTCTTATTTTAAGACATTATCTTTTATTGGATAAAAGTAAAAATATTTGACCAACATATATAATCATTTTGTAGTTAGTTATTTTCATTCCTGCCATTACAACGGCATGGTGTTAACTACCATTTAAAATAATATTATTTTATTATTAGAGTGCAACGTAAAATTTCAAAGAAACTCGTTGTCGCGTATTGGGTACACCATCGAGCATAGTGTTCCCTTTAAATTAATATTAACATTTTATTCACAAATATGGATAAATATTAAAAAGTAATATTCTTTATTTACCTGGGATGTTACATAATTGGAAGAAGAATGTAAATATTTATATATTGTGATTGAGGTCATCAGTCATAAACAATTGTAGAATTGAGGGCCTCAAAGCCATGAATCTATGATGTTTTAAAATATCATTGGGTCAACGAAACATAAGGTATTAGGATAAAAAAAATTAGTTTTAAGATCCCTTACCTAATGTTTAAGAATTATTTTCTTCCTAGAATAAGAGAAGAAAAAATTATATACTTGAAAAGTAGAGTTCCATCCATTAACAAATTTCTACCACAAACTCATCATTCACTCTAAAAGATAATAGAACTTAAATAAATAATCTATTTACCCCATTAGTATAGTGTTCCAAAAAAATTAATTTAAAATTCATCTACCAGACATTTTAAAAAAACTACATTATTGAATCTAGGACATCACGTGATCCAATGGTATGTGATACACCCTTGTCGCCCTTCAGTTGTGGTTTCAAGTTTCGCGGCCTTGCTGGACAAGACAGGTTATCACCCGACCATCAGGTTGTCCTTTTAATGGTAATACAAAAATAATCTCAAACTAGAATTATCCAAAATAATTTTGTCCAAACTCATAGTCCAAAAATTATATGGACGTTAAACAAAATGAAGAGTATTTTTTCCACCAAATTACATGTGAAAACCTTCATCATATATTATTTTAAAACACTACAGCATCCTGAATTACCATAAAAACTTATTGATTACATTCATGCTTCTTTTTTCCATGTTGAATACTTGATATACTCCTTCTATCAAAAAATGTTGTAAACTCCAACAATGATGGAGTATACAACTCATTAATCAGTTTCAAGGTAGTCTAAAATATCCAATATATATTATCCAAATCAATCATTTATTATTCCAAAATCACTACCTCAGTATCAGAACCATATTATGGTTTATTTTTCTCTTAACCATATATTTTACAAAAATTTAACATGCTACTGAGTTACTTTTCATGTTTCCACAGAATTTCTGGTCCTTAATGAAATAGTGATGCAGTACAATCCGTATATACTCTATAGTTTTTATGACATGTACATAATTAATACAATACTCAAATGACACTATACATTAATAAAAACGTATGAAATTTAATCATTCCAATTCATATTTCGTAGTATCACAACTTTATTATTATCCAATAGCATCATTAGGGGTATACTCAGATGATTTGAACATTGATTCGCGTAGTGTCCGAACTCTTTGAAGATGAAGCATTTTAATTTGAAAAAATTTTCTTACCCTTGAAATCACGTACTTGGTGTCCTTTTTATCCATACATATAACAAACTCCCATTCCCATCATGAATTTAACAAGGTGATTCATTCCACATTTGTCACATATGGGAAAATCCTTCTTTTCACTCTTCCCTTTATCTATCTTTCTTTCTTCCATACTTTTCTTCTCTTGATTCTCATAAAAGACATTGGACTCAGAGAATTCATTACATATCTTATTAACAAATGATACTATTTCTTCATATGTTGAGAATACATGGGAATTTATTTTCCTTCAATATTTTGGCTTCATATAATGAATGATATGATCCTTGTTACTCTTTGGATCATACATATTGTTGGGGTTCTCATTCCTTCTATTGGGCGCCATTTCTAAACAATGGCATACACTAGGTCAGTTTATTAATCCTAATTCACAATTTCAAACATGTAAAATACCTAATGTAAATTGAAATGTTTATGGATATAATCCATAATAACAAAAATGTTTTTTAAGAGGTATATATTAATAAAACCTACATAATGGTTTGTAAAGTAAACGAGAATTATCCCAAGAATATCCCCTGGAAGTTTCATGACCAAGAGTGCAGTAAGGCATGTTGTCATGCACCAATTCCCATTCTGGTCTAGCTCAAAGCGGTGTTTTCGGGTTTTACCTCTAGGTAAATTTGTGATAGAGCCACCTCTACCTGCTCATATCCATAAAGGAATGTATTCCTAGGAAAACTCAAAATATCTTTACCATACCAAAATTCAAGGAAGTTATTCTATACTAATCCTCAAAGTCTATCTTAGTGTTATGTTATCTAATCAGATTTTACCAAAATCTATATTCCAAGGTTTGTACTAAACCTACTCTGATAAAAACTATAACACACCGACCCTAGATTACCAAAGTCGGTGCATTATTATGTATCATTGGCATGATCACAAAAGATCAATTCTCGAAAGAACGATTAGTTTAGTAGCTTTGGAAGTACTATATACATTCATAACGTTTATATTACATCCAAAAATGGAAAACTAAAAAAATATTGTTTCCATAGACAACACTGAGATCCCATAGACTATCCCAGAAGGTCAGTCATAATATACTTCTTCGCATCCTGGGAAAAATAAAACATAGAAAGGGGTTATATCAGATGCTGAGTAAGGATAACAATATAGAGGAAACTTTCATAAATAATCATAAACATTTAAGATAATATATAAGTCGAAAACAAAAGCTATTTTAACATGAACATCAACATAACACAGAAAAGATAATATCAAATAATGCCATTTACTTATTCACATGGATATAATACAAGTCGAATAATCACATGCAATATCAATAGCCACTTTCATAATGATGGAATGAATAATGCCAGACATTCATAACAACATATTCAAGGCCTTGTGAAATGACTACATATATGTTTTTGTCAAGGCCTTTTCCAAAGACACTAGTTTGTCTCGTGAGACCTACAGATGCATCGATTATATATAGAGGGATCCACCAATCACTTACTAAGTAAAATGCATTCTTCATATGAAAAGTTTGAAACATAATATACACATTCATATTAAAACTGGCATACAAAATGTAAATACATTACCCATAAACCATGAATGGTATAAAAATAAAACATCCACAGTCAAACATATCACAAAACCGTCAATACAATATGAATTATTTGTATCATAATAAATCAACTTCAAAAAAGTATAAAATCCATTAAAGTATTTTGACATAGACGAAATTGATTTGTTAAACTCATTGAGAGAAATGTATCTTTTTAATGAAGACATTGAAAAGTCACACAATTTAGAAAGCATGAAATTTAAAGAAATTTTTGAATCAAAGTGTCACATAATACTTTGAAACTTTTGAGTGCAATTAAGATTTTAAGACATTCATGTCCATTTAAATAAATCCTTAAAACCATTTTGAAAACATGGACATTAATGAGAATGGTTTAGAAGAATAAATATTTAAAACATTTAAAGTGATGTTTTAGTAAAAATTACCTTAAAAATAATCCCTTTGAAAACTATTTTATGAATCATGGACATGGATAATAAATATTTCCATGTTGATACTTACTTAAAAACAATCTCGGATAATAAAGAGATTGTGAAATTAACCATTACCATGCACTTTCCTTTAGTCGAGGGAATGTTAAACCTCTTTTATTAAGACCATAGTATGATATTAAATTATGAAAGAACCATATTAATATTTATTTTATCATATATGATTCATTTATGGATTTATATTATCCATTTAATAATAATTTCCATGTTAAATTAACATTTCGAGTAATAATCACTTTATTTATCGTATGTATATTAACTAGTTATTCTTGATCGTATCAATTAGACCATGATTTAAATATTTCAAGAATATAAACATTTATTTATATATCATATATATTTAGAATATAATTATTTACAATATATTGATATATAAAATGGAAAACAACATTTATGGACACGGTAGGTCGTACATACGCGTAAACAATGTTTCTGTTTTCATATAATATTGAATGGATGTAAGTGAATAAGATATAGGTAAGTACGTAAATACATAACTATATATATATATCCCAAGTATCATTATTATATCATTTATTATATACTTTTTAGTAATATATATTTTTATAATCATCGATGAATGGTGAACATGGAAATGAATCTCATCACGCTATGGAGACGGTAATCTGTCCATACGGATGAGAAAAAATATAATTTCATTAATGGTGTTGAATTGGATGGTATATTTATTTTACATAGACATTATCATGTTATTTTCATAATATATATACATATTACTAATCATTATACCCATCCAAATAAAATAGTTTTGAATAACAAATTACACCACAGCGTGGAGAGGGTAAGCGAAACGTTCCCACGCATGGTGACATTATCATTCATTGGATGGATAGAATAATGAATATGGTTGTTCCATATTTATAATAATATCATATTATATTTAAGGTACTTGAGCTATTATCTTGGTATGGTAATAACATAGAATGAGTAAGTGGAAGAAGAAAAGAACTTAAAAGAGGGTGGTGAAATCATTATCTCTTCTTCAGGTTCTTTTGTTTGATTTGATCAAAAGGGATCCTTATGATGGATTTATGAAAAAATTAATCTTTCTAAGTTTAAAAGAGATAGTTTAGAGGGTATTTGGGTAGGTTTTATGCATGCCAAATGGCTTTGATGGTGAGAATTAGAGAGAATGGGAGTTCCCTTTTATAAGAGTGGTGAGGGGCACCTTAGAAAAAGTTAGAAATATTATTTTATTATCAAATAATCTTCAGTTTATAATGGCTCGAAAAATGAATTATTTAAAGGGTAAGGTTGGGGTGGGTCTTAAATAAATCAACCAATAGGTTTCATAATGGTTTGGGTCACTATATTAACCTTATCTTTTAGATTTAACTCTTAGTTAAATTGTTTTACATTTACCATGTCTCTTTGTATTTTTATATTAAATGGTCAAAAAACATACTATATACTTCCAAGAGAACCCCAAGTGGTTCATTAATGATACACCAATAATTATATAAGTTCTCTGGTAGAGGCTTATATTTTTAGGAATAGAATATTAATTAATAATATAATATTTGTTTTAAAAACTCTTTTATGTCAATTTTGACACTATTTTGTATTTTTTTGTTAAATTCATAAAAGCATTATTACTTCAAATATAATTCTTATAACCAACCCTAATATGTCATAGTAACCTATAAAATTAGTGTAATTCATAAAGAGTCCCAAATTACATTTATTTGGATATTTATAATATCAATTGTTTTAATATTTCATTAATTAGGTAATTACTGCTTCATCGTTGTATAGTTAATAAGACTAATTAAATAATTCCTAAAAATATAAATAAACTACCATTAGGTAGGTAATAGTTTTAGATTTATAATGAATATTTATAGTCTAATTTTTCTTATGTGTATCCCTATATTAAAAATGGATTAGTTATTAAACATTGAATTTAACAATTTTAACACTTCTTTGAATTAAATAAAAATAAATGTCCAAATCTTATCCATGTAGACCTAAAGGATCATATCTTTCTCCTATGGTTGATTTTGGTCTAATAAAAATTATCTAATAGAATTAGGACATGTCTTATGGTAATACTAATATCATTTTCACCCTTAATTACCATATTTACTTTTAACTGTGGTAATAAAAGTAAAAAAGTTACTATTCGCAAAAAATTAATTTCATCTTATTTAGCCACATTTGACATACTAATATAAACTTTGTCTCTAGGATTTTTTATATTAATATCAAAGAGGAAGAAAAATTATTTATTATTAAAATTTTCAAATAATCCTAGGAGGTGGTTAAAAGACAGAAAAAAGTTCAATAAAATTTTTATATATCTAAAATTATTATAAACTGACTCCATGAATTGAATTGAATATATATAGGTATTATGTATCTATTTTGACCTAAAATAAATTTAAATAAAATAATTAATTATTTAATAAAATGGTCTATTTTTACCAATAACTAACCATTTTGTACTATTCATCAAAAATTTAATGTTTTTAGGAAAATACCAAAATTTCACCCTAAGATAATTTTGATATTATGAATTCCAAAATTAAGTCTTTTTTGAAAAATTAAAAACAAATAAGTTCCATTTATTAATTTAAAATTTATTCCCATTGTCAAAACCAAAAACTTGTTTTTTAGAAATAATGACTTACAAAACATTGATAGTTGTTTATATCCAATTTAAAGTGAAATTTTTTCCAATGAATAACATTAGATAAAATTTCAAAAATATAATCATTTTATACTTACAAACAATTATAGTGTATAATTTAACCCTACAAATTATTTGGATTAAAAAAATTGTTTTTAGTTAAAATATAGTAATTTTCACTATTCATCCAAATATGAATGTATTCAGAAAAACACCAACATTTTATTGAAACTAAATTCTTCTATCCTGATTCTAAAAATGAAGTATATTTTTTCAAATTGAATATATAAAAGTTTAAATATTGGATATAATAAGTGGTCGCCGTTAAAAGGTGGTAAAATTTAATTTTTTTTAAATATTTATTTTATCAATAACAAAACTGAATTTATTTTTTTATTATGCCTTAGAAACCCATAGTACGGATTCTAAAATTATCAATATTATATAAAGATCAAAATTTATTTATTACCATTCATAGCCTCTTTGGAACGACTAGTTTGGTAAGTCGTGGTGCGCTTGAACTCAGTGTTGCGTGTAGTGCAAGTTACTTAATCACTTTGAAGAAATAATGTATTATGAAATCTTGGGGTGTTATAATCCGAGCCACCCCAAGTGTCTTTCACCATCGAACACATTACCCTTAATTTTTATTTGGTATTTTAAAGAGTTTATGATTTATGGAAATTGTTACGTAAAGTATAATTCAATTGTTTTAATAAATTTTATATTTCATCATATCTGTTTTAAGAATATTTTCTCTTCAAAATTGAGATGGAATTAGATAAACTGATTATTTGGAAAAAATTGACATTTTATTACTATATTAAATTACATATTTATTAATAATATTTATTATAACAGTGTAATAATAACTCTCATATTTATTTACAAATGATAAAAAAATTCATGCGATGAAAAGATTACAATGCATGTCACAATGCATTTTCTATCCGCTATTAATTTTAAAAATAAAATATTTTTATTGATAAAAGTAAAATTTATTGTATTTATATAATTATTAAGATAAAATAAATTTCATTTTATAATTCATAACATAGATATTAGGTTACGATGAATTTATGAGATTTAAATAAAATACATTGTTTTTTATAGAATAGTAAAAAACAGTTTTTAGTTTTTGGTATGTTTAATGACATCATTAGTGAGGTAATAATGATGTAATAATTTTGGTATACTCTTGAGGAATAAAATATGATATGTGGAGTCCCAATTAGCCAATACCATGGGGAAAATACCCTAGTAAATCCCTTGTTTTTTCAAATTCCACTAATGAGGTGTCCATAGAAATTATTAAAAAAACTCCCTTTATTACAATAAATAAACACCCATTATATCGTTTTTCTTCATTACTTTTCATGGAATAGGAATTCTCAAATTCTATTTTATAGTCACGTTCACTTTTAGGTAGTAGGTCATTAAAATTTATATATCATGTTCTCAATTACATTTTATTCTTTCCCTCTACAGTATTATGTGTCTTTTATTAATCTGTTACCCATGTACCGTGTATGTTTAATGTTTTATACAACCATTTTCATACTCGTTATGCTGCAGAATTTCTATCTCAAGATATATCTCTTTTTCTATAGAAATCTATTTATTTTCTAAAAATAAATAAAAATCTATTTAATTTACAAGGGTATTTATAAATACATAAAAATTATTTATTTGATTCTAAAATTGAAATACATAAAACCCTCATTACCATTCTATGGTTTATAAATGTCATAATTATAATGTTTTTAAGAAATTTTTTAAACGACATGATTTTTATAAAAAACCCATTTCATTTATTCTCTTTATGTTATTTATGAAACCATGGATTTTCATATATGTGTCTCAGATGAAAATAATGACATATTAATTATGGTCCCCGATAGTGATCCAATGAATTGGGTTTAAAAATTAACCTATAGAGATGACATGTTTTACGATTCCTTAGTGAATAATCTTGGAAATTTTTTGGACACATTGGGAATGGAACTTGGTGATATGATTTTGAATATATAAATGAATTTTTTCCCAAATTTTTAAGTTAAGATTCAATATATTTTTGTTATATTCCTTTTTTTCATGTCTTATCAATTTTCATCATGTGATTATTGATATTACTCATGTTCACATGTAAATTGTTTCACTTGTTTTCATTTACTCAGACTTCTGCTCACCCTTTCCTCTGATGTTTTTCTCCAAGTTATGAGATGAAATAAATATACTTATGATGAACCTCTAAAGAGTCGTTATATGTAGTAGAATTTTTTTTTATTTTTTCATGTATGATGTACCTTTTTTTCAAGACACTAAACATTGAAATGTCCAAATTTTGTAAAATGTCATGTAAAGTTATGTAATAAAGAGGCGCGATGTAATATTCAAAATTTACATTGTTATGGTCAATAATGTTATGTTTTGAGGGATATTCACATTGAAAATATTGATAGTAGATGAAATAAATTTCTTCCAATAAATTAGCTTCAGAAATTGATCAATCAACTAATTCTCTATTACATACCTTTTTCTTTATTTTCTACATGAATATCTTGATTGGGGACATCCATCGAAACAATACTGGACCTATACATTTTTCTTCTTGTGAAAAATGTAATATCAAATGTTTCATTGAATAAATGAATTCTAGAAGAAATTTTGATTCCAATTTAACTAAAATTAAATCAAAATCATCCTACAATTTACATAGTGCATCATTGTATATTTTCGAAACATTAATTTCATTGAAAAAATATAATATTTCTTTTAGAGTATCCCAAATGTAGAAATTAAACCCCCCCTAAATCCAATAAATACAAGTATTTCAATTAAAACATGAAAATTATGAATTTGTAATCAAGTAATATGACTATTTCTGACACATCTAGGAAAATCACATTTATAACAGTCTAAATGCCTCAAATTTTCAATACATTGGGAAAATAATAAATTATTTCCCATGGAAACTATATAAGTCACGTTATCTTTCATTGACTTCCCTAATCTGACATTTTTAAATAGTTCATGTTTAGGTCAGCTTCAAATATGGGAATGATCTAAATGATCTTTTATATAATCTTTTGTCTTACCATTTGTGTCCAAAACCCTATTAACAATATTATCAAATCAATTATTCTAAATATGTATGAAATCCAACAAGTGACAAACCAACAAATCCCACCAATATGAAATATCCCAAAAAATTCTTCTTTTTTCCCAATTTTATTCATCCCCAAAGACATCTATTTTCTATTATTTACTAGTCGGTATAAAGATAATAGTAGGAAATGAAGATAAACTATAATTTAACTAAATACATGATATAATTTTAGGAGGTCTATCTCTTTCAATTGTACGTTTTTTTAAAAAAAAATTGTTCTTTCGAAATGGATGATTGGTTGGAAGAAGTCTTCATTGATATCCAAAAAAGGTTTTCATCCATTAGTGATCATAAAAGATTTACTATCACTCATACAACAATGAAAGGATTTTAGAAAATGTGTAATCTGTCCATATAGCATTCCATATGGTGGGAATTAACTAATTGTCCACATTTATACAGGTTCCATAAGTAAATTTTGTTCCTCTACAAAAACATATGTACTAACACTATTTCTCCCTATTAAATTTAACTAAACAATCAATGTATTCACTTAAACATAAATATTATTTTTTGGATGTGTTGAAATTATTAATGTAAAAAAGTTATATGGATCCTTCATCAACAACCAATTAGTTAAATTGTATGGGAGTATAACGACATTCCAATAAAATTATTATCTACTATATGTACAAAATAGATAGAAACAAATAGTATAAAGACCTAATATCAAATATAGAGATTCTAAAGAAATATTTCGATGTACATGATCAAAATGTTCCCTTAAATAACAATTTTTAGGTTGGTTTGTATTTTTACCAGTTGAAATATTGGTTTTGCGCCAAGAAATCAATGAGGTTGTGTGATGAGACATAAAATGATGAAATTTTATTTTAAGAAGGAAATACCTCCATTATTTTATATTAATCAATCCATACATCCCTATTTTGAGATACATTGAACTATGATTTCCCACATGGTGGGAAACTAAATAATGATTCAATTTCACCATAATATAAAATTGTTTCATTTATCGTACATATTTTTACTTGAAATTATTCATATGATTACTTAGACAATGATTACATATTTCCAAAATGTAAGACATGATTTATATATAATATATATTTATCCTATAATTACATAATAGATCGATAAATGGAATGAAATACACCGTTCATGGAGACGGTAGGCCGTACGAACACATGAACGCTGTTTTTAGATCCTTATTAAATAGAATGGAAGTATGTAAATAAAAAATACATAAATCCAGTATCATTAATATTTCATATATTTCGTGAATATTTAATTGAGATACATTATTATCATTATTTAATGGTTAACATGGAGAATGAATCTCATCGCATCGTGGAGACGGTAATACGTACGTACGCACGAGAGATGATATCGTTCCCATAATTATTGAATGGAATTAGAGTGGATTATATAATATATCAAAATTAGTATCATGTTATAATAACCATATATAGTTATTATTTACACCCTTATACCCATCCAAGTAAGGTGGTGGTGGAAAAACAGATTACTCCATGGCGTGGAGATGGTATTCCGTACGTACACAAGCGCTGTGATTTTGTTTTCCATAGGATGGATAGAAGGTGAAACAGTGCTGGTTCATATTTATAATAACATATTAGTATATGTGTTATACTAATGTTATTACTTTATTATTAAACAACAAAATAAGATTATGTAGAAGAAAAAATGAACATGAATGAATCGGTAAAGTATATTACCTCTTCTTCGACTCACCTCTTCTAAACCTCCTATTAGGGAACTAATGATGGTATTTGAAGAATACCAGGATCTCTATTATATCTCTAGGGAAGTTGAGAAGAGAAATCAGTAGGTGTTAGCCGAGCTTGAAGGCTCAATGTGGTGTGAGGAGGAGAGGGAGGAGGTGCCCTTTTATAATGGAGGAGAGGGGCACCTTTGGAAACATAAGAAATATTAATTTATAATTAATTCAAACCCCAAATAGAAACATCTGAAATGACTCACATTCGAAAATGGGATGATATAGTGTTTTTATATCATCATTCAATAAAATTTAGACATGTTTTCAATTTATTTTAAACCATATCAATTTGATTTTACGTAATTTAATCTATTTAAATTTATTTGTGCTAATAAAAATTCAAATTTTGAAATTGTGATAAATACTTAATTATGTGTTGTGAATTTTCCATAATTAGATAAATTATTAAATTTTAGACCATATATTTTTTAGTATGTAATTTTTAAACATTTTTGTGATTTTTAAACAATTTAATAATATATTATTTTTATAAAATATCAATAGTGTCAATTTTGACACTATTCAATAGTGTCAATTTTGAAACTATTAAATTACATGTAATAAAGACTTTTTCCACTTCTTTGTTCCGTATTACTCAAAAAATATAGATTATGTAAAATATTTTTGATTAATTTTGATATAATAAAAACATCACCCAATTTAGATTATAATATTTAAAAAATTATCATCGTATTGTAATTAATAGTAATTGATACTAATTATGTTAAATTATTTCTAATTATTATTATTTATGAGAACTTATTACTAATTAATACTAATTATAACTATCTATTTTTAATTATTATAAACTATTACCGATTAATAATAATTATTACAAATTATTATTATTTTTTCAAATTGTTACTTATTATTATTAATTAGTTCTAATTATTACTAATTAACTCTTATTATTAATCATTACCTCTAAATATTATTAATCACATTTAATTATTACTAATGAGACTAGTTATAAATAAATTTTACAAATTTGGACTAATTATTACTAATTATAACTAATTAATACTAATTAATACCATTTATTACAAATTAATACAAGTTATTTCAAATTATTACTAATTATATCTACTCAAAAGGTTTAGGAGATAGGAAAATCCATTTCCCAAAGAAATTTATTCGGAATTTAATGTGGAAATAGTAAAGAGAATGGATAGGGTCAAACAAAGACATTACCTCATCTAAAAAATGAAGCCTACAAATCAAGAGCATATCCATAATCTTGATTGGAGTCCTCATCATCTTTAGTAGATCCTCACTTTGATTGCGAGTACATTTGACTTAATATCATTGAATACTTCTCCCTGATATTTTTATATTCCATAGAGATCCCTTTTGAGGATGTTACGGTTGAATCATTTCTAACACATCCTCATCCACCAGCACAATCATCACAGTCACACCCTCCACCTTGATTTTTTAGGTGTCGACCCCGCTACTGGTTTTCGACTTCGAGCCAAGCCCCACATGAATCTTCCTTCTCTAAATTAGAAATTTATTTCTTGATGATGGTCTATTAATACCATTCATACCTTTTATAGCGTGGATCAATTAGTTTAGAGGTCAAACTGTTGCCCATAGAAGTGATTTCATGACTTTTCGTTAGCCGGTTTGATTTAAAAAAGGATATTATAATCTTCTAATGCTCAACATGCTGATCAACAATCTATGGTACTACATCCCTATCAATGAATTTAGGATATTTTTCTTCCATTATAGATCCACCATTATCTGCATGTTTTTTACCCATAGGGGTACAAGAATCACCTCCGTAGGCAATAAAAACAAGTTTCTGTACATAGTGATCATCTAAAACGACACAATCATTTAGATTTCTATATCATTTATTAGAAACACCAATTGAGGTTGTATGTCGGACCAAATCCAGTCTTCTAGATTCTATCTTATTCAATCCATGAATAAGAGTATATCAGAGTGAGTTGTGATCCTCTTGCTGGGACTTAGTCTGTTAGGCATGATAGTGAACATGATCGATAGAATTCTCAACATACTCAGAAATATTAGCCCATGTTGACGGCCTATTATCATCCAAATTATACTTTCGATTATTTCCCTCAGTTATATGGTTTTTCATCTTTATGTAATTTCCGCGTTCATTCTTTCGGCAATAAATAATAGAATGCCCCATAGAAACATACTTATTTTGAGAGAGTATTCTTCTTTCAAGTTTTCCAAGAATGGACAACAACTATGCATTCAGAAAAAATGTATACTTATAATATTGAACCATAATATAGATATTACCATATGGGGTATAGAGTGATACTTTTTCAATTAGAGTATAATTTATATCAATTTAAATAAAAATTTTAGCATAATGAATGAATTGAACATTCTCAGTTTCATTGTCAACATGAATTGGTGCTCTATAGTCATTTCCATTTTTTTGAAAGATATTTGGATACCAATATACAAAATTAAGACCACACAAAAGAATCCATACAAGTTAAATGGAATTTATCAATAGTGAGACATTGAAAAAATATAATTCATAAATATGTAGACTTCCATTCCTAAAAATGATAGATGCACAGCTCCAACAACAATCTTTGAATTCGTCGAAATCGAAAATTCAGTTTAATATTACTTGAACTAGTGTGGCGCATCTCTAGATAAAAAATAGACATATAGTAGAAACCCGAGTTATAATATCATCGTTTTTCCAATGAGTATTCCCTTTAGGAAGAATAAGCCGTGCAATAAGGGATTTATTTCATTGGCATAAAATTTTAGAAAAAGTTTTTTGATTCTCCATCACATGAGAAGAAGATCTATTCACTAGTATTCTTCCAATATAATAGTACTTATACATTCCCTAGGTATTAAAATTACCCATCAGTTTCAGATATGATATCGAGGATAACTGATCTATCACAGCAGCCGTCAGCATGCTGCCATCATACCTAATGCAATGGGTTCCCAAACCAGCATCACCTGACTCATGAAACCCTAATATCAACCCACCCATGCACAGCGTCTTAGATTTTTGAGCATCATCCTTATGAAACTTATAAATGTACATCTTTCCTTCTTGATCAACAATCTCACCTCTACCAAAAACATCCCCACCTGCGTGCAACACATCCGATCTCCGAGCACCCATACCATCTATTAAAGACTCTCCATTAACCAGTGTGGTGTCATGATCATCATGACCTACATTCACAAGAATAGATCCAATGAAAATTGGAAGGAACATCTTGATACCCTAGATCCCAACGATTCCACCATTGGATCCAATATCTATATCCTAACCCCGCATTCCCATACTCAATCTTCTAAAACATAATTATATAACTATATATTTCTATTTATCTCTAATTATTAATTATTTTCTAAAATTATTACTAATTGCCAAAAATTATTACTAATTACCTCTAAATATTATTAATTATCACTAATTACCTTTTATTATTAATAAATATTACTAAGTAGTAATATTTAATAATAATTATAAAAATAACCATTAATTTTTACTAATTACCCATCATTATTACTCTTTCTAATAATTTATCTAAGGCATACATCCATCCATGGAGGACACGAAGACTGTTGGATCTTATTCCAGCTTTCCAAAGGCAGGTGGCATCCATCTATAACTGAAGGGAATGTTGTCATTGATTGAATCAAGAGGATGGGATGTCTGTTCCTCCATCTATGGATTCCTCCTAGGAACTCGTTTCCTAGTCCGGGTCTCCCTTAAAGACTAATATGTTGTTCGTGATGCTATTCCATATGCCATATCTTTGTGAACACTGATTAATTACGTTGCTTCTGTCTGGGAAATTCATTGGGTCATGTTAGGGAAACCACCTTTGATCGAGGGAGTAGTAGCATTGAACATATCTAGCGTGTCTGGATGCTAGAACACTGGTGTGACTTGGTTTCTTCCAATTATGATAGGGATTCCGAAGGGCGCAAATTCCTGATGCATCCCATGTCGAGTGCGGTGAATTATATTACATAGGCATGTCTCTAAGGTTTTACTCAGCTTCCCATGGTTAGCACAGGGTATGTCGTAATTTTAACATTTTGAGTAGATGGATCTGATTGATCATAACATTGATGGATGTGTATCAGATGGGTGCATCCCCAATAGAGATCACCTATGAGTCCTATTAAATAGGTCAATTATGACAACTAATGAAGAAAAAAATGAGGATTCATTGTTATATATAATGGGGTTTATAGGGTGGGCCATTAGTTGGGATTGAACCTTTGGGAGGTTTCCTATATTCCCTTGTCTCGAGAGATAGGGACCAAAGCCCACATAGTTTAATGGGGTAATAAATCTGGGTGTGCGCAGAGGACAACAATATTTAGTTAATGTTAGGGCTTACACGTTGATTGTGGACCATCACAAGAGGGAAAATCGTGGGTGAATGATTATGGACAATGTGGGGTTTACATGTGGATTTCTACCTGATTGCTGGTAGGAGCAGTTAGAAAGGGGGTGGAATGATCTCACAAGGATGTGGTGGCCTGAGTAAGAATCAAGATGGATATGGAGGGTTGATAGAATTGGATGGAGAATGAGATAGAACCGACGTGAGGACTGTGGTGATGTTGTGATTGAGCCTTGACGAGATCAAATACATATCAGTATAGCTGGGAATCTATGTTCACATATTTCTGTTGGGTGATGGGATGCATGTAGAGGTGGCTTGTGAGAATGGGTGCATGGATGGGACCCAAAAGAAGTGGAACCCTTGGGATGGGGCTTGACCTTCATGAAACACATAGGATAATGGGAAATAAAAATATGAGACATATATTATGGGATTGAACATAAGGAAGGATTCCTACATATCCCTGTGGCATTGAATCAATGTCCACATAGCTTAGGATGGGGGCATAAAATCTGGTTGTGCACATAGGACAATGACCTGATAACATGTTTGGGCTTACACGCGGTTAGAAACCTAGGTTGGTCTGATGCCAGGGGGTGGACTAGTGATATGGGTCCAATGAAAGGGAACTACAATGATATATAACTTATTTCAGACTATAATGGATTACCTTCAGTTTCTAGCTACAATGTATTTCCTCTTGCTAGGGGACAACATAGCTTTCTACATGATTGGGTACAATGACTTACCATTGGATATAGTACAAGGTCTTACTGGTGGATCGGGTACAACAGCTTACTGTTGGATGGGGTATAATGGCTTACCGCTGAATGGGGTTCAATGTATTACCGCTGGATGGGGTACATCAGCTTACCACTAGATGGTGTAAAAAGTCATAACAATGGATAGGTTACAACGACATATCATTTGATGGGGTACAACATCATACCACTGGATGAGGTACATCGGCTTACCGCTGGATGGGTTGGAACATCGTGAAGGCTTCTTACATATTGTTCCTATAATATTGGGATCAAAACCCACGTAGTTTGAATGTGTTCAGTTTAGTTTCAGGTGGGACAAAAAGGGCCATATAGTTTAACGTCATGTTGTATGGGGTGAACTAACATGAAGTTGTTAGGATTTATGGGTGTTGGGCTTAATCCTCAAGGAGGCTTCCTAAATTCCATTCTATCATAAGGGAAAGGATCAAATTCCATGTAGTTTCAAAGGGGTGATATAGTTTAACAACATGTGGGGCCAAAGTTGACCGACGTGGAATGGTCATGACCAATGGGTGTTGGTTTTGAACCTCAAGGAGGCTTCCTATGACATTACTCAGATAGGGGAAATGATCAAATTAAACGTAGTTCGGAATGTGGGATATAATTCAATGTCATGCGGGACGAAGATGGACAGACGTGAAATGGTCGGGACCAATGGGTGTTGGAATTCATCCTTAGAGAGGCTTCCAATGCACCTTGCATAGATATGGTCAAGGATCCAAACCGCGTAGATGGAATGGAGGATTGGGACATATTCATGGGAAAATCAGGAAGGATTTTATGGTTAATACATCTCTATACCACACGAGTCATGATCAATGTGAGAAATAAATGGTTCCTAAGATGTGATGATAAAGTCGCGAAAGGTTCATACATGAAGAATGAAGCGGAGATTACATGTGGTTAGTGTCCCAAAGAGAAAAAATGTGCTTATTTATGGTTAGAAGCCTAGGGAGATGGAGACATAGATTTATTCCAGGATGGAGGCCCAATGGAAACCAATCCAATAGGGAGGGGATGGGGTAATGAAGGCCCTAGTGCCTATCTCTCCAATTGTATTTCGCACAAAATAAGATTAAAGGAGCAGGGATTCAACCACTAGAATGAAATGATTAGAGCATACACCAAGAGGGATTACCTTCCCCATGGATATATTTCATTATAATAAAGAGAGTCTCCTTCCATGTGATAAAGATCTCACTTCCATGGAGATGAGTGGGCATAGAGAATTTTTGAGGTGGGGAACCCCATGTATAATGCACGGGGTGATTCCACAATTATATTTCATGTGATCAGGACGATGGTTCTTGGCAGTTTAGTGTCCTGCAGCTCTGATAAATTTGGTTCAATCCACATCCCTAGGATATTAATGATTGATACCTACCCACCCTTGTGGAGGGGAAGTCATCAACAATGTCATTGCGATGGTGTGTTACGGAGTGATTCATTGTGGGGATCATGTTAGCAAGGTTATGCGAAGAAGAAATTGTTGTTTGTGTTCCTATGCGATAAAGCGTAAGGATAATAAACACAATGTAAAGCACCACCCAAGGGACCTTGAAATCACTTCTCACAAAACTAAAAGACCATAATAGATAAGTGTTTCAAATGAAAATGTGTTCATAGGAACGGGCCTTGTGAAGCTCTTGTGATCTATGTAGTGGAGGAACTTCAGGAAGTGGTATGCTTCACTCAGTGGAGTGGCCTATCCTGGGTAATTGGTAAAGGTTCATATGAAGGGTTATTTGAAAAGAAGATAATCTTTAATAGAGTAGGGATTCACGGAGCAAGGGTACCTTGCAATGCATATCATTATTAAGCAATATGATTCGTGGAACATAGAGATCATGCCTTAGCATGGGGTTCACATGTGAATTGAGGATACATTCTAAATAATGAGTGATTTGGAAAGACTAGAGTCCCCTTGAGGATATCATTCCTTTGAGATGGCTCATGGTCTCTACGAAGGGTATCCCTATTGAAGGGGGTAGTATTTGAGATATGAAAATGGTGCTTCACAAAGGACAAGTGCCTTGAAGTTATTATCTTTCAAAATTAATTGTAATGAAAATGATGCTTCACAATTTGAGAGAGGAGAAGGCGAAAGGTTATGGTAAACATCCATTGGGCTTGAGGGGATCTAGGTATTTAATTGTGAGGGTTGGCGTGAAGTAGATAATGATCAGTGTGAAGACATGTAGCGGTCCACGATATGTCGAAGATCGCTTCAAGTTCGTCGTAACAATAGAGATGACTGTCATCCCATCCTCGGTGTGAATCTCTCTTGTGTTCTCTTCATGGAACTCACAAAGGCTTCTACAGAGTTTTACAGGAACATGAAGGTTGAGTCAGCTCCCTCTACGGTGCAAATATTTCTATCATTTTCATCATAACTGCCGAACATCCTGCCTCTTTACTCCTCAACAACAACAATGGGGGCATCAACATCACACCAGCCTTAGTGCTAGGGTGGGGGCTCCGCGAATAGTATTCTTGAGGCATCCCCTTTGAAATTGGTTTCCAATTTTCATCCATTTTCTCTACCCATATTGTAACACCCCAAGCTTCCACGGTACGCTTCTCTTTTAATAATGCAGTAGTTTCATTGTACGCAAGATCGAGATTCTAACACACCGCGACCAATCAAAGTAGTCGTTATGAATAGTAATACCCACTTTTTGAAATTTATTTAATTTTATTATTCAAAAAGGATATCATTTTTTGATACGTAAATTCGAAATTATCCTTAGTTGAATTTTTGGTATTTTCCGGAGAACTTCCAATTTTTGATGAATACTGAAAAATACTAAAAATTAATTAAAATCAACTTTTTAATCAAAATAATATATAGTGATAAATTATACTATTGAGTGATTTAAAATTAAAATTTGAATTTATTTTTACCATTTTATCCAATTATGGTTATTAGAATTAATTTCACATTGAAATTAGACAAAAGTAATTGTCAATCTTGTGATAGATATTGTTTCTTAAAAACACGCAATTTGTTTTGACAGTGGGAATTAACTATATAATTTATTAATGAAACATATATGTTTTGAATTTGGTAAAATTTAAAGTAATTTTGAATTTGTAATATTAAATATAACATAGGGTGATTTTTTGGTATTTTTCTGATAATGATCATTTTTAATCAATAGTGAAAAATTTTGTATTTTAATTCAAAACTACCATTTCATCCTATTTATTTAAATAGATATATTTTAATTTTAATTTGTTATAATGTATAATTAAAATATTTTTTTATCACTTCATACAATTTTGTTCATTGTATGTAATTTCACTTTTCAATTGGATGAAAAAACAAGTCAATCTTTTGATAGATTTTACTTCTATAAACCTGTCTTTGGGTTTGACAATGGGAATTATTATTAAATTAATTACTGAAATTTAGGTTTTTGTAATTTGGAATGATGGATTCCATATTTGGAATCCGAAGGTCCAAATTATGTAATTAATACTCTTTTGTTTTTGGACATTATGAATTGTAACGACGAGAATTATCTTTAATTAACATGATTAATTAGTAATTGGGTAGTTACAGGTAAAAAAATAATATCATAAAAATACAATATGACCCCAAAATGTGTCCTAATGCTATTAGTGGTGTCATGTATGACCATGGAATGCCTTTTTTCAACTTAGGGACTACATGGAATCACTACTGTGTGATTGTGTCCTCTTATCAAATTATTTTTATATAAAGTAAAATACAACAAAAATATGTAACACCTATGTAAAACAAATTTAAATTTTCCTACATAAATGATATCTTAGACTATAAATATTCATTGGAAAGCTAAAATGAGTTCTTACATCATTGAAGTTTTTTTATAATTTTTAATCATAATATAAATAAATTTATTTATCACACCATGAAAATGCAGTGATTACCTCACTAATGAACGATTTAAATAAAATGAAACGATAAGGTAAAATAGAAGACATAAACTAGTATAATACCTATTGGATAGGAGGATTTAAAACCCTTATAACCTTATCTAGGAAATATATAATTTTTGGACCATTAAAATTCAGAACTCATTTTATAATAAAGTAACATTTAATGACTTTCCAAGAGCACCCCTCCTTCCTCTTATAAAAGGCCCACACCTATACACCCTTACCCACACCTCTCAAGCCCTTTGATCGTCCAACCTATGCCAAAATACCCTCTCAAATTTTATCCCTTCATCCTAGATGAATTAGTTTGATCATAAAACCATCCTAAGTAGCCTTTTGATCAAATCAAAAGGAAGAACCTGAATAAGAGGTAATAGTTTCATCATCCCCCTTTCAAGTTCCTTTCTTCTTCAACTTCTTCTTTCTTTGTTATTTCCTTTCTAAAATAATAAATCAAGTATCTTTTATATACTGTGATGTTATTATAAATATAGTACAACCATATTCTGTATTATATCCATCCTTTGAATGACATGACATCATAGGTGCATATGTACGGCTAACCGTCTCCACGTCGTGGTGTAATTGTTATTCAAAACATTATTGTTTCGATGGGTATGATAATGATGTGTAATTTATGTAAACAATAAATATTACATGATTATTATTTTGTATATATGATATACCATCTAAATATATATTATTTTAATATCAAAATAATGATATAGTCGCTTGTGCGTACGTACGGACTACCGTCTCCACGAATGCGATGAGATTCATTCCCCATCGTATCCATTCAAGACTAATTCTCATTTTCTGATAAAAATTAATTTTTATGGACTTGATATAATTCTGTATATGACTAATATACACCCTATCCATAACAAAAATGACTTATGTAACAAAACATATAAAAGAAAATGAGTAAGTTAGTACACAAAACGACGATAATAGTAAGATATTATGAACAATGAAAATTTTAATATAATATATGATATCATATTAATATATATGATTATTTTATAATTTAAAAACAATTATTTCACCATTTTATAGGAGGTTAACCTACCCTCAACAAAGGAAAAGTACAAGGTAATGGTTTATTTCACAATCTCTTCATTATCCAAGGTTTTTTATACGTAATTATCTACTGGGACCTCTATATCATCCACACCATGTTTCTTAAAAATGTATTTCAAAACATTCATACAATTTTACAGAATTTGGGTTAAAGTCATTTATACCCATTTTTTACTTTTTATAAGAAGTTTATAGTGGAATCTTTCCATCGTTTTCCAAAAAAGGCCATTTTTAACCTTTTTGACAAAATTAAGGTAAGAATGTCTTTTTTAACATATACAGAAGGTGCAGCTATTTTTCAACATTATAAAATATTTTAAGCTTCCCTTATAATATTTTATTAATTTTTTCAAAGTAAATGTTTTCTCATATAATTATGTGACTTTTAAATGATTTCAATTACGATATATTTCTCTCAAACAGTTTTGATTTCATCTATGTCAACATCCCTTGATCGATTTTAAGCTTAATTGAAGTTGATTTATTATTATATAAATATTTCATATTGTATTGAAGGATTTGTGATATGTTTGACTGTGGATGGTTTAATCCTATTCCATTCATGTTTTATAGAGAATGTATTGAATTTCCGTATGCTAGTTTTAATACGAATGTTTATGTTAGGTTTAAACCTGTTTATTTGAGGAATGCATCGTACTTAATAATTGACGGGTGGAGCCCACTATAGCTCCTCGATGCATCAATAGGTCTAATGAGACAAACTAGTGTCTTGGAACAAGGCCTTGAAAAAATATTATTTGCAGTCTTGGCAAAAGGCCTTGACTATGTTGTTATGATTGTCTGTCATTATGAATTCCATCATTATGAAAGTTGTTATTGATATTGCAAGTGATTATTCCACTAGTAGAATATCCATGTGAATATGTAAATGGAATTATTTCATTTTATCTTTGTCCTATTATAATGAAGTTCATGTTTAAAAGGCGTTTGTTTTAGTTATACATTTCAATAAATGATTATGTTTATTTATGAATGTTTCCTCAATATTATTATCCTTACTGAGCATTTGAGCTCATCCCTTTCAATGTTTTATTTTCCCCAGGATGTGAAGAAGTAAATATGAATGAACTATAGGGATTGTATGTGGGGATATGAGTGTGGTTTATGAAGATAATATTTCTTGTAGTTTTTTTCACTTTATGATGTAATTTAAGACTTTTGAATATATCTAGTGTTTCCAAGGCTACTAAACTAATCGGTCAATCAAGATATAATCTTTTGGGATCATTCCAATGTTATGTAATAATGCGCTGACTCTGGGTAACAAGGGTCGGGGTGTTACAGTTGGAATTAGAGGTATTTTAGTACTAACCTTGGAAACAATATTTAGGTAAACTCGGATTAGAGAACATAGCCCAAAGATGGTGTTTGAGGATTGGTATAATAGAACATCCTAGAATTATGGTAATGTATAGATTTTGTGTATTTTCTGATAAATACATCCCTCTCTGGATACGAGCATGTAGAGGTGGCACTGGCACATATGTACCTAGGAGTGAAAACTTCAACATGGAGTTTCGGGCTTGACCCGGGGTATCCAAGTACACAACAACGGGCCTTGCTGCACACTTGGTTATGACCCTCCCGAGGGATATGCTTAGGATAATTAACGATTTCTTTATAAACCATTATAAAGTGTTTATATTTATATACTTCCCCAAGGAAATTTTTTTAGGATTATGGATTATATCTATAAACTGTTAAATTTATGTTAAGTGTATTGAAAGTTTGTTGTTATGTATTTCGATTCATAAACTAATCTAGTTTATGACATTTTTTAGAAATGGTGCCTAGTGGAAGTAATGGAAACCGTATCAATTCACACACTCCATGTAAGTATTTTCCTTCTGGTCAGGATAATTATAGTGGAGCTTGTGATACAACTGGTGCGGCTCAGCTTATCACCATACTGGGAAAACTCACTCAGGTTATGAATAACAACTGTACTCGTATGGAGCACCCTGATCCGAAACATGGAGGATCAATGTTAGAACGCGTCATGAGGAAAAAACACCAACATTTATATGGGGTACAAATCAATTATTATCTGAGCAATGGATAAATTCCCTAGAGAAAATATTTCAGCATTTAGGGAGTAGTGAAAGGGAAAAAGTTGTGATGGCAGTTTACCGCCTCACTAGAGATGTTGATCAATGGTGGTCATTGATTAAAACTAAAAAGGAATCAAAATATGTATCAATTATGTAATGGAGAGAGTTTAAAGAGATTTTCTTTGAAAAATACTTTCCTCATGACCATCGAGTAGATATGGAAAGACAATTTCTGAGTCTGAGGCTCAAGGAGGACGAGAATGTCGCAAAGCATGAGTCTAACATTACAAGGATAGCGATGTGTGCTGCAGATTATATACATAACCCAAGAAGTAAGATTGATAGTTTCTTTTATGGGTTAAAACCATTTCTCCATCGTGCTTTAGTATCACAATGCTTCTCATCGTATGAAGATATTGTCTCGTGTGCTATCAAGAAAGAAAATGAATTCTCTAATTCTTGTGACAACAAAGTAAATCAAGATAAGAAGAGAAAGTTGGAGCAAGAGATAGATAAAGGGAAAAAGGGAAAGAATGATTTTCAATTATGTGATAATTGTTGTAAGAAACACCCCGGTACTTTCCTAAAAGGAATAGGAGTTTGTTACAAATGTGGAGAAAAAGGTCACCAGACTCGTGATTGAAAGGGAAAGAAAGAGGTTGTCAATGTTGAATGCTACAGTTTTAGAAAAATGGGGCATTATGCAAATAAAATCCCTAAGAGCCAAGGAAATTTACCTCAGAAAAGTCCAAGGGATCATGTCCAAGCTTATGCTATTACTAAAGATGAAGTTGAATAATTATTGTATTTGTGTTTTTGGACACAAGAACTACGTTATGGTTATATGAATAATGTGATATATATAAGGATTTTACTACAGTACTGGTTGTTTTCATTAAGTTTTTAATATGATGATGGAAATCATATTTTTAGTATGTTACAATAAGAGAAACATTACTTTGTCTGCGGAATATGATGTTACAATTGATTTTGGAATTTAGAGACCTTTTAGAGAGAGTCTAGACAGAGGTATTTTGGATTACTATAAAGGTTGAAATGTTTTGTGTTGAACTTTGGATTGTAATGTTTAAGCTTAAAACATTTATAAAGATTATTTTTTGGAATATTATAATACTATAGTTTTAGGAAAAGGACAACCTACAGGTCGAGGGATAACCCGTCGCATCGGACAAAGCTGCAGCAATCGAACCCACAACCATAGTGTGCCAGACCTTTATTACCTATCTCTAGCATACAAGATGTCCCTGGTTATTACAAAATAGTTTTCCTAATCTAAACCGTATGTGTTAATATTTGTAACCTTATACGATTAGGATAAATATAATATTATTAAGTTCTATTATCTTTCTGGTTGAAAGATGAGATTGTTGTAGAAATTAGTTGAAGGTTGAAACTCTACTTGTCATGTATATATATATATTTACCTCTATATATTCTATGAATAATTTAATTCTTAAACTTTAGGAAAGGGATATTGAAATAAAAAAATGTGTTATCCTAATACTTTATGTTTTGTTGAACTGATGATATTTTAAATCACCATAGATTAAAGTCTTTGAGGCCCTCAATATTACACTTGTTTATGATTGATGACCTCAATCACTCCCTAAAAATATTTACATTCATTCTCAAATTATGTGTCTCTAATTTCCTCCAATGTTCTCCTAAACGAGATCGTAATTTGGTGGTTACTTTTTAATTTCCCTTTCCCTCTTGTTAAGACTAAATTTTATTAACCTTATTTCCAATGTGGGTTCTCCATAATGGTATTTTCTATTTTCATCATTTTATTTCCGAAGAACAATTTCCAATTGCGAGGATGCAATTTACTGAAGGAGGGGTGGATCTGACACCCCAAGCATCCACGGTACGCTTCTCTTTCAATAATGCAATAGTTTTCATTGTACGCATCTTCTAGATTCTAACACACCGCGACCAATCAAAGTAGCTTTTATGAATAGTAATACCCTCTTTTTGAAAATTAATAAATTTTATTATTCAAAATAGACTTTATTTTTTGATATGGAATATCGAAATTATCATAATATGAATTTTTGTTATTTTTCTGAGAACTTCCTATATATGATGAATAGTTAAAAATACTAAACTTTAATTAATAACAACTTTTTTAATCAAAATAATTTATATTGATAATTTATATTATTGAGTGTTTCTAAAGTATAATCAGAATTTATTTTTACCATTTTATCCAATGATGGTCATTAGAATAAATTTCACTTTGAAATTGGACATAAACAATTGTCAATATTTTGATAGATATTGTTTCTTAAAAACACGCTATTTCTTTTGACAGCGGGAATTATCTATATAATTTATTAATGATTATTCTATGTTTTTAATTTGGTAAAATGCAAATCATTTTTGAATTTGTAATATCAAATATATCTTAGGATGAATTTTTGGTATTTTTCTAATAATGTTCATTTTTAATGAATAGTGAAAATGATGTATTTTAATTCAAAACTGCATTTTCATCCCATTTATTTGTATAGATAGATTGAAAGTTTAATTGGTTTTAAGTCAAATTGAATTATGTTTTTAGAAATTGATACAATTTTGTTCATTATAAGTAATTACAGTTTTCAATTGGATGTAAAAACAAGTCTATCTTTTGATAGATTTTTCTTCTTAAAAACTCGTCTTTGGTTTTGACAATGGGATTTATTTTTAAATTAATTACTGAAATTTCTGTGATTCTAATTTGGTAAAATAGATTCTGTAGTTGCAATAATAAGGTCCAAATTATGTAATTAAGACTCTTTTTTTGACATTAAGAATATTAATGATGACAATTATCTTTAATTAACATGATTAATTAGTAACCGTGTAGTCAAGGGTAAAAAAATAATATCATAAAAATAAAAAATTACCCCAACATTTGTCCTAATTCTATAAGTGGTGTAATGGCCGACCATGGGATGCCTTTTTCCATCTTAGGGACCCCATGGAATCACTATTTTGTGAAAGTGAACTTTTATTATATTATTTTTAATGAAAGGAAAATATAACAAAAGTATGTAACACCTAAGTAAAACATTTTCAATTTTGTCTACATAATTGATCTCTTAGAATATAAATAGTAATTGGAAATATAAAAAATTTGCTAAATCATGGTATTTGTTTTATAATATTTAGACATTATATAAATAAATTTATTTATGACACCTTGATGATATTGTGATTACCTCATTAATGAACGATTTAAATACAATGAAAATATAAGGAAAATTATAAGACTTATACAAGTCTAAAACCTATTTTATGGGTGGATTTAGAAACCTTGTCACATTATCCTTTAAATATATCATTTTTGAACCTTTAAAATGCGAAACTCATTTTATAATAAAGTAACATTTCATGACTTTCTAAGAGTGCCCCTCCTCCCTCTTATAAAAGGACCCCACTTCTAGCCCACTTTCCCACACCTCTAAAGCCCTTGGATCATCCAAACGCTGCCCAAATACCCTCTCAACATTCCTCCCTTCATCCTAGAGTCATTATTATGAACAGAAATCCAACCTAATGAGCCTTTTTGATCAAATCAAAAGAAAGAACCTAAAGAAGAGGTAATGATTTCACCACCCCCTTTCAAGTTCCTTTCTTCTTAAACATATTCGTTCATTGTTATTTCCTTTATAAAATAATAAATCCAGTATCTTCTATATACTATGATGTTAATATAAATATGGTTCAATCATATTCAGTATTCTTTCCATCTTTTTAATGACATGTCACCATACGTGCGTACGTACGACTTACCGTCTCCACGTCGTGGTGTAATTATTATTCAAAACATTATTATTTGGATGGGTTTGATAATGATGTGTAATTGATGATAATAATAAATATATCATGATAATGATTCTATATATATTATATACCATCCAATTATATACTATTTTAAATTCAGAATAATGATATTGTCCCTCGTGCATACGTACGAACTACCGTCTCCACGAACGCGATGAGATTAATTCGCCATCATATCCATTCAAGAATAATTCTCATATGATGAATAAAAGTAATATTTAAGGACTTGATATAATTCTGGATATGAATAATATACAACCAATCCATAACAAACACTATTTATGTAACAAAACATATAAAAGAAAATGACTAAGTTAACACCCTAAATGACGATAATACTAAGATATTATTAACAAAGAAATGTTAAAATATCATATAAGATATCATATTAATATATATATGATTCTTGTATAATATAACAAAAATTATTTCACCATTATACATGAGGTTATCCAACCCTCAACCATGGAAAAGTACAAGGTAAGGGTTTATTTCAAAATCTCTTCATTATCTGAGGCTGTTTTTACGTAATTTTCGACTGGGACCTCTTTATCATCCACATCCATGATTCTTAAAAATGTATTTCAAAACATTCATACTATTTAATATAATATTGGTTAATGTCATTTATACCCTTTTTTGACTTTTTATAAGATGTTTATAAAGGAATCATTCCTTCATTTTCCAAACATGGTATTTTTTATCCTTTACCACAAAATTAAGGTAAGAATGTCTTTTTTAACTTATACGGTGGGTGCAGATATTTTCTGCCATTATAAAATCATTGAAAGTTCCCTTACATTATTAATAGAATATTTTCAAATTAAATGCTTTGTTTTATAATTATGTGACTTTTAAATGATTTTAAAAAATATATATTTCTCTAAATTAGTTTTGATTTCATCTATGTCAGCATCTTTTGATGGATTTTAATATTATTTGAAGTTGATTTATTATGATACAAAACATCCATCTTGTATTGAAGGTTTTGTGATATGTTTAACTGTGGATGTGTTTTTTATACCATTCATGGTTTATGGATAATGTATTGACATTTCGTATGCTAGTTTTAATACAAATGTTTTTGGTATGTTTAAAACTGTTCATCTGCGGAATGAATTGGACTTAATAAGTGACAGGTGGAGCCTTCTATAGCTCCTTTATGCATCGGTAAGTCTCATTAGAGAAACTAGTGTCTTGGCACAAGGCCTTTATCGAATATTATTTGTAGTCTTGGCACAAAGCCTTGACTATGTGGTTATGAAAGTATGGAATTGTGCATTCCATCATTATGAAAGTGGCTATTGATATTTCATGTGATTATTCGACTAGCAGAATATCCATGTGAATAAGTAAATGGAATTATTTCATTTAATCTTTGCCCTATCATACTGATGTTCAAGTTTAAATGGATTTTGTTTTAGTTATTCATTGCCTTAAATGTTTATTATTATTTATGAAAGTTTCTTCTATATTGTTATCCTTACTCAACATCTGAGCTCACCCCTTTTAATATTTTATTTTTCCCAGGATGTGGACATGTGTTTTATGAATGACCTGTAGGGATAATATGAGGGGATATGAGTGTGGTCTTTGAAGACAATATGTTTTGTAGTTTTTTCACTTTATGATTTAATGTAAGGATTATAAATATATCAAATGTTTCCAAGGCTACTAAACTAATCGGTCTTTCGAGACATGATCTTTTGTGATCATGAAAATGTTATGTAAAAATGCATCGACTCAGGGTAATTGGGGTTGGAGCATACAAATATTTTAGTGCCATCAAATTCTTCCCCTCAAACTCGGATCTGAGGATTAAATGTTGGTCTGTGTATGAGGGTAAATCGCCACAATTTTTATGCCAATTGCAATGCAAGATTGTGGTGCAGGGTTGTGATGTGAAGAGGTGATGCACGGATTGAGAGCGTCACGATGCTAGCTATGGTAAAGCGTTCTGTGATTCAATGGGGGTCACCGCCTATGAATAGGGGTGGTTGACCTCTATTTTTTCTATCGCGTCTTCGCGTTCTCATGCATGATCTATCGATTTTAAAATCTCTGCATGCTCTATGACTATCCTCTATAAAACACATCCTTTATTATTTTTGGCACACAATGAGTCTTTCAACGCCGAAGTGTGCACTTCGCGTCTTGCGTCTACGAGGTCTGCAGTAGGGATCGGTGATCTGTCTCTATGACCGACCTCCGTGACCAAGCTCTGCATACCAGAACAAAAAATATTCAATTTTAAGATGTAATGGCCCATCATGGAGCTCCTAGGGGTACTAGAAGAAGCTACCTATATGGTTGAGTTGGCTGAAAACCTAGGAATTATTGAGTATTTGTGTATTCACTTAGACCATGAGTCCCTGTGAGAGCTACTGCCATAGAGTCAAAATAACAACCCGATGTGAAAGAGGTTTCCTCTAAATGGATTCAATCTAAGGGATGAAGTTTTCTTTAGTAATTAAGTAGGGAGGATCCAACCTATATGTTTAGGAGTGCTTTGTGCTAGTGGCAGTGGTCCATGGTGGAATAGGGTTAGGCCTAGGGGGATTGAACACCTGTCAATGCTGATTTTTTATAATATAATGTGAAAAACATTGATGAGAAAGTATTATAGCTAGAGGTGTCTCTTGCGCAGTATCACACCATTATGAAGGCATCCATGGGGAAACCAGATAAGGGGTGGACTGAGGAGTAAAATCTTTTCCATGTAACCAAATTAACAAATGATTATCCCTCGAAATACTTGTTACAAGCCACCTTTGAGGAGTTTTGGGTTGAGGTGAGTTGAGGGGGCATGAATGAGGTAGCATGGGCTTCCTAATATCACATTTTTCAGGCGTGTGGTTGAGGCTAGAGTTGCTATGTAGGTGGTCGTCAAGGTCCAATTCCTTCAATGTTATCCATGGCGAGGATGATATCATCCTCTTAGACATCCACAAAATCATGGGGGTTCTGATACTTGGTGCAATGTATGATGATTTCCTCCACACTGAAAATACATAGGAGGACCTGGAGCAGATATCGCCCCTAGAAAATGCATTGATGGACCAAGTGTCAAGGGAGGACAATAATTCGGTGATGAATGTCCAATTAATGCTAGTTTTCAAGTAGTTTTTGAATTCCCTTGAAGATGGATGGTATCATGTGAGGCCACAGACCTGTCTGAATGGGGTTCAGTGCCGCTAGGGGAACTCAAATTTGAGACTCTTGAAGGATATCCAGTGGAAGAAATGGGGATTTAGTATCAGTTCATCAGATCAACTGGTGGTTTGGTTGGTTTTGTTCATCTTGGAACTTATTTTATGCTACATTATGCCTGTAAGGGAAAAAACATGGGTGCGTGACAGAGAAAATTCATCATGGAGTCCACGTTGGCGATAGGAGAGCATGTCAACCTAGGGATGTCGATGCTCGTCATGCTGTATAAGGTGGTATGGAACATCAACGAAGCGAAGAAGCCACCAAGGGTGTAATGTCCATTCCATCTTCATTATGGGTGGATAGAGGCACATATTAGAGGATTTTATGAATATCATAACCATATATTCTTCTAGGGCCGGACTTCCTACCAGCCATTCTGAATGCCGTGGGGATTTTCCCAACCAAGCTGACACCGTCGCTGGTGCTGAACTAGGTCTGGAAGGAAGATGAGTTCAACTACCACTCATTTACATAGAAAAAAAGTGTTTTCACTAATTACATAAATGGAACTAAGGAGAATCAGTCTTACCTCTTGGACTTTTGGGGTGGAGTCATGGTGGAATGAGGTGACTGCAATCCTCTCTCTAAGACGTTCACCCCACATCGTTTCACGAGGATGTTTCAATGCATGTAGAGTCTCACGCTGTAGGTATACCTGGGTGTGAGACACGAGGAACACCCATGACTAATGAGGCAGATGTGGATCATATTCACATGATAGGATGGGAAGATGTGGAACGAGTTGCCTCTGCCCACAACTTTCTATGGGTTGGTGAAGGATTATTCCATGAGTTGGGAGTTAGCTTACCCAGGGGAGATGCTAAAGCAGAGGACCATCCATCTCAGTGATGGGGTATCCCCACAACCTCATGGTTAGGGCCGAATGTCCACAAGAACATCCACTGGTGGCGGGGCTATAATGGTAGTGAGAACTGCATCAATCGAGAGGCAGGCAGCTGTGGTAGACCTGGCGGTCTCAGATAAGCAATGTTATTTAGTGGGGATACTGCCCATGGTGTTCCGTAGGATTCCCATCCATGATTTGGGGAAGTGGCTGCGCCATGTAGACATGCCTAAGAATGTTATCTTCCCAGAGGCTTGATAAATTTTGGATATTAAAAGACAATTCCTTAACCATTCCCTGATATGGCACCATATGAACCATATTGGGATGGATCTATGGGGGATTGGCCCTGCCCGGGCTGACTTTGCGGTGTATGAGGTGATGGGGGTGTAGTACATTGCCGACAAGGCATACATTGTGCACTCCCGGGGTGATCCGCGTCTAATTATTGAGTAAGTGAAGGTGATACTAAATCCAATGGCCCCTCCGTAGTTGTCAGCCGCCAAATTGAAAGAGCGCTTCCCTATACAATAAGAATCAGACGAGTCATCCTAGGAGAGGATACTAGTAGAGGGAACCATCTGGTGGAGGTTTAGGTCAGAAACTCATACCCAGAGCTGGAAGAGTTTGTAGAGGATCTTGAGGTAAAACCAAAACCTAGTTCCCCATAGTCTTCATCCAGGTCATTCATGAATTCCCATCTAACATTGGGCCTATGATGGAGGGCCTCATATGCAAGACCCAATCTCACGCAAAAATAATTTAGGTGTGGGTGCTTTAGGATCCGATCCAATGACGATGAAAATCCCCATGCCTATCAAGGTCGTGATACCCCTTATGGTTCTCCTGGAGTCTTCAAATTTCCCTATCATATATGGAGGGCCATGCCAAAGGGTCTCGACGGAAACAACTCAAGGGTGAGACCAACTGTTAGATCTATGTAAGACACCTTCAATGAACTTGTCAATATCATATATTGAAACATGTCATATAACATATTTGCATTCTCACATGCTCAGTTCTTCAAATGTCATGGGCCTCCTTCGTGAGGATAGTGGGACCACCTAGTTATACCTTTCCTAGGGGAACACTGGTGGTCGTGGAATCGAATGTTTCAACTAACCAAGATGCACCACTCACGATCACATTAGGGAATATCAGAATGATACAGCCTCAAGTTTTTTAGGTGGAATATGATAACGAGGATCAATTGGATATCCCGGGTCCTGACCTAATAGAATTGACATTAGATGAAGACCCTTCTGATAAGTTCCTATAGGAATTCCCTACATACAAACTCATCGATGCTGCAGACCAGGAAAGGATGACTTCTGATGAAGAGGAAGACACGATCGTCCATCTATTGTCATGTAAGCTGATAAAGCGCTTCAATGTGGAGACTCCTCAAGCGCAATGGATAAACCATATGTGGAGGCTTTATTCTGGGTGGTGTGAGTTATGCACTAGTGGAGTGGATGCCCGGCGTCCTCATATGCTCATCTAAAATATCATGGAAGAGAAGATTTATGAGAATTATCATGGACTTGGGGGAAATGGAAATGGATGAAATATACAAACATCAAGAGTCTCTAGGAGGCGTAAATTTAGATTCTATGGTTGTGGGCACGAGTGAACGAGTACTCGGTTTTCCTCAACACACTACAGATACTTGTGTCGCACCTAAATTCCCAGTTGGAAGAGGTCAAAGAATGGATGAAGATTTCCTTTGAGGAGATTACTATCATCCAGACTAGTGAGGAGTAGGCTCGGATCACAGCTGATGAACTATGCCCCATCTCCCCATAAGAGGAGAGGTAACTAAACAAGTGACAATAGATCCGGGATGCCACAATCTAGAGAAGGGAAGAGGTGGAACACTCTATTGAAGTGGTAAACCCATCCATGGGAGGGGCCAATCCTTGGGTTTTTTAATGTGTGTAAACTCATAAACATACTTTCATGCTTTAACTATTTATTCCAGATTCACGCATGAGTTCTATTGTTTTTTGTGGTTTACGTAATTTCTTATCACATTTGTGAAATATAGTGTGATTAATCCATAAACACAAGTGGTTCCTTCCTTATATGAGATATAGTGTATGAATTATTCATTATTCTATCTGAATATGAGAGTTCCTACTATTATTTGGGCATCCAGGGTTTGAACAACCATTCTTGATTTCTGGGAAGAAATAGGGAGGAATGACGGGAGGATGAAGTCCTCATAACAGTAAAATTTCGATTTTCCTAATTTTCTATTATGCAAGATAGGGTCAACACCAGGGGCTTTAGAATCAATCACAACAGTGGGGAGTGTAAGGAGTGAATCACAATAACCAAAATTCAGAATATATTATAGATGGCGTGACAATTAAGGATAACTATTTACCGCATTTGAGACACACTATCCTTGTTGTGTTGTCCTCAAATGGGGATAACAAATGAGGTATGACCACTGATCATGTTTGAAATGCGAGTCCGAACATGAGATGTCATATATTAGTCATCTGGAATTATATCCCTAGAAAGTAGGTGATCCATAGGCTGAATATCCATATAGTTAGGGGGTTCTGTTAGGAATGAAAGAGTACAATGGTCTAAATAAAAGGTACCCAAAGTTTGGAGGGTGGAGTGATGGTTTGTTCGAATTGATATGAACACTCTTAAAATATTTCTACTATGGTGGAAACATATTAGTTGGGGTCATAGGTATAATCAGGGATCAAACATACATCTAAATAGGACCGCCCTGATGAGGACCTAGGGTGCCTTGTCCTTTTATGTCATGCCAAGGTAGATGATAGTCCCAAGGTTGGGACAAGGTGAATTTCATGGGCATCACCATATATCTCATAAGGATGTTGATAAATCCAAACATTTTTCTGGAAGATAGTGTAGTTAGATACCAATTCTAATAGGGGAATTACTCTTTAACGATGAAACTAACGCATCCCATAAATAACATGGGACATCCTAAAATTTATCAGAGTAGAACCACAGTTTAATGTGATTAATCAAGGAAATGTGGACTCATGTTGTGTGACAGCATTCTGTAGGATGTAGAGTTAAAGGGGAGATGCGAAAAATGGAGTACATGATGTGGTATCTATAAACCTGATATTAATGAGGACATAAGGAGTCTGCACCATACCATGTATCCATGGGGGATGTGGGAAGTTTTTTGGTCGAGGAACAAAAATTAAAAGTTGGTATGGGCCCGATTCAAAGTGTTCGGGAATTCATACATACCCCATCATGATTGGAATCAAGCTATACATTGTTTTGGGAATACAATTTTATATCATGTGGGGAGATTTACTGTGTGGTACAGCGACACTAGTACACACCCCACAAAAAATACTAATCCCATGTGGGTCATGCTCGATGTGGAAAAAAGTTTAGTGGTGGGATTTCCCTAATACTGGGAGGCACAGATTTGGAGCAATGGACCTCTAGGTGTGTGTTGTCCCACTCTTACATACCATCCCATATAACAGAAATAGATGGGAGGGGGGATCGAGAGTGTTGGAATTCCAGTTAAAAATATGGGAGTGGAGATATATGAATTAGGATGCTTGATATGCGGGTCACAAAGTTAGTGGCGTGATGATATAAGATAACTGTTGAGCATGTTCGAAATGTAGTATATGTTTCGTGTTATCCTGGAATAGGGATAGACAAATGAGGGTCGACTAATGACCTTGTTTGAAATATGGGACCTATCACAAATGTCATCTGAGGACTTTAGGGGCATTGTCCCATGATTTTAGGTAAGCCAATGTTGCATGTGACCTACGCATAAAGGGGTTCTCTTTGAGATGTGGAAGAGTATTGGTGCCCAAATAATGGGAACATGAAGTGTTGACAGGGAATTTAGGTGTTTTATGTTAACATCTCCCACCCTAGGCTCATTTAAATGCCTCATTTGAGAACAACAATGAGATGTGTCAGATAGAAAATGTTGAATCCATTTCCAAGGACAAGGGTCATGGGGTCGCATACTCCAAGCATAAGGTTATATTGTGGACCATTAAGAGAGGACCTGGTTTGATGAACTGTGCATAGGGAGTAGATGTAGCCAACCACGATGTGTAGCTACCAATAAAAAGATCATAGTTTAGGGTCATAGAACATAGGTTAAGATGGGAAGAGAGATGGGAGAAACGATGTGTTTTCCTCATAAAAAATTCCCTGAATGATAACTCAAGAGGCACTCGCCACACCACATGATCCCAATGGAGCTTAGGAAAAAGGGACAAAAAAATGGGCAGCATTTATGATTATAGGGGATTGAACTGCATGCATAATGTCTATGAGTTCCTACATATCACATGAGGATTGGAATCGAGCCACACATAGATCTATATAATTTCATTGGATCTTAGTTTTAGGGTCTTAGAGCTTAGACGATATAGGGAAAAGAGGGAGGTCGTATGTGGTGTGGTAATTGAAAACCATGACATGAATGAGAACATAATCCCATATCACTCCATGTGCACCCTAGGGATATTTTGGGTTGGGGGACCGAAAATGAATTTTGGGTGTGGACTGAGGCTACGTGTGGGGGCATTCCTACGTACCCCATCATGATTATAATCATGTCATACATTGTTCGTGAAGTGTCAAGGTAGGGTACCAATCCTAGGGACAATACAATCATGTGGGTCTGGCCCATGCACCAAAAGAATCGACATTTGATAGATCTTATTTTTTCATGATGAAGGATTTTTTTGTCTGATGAAAATCAAGTAGGATAGAGAATCAAGGAGTTTCTATAGGAATCAACCACATGTAGGCCTTGAGAAATGGGATGGTGGAGTACTGATACCAATCATGATGTCCCCTCGAGTGTGGATCACAATGTTGTTTTGTTTTCTATTGTGTGTACAGGATGACAATGTCATAGTTTAGGGTCATATGATAGGACTACACCAAGAATTTTAATATCATGTATTAACGATGATACAGTTTCATGTCACGTGGTACCATTCAACATAGTTTAAGGTCATTTGGCTAGGATGCACATAGAATAGAAAGGTCCTAAAGGGAATTCACATGACGTGATAAAGCATACCCAACGTGAAGGAGGACACTTAGTCCACACGACACCACATGCAATCCCAGGAAAGATATCTTGGGCCAAGGGGCCAAAAAAGGCCAGGAAATATGGGTTTGAACACGAAGACACGACGTCTGGGTGATTATGCATATTTCATTAGGATGGTATTCAAGCCATAAATAGTTCTGAGAGTGTAGTTGAATGTCATATGGGAGGAAAGGTAGGAGATGATATATCTATAATGGGGAGTACATTGTGCGACTATTGCACATCATACGTGAATGCGGACATAAGCACACACACGCCACACCTCACAATCATTTGAAAGTCAGGGGAAAAAGGCCGTATAGAAGAGACAATTAGGGGAACCTAATATGGACACAAAGATGAAATGTCATGGCATTATTATGTATCATGCGGGGGCTAGAATCAAGTCATACTTCATACAAAGTGTGTCCTGCAATTTATAGTCATGGAGCAAGGAAGTAGAGAGATCCAAATTTAAGGTCTTAGACCCCAGACCAGGGTAAGTGAGACTCATCTAAATGCGTTCAAAATGTGTCTAAATCCCTAATCCTATGTGACATGCACTTGAAATGGGAAAA
Organism: Viscum album; assembly: GCA_963277665.1. Classification (NCBI taxonomy): domain Eukaryota; kingdom Viridiplantae; phylum Streptophyta; class Magnoliopsida; order Santalales; family Viscaceae; genus Viscum; species Viscum album. The sequence continues at coordinate 1,296,887,193 of OY728158.1, forward strand.
ACATGCAGATAAGGTCCTCACAACATGTGAAATAATGAAATGGTGGAAATAGTGCGGAGCCTCGAATGATGCATCACCATGGCATTATCCTCCTAATGCACAAGAGCACACGAAGGGACACTACCAATAGTTCCAAATTTCAACATGAATGTGATTAAGTGGGAAAAATATTTGTATCATGAAAACATTATTCAGTGCATAATGGGGGTGGCATGACTATAGATGATAACTATTTTCCATGTTCGAAACACAGCATCCATATCATGTGACCTGGGATGGGGAAAAAATTGAGCATCGACTGCTAACAAAATTCAAAATGCAGGACTTGTATCATGATGTCATCCATAATTCTCGGGGATGTTATCCAACGATGGACGGAGTGCACTGGGGCCTATAATCCATTCCTTTTTAGAGTCCATTAGAATGTGAATGATGGTGGAATCCCAAATAAAGGGTAACATGAAGGATGAAAATGGGTGATAACATGTCTATGTAGAGTCCAATACTCTCAATTCTAAACCAATGTTATCATAGATGCATTGGAGAACTGCCAAAGAGGGTCTAAGGGAATGATTAAAGAGCAAACGAATGTAAAAGATGAATGGAGAACAGGGGGAGGAAGTGAATTCATGTGGTAGAGGTATGCAGCATGGCTATTACTAACCAAATGAGAATGAGGGAATAAGCTAATACCACATTGCATACTCTTTCCTGGAGGACTCAAGGCAAGGGGCCTGAGAGATGAGGAAGTAAATAGGGTTGGACCAGAAGAGAAAACGTTTGGGAATTCCTACGTATAATGTGAGGTCAAGAATAAAGCCACACATAATTATCAAAGATAACATCATGTATAATGTCTTGCAGAATAGATAAGGATTAGAGAAAGGCATCCCAACAAGGAATATGTATTGCATGGAGAATAACACGACATTGATATGGACATAAGACGACATATTCCATGCCATTCATAAATCCTAGAGAAAACTCAGGCCAATGGTTCAAGAGAATGAATAATCTAACCTGGGTTGGACCCAAAGATAGAATGTCTGGGTTTTCCTATATATACCATGAGGATGGGAATCAAGCCAAAATTAGTTCCTGGAGATGTTGTGAAGTTTAATTTTCTGCTTTAAGGACATGGTTGATCATAGTTTATGTTTATAGGGATCGTACATTAAATGAGTAGTTCAATGCCATGTGTGTGGGACAAATGGGTAAGAAGGATGAATCACCTTGCCTATCATATGGGAGAAAATAGAATGAAAACAATGTTTGAGGATATCTACTCACCATATTAGCAACACAATATCGATATCGTTTCATGAAATGGGGACATGCAGTGAGTGTCGACAATTGACCATACTTTTAATGTAGGAATTGAATCAAATTTTAGTCCAGAATCCTCTTGGATGTCGGATTCAAATAGTAAGAGAGCCCAAGGGATAATAATTCAGGCCATTTAGGGGTCCTTTTAGATGTAAGAGATAGTGGAAACCCAAATGATGGGATGTGTATAGCGTGATCTCACCAGTGCAGTTTAACTTCTTATAATAAGGACGATGATAGGGTAGGTGTCTCACGGAGATTTATGCGGCACAACAAAGATATCTAGTTGCGAACGAGGACATAGAGTGTATGCCACACTACACAATCCTGTATGAGAACTTGGGATATGGGGCTAAAAAGGTCGAGGGACCTGAGGGTGGCTCATAGACAGAATGTCCCAGCCAGTTTATAGTTTATTTCCATGAATGATGAGTGTTGAGGGGTTTTACGTCATTCTATTCATATGTATCATCAAATTTAATGTCATATTGTGAGGATAGTGGTTGTCATAGTCAATGGTGATAGAACTCGGACCATGATCGTGTGACCCTTTTGGGGGTATGGTCATACCAAATCTCCTAATCCCACGTGAGAAATTCTCGGTGTGAGAAACAACTAATGGGATTAGGTTCTACCCAGTATATAAGGGTAAACAATAATGGAAAGAGATCATAGTCGGTCGATCCCTCCTAGATCAACATCATTTCTGGAGGAATGCTGACATTCAAAGGGATATCAGGACAAAACAAATCATTTCACCCAATATCTGTAATATATGGGTTGGGGATGATGATGGGGGATGGCTATTGACTATGTTCAAAACACAGATTCTATATTGTGTGATCTAAAGTGGGAACAACAAATGAGTGTCTACTACAGACCATAATTCCAATACTGCACTCATATCAAATTTTCATCCATAATCTTCAAGGACCTTGGCCCGAAATGGTATGAGATCCTTGGTCCTAGTATCCATGCTTTATGGGCGTTCTTTTAGATATTAAAGATGATGAAAACCCAAATGATGTTGTGCATAAAGAAAAATGTTAAAAGTGAAATTTTACATCATGTGGTAAGGACGATGGATGTGGGGATCTTCAAGGAGAGGGAAACATGGTGCGATCATGATAAATATGATGTGCATGATGGCATGAACCAATACCACACCATGAATTTTGAGAAGCATCTGGAAAAGGGTCTAGACCAAAAGAGAGATCTTGATGTTTGGGGCTAGGCCTATGAACAAAATATTCCCGCATTCCTATGTATGACATATGGATGGTAGTCCATACGTATATAATTCATAAAGGGCCATGTGGATTAATAATTTGTGGTGAGGAAATGAGAGAATATAAGAATGGGAGGGTTACATAGAGTGATCATTACAAAACCAGCATAAATGTGGCCAATGAAGTATACAATGCATTGTGTGAGTCCTTCCAAGACAACTACACCAATGGGGGAAGTCAAAGAGATGAATATGGGGGATGAAATATAAGATGATGTTTCTGAGAATTCATACTTATTCCATGAGGATGGGTATCATGAAATACATAGGAATAAAAAATGTTTTGTAGTTTAACATCGTGAAGAAATGTCATTAAAATTTAATGTCATGTAGGACTATATATAGTTTAATGTCCTTCAAGATGACATATAATTTAATGTCATTCGGGATAGGTATTGAGTAGTTGTATGTCCTTCATCTTGGACGAATCTCCATTTTAAAGTCATGAGTTAAATATGTCGCATTTTACGGTCATGTAGGACTGAATAGATCTTATTTTATAGTCATAGAGCTCAAACTGTTTTGAAATTTTTCATCATGTGATTTGACCAAGTAGTTTAATGTAATGCATGAAACTATAAATTTGGTCTTGTCGGACCATAACATACTCATCAAAAGTACTACATCAGAAATATGGAATTGGGGGGGAAGATTAATACACTCACCATCCAAGGTAAATAGTAATAATTCTCTATTGGGGTAAACCATGTGAATAATGTATAGTCTTTCTCATTTTGGATCTAATTTGGGTGGTTTTTTAACAGGTATCCTTGGTGTTCTTAGGGACAACACCATGTCAACTAGTAAGAAATGGAAGAGGTGAAATATCTTGTTAAAATCTCTAGCTATCTTGTTCTGATGGCTCTCCAGATTGTTCAGGGCACAAAGAATGTTCTCATCAAGTTATTCTAAATCATCCAGATGGATTTTGGCCACCTTGTTTGGTTTCTGTTGATCGTAGACCATTGTGTGCAATGAAGGAAACTGAATCTATGTGGGCAGTACTACCTCTATTCTGTACACTAGGGAATGTGGGGTCACTTTAGTGGAATTGTAGTTCATTGTCCAGTAGGCCTAGAGATAGATGCAAAGTTTATCTGTCCAAATATTCTTATTTTATCAACCCATTTTTGTAGACTATTTGAGTGGGTTTTGTTGAACATATCAATATTTCCATTAGCCTACACGTGATAGCTGGAAGTATGGTTAGAATGGATGGTGTACTTGTCATACAACTTCATCAGCTCAGACACTTGGAAGTTTCTTCAATTATCATTGAGGATGTTGTGAGGGACTCCAAACAAGAAGATGATATTGGAGCTCACTATGTCACCGATAGAATGGTTCTGGACCTCCTTGATCGGAATAGCCTCAGCCTATATAGAAAATAAATCTGTACCGGTCAGAATTTACCTGCCTTGGAGATCTGTCAATGGTGGATATGGTCCCACAACATTAAGTCCCTAGACTACAAATGGCCAAGAGTACATGGTAGTGCTAAGAGGTTTTGTCATCCGATGTACGAAATTATCATGGATGAAGCATGAATTCCACCTTTTTGAATACTCAAAACAGGTATTAATCATAGAGGGCCAAAAATATCATATCTTTTGGATCTGGTGAGATAGTTTCTGTTCGGTCTTATAAGGCCCACTGTAACCATCATGAACATACTGCATGTCCTGAGAAATCCCCCCCCCCATAAATTTAATGGGGTAGAACCCAATCAATCCCGCTTCTATAGAGGTTCTTCTCAAGACCAGGACTATACTGGAGGGTTAATTGTAATGTGTGATGTCAACGTCGTTCGCACACAACTTGATCCACTGGGAGACTTATGTTTTAGATATTCTCAACAAAGGGGGTTCTTCATTCTAGAGTCACCTCCAATGCTACGGAAGGGGGACCTCGGTGCCATAACATGGAGGAACTGGTGTTAAAGTGGCTTACCTGGGGTCCACCATCATCTTCTGGAGCGACATGACAGATGACTCTCTAGTGTTCCAGATGAATAATAAAATCATCCCAGTCAGGTTCTGCAATAGATGTAGCCAAGCTAACCATGGCATCAGACCAACCGTTCTAGGACTACGAGACATGAGTAACATCTGGTTGATAGGGGAACCGAGCCACCGGCTAGCGGGTACGTTCCAACAGTGGTACGCACACCTTCATTTTGACGACATGGTCATAGTTTATGTACTTTATGACTAGTTTAGAGACCCATTTTATATGAAAGTGGGGAACATCAATCTCGAGGGCCAGCACGAGACCAATGATGAGATCCTGGTACTCTTCCACATTGTTGGTACAACCTTTTGAAAAAATGAATGAATAGTTCAGAATAGCCAGTGCTAGTGTGATGATATCGATACCTAAGCCCAACTTGTTGAGTCATAGATCATTGAATATTCTAACAGTAGGACTCTATGAAGAACCATCAAAGTCTATTTTCCAAAACTGAATGGTTGGTCCTACTGAGAGGATTTCCATATCAGGAAAACAACGATCCAAAGACTGGTCTGTAAGAGCTAGATGGGATAAAAGGAAGTATGCCAATGCTTGTCCCATTATGTCCTTTTGGGGGACAAAAATGATGTCGAACTATCGGAGGATCACTGCCCACCGAGCAAGATAGATTATCAATCCAGGGCTATTAATAATGAACTTCAGCCGATCCACTCAAGAAACTAGCTATATCTTATGTTGTTGCAAGTAGTGTCGATATTTTTCCACTGCAAATTTCAGTACTAGGTAGCTCTTCTCAATAGAAAAATATCTGGTTTATGTATCAAGAAGCATGTGTCGAAGATACTACAAACTATTCTATTTCCCTTCATTATTTTTTGGGCCTGAATGAGGCCAAGGGATTATTCTAGGGAAATCATGTAAAAAACTGGTGGCTTTCCATAAACTGGAGGCATCAGAACCGGAGGCCATGAAAAGCACTAGATTTCCTCAAAATCAATCTTACACTCCTCATCCCAATGATAATCGACACCCTAATTCATGGGACGGGAAAAGCTATTACACTTTCTAGATAGATTCTCAATAAATCGGTATATATAGGATATGTGGCCTTTAAATCCTCAAAGATCCGTTATGTTTCTCCGAGGTGGAATTTGGATGACGGATTTGATATTATATGTATCGATATCGATCCGTCTATATCGGACCATAAAACTGAGAATATTTCTGGAGGTGATCCTTAAGGATCATTTAATGGGGTTCATCTTTAGATGGTGAGATCAGAAGAATCTAAACACATTCTCACGATCTTTTGGATGGTCCTAGTGTAGGTCAGATTTTACCACCAGATCATCCACATAGAATTCAACAAATATCATGTGTATTAGATTAAATATTTGATGCGTGGAATGATAATAGGTGGAACCTACATTATTATGGCATATGGGAATTACATTGTAGAAAAAATTACCCTGTGGTTCCCTTAAAGGTGAAGAATCTTCATTCGTGGGGGCCATTCTTATTTGGTTATACCCACAATACACATCTGTGGAGGATAGGTAATGGAAATTAGAGGTGTCATCAATCAACTATTCATTCACAGGAAGGGAAAAATCATCATTCAGACATTGATGGTTGAGATCCCAGATATTGATGCAGACATTGATCAGTCTATTCTTCTTCCTGACGCGCATGATGCAGGCTAACCATCTGGTGTATTGTACATCATTTATGATGTTGCCTCAGATGATCATATCAACCTTAGCCTCAACTATGGCACCGTGAGAAGTGTGCACCGTTATATGAGTTTTTTTGACCCCATGATGATTCACTTGATGACTGAGGCGGCGGAAGGTGACCTGATGATCTTGTTCTGGAATCTTTTCATAGCTCCCAGAAAACATATCATGGTGATGCTTTCGAAATTTCACATATCATAGTATCTCATTGATGGTCATAGAATCACTTATCAATGTGGATTTTGGATCTACCTCGCTACCGAGGATCACTTGTACCAATTCATTGACCCTGGTGGAAAAAACCTCCTCCAAGGCGGGATGAGAATCTTACAAATCTCATTCTTCCTTCGTGGAGGAGGGATCCTTTGTATGAAGTGAATCTTCTGAATCAATAGATCCCAATGGGCCACTGGTTCCTGGCTGAGTGGTGGTGGACACAACATCGGGGAACGCTTGTGCTACCGATACCATTGCGATGATAGCTATGGACCGTCTCTCATATGTCCTTCGCCCCAAGGGGCCTCATTTTATGATATTAAGGAAATTGCGGTGCGTCAGCTTGAGCCGGTTTATCACATCCCAAAGAATCAAGAATGTATTCCGTATTTCTATTTACATGGGGCATACATCTCAATACCTTGTAGGAGTAGGGGGTTATGGGATTACCCGAGCAAGAATTGTATTGGAATATGAGGTGATCTCTCAGATTCTCTTAGACTTGGGAATATAATTTCCCCTCATTCAAGAGACAAAAAATCATTGCCCCAAATCTAGAGTTCTGGACTCCAATCAGTGGATCAAGAATATTTATGCATCATCCAATCCTGTCCGTGGGTTGGTCGCAACCATAGCCAGTTCAACCTCGCTAGCCTAGATCTACATATCCTTACAATTGTAATAGTCATAATCCAGATAACAGGATTCACAAGAGGCAAAGGGATACGAGTAACATTGGAGTACAAATACTCGGCCATTAAGGGAGATCATAAGGTTTTAGTGATATGAGGATGGAACCACCAAATGTAGTCGGTGTCCTACCAAAAAACCATGAACTATGTGCTGGCTACCAGGACAACGAACTGGGTTTTCATGCAGATCTTCCTAACTGGAGTCTATTCTGTCCAATCATAATCATGATTTTTCATGTCATAGGGACTCATATAATCCTTGGTCATCCCGATTATTCAGATTATCCGACTCAAGATAAGGATGATCCTAGAACCCATGTCGATAAGACAACAACAAACCTCCACGCCATTGAAGTGGACACTGATATACTGTGGGTGGATGTTCCCTTGTTTGGGAGTGCCTTAATCTTATCTAGAGAAAGAGATAACACATTAACACACTATGTTCTCGGTTGCCTCAACGTGGAAGGCTTATGTGGCTTCTACCTCCATCTCAAACTGGAGGGGGCTTCTTAAAGCCATGACATTGGCTTCAAGCATATCCACCAACAGGAGAAGGTCCTTGAGGATAGATAGCCTCATCAGAATGATGGAAAGAAGCATAATAACACCATAATAAATTTTAGATAATAAATAGTAAATAATAAAAAGTAAAAAGTAAATAGTAAATAATGAATATTAAATTAAGAATAATGAATAATGAATAAGGAATAATAGATAATTAATAAGAAATAATAAATAAAATATGAAAAATAATAAATAATAAATAATAAATATATTACATATAATGTATAATATGTAATATATTATAACATACCGAGTTTTTAATATGAGAAAATATGGTTGATAGCATACCTAACGTAACATCGATCATAAGCGAAAAACATTATATTATTTTGATACCTAATAACCTTATAGTTAAAATGGGGGGAATGAATAGTATAAACTTATTTTTTAATATATTGTTTAGACCAATATTTAAATAATTGTTTTGTGATCAGTTTAATATCAATGAAAACAAACCAATTTTTAAATAAAAGGAAATGTTTTCCTAGAAATCAATTTAAATGAAATTAAGTGAGTTTAGAAAATAATAATATCACATTTTATCAATTTTATTAACGAAATATATCAGTAATATGTTCAATTAAATGTTTAAAATTCAACATATATGTTTTTAACACATGATATAAGAACAAATTCATTTTTTTCAGATAAATGCAGTATTTTTCAAAAAAATCCAGTTTTATCACCTTTTGATGGAGAACCCAATTTAAATATAGTTTCTTAAAAATTATTTAATTTATTATAAATAAAATAAACTTATTATTTTTAATTGGGACACCAAAATTTACTTTGGATGAAATTTTGATATTTTTCTGATAAAACTCACAATTTTATGAATAGTTGAAGATACTGTATTAAATTCATAACTACATTTTCATTTTTTTTATATAGAGAGGTTTTATCTTAAATTTATTTTAATGTATGATTATATAATGTTTTTAAAATTAAATAAAAATAAGATAATTGGATGAAATTTCACATTGAAATTAGATATGAACACACATCTAACTTTTGATGGTTTTTACTTTTAAAAAACATTTTTTCTCGTTTTGACAAACGAAATCAATTTTAAATTAATTACTCCAAATTTTATGCTTTGAAATTAAAAAAAGGATTAAATATTTTAAATTAGTTGGTCCAAATTATGTTAATAGGTTAATTTTAATTTTTTTTGGACATTATGAATCATAACTTTTGTAATTTTTTTGACCATTGTTAAAGGTAAATAAGGTATATTAGTTTAACATATAATATGATAAGGATAATAAAATTACCCTAACAACTGCCAATATCATATTGGATGAATAAGAGTTGACCATTATCAAATAAGGGTCATAATTGATTTATTTAATGGGATTTATTACATGAATGTGATGTAATATTATTTTAAACAAAAGGAAGTGACACAGCGCCACTCTCGTATCTCTTATAAGTATAATAACATTAATGTAGTGATAAACATTATGAAACTATTAAAATTTGTAACCTCAAGAAATCTAATACAATTATTGACAACGATTGAATTTATAAATTTTAGAGTATCAAAAATTATAATAAATATTGACACAACACAAATACAATCATTATTTTATTAAGCGAAATATCAAATAAATGATACTATAAATATTAAAATAAATATTATATAAAATAATTTATAGAATCCATATTTTTTATAGGTGAATATGACAAGTTATAATACTATTAAATTATTTGGTATGAATTTATATATATTCTTGGAGTTTATTGAAATTAAATTAAATCAATATTGTAAAGAGTGATAGTATTGATATTTTGTAAAAATAATATATTATTATATTATTAAAAATCATAAAAATCATTTAAAATTAAAAACAAGATATTATAAGGTATGAAATTAATTTAAGTGTCTAGTAAGGGGAAATTGATCTCATATATGTGAAATTAGATTCTCTTAATAATTAAAGTGTTGAAACATCAATTAAAATTAAAAAAAGTGTAATTAAGGGTAAACTAAAGAGATAAGGTGTAAAATAAAATAAATACAACTCTAAATTTTTTAATGAGATAATTTTGAACATTATTAATTTTATATTTTAAATAAATGAGTTTTATAACATTTGGAATCGAAACTGATATTATATTAGTTTAATACTTATTATATGTCAAAGGGTTCCCCTTCCCTTTCCTATAAAAAGAAACCCATTCCTCTATATTACTCACACTTCCAAAAACATTTGGTTCATACTATATCTACACATAACCCTTCCTAATATCCCTCCCCGCATCTCGAAATCCACATTTATAGAATCAAGACTTCCAAGGACGCCTTTGGTATAAACCCAAAAGATTTACCTAAGTAAGAGGTATCACCTTCTCTAATGGTTTTTAGTTTGATTTCCATTTTACACTCCCAATACGCTTCTAATTATTATGAATACATAACAAAACTGGTATCCTATATATACTAGGATGTTTCTATGGTACGATTTTAACCTATAATTGCACACACATCTATTTAATGGGTAACAAACATACTGTTTTTTTCATTGACGAACTACCGCCTCACGAAATGAAAATTGTTAAATTTTCTACTATAACCTCTCATGGTGGCCCTTATGATGAAAAAAATATTTCTATATGATATTTATTATACTTTTTTGTCTCTATGATTCTCTAATTTTTTATTTATAACATACCTTTATTCTTTCCATGTTGTGTAAATATAATATTTTAGTTTGAGGAAGTGTACACAACCACCACTTCAAAGTAATATGTCTCTTTGATGTTATACATGGAATAAATAATGGATTATTTTATAAGACCCATGAATAATATATGAAATTAATATAATACTGAAATTATAATTTAATTCTCATTATATATATATATGACACATAAATTAATGTAGTGTTTATGCGTATGTACGGCCTACCGTATCCATGAACTGTGCATTTTGTTTCCTTTATCTAAATGTAATGGATTATTATAAATACATATATATGAAATACATATGAAAATTACATCATGAATACTATTCTGGAGGTGATGTCCTTCTTGACCACATGGACTAGTGACATCAAAACCATGTTCATTTTCAACTCATGTTCCGAATATTGAAAATAAATCTTATATGAACATAATGTATTATAAAATTTTTAGAACGCGGTAATAAGTGATATAAAAGAAATAACGAAATTGAAAAAATTTCTCTTAAAAGTAGAAATTAACCTATGTTTATTATTCAGGAATATAACAATTTTATTTAATCAGTCTTACACACGGTAAATGATTTTTCCTAAATCTCAATTCATTAAGGCATATATAGATGTTATACACCGCCTTATTTTATAAGGTTTATAATCTAACCCTTTGAATTTTAATGTCATTCAATGTTTTTTAAAAGGAATTTATTTGTTATAATCATTTTAATAAATGACTAAAGGTATCTTTTTAATATGTTCTGACGATGACATTTCCTCCAATGCATCATTTATTTGATAGTTGGATTCCTGTACAAGTTGTAATGTTCTGAATGAAAAATAAATACCATATACCGTTTTCATAAGTATTTCTATTGAAAATGGGTTTGATAATGGATTGATTTTGTTAATATATTGAAATGATATCTTGTGATTGAAATGTGAAAATATTATTTTAAATTCATGTTTTATGAGATATGATAATGTTATGGTTTATGGGAATAAAATATGTATATAGGTGGTTCCATGATAAAACGAGTGCAGGTGAGCTCATGATATCTCTCCAATGAATTGGGAAATGGGAAAGAGGTAAAAATTAAGGTTTCTCCAAAGATATTTATGGAATATACTTTGATGGGTATTCCAAACGTTACCACAAAAGTTACTCCCTATATAGTTTTGAATGCTACAATGAACGTATGATATATATTACACATGTTACCTATATAATTTATTATTTTTATGATGTTTTTCAAGAATCTACGTATTTCATGAGTCATGTTAGAAATATTATGTTTTATGGCCAAAAAAAGTATTTTTTTTTTGAAAATGATTTCATGGGATTAAATTATTCACGGACTAATGTGTTTATTCCTTATTTTATATTTCATTCTGATATTTTTATGATAATCCCATGTTATTGAAATGTTTTCCACTAGGTATAAGGTTGTATAATAGAAAGGAAGAATTCATGAAGATTTTTTTCAAGAAAAGAAATCATGTTCATCATTAAAATGTTTTATATTATTGATGAAATGGATATTGTTTTAGTTGTATCCTCTTTATTTAAATTTGAGTTTTTTCTGAAATAGCTATTCTGTAATTATCTAAAACTATAATCATGAAAAGATCCTCAATGTGAAATAAAGTCAAATTATTGACATAACTCATGATTATGTAATGTTTAAGGATGAGGCCTTATATATATAATATAATATATATATATATATATATATATGTAATTTATAATTAATAAATTAATTAAAAAATTATTAATATATGAAAAATAAATAACAAATTAATTATTAATAATTAATTATTAATTATTAATTTATATAAAATATTAAATTATGAATAAATAAAAAATAAATATATAATAAATATATAATAAATAAATATCTAATAACATGTTAATATTAATTAATAAAAAATACGAAAATGATAAAGAAATAAAATTTAATTAGTAATTAATGAATAAATAATTAATAGATAATAATTGAATAAATATTTAACAAATAAATATGAAATAAATATCTATACAATTAATAAAAATAAACAAGCAATATATAAATAGTGAATAATAAATAAATAAATAATAAATAATAAATAATAAAATAATAAAATAATAAATAAACTAATAAAATATTGATAATAAAATAATAATGAAAAAATGATTAAATAACTGATAAATAATTAATAATAACTAAACAATAAATTAATAATGAATAAAAATTTATAATAAATATTAAAACATATAAATAAATAATATATAAATAAATAATGATTTATACATTATTGATAAAAAACTAATAAATAACTAGTAAATGGTAAATTAAAAAATTAATATATTATTGAATAAATATAAAAAATTTAATAATATATTAATAATTAATAAATATAAATAAATATAAATAAATAGATAAATAAATAATTGTGAATAAATAAATAGTAAATGATTGATAAATAAATAAGAAATGAATAGAAAATTAATATTAAATTAATAATAAATATATAATAAATACCTAATAATTAAATAATAAAAGAATAATAAATAATAAATAAATATTTAGTATTTAATAAATAATAATTTATTAATATAAATAAATCAATAAACAAATCATTAATAAATAAATATTAAATTTATAAAAAATAAATATAAAATATAAAATAATAATTCAATAAGTAATAAATAATAAGATAAAAAATAATAATATAATTAATTGATAAAGAATCTATAAATATATTTATGTATAATAAAAATTTCATAAATATGTATAAACAGCCATTTTTGTTACTTAATTATATATCCTATAAAACTATTTTTAAAGGATTATCATTGATGCCCATACATTAGTTATCTTCTAATAGGGACTAGGATTTCCGTTTAGGCCTTTTCACGAGCTGAACCGGGAACCCCGGGTTACAGGTAGCCCTATATGGTTTTTGACAGGACCAATGTCATTTAGGTGATCAGATTGAGATCAATACTTGTTTGATCCTTAGAGTGAAAACAAAGTAAAAAAATAATAAAAAGAAAAAATAAGGATTCCACAGTTGGGTGAATAGTTATTAACCCTCCACACTGAATGGTGGTATTCTCTTTTAAATATAGGGAAGGAAACACCACTGTAATGAAACATGTTGAAGAAATAATGGGGAAAAAGTAGACCAACATTAATGACATGCAATATTAAAATAGAAAAAAGGACTACATTGCTTATTCAAATAGAATTATAGTCCCACTATTTGGGGAATCACTTACCAAAAATCGAATTTCTACAATTTATAAACAAAATAAGAGTACCTTCTAAATTTTTTCAATTTGGTTGTATAACATTAGGAATCTTCCATTCGCTCATAAAAACTCCACTATAGTAATCTGAATTCTTAATCACTCTTTATGGTGGTATTGTATGAAACATTTCAAGGATCGTAAGGTTCAACAATAGTTATGTTTGAGACCTTAAATTATTAATAAATTATCATTTATAATATTATTGATATATACAGTATGACTTTAATTGGGTAGTTCATGTGCTCCAATAATCCAGTATGAATCTACTCCTCATCAATTACAACGCACCACTGACACCAGGTGAAGCATGGTACCTTCTGTATGTACCTTGAACTGTAACCACACAAACCCACTATGATGATATACCCTGAAATAGTAAATCCACAAATCTGTTACTATGATTTATACATCCATGACACTGCCTAAATTCTCTCTATAAAACCATGTGTGAGTATGACCCTCTTCAACTATGAACAAAATAAGAGATGTTGTAATGTCCCAAAAATTCAATGTAATTTTTTTAAATTATATGTGATTATTTTGAGACTAGTATCCCAGAAATAACATGATTCTGAGTCCTGGTCATACCAGAATAAGTCTTTGAATTTTTTAATGTTTTCTTAAAAAAGTGCTCGTGAGCAGTTTTGAAAACATCCAAACGGGTGCTTGTATTTAAAATCTGAGGGTATCTTTGTGCCAAGAACGAAAACATTACCTATTGAAGGACCTAACCTCGACTGACATAGTTCATGGGAAAATGTTAAATTTCTGACATTTAATGAAAATTTAGTAATTGAGTTTTTATAAGGAAAAATAAAATAAAATTTATTTTATTTTATTTGAATTATGTATTTTTTGGCAGCGTAACAGAAACGTTCCTTGAAAAATTAAACCACATAACATAAATGATGAAATATGATTTCTATATTTAATGGGTTATCCTAAGACCGATCGTTGGTACGATCGAGGATTGATCCAATCCCTTGGAGTATTGGCATTGGTGGGTGACGATCGAAAAACTGCCACCAACGACAGATTGGGAAACGATGAACGATAGCAGTGTGATATTTGTCAACAAAATATCTAACCTCAATGTTAGGGTTTGTTATATCTAATTTATTACCTTCCCCCATTGTACTTTCTAAATAAATTACATGATTCAATCCACTAACAGATTGACCAATGGATAATTCAACTCTGTGGGAATGGGAATAGACATCTGTGAATTAATGATGGGATTATTATTTGTAGTGATATTTCAAACGTCTCCCCGTTTTATTCTAATGATATGAATGATGGACAAATGAACAAGGCCAATGTTACCTTCCTTGGGTGTTCATTGTGATATCCTCTCCCTCTTGCATTCTACGCCAATAGACCCACATGGTCGTGTCAAACTTTTCTACAAGGTTTTGATCTATACCGAACCCTCGGAATGATTGAAAGACAAGATAGATCCCACGGTAGGTGAGAAGACAATTCGAGGACTTCGGAACACCATGCAGATCGATGGAAGAACCACTAGAGCATGTCCGATGGCCCATTGAAGAAACTTCATGCCTGTTCCAGTGACACGACGTGGTGGAGAAGGTTGTGACCAGCTGGCCACGACGGTGTAGAAGCAAAACACTACATCAGGAAAATTGACACGCGTTCGGGCCATAAGACCATATATGGGGGAGGCAGTCAAACACCTACCAATCATGTAACATAGAGGAGACATGGATGTCACCGTATCTAGTGGAAACCAATCTGACCCAGAGTGAGTTGACAAGCTGGGAAGATGGGCCACCCCGGGCGGCCCAGCGGGCCAGACCCGGGCTATCCATCAGACTAAACCCGACACCCAGCAGACGGAACGTTCGATTGAGGAGATGTTTACAGTGTTGGGACCCTTGTGACATGAAGGTCCATTTGGAAAACTGAAATTGAGTTTTCTTGGAAGATGAGATATGACATATGAATTTTGGAATAGATTCTACCATAGTCAAGTGCACTATGAGTATAAATCCTATAGCTGGATGTGATGAGGAGTAAGTGATGAGTGCACCTCAGTTGAAAAACCTATGAGTAGACCGTAGTGTCCTAGTAGGTGAGTCGATATCAATAGCATGACAGCCAAAAAATCATACCTCAGTGTCCCAATAGAAGAGTGTACCTCAGTGGCCCAACATACGAGCAAAGAGAACCAAATTGGACCGATAGATGTGCGGATCTTAGTGGCCTGATAGACGAGTGGACCTTAGTGGACCGACAGATGAGCAGACATGATTGGTACAATGGACCACAGTGGCCTTGTGGACGAGCAGACCTTAGTGGCCCGGTAGACCTCAGTGAATCATCAAGGATGAGTCCCTTAGTAGTATAAGATGATCATCTTTACGAGAGATAACCATTCATTCTATACATCTCGTTATACCAATGTGATCCTTTCATTACATTATGTGTACTTTACAATGTGGTTTGGGGTGCCTTCTTAGTTTTCTATTAGTCACCCTGCATGGGCTTCACCCCAATTTGTCTTGTCTTGACATGATGACCAGCATTTTGACATAGACATTAGTGGTCGAAGACCAGGTGGTGCCCTATGAGATCGGATAGGCATGGCATACTCCTACATCTCTGGAAGCTAGTCTTCACCCACACATTAGGTAGGGGTTTCTATGAATGGATTATCAGATACCTTATTATACATTGTTTACAGCTTTCGTTTTGTGGGTTTGTATTATATCCCATTTCACATAGATCTTGTACCTCTACAATTATTGGTTTTCTTAGTGGTATGCATGCTTTCCCTTTCTTCATTTTGGGTGTGGGTTGTGATTGTTCATGTGTATTGGTACTCAACAAATTCCTCCCACATGCAGGATATTGCCTTCGGTTTTTGTCGACATTACCAATCTTTTGGGACATGGTCTTGGGGTAGTCGATGCATCGGCCCTAGGGGATTGTTTGTGATATTTATAACGATGATCCATCAGTTCAGTTGTTGTAGTTGATTTTTTTCATCAATATTGCATCCATTAACATAATTTTGACTATGGAATAACATCTATTTATTGTGGAATCAATAACATGTTGCATACATGATCACCAAGCCACCAATAAGATCAACGATCCCCTAATCATATCATAATAATATAATCACTCGATAACTTTGAATACATGAAAATGAAGAATAATTAACAAAATAGAACCGAATAGTGGTCTTATTTCAAATAATTTTCCATTTTATATGTTATGAAAAATCCGAATAAATTATTACGACTAGAAAATGAAAATCAATGTCCTGCCCTTACCCATGTGTGATCATTCGGTGGAGTAAAATGTAGGCCAATTAACATCATGACGAGTGGGATACTTTATATTCCATCACTTTAAACAACCATTTTCCCTGCATGTAACACATGTCCAGCCCAAAGTCAATTATAGATAAATAACTATATTCTACAATGTAAATAAATAATTAATTTGAAGAACTTTCCAATGGATAATTAATTATAAATAATGAAATAATTTATTGTTATCATCAAAAATATATCTGATTCATTTATATTAATTTTTTCTCGTCAGATATAAATTTCAATCAATAATTTTTACAAGTCGCCCAAATAGTGATTCTAAATCCCTCATTTAAATGCATATAGATACACAGTTGAAGCTATGAGGAATTCATTAACACCACTAAACTTAACCAAAAACAATGAATTATGTTTCAAGATATTAATGTGTATAAGAAAATAAGATTCCATATTGATCAAATAATTTCCAGTTTTTATGTTTTATTATTGAATTTAAATATTAATACAAACACAATAATAAATAATTCCTTTAACAATGAGAAAAATGGCTCTATAAACACTAAAAAGTATTTTTGTTATCTGCATTGTTAGAATTGGGTCTCTTTTATCAGTGTTAAAAATTTATCCAACAAAGGACCCTTTTGTAATTTCTATAAATGAATAGATAAAAGGGGGTTTTATCACTGCTAAAAAACCACGGATACAAGTAAAAAATTATAAATTTTCAGAATGAATTTTCCTATGGGGTCGACCCCCACACCATTCTTTAAGACCTCTTGAAACCCAACCATTATCATTTTCAATACCCCACCACCAGCCCTTTTGTACCACCCTAACACAAATACCACATAATATCACTATGACCTCATGTGCACGCTACTTCCTCCAGGGTGTTTTGAACCTGAGACCCCCTCATAAGAATGATGATTTTCAACTCCCCTATGTTTCTTTTTGTTATCATTTTATGATTCATATATATATATGTGATTATTTTTAAATACAATTATAAAATATGTTTTATGTCTGTGTAAATTTATAAATATATATATTTATATATGTGACTGTGTATCTATAAATGTAATTATGCATTTTAATATTTATTTAGATATATTTTATATTAACTTTTAAATACATATATTAGAATATATAAGTAATATATATTATTTTTTTAATTCAAACACACTCAAAAATGTAATGATATATATAGACAATAATTATAGTTAGATAAACATTCATAATTTATAAAAAGTGGGTGTACCATGACTAAAAAATAATTTCTAAAATCCTTATTAGCTTTTTTCCTCGAAAACATGTTTGAGGTTTCACAGAAAACTAGCGCATAGACCTCATTGCATGATTAAATTTTATATTTGGAAGAGTCCAATCAGAAATCTGGATCAAAAGTTATTGTCATTTTACATTGAAGTTCAATTTCATAATTTTGTTGAAACATTAATAAATATTGTTATTTTAGTTATTAGAAATATTTAATCTAATGTGATTTTAGTTCATTTCATAAGCATCCATTTTACTATTTCTAGGGAAAACGGATTCCCAGATAAAAACTTATGATCATTCGATGCTGAAGTTTTACTAACCACTTATTAATGATTTTTTATGTATTAAATTTTCATTAACTAAAAATATAAATTTATATTACTTAACACATTATAGTTAATTAAAATCATAAAAAATAAACTATATATCATAATAATTAGTAAATAATAAATCATAATAAATGGTTTTCATTATTTTTTTCCATTAATTTAGTAGCCAAATTGTTAAAAAGTATCTTTTATTTCTCATATTCTATTTAAAAAACACTAGATATATTTAAAATATTAATTATGTTGAAAGAAAATAAAAAATATGGAAACTATATAAAATAATTTTTTTACTATTTAAAAACCCACTGCTAAAAACCATAGTAACTTGTTTTCTTGAAAAAACAATTTTCAGATATTTATAAATCCTTCATGAAACAACCACTGCTAAATCAATTTTCTCATCTAGTGTGACCATTATAGCTTACTGTCATTAGAAACATGGAATGAAATAATATAATCCGATGAATGATCTTCATTGTTTCCCACAAAGATCTTCTCATTTGGAACTTATACAGAAACAATTTTTTGATAACATATGTAAAGGAAGTATAGAAAAGTGTGATCTCATATGTTCAATAAGGGTAAATAAAGGTGATATGAAAACATAAAATTAACATAGTGGTATGAGAACATGAGAATAACATTTAAAGACCATAACCTTCATATCAATGATCATCATTATGTGTCATGGATTAATGAATGGATGTTCTTAAGTCATGAGTCATAAGGGAATCAAAGTACCTAATCAATGGGAGCATGAGATGTAGAATTTGAGGAATATATATATAGGAATATAAATATTCTTTCAATTCTATCCACTAACATTTTCCTAACATGTTAGTTTTAGGATAACCATAAATGTACCTACAATGTGCTTAGAATAACCACCTATATACCCTCCTTTCCTAGCATGGGAAAACCACGGTTATCCCCTAATCTTTGGGATTTTCATAATCTATCGGACACCCTATGATCTCATATAATAGTTAATAATAGCTATTGTATTGGATGGATAAATAGTTCATACCCATTAAATAATTAAATCATAATAATTTGTGCAACAAGATCATAATAATTTTTCATATCAAAAACCATGAAATGTAATTGGGTACCATAAGAATTTCATCCTATAATGAAATATAGATAATAGGAAGGATACATAATCAATTCATAAATGAATAACCCATGAAAATAAATTATTTTTATAAACATGTTATCATAGTATAACCCATTTAATAAAAACGGGTTCCCTAAATAAGTAGTCATATTACACATGAACCACTCAAAGATGAATAAGAATGGTGTCTTTAGATAACGTAATAAGTAAAGAATAAACTATATCAATGGATTTCCTCATACATGGAGACAAAATTTGAAGGATCATCGGAAAATTTATTAAAGAAAATAAACATTCTTTGAAAATCACTTTTTAAAACAAAAATATTTTCAAAATCATTTATTTTTAAAACCACTTCAAAAAATGATGACATAATCTTAAAAAATAATTTTAACCATTTCAAAAGAAAATTTTCATTTCATATTTGAAAAATATCTTTTAAAAGATCAATAATTTTCAAAATTTTTCTCATAGAAAATAACCTTGAAAACATATAAATAATTCATTGAAAATAATTTAAATATTTATAAACATAAAAAATTTTCAATATAATTTTTATTGAAAATAATCAATGAAACATATAATAATGATTTGAAAATCATTTAATTTTTTTAAAAATTAAATGGTTTTAAAAAACCTTTTCATTAAATGTGAGCTTCAAATATCATTTAAAATTATTATAGAAGACGTTTTTTTCGAAACATTGTTTTGGATTAAAATCATTTTATATCTGAAGAGATATATAAATTCATATTTTCATAAAAACATTTAAATAAAAAATTTATGTATGAAAAGATTAAAAAAATTATAACACTAAATGAATATATCATGAATATAAAAATTATAATAAAAATCATGATACTTCATGAGTGGAATAACTTTTGATTTTATCATTTGAGACTTATTCATAAATAGTACTGAAAAAATATTACATTAAACCATAAAACTCATATGACATTCATGAAATTAAATCCCAGTCCCCATGATGTAATAACATAAAATGAAACTCAAAATATAATAAGGATTGATAAATTCATGAATTAACATTTCAAACAGTCTATATATACAGCATTCTAATAAATATAGGTGCATAACATAACTTATATATCAATGTTGGAAAATTAAGTCAAAAATGAATTACATATTTTTTATCTTTTAATCTATAAACCAATTTTTGATAAATAATATCAAATGGATGTGTAAAAAAAATTATGTATAATAGTAGTAATATTAATTCATTTGCCTTATATAGACCACTTAAAAAATTGGTGTTGAAATGAGGTAAATACTTGAAATGAGGAATATTCATGAAAATATATTTGTGGAACAATAAAATTAGTGGAAACATTAATTATCATGAAATGTCAAATATTCCTGATATATCATATCACAGGGAAATATATACTACACAAAAATGAATTCATGGTGAATATAGAATAAGTTTGATAGAAATAAAACTTAAACTATAAATCCCCTTACCATTACTTTTAACTCTCATCACAGTCATTAAAACATCCTTTATAATGAATATAAATTTATTATTCATATATTAAATAAAAATATTCATATATATTTTAAAATAATTTTTCTCATTTCATCTTATTAACCGTTTATTAACAATTACATGTTAATGTTTCCTTTCGGGTAAAAATGGATTAATCTTACGTATAAGTCATCATTTTTATATTTTTCGTAATTTAGAATAATCATGATTTAATCATCTAAAAAATTATAATAATGGTATAAATACCATATATATTTACTATATATGTATTAATAATTATATTTATAAGATATAAATTGGAAATTAAATACACCGTTCATAAACATGGTTGGTTTTACGTACGCATGAGCTTTATTTCCATTTTCATTTCATAATGAAATAAATAAAATTAAATGATATATATTATCATTTAATAATAATATTTATTCCATGTAAATACAATAGGTTTAATAAAACCATAATAAACACATCCCACGTATATCATGAATGATTTACTTTGCATCATGGGGCTGTAGTGCTCCCTACACAAGAACAAAGTTATTGTATTTCGAAAAAATTAAAATCATGATGTTATGTGTTTTATTGACATAAAAGAATAATTATAAAAACATTAATAAAATATCTATAATATATAAACAATATTCAAATAATTATTCCCTACCTTGGAATGTGGTAATGAAAAAACAATGACTTCGGTTCATGAGGTGGTAGTCTATCGTACACATGAATAATAATTTCGTCACCCATTTGATGGAAGTGTATGGGGTTGCAGGTCCCCAAAAAACAACATGTAAGTATATTAAAGATACATATGTTATTATATTATCATTATATAACAAAAATTAATGGATTTGAGGAATTAATATAACAAAAATGTTACTTGAGGAATGTTACAACTTTTTCGAGTATCTCATTTTAGTTCTCAACAAAGGCCTTCTGTGGTTAGACTAATTCCAAATGTTGTTATTAAAGGATGATATTATAAAAATATAAATGTGAAATTTTAATTTATCTTCGGAAAAAATATGATAATTAAGTGTGAAGGGATGGAAATAAGTGGTGTCCTTTTATAAGAATGGTGAGTGGAACTCTTGAATTTTGTTTGAACGAGTGAATTCCATCCAAATTTTTTACAGTATATATTGATAAGATAACGATTAAATATTTAGAATAGAATATATAAGGTCTAAATATTCTATAAAATTGATGTTTTAATGGTTTATATTCCATTCATAACCTATAGTTTAATGCTTAATCTTTTTGTAAATCTGTTTTCTCTTAATCATAGTGACGAAGTTCTTTACATTTCACTATAATTATAGTGAATTATAAATTGGATTTTTCTTTAATTCGAACTTATTAATATAAATGAAATCGAAACATGTTTTCAAAAAGAAATAAAATTAATTTGAGAAATTAATTTATAATTAATCTCAATAATTTGTTGATAAAGAGGGTTTTTTTTGAGAAAATGATCAAAAGTTTAAAAAAATTAACAACTAATTTAAAAGTGAAATTTATTTATATTTAATATATTGGATGATTAAATTTAAAAATGAAATTATTATACTTTAAAACTAATTTATTATATATTTTATATTTATAAATAATTGTAGCCAAAAGGTTGTTTTCAATTGAAATTCATTATTTTCATTAATTATCAAAAAAGAAATTTTTTAGAAAAATCCAAAAAATTCAACCTAAGATAATTTTTTTGTTATAATTTCAAAAATTATTATTAATTTTTGAAATTAAATATATAAAAATTAAAAAAATTGGTCCTTAAAATAAATTTTCCATTAAAAAGTTGGAATGTTTCTATTTTGGAAAATAAATCTTTTTACATGAAAATATTTAATTATTCTTATCTCTTTTCAAGAAACACATAATATGAATGTTAAATATTTGATTGAATAAATATTTTATATTTTGTTATTAAATTAACTTATCAAAATAGAAAAAATTTATTTATTTATATAAAACATGTTTTTGGATAGAAAATTCATTATTCAGTAATGTAATTTCATTATTTTCAAATAGTTTTTAAATTTAATTTATAATTAATTGGTTAAATTAGAATATATTTTATAAACATGCATTATGCGTATTTTCATGACTCAGTATAAAATTTTCATACATTCAATTCTAAATTCTAGGTGATAACAATCATATTATAAAATAACGTTTAAATTATATTGATGTTGGGTAAGAATTCTTTGTGCATGTAACAAGAGATATCGAAGAAACATAGTATTGTCTAAAAAAAATAAAAACAATGTGTTTCATAAAGCTAAAGATAAAATTATTGTTGTGTGTTTTTTATGATGAATTTTTGTATCATATAATTAATGATTATCTTTTTGTTGTATGAAACCCAATCCATCAATGAAATATAATTTATTCGAATAAAATTTAAATAAAAACATAGTGTGTTGTATTCTACAGCCATTAAAAATTTTCACCCTCAAAATACATTTGGGTAATAAAAGGATTAATACATTTATACTTCTTTCATAGGAACAGACATCTTATATAGGGATGTGAAAATTTCCATTGAAATGGGAGTGTTGGAAACATAATGGGTTGTCAATGTAAATCATAAATGTGTTTCCATTTAGGAGAACTTATGTGGGATGTAATTATTTGTACATAGAATAAAAATGTGAGTAGTCATATAGATTGATACTTACTATTGATCAAAGGGATGTGGGTGATCCGAGAAGGATTCAGACCATAAAAACATAACCGAAAATATATGTGAAAAGTTTATTGATATTATAAAATATTATGTTAATCAGAAAACTTTATTACTTTAAAGTCATTTTCCAAAAGTTATTTTTATTCATAAAAATATATTAATACAATATTTTATTCCGTTTCATATAAACAACCTTATCTGTGAGTTATGTCTTTATCAATTTCCAATTCATATCTTACTCCATGTAATAAAGGTAAATTAGATGTGTATAAAGCACCACAGGATCATTATATCCATAAATAAATTGATAAGTCAATCCATTAACATTTAGATATAATTATAAAAATGGATAGAACAAGTAATAAAATATATATAAGTCATTAAATGGGGATGTAATACATCAATATTTTAAAAATCATTCAAATTTCAACTTAAAACATTTCATAAATGGTTAACCATTTGAAAATTTTAAAAGATTAAAACAAAAAACCTGATAAATATGGTGACTAAATCTTCCAAAACCAACATAACATTAATCCCCTTTATATCATAAAGTATATTTTTTTAACATTACCAACATGTGAATACCTTAATCATTAATTGTCTTTAAACATGGTAGTAATGTGAAATACAACAGAACCATAATTAAAATAGAAATTATTCCTTATTTATTAAATTAAACATCAAATAATTGAATATATTCCACTAATAAAATATTTTTTGTGTTGTACAAAAATGTAATTAAAAATTAATTTTCTAGAAAATCCTTTATTGGTTCAGAGGTCATCAATACTACCCAATTTAATTTATAAAAAAACCATATCATTATCAAAATAAACACCATTTTATTAGAATGAGGAATAACTTAAGTGGTACCTTGCAACATTTATAATTTCACCCTGTAATTAAATCACATTTCCATTCCATCTAAATAATTCAACATATTCAATAAAATCATTAATTAAAATGGATTATTGAACAATCCCTATATATTTAATAATATATAAATCATGAATCAAATTAAATAAATACTTCAATCCTTCCACTTCAATATTTGGCATAGAATTGGTCCTTCCATGGCCTATAAATAAATTCATGGGTAAAGTCATTGAGTAGGGTAATTTCAATGTTCTCTATATATATGATACTAAACTACTTACGATTTGTCAGTTTATGACACCCTTTTCAACATAGATGAAACAATTTCATCTATTTTAGGAATTTTTTCCAGTTTTCCTTCGGAAATGTTTTACATGTTGGAATCCAATTCTCCAATTATCTATGTCCATTACTACATAAACAATAATTAAATTAAATAATAATATTATTATATGTGTTGGAATTTTATTTAATTTCACATTTTTAATCATATATCGCGATCACTTAATAATAATAATCATAATATATTTGTAACACCCCAAGCTTCCACAGTACGTTTCCCTTTCAATAATGCAATGGTGTGCATTGTACGGAACTTCGAGATTCTAACACACCACAACCAATCAATCTAGCCATTATGAAATTTTATAAATTCTTTCTCTCAAAATGGACATCATTTTTGGATTCAGAATATCGAAATTATCCTAGGGTGAAATTTTGGTACTTTTCAGATAACTTTCATATTTTGATGAATAGTGAAAATTACTAAATTTTAATTAAAAACAACTTTTTAATAAAAATAAATAATATTGATAAATTATGAATTGGAGTGGTTTTAAAGTATATTTAGAATATATTTTTACCATTTAATTCAATTTGATTCATTGGACATAATTTCACAATTATACCAGACATAAACAAGTGCCAATCTTTTGATAGTTATTATCTCGTAAAACACGCTTTTTGTTTTAACAACGGGAATTAATTTTAAATTAATTTCTGACACTTATATGTATTGAATTTTGAAAAATTGATTCCATATTTGGAATCAGGATGTCGAAATTGTGTAAATAGGTAACTTTTATTTTTAGACATTTTGAATAATTACGTCGGTAAATATTTTATTTACCATGGTTAAATGATAAATCTGGTAATTAAGGGTTACAAAATAATATTATAATAAAACAAAATTACCCTAAAACGTGTCCTAACCTTATTGGTTGATACATGTCCGACCATGGGCTTCTTTTGGTCTATTTTGGGACCCCATGGAGCCACTTGTAAGTGATAGGGACACTTTATTTTAATTAAGTTAAAATGAATACAAAAATGACACAAGCACACATCTTTTAGAAAATAAATTTTTACATATGGTTATATATGTTGGATTTTCGACTAAAAATATTAATTATAAAGATAAAATGATTTCATACATAATTGTATTTTATTTATAATTTTTAGACATTAAATAAGTTAATATATTTATGACACAATGATGATGCAGTAATTACCATAATAGTAAAAAATTAAAATAATTGGTATTATAAATACCCAAATAAATATAATTTGAGACTTTTAATTAATTACACTAATTTAATAGGTTAATATGACATGTTATTAATGATATAATTATCTTTTTTAGAAGTAATAATGTTTTTATGAGTTTTATAAAAGTCAACTATTGAATAGTGTCAAAATTGACATAAAAGAGTTTTTAAAACAAATATTATATTATTAATTGATATTAAATTCCTAAAAAACTATGGTTCGGCCAAGAGACTTATATCATGATAGGTGTATCATTAATGGACCACTTGGGGGTCTCTTGGATGTATATAGTATGTTTATTAACTATATAATATAAAAATACAAAGTGACATGGTAAATGTCAAACTAATTAACTAAGAGTTAAAACTAAACGATAAGGTTAATATAATGACCCAAACCTGTCTAAATAATATTTGTTGAATTATTTTCGACCTATCCCCACCTTAAACTTTTAATAATCAACTTTGTAGACATTAGAAACCGAATATGAATTTATTATAAATTAATATTTCTAGCTTTTCCAAAGGTGCCTCTCACCCCTCATATAAAAGGGAACTCCTCCTTCTCATTTCTTCACACCTTCGAAGCCTTTTGGTTCGGCCAAACCCTGCCCAAATACTCTCTCAACTTCTCTCACTACAACCTAGAGGCCTTAGTTTGATCAGAAAGCCCACCTAAGGAGCCCTTTTGATCAAATCAAAAGGAAGAACCCAAAGAAGAGGTATTGTTTTCACCACCCCTTTTGAAGTTGCTTTCTTCTTCCACTTATTCTTTATTTTTTATTACCATTATAAAATAATAAATCCAGTATCTTATATATACTGTGATGTTATTATCAATATGGTACAAACATATTCATTATTCTATCCACCCTTTGAATAACATATCACCATACGTGCGTACGTATGGCTTACCGTCTCCACGTCGTGGTGTAATTGTTATTCAATATATTATTATTTTGGTGGGTATAATAATGATGTGTAACTCATTTAAATAATAAATATAACATGATAATTATTCTTTATATATAATATACCATCCAATTATATATTATTTTAATATCAAAAGAATGATATTGTCGCTCGTACGTACGTACGGACTACCGTCTCCACGAACGCGATGAGATTCATTCTCCATCATATCCATTCAAGTATAATTATAATTTGATGATTTAAAAATAATGTTTAAGAACTTTATGTCATTCTGTATAGGAATAATATACATCCTATCCATGACAAAAATGTCTTATGTAACAAAACATATAGAAGAAAACGAGTAAGTTAACACCCGAAACGACGATAATTCTAAGATATTATTAACAAACCAATGTTAAAAGATCATATATGATATTATATTAATGTATATGATTCATGAATAATTTAATAACAATTATTTCAAAATTATACAGGAGGTTAACCTACCCCCAACGAAGGAAAAGTACAAGGTAAGGAGTTTCTTAACTCACTCTTAATTTCTTGAAAATTCCATTGTTCACCACTTAATTATTTCATGTGGTGTATGTGTACTACCCATGATTGTATTAATTGTGTAATATACTTAAATTTATGGGTATTTACATCATCATTGTATGATACTTCTTTCATGGGTGTATGTTTCGCATGTTACCTAATTGATAAGGGAATTCAAAATCTCAATTTCCATTTATTCGGCTTTACGCAAACTTCGTTGATTATTTTAAACCGAGATTATGTGTGGAATAACTATTCATTTTTTTATGTCATAATTTCAACTCCCCTTTTCTATGGATATACTTATGATACACATAAACACTCCATTTACAATTTCTCAAGTCACCGATATGAATTTGATAAGAGTAATTTTAACTCATTCTCCATTTGTTGAGTTAAACATCAAATTCATTGGTGTTGTTTTTACAAGAATATGTGTGAATGTCCTGTGATTGTTTTAAACTGAATATCCAATCATATTTAGTGTATTTATATTGGGAACACATAATTATGTCGTTGATGTATCCTTAACCTAATGATATGTCCTTTATGAGAGATTTCATCTCAATTTACATTCCATTGAGACTTCTTTGTTGTTATACACCAAATCACTTTTATGTGGTGTATATAATGTACTTTGACATAGTATATCATGAATTCCTTTATTCTCATGATATTACAATGTTTTTATCACCTCAATTATTTTTATTCAAGTGTCTCTCTTTTGGTTAGAAACTCTAACTAAAATACCATTTTTAAATGTTTTAAAGACTTATTCTTCCAAATCTTGCTCATTAATGTCCATGTTTTAATAAATGGTTTTAAGGATTTATTTATATGGACATTAAATTTTTAAAATTAAAACTTCTTTTAAAAGTTTCAAAGTGGTATGGGACACTTTTATTCAAAAATCTATTTTTAAATTTCTTCTTGACAAATAGTGTGACTTTTAATGTTTTCAAGAAAAAGAGGGATATTTCTCCCAATAGTTTGTTGATTATTTTAATGTCAATATCCTTCATTATTCTTGATTGAGGTTAATGTGATACAATAAAATCTTCCATATTGTATGGAATGAGTTATGTTTGACTGTGGATGTGCTATTTTTTTACCATTCAAGGTTTGTGGTTAATGTATTGACATTTTTTATGGTAGTTTTAATACGAATGTTTATGTTATGTTTAAACCTGTTCATATGAGGAATGCATTGGACTTAATAAGTGACAGGTGGAGCCCGCTATAGCTCCTCGATGCATCGGTAGGTCTCATGAGACAAAATAGTGTCTTGGCACAAGGCCTTGACAAAATCTTATTTGTAGTCTTGGCACGAGGCCTTGGCTATGTGGTTATGATAGTCTGGTATTATTCATTCCATCATTATGAAAGTGGTTATTGATATTTCATGTGATCATTCGACTAGTTGAATATCAATGTGATTAAGTAAATGGCATTATTTTATTTTATCTTTGACATTTTATACTGAAGTTCAAGTATAAAAGGCTTTTGTTTTAGTTATAAACTGCCTTAAGTGTTTATGCTTATCTATGAAAACTTCTGCTATAATGTTATCCTTACTGAGCATCTGAGCTCACCCCTTTCAATGTTTTATTTTCCCAGGATTATGAAGAAGTAATTTATGAATGACCTGCAGGGATAGTATGAGGGGATATGAAGAGAAGATTTTGTTGTAGTTTTTTTTACCTTATGATGTAATGAAAGACTTATGAATATATCTAGTGTTTCCAAGACTACTAAACTAATCTGTCTTTAGAGACTTGATCCTTTGTTATCATGCCAATGTTATGTAATAATCCACCGACTCTGGGTATCTAGGGTCGGGGCATTACAGTTGGTATCAGAGGAAGTTTAGTACAAACCTTGGATGGTAGATTTAGATAAACTCTGATTAGAGCATGTAGACCTAAGATGAACTTTGAGGATTAGTATAGAATAACTTACTAGAATTTTGGTATTGTAGAGATTTTGTGAGTTTTCCGAGCAATACATCCCTACCTGGATATGAGCAGGTAGAGGTGGATCTGGCACAGATGTACCTATGGGTAAAACCCGAAAACACCGCTTTGAGCTAGACTCGAACGGGAACTAGTGCACGACAACGGGTCTTGCTGCACTCTTGGTTACGACACTCCCGGGGGATATGCTTAGGATAATTTACATTTTCTTAACAAACTGATTTAAAGTATTATATATATAAGATGATAGTAAATGACCTTGGTTAATCCTAATGTGTTTTAAATTGAGAATATGGGGACATGTTAATCTCTAAATGATTGTATGACTACTATTACTCACACAATGCTTTCTGGTTTTAGTCAATGGCTGGATTCCAAGTAAATCATAGTGACTTTGAGAATGATGTACAAGGTGAGAACTGTGGTGGGAATGAGAAACAAAATGGAATGTTGATAAGCGTAAGAGATATCATCTTTATGCCAAATAAATTTTCCAAAAATATGATCAATAATATATATATTAACCGATTACCAGACTCAACAAAGAAGAGAAAGGTGATGAATGATAAGAGCTCCAGTAGTGGAGACCATGGAGAAAGAAATCCTCAATTTCCATCATGCAGGAAATGTGGAAGGAGACACCCAGTGAAGTGTCTCAATGGGACAATGAAATGCTTTACATGGGGGAAGGAAGGACATAAAGTGAAGAATTGCCGAATAAAAATGAACAGTACTATGGAAGAAGAGAAAAATGGTCTCAAGAGTCCATTTACAGTCATTTGCCGTAAATGTAGGGGACCTGGCCATTACCCGAGTGAATGCCATATTCTATACGATATTTTTGTGGTCAAATAAGAAGCTATGTGGAAATAAATGGTTGGAGAAATGTTTAAAAAGTATTAGTTCTCCTTGTTGATGGGTTTACTTTGGAAAAATTTTATCTTGTATTTGTAACCCCACAGTTTTCCATGTGAGAATGATATTTGAGGAAGAATTATCTTTTCTCTTGTGGATATAGTTATAAATAAGCATTTGGTTTTATATGATCATTGGGTTTGAGCCAATTACAATTTATTATAATTTGGGATGAAAGTTCAAGGTATGAGATAACATTTGTGGTTAAATTATGATAAGGTTGTTTTGAGGAATTTATCTCATCTTGGTAATGTTATAAAATATAGTTTTTAAAAAAGGACAACACGTAGACCGTGTAACAACCCGTCGCATAGGACAAAGCTGTGGGAATCGAACCCACAACCAAAGTGAGATTGGGATTTATCGCCTACCACTGGACTACGTGAAGTCCCTGGTTAGTGTGACTATTATTTTTAATTAAATGATATTATTGATCAATAATAATTTGATTTGGGATCTTATGTCTTACCATATGAATACCCTGAGTATAGGAAAATGATTTTGTGATTAAGTGATAAATGTTATTTTGGAAGTTTTTCGCTTTGCTGAGAACACTATATGCCAAAGGAAAATAGAGTAGTATGGGATTTCATTTGAGGAGTAATGGTGGATTTTATCTATGTCATTATTGTGGATTTATAGTGATTTGGGTTTTTTATGGCAATGATTAGGTTAATTACTTCTAAGTATGTGACTTTATGAGTAATTAATGTCATTTGGAGATATAATTTAATGTGGAAGACTACATTCTTATTAGTTTTGGGTTTCAATAGTAGTTTGGATTATATTGAAGGATTTTAAGGACAATTGATTATTGAATGGTATTTATTTAACTTTGGGGTATTGTTGGTTTAATTTTGGAAATTAAGATTAGTGCTTATTTCTCTCAAGGAATATACTTTTGGGGGATCATTAGATCTTTTACTAACCATTTTGGTTTTGATTAATCTCTAAAGACAATGTAAATATATAGTTCATCCTGCATGGATCCTGTGATTCTATAGAAGTTTATTCTAGCTCTTCCAGTGTGACCAAGTCTTCTTGAATACTCATCGTTTGAAAAAAATGAGTTAGTGGTGGAAATTTATTAAATAATGAAACTTTACTTAAAATAAAAGTATATATCTTTATATTCTTAGTCAATATCATAGATGAATTCCTCATCCTTATGTATTGTAACTTAAAACAAAAAATGTTGTCTGTTTACTTTCCTACTAGGAGACTAATGATTGTTTGTCCCAACACAAGTTTGTGGTTTTCTTATTGTTAACTTTCTCCTGATCATGATTACTATCCCTCCCCATTAGAACTTGACACTTAGTTTATCATCCACATCCATGTTTTCCTACCTAGAATCCTAGTATGGGTTATCTTGGGTGACCTTTATACCTCCCTTCCTTTCTTTTAAAGTGATAGTTTAATTGACTCTTTTTCTGATGTGGTAGTTTCCATTATATTCTCAAGCCCAATTTTAAAAATTTCGAGAACGCATTTTATTGAAGGAGGGGAGAATGTAACACCCCAAGCTTCCACGGTACGTTTCCCTTTGAATAATGCAATGGCGTGCATTGCACGGAACTTCGAGATTCTAACACACCACAACCAATCAATCTAGCCATTATGAAATTTTATAATTATATCTCTCAAAATGGACTTCATTTTTAGATTCGGAATATCGTAATTATCCTAGGGTGAAATTTTGGTACTTTTCGGATAACTTTCATATTTTGATGAATAGTGAAAATTACTAAATTTTAATTAAAAACAAATTTTTCAATTGAAATAATTAATATTGATAAATTATGAATTTGAGTGGTTTTAAAGTACATTTAGAATATATTTTTACCATTTAATTCAATTTTTTTCATTGGACAAAATTTACAATTAAACCAGACATAAACAAGTGCCAATCTTTTGATAGTTATTATCTCTTAAAAACACACTTTTTGTTTTAACAACGAGAATTAATTTTAAATTAATTTCTCCCACTTATGTGTATTGAATTTAGAAAAAATGATTCCATATTTGGAATCAGGATTTTCAAATTGTGTAAATAGGTAACTTTTATTTTTATACATTTTGAATAATTACTTCGGTAAATATTTTATTTACCATGGTTAAAAGGTGATTCTGGTAAATAAGGGTTAAAAAATAATATTATAATAATAACAAAATTACCCTAAAACGTGTCCTAACCTTATTGGTTGATACATGTCCGACCATGGGAATCTTTGGGTCAATTTTGGGACCCCATGGAGCCACATGTAAGTGATAGGGACACTTTATTTTAATTAAGTTAAAATGAATACAAAAATGATACAAGCATATATCTTTTAGAAAATAAATTTTTACATAGGGTTATATATGTTGGATTTTCGACTAAAAATATTCATTAGAAATATAAAACGATTTCCTACATAACGGTATTTTATTTATAATTTGTAGACATTAAATAAGTTATTTTATTTATGACACAATGATGATGCAGTAATTACCATAATAGTATAAATTAAAATAATTGGTATTATAAATACCCAAATAAATATAATTTGAGAATTTTAATGAATTAAACTAATTTTATAGGTTAACATGACATGTTAGTAATGATATAAATAACTTTTTTTGAAGTAATAATTCTGTTATGAGTTTTAAAAAAATCAACTATTGAATAGTTTCAAAATTGACATAAAAGAGCTTTTAAAACAAGTATTATATTATTAATTGATATTAAATTCCTAAAAATCTAAGGTTTGGCCAAGAGACTTATATAATGATAGGTGTATCATTAATGGACCACTTTGGGGTCTCTTGGATGTATATATTAAGTTTATTAACTATATAATATAAAAATACAAAGTGACATGGTAAATGTCAAACTAATTAACTAAGAGTTAAAACTAAAAGATAAGGCTAATATAATGACCAAAACCTGTCTAAATTCTATTGGTTGAATTATTTTAGACCTATCCACACCTTAAACTTTGAATAATAAACTTTGGAGCTTTTAGAAACCGAATATAAATTTATTATAAATTAATATTTCTAGATTTTCCAAAGGTGCCCCTCACCCCTCTTATAAAAGGGCACTCCTCCTTCTCATTTATTCACACCTTAAAAGCCTTTTGGATCGGCCAAAACCTGCCACAATACTCTCTCAACTTCCCTCACTACAACCTATAGGCCTTATTTTGATCAGAATGCCATCCTAAGGAGCCCTTTTGATCAAATCAAAAGGAAGAACCCAAAGAAGAGGTAATGTTTTCACCACCCCTTTTCATGTTGCTTTCTTCTTCCACTTATTCTTTATTTGTTATTAACATTATAAAATAATAACTATAGTAACTTATATATACTGGGATGTTATTATAAATATGGTACAAACATATTTAGTATTCTATCCTCCCTTTGAATAACATGTCACCATACGTGCATACATACGGCTTACCGTCTCCATGTCGTGGTGTAATTTTTATTCAATATATTATTATTTGGGTGGGTATAATAATGATTTGTAACTCATTTAAATAATAAATATAACATGATAATGATTTTTTATATATAATATACCATCCAATTATATATTATTTTAATATCAAAAGAATGATATTGTCGCTCGTGCATACGTACGGATTACTGTCTCCACGAACGCGATGAGATTCATTCTCCATCATATCCATTCAAGTATAATTATCATTTGATGATTTAAAAATAATTTTTAAGAACTTTATTTAATTCTGTATATGAATAATATACAACCTATCCATGACAAAAATGTCTTATGTAACAAAACATATAAAATAAAACGAGTAAGTTAACACCCGAAACAACGATAGTTCTAAGATATTATTAACAAAGTAATGTTAAAAGATCATATATGATATCATATTAATGTATATGATTCATGAATAATTTAATAACAATTATTTCAACATTATAAAGGAGTTTAACCTACCCCCAACCAAGGAAAAGTACATGGTAAGGGGTTTCTTAACTCACTCTTAATTTCGTGAGAATTCCATTGTTCACCACTTAATTATTGCATGTGGTGTATGTGTACTTCCCATGATTGTATTCATTGTGTAATATACATTAATTTATGGGTATTTAAATCATCATTGTATGATCCTTTTTTCATGGGTGTATGTTTTGTATGTTACCTAATTTATAAGGGAATTCTAAATTTCAATTACTATTTATTCGGCTTTACGCAAACTTCATTGATTATTTTACTCCGAGATTATGTGTGGAATAACTATTCATTTTCTTATGTCATAATTTCCAATCCCCTTTTCTGTGGATATACTTTTGATATAAATAATCACTCCATTGATAATTTTTAAATTCATCGATATGAATTTGATAAGAGTAATTTTAACTCATTCTCCATTTGTTGATTTAAACATCCAATTCATTGGGGTTGTTTTTACGAGAAAATGTGTGATTGTCCTGTGATTGTTTTACACTGAATATCCAATCATATTTAGTGTATTTATATTTTTCAAACATAATTATGTCTTTGATTTATCCTTAACCTAAGGATATGGACTTTATGATCGATTTCATCTCAATTTACATTCCCTTGAGACTTATTTGTTGTTATACACCAAATCACTTTTATGTGGTGTATATAATGTAATTTGAAATAGTATATCATGAATTCCTTTATTCTCATGATATTACAATTTTTTGATTACCTCAATTATTTGTATTCAAGTGTCTCTCTTTTGGTTAGAAACTCTAACTAAAATACCATTTTTAAATGTTTTAAAGACTTATTCTTCTAAATCTTTCTCATTAATGTCAATGTTTTAAAAAATGGTTTTAAGGATTTATTTATATGGACATTAATGTTTTAGAATTAAAACTCCTTTTAAAAGTTTCAAAATGGTATGGGACACTTTGATTCAAAAATCTTTTTTTAAATGGCTTCTTGACAAATAGTGTGACTCTTAAATGTTTTCAAGAAAAAGTGGGATATTTCTCTCAATAGTTTGATGATTATTTTAATGTCAATATCCTTCATTATTCTTGATTTAGGTTAATATGATACAATACAATCTTCTATATTGTATCGAATGAGTTATGTTTGATGGTGGATGTGCTATTTTTATACCATTCATGGTTTGTGGTTAATGTATTGACATTTTGTATGCTAGTTTTAATACGAATGTTTATGTTATGTTTAAACCTGTTCATATGAGGAATGCATTGGACTTAATAAGTGACGGGTGGAGGCCGCTATAGCTCCTCGATGCATCAGTAAGTCTCTGATACAAAATAGTGTCTTCGCACAAGGCCTTGACAAAATATTATTTGTAGTCTTGGCACGAGGCCTTGGCTATGTGGTTATGATAGTCTGGCATTATGCATTCCATCATTATGAAAGTGGTTATTGATATTGCATGTTATCATTCGACTAGTAGAATATCCATGTGAGTAAGTAAATGGCATTATTTTATTTTATCATTTCCATTTTATGATGATGTTCAAGTTTAAAAGGCTTTTGTTTTAGTTATAAAGTGTTTATGCTAATCTATGAAAGCTTCTGCTATAATGTTATCCTTACTGAGCATCTGAGCTCACCCCATTCAATGTTTTATATTTCCCAAGATTATGAAGAAGTAATTTATGAATGGCCTGCAGGGATAGTATGAGGGGATTTTAAGACAAGATGTTGTTGTAGTTTTTTTTACCTTATGATGTAATGTAAGACTTATGAATTTATCTAGTGTTTCCAAGACTACTAAACTAATCGGTCTTTCGTGACTTGATCCTTTGTGATCATGTCAATGTTATGTAATAATGCACCGACTCTGGGTATCTAGGGTCAGGGCATTACATATTTATCTATATTCAGTATCCAATTTGGTGTCTCTTAGAAACTAAGTATTCCCTTATATTTAATTTTAAACTTTTTTGCTTATGGTTCAATTAAATAACAGAAATCTGAACATATTTTTTGAGAAACACTAATCATAGATAAAAAATATAATCATGAAAAATATCTTATTTGGTGTATAAGTAATAAATAATCCTTTGTAAGTTTTAACATCTTAAGTTCATGATAGGTTATTCAAAGTCTTCATGCATTTTAATCCATTAGGATGGTTTGAAAATTGTTTTATAATACCTGAATAATATCCCACAATGTGTCAAGCTAGGAGTGAAATAAGGCAAATTATTGTACATCAGCTCCAGATTGTGTATAGATCAATATAGTGTTTTATTTTTTGTTACCCCTTGGTATAAATTTTCTAAATCCAAATCCACTTTTTGTATCTCGAAATTGAGATATTTTTATGAAACCACTCACTATATCCTTTACATAAACAATAGGAAATTTTCTTATACATTGAAACATTGTTACAATTATCCTTTGAGGAATCACTTTATATATCAATATATATATCCCTAGTGATATCAATAAATATTTCTCGACATAGTTTCCAAAGTATTACCAAACCTTCCATTTTATACCAACAATAATGACCTAGTATTATCATATGTAAATATTAAAAAAAATTTGAAGAATATTCATTACATTAAATAAACACACACTTTAAGACAATAATATTTTTGTTTCATTGGAAACAAGGAAAACAACATTATAATCCAATGAATTATCATTGACTTTTCCCACATAGATATTCACATTTATTACTCATACTAAAAACCTATATTCATAACATAGGGAAAGGAAACATAAGAATGGGTGAGGTTAGATAAAAAATAATATTGAATAAAGGAGATACAAATGCATAAAATGAACCTAAAGGTATCATAAAACAATCATAAACATTTAAAAATGTACCTGGCATATAAAATATAATAATCATGAGTCATTGAAAAATTATTTATAGAATAAAATTCATTATTCAAATGGTAATATTATTTAAATATCCATGACAAAATAATACATTGAATTTGGGGTATATATAACCATATAAAATCATATGTTAAGGACACCCACCAATATCATCATAATATATTAGGCTTGGGATAATAACATGTGTACCTTCATTGAGATTTTTCAATCCATCAGTGTTCCCTCCTTTTTTATAATAGGCAACCCACATGTATACCATTATCATTTGGATTGGGATAACCAACCATGTACCCGATATGAAATCATTGATGATTATTAATTTCCCAATGAATTATGGGAATATATATGTCCCACCATTCACATAATGAAATCATACATATGTTTTCTACAATATCCTAAAAATTCATCATATTATAACCCATCAATCCAAATGGTATGATCCACATTTTACCATATCATATCTTGTTGAAAAGAGACAAATTTTTTAATCATTGAAACCTCGAATAACTTATAAAAATAAAAGGGTTTCAAAAAAATTATCATTTTATAATCCTTAAAAGGAAAATAGGTTTAAAAAACAAGATTTCATAATAAACATAATCTTTTGGAAGAAGAATAAGAATGGGTTACATGAATAATACCCATGGTAAATCATAAACTATATTAAATGATGTATTCTTAGAAGGATAATGATTTTAAAACAACACTTGGAAGATTACCTTTCATTACAAATTATATTTTAAAAATAAATCTTATTCAAAATCTATTTCTTTGAAAAACAATATGAAAAAATATTATGCATGATTTAAAAATATTTTTAAATATTTCTTGAGGAAAATAAACATTGCATTTTGAAAACCACTATTTAATATATGAATCATTTTTAAAACTTATTTTTTAATGTAACAAATAAAAAATATAATGACATGTTTTAAACTAATTGAAAACAAATTTAAATCATAAAACATTATCATAATCATTTTATTCGAAAATATCCATTAAATCTTAAAATGGATACATTAAAAATAATTTATTGAATTTTAAAAAAAAATCACAATTTTGCTCCATGAAAATAATATTAATATTTCATTTGAAAAACAAATTTTATTCTTTTAACGGAGTATTTTTTTATTAAAAGATATTTCAAAATGGAGAATGAAATAAAGTCATATTTTCTTGAAAAAAAATTCTTCGCAATTTTATTTACCAAATAGCGGAAAATGGTACCATTACTATTTAATATCATGAAAAAAAGGATAATATAATTTAGGTGAATTATTTATATTTAGATAATTATATTTCAAAATTATAGATTTAATAATATTCAATCATAATAAATGGAGAGATTATAAAATAAAATCTGACTACTTTTGTTACATTGTATTATATTCCCCATGAATGAATAACATAAAATTAAACAAAAATTATAATTAGGATGAAAAAATTTAATGATATTACAATTAAATGGGTCTTTATATACACCTCATTTAATAATATTGATTCAAAACATAACATACATCTTAATGAAGGTTAATTTAGGGAAAAACCCCTTAATAATTTTTTAACATATGTACCATAAAAACAATCAAAAATATATTTAAAAATATAAATGTAAATAAACGTATTTCAAGAGAATAATCATAATATTGATTAATAATAAGTATACACACAAAATAAATTAAATAAGTGTTGAATAATGCATGTGTCTTCCAAAAGTAGAAAGTGAGATGGAAATCCCTTACTATTAGGGTAACTTTTATAGTGTATTCCCTAAGAAATACGAACAACAGTTTAAAAAATTAAATCTCATTAGATGAGGAATATTCATGACATATCATGTAACCTGAAAATATATACACAATAAAAATGAATCAGGTGGAGAATACGGCTTAAGTGTCTCAAAAATTAATGTTATACTAAAAATCCCGATATCTTATAGATTGATATATACTATTGATCAAAGGGAAGTGGGTGATCCGAGAAGGATTCGGACCATAAAAACATAACCGAAAATATATGTGAAAAGTTTATTGATATTATAAAATATTATGATAATCAGAAAACTTTATTACTTTAAAGTCATTTTCCAAAAGTTATTTTTATTCATAAAAATATATTAATACAATATTTTATTCCGTTTCATATAAACAACCTTATCTCTGAGTTATGTCTTTATCAATTTCCAATTCATATCTTACTCCATGTAATAAAGGTAAATTAGATGTGTATAAAGCACCACATGATCATTATATCCATAAATAAATTGATAAGTCAATCCATTAACATTTAGATATAATTATTAAAATGGATAGAACAAGTAATAAAATATATATAAGTCATTAAATGGGGATGTAATACATCAATATTTTAAAAATCATTCAAATTTCAACTTAAAACATTTCATAAATGGTTAACCATTTGAAAATTTTAAAAGATTAAAACAAAAAACCTGATAAATATGGTGACTAAATCTTCCAAAACCAACATAACATTAATCCCCTTTATATCATAAAGTATATTTTTTTAACATTACCAACATGTGAATACCTTAATCATTAATTGTCTTTAAACATGGTAGTAATGTGAAATACAACAGAACCATAATTAAAATAGAAATTATTCCTTATTTATTAAATTAAACATCAAATAATTGAATATATTCCACTTATAAAATATTTTTTGTGTTGTACAAAAATGTAATTAAAAAATAATTTTCTAGAAAATCCTTTATTGGTTCAGAGGTCATCAATACTAC
The DNA here is from genome assembly GCA_963277665.1 of Viscum album. Lineage (NCBI taxonomy): Eukaryota > Viridiplantae > Streptophyta > Magnoliopsida > Santalales > Viscaceae > Viscum > Viscum album. The sequence goes on from OY728158.1 coordinate 1,296,927,555, forward strand.
CCAATTTAATTTATAAAAAAACCATATCATTATCAAAATAAACACCATTTTATTAGAATGAGGAATAACTTAAGTGGTACCTTGCAACATTTATAATTTCACCCTGTAATTAAATCACATTTCCATTCCATCTAAATAATTCAACATATTCAATAAAATCATTAATGAAAATGGATTATTGAACAATCCCTATGTATTTAATAATATATAAATCATGAATCAAATTAAATAAATACTTCGATCCTTCCACGTCAATATTTGGCATAGAATTGGTCCTTCCATGGCCTATAAATAAATTCATGGGTAAAGTCATTGAGTAGGGTAATTTCAATGTTCTCTATATATATGATACTAAACTACTTACGATTTGTCAGTTTATGACACCCTTTTCAACATAGATGAAAAAATTTCATCTATTTTAGGAATTTTTTCCAGTTTTCCTTCGGAAATTTTTTACATGTTGGAATCCAATTCTCCAATTATCTATGTCCATTACTACATAAACAATAATTAAATTAAATAATATTATTATTATATGTGTTGAAATTTTATTTAATTTCACATTTTTAATCATATATCGCGATCACTTAATAATAATAATCATAATATATTTGTAACACCCCAAGCTTCCACAGTACGTTTCCCTTTCAATAATGCAATGGTGTGCATTGTATGAAACTTCGAGATTCTAACACACCACAACCAATCAATCTAGCCATTATGAAATTTTATAAATTCTTTCTCTCAAAATGGACATCATTTTTGGATTCAGAATATCGAAATTAGCCTAGGGTGAAATTTTGGTACTTTTCAGATAACTTTCATATTTTGATGAATAGTGAAAATTACTAAATTTTAATTAAAAACAACTTTTTAATAAAAATAAATAATATTGATAAATTATGAATTGGATTGGTTTAAAAGTATATTTAGAATATATTTTTACCATTTAATTCAATGTGATTCATTGGACATAATTTCACAATTATACCAGACATAAACAAGTGCCAATCTTTTGATAGTTATTATCTCGTAAAACACGCTTTTTGTTTTAACAATGGGAATTAATTTTAAATTAATTTCTGACACTTCAATGTATTGAATTTTGAAAAATTGATTCCATATTTGGAATCAGGATGTCGAAATTGTGTAAATAGGTAACTTTTATTTTTAGACATTTTGAATAATTACGTCGGTAAATATTTTATTTACCATGGTTAAAAGATAAATCCGGTAATTAAGGGTTAAAAAATAATATTATAATAAAACAAAATTACCCTAAAACGTGTCCTAACCTTATTGGTTGATACATGTCTGACCATGGGCTTCTTTTGGTCTATTTTGGGACCCCATGGAGCCACTTGTAAGTGATAGGGACACTTTATTTTAATTAAGTTAAAATGAATACAAAAATGACACAAGCACACATCTTTTAGAAAATAAATTTTTACATAGGGTTATATATGTTGGATTTTCGACTAAAAATATTAATTATAAAGATAAAATGATTTCATACATAATTGTAGTTTATTTATAATTTTTAGACATTAAATAAGTTAATATATTTATGACACAATAATGATGCAGTAATTACCATAATAGTAAAAAATTAAAATAATTGGTATTATAAATACCCAAATAAATATAATTTGAGACTTTTAATTAATTACACTAATTTTATAGGTTAATATGACATGTTATTAATGATATAATTATCTTTTTTCGAAGTAATAATGTTTTTATGAGTTTTATAAAAGTCAACTATTGAATAGTGTCAAAATTGACATAAAAGAGTTTTTAAAACAAATATTATATTATTAATTGATATTAAATTCCTAAAAAACTATGGTTCGGCCAAGAGACTTATATAATGATAGTTGTATCATTAATGGACCACTTGGGGGTCTCTTGGATGTATATAGTATGTTTATTAACTATATAATATAAAAATACAAAGTGACATGGTAAATGTCAAACTAATTAACTAAGAGTTAAAACTAAAAGATAAGGTTAATATAATGACCCAAACCTGTCTAAATAATATTTGTTGAATTATTTTCGTCCTATCCCCACCTTAAACTTTGAATAATCAACTTTGTAGACATTAGAAACCGAATATGAATTTATTATAAATTAATATTTCTAGCTTTTCCAAAGGTGCCCCTCACCCCTCATATAAAAGGGAACTCCTCCTTCTCATTTCTTCACACATTCAAAGCCTTTTGGTTCGGCAAAACCCTGCCCAAATACTCTCTCAACTTCCCTCACTACAACCTAGAGGCCTTAGTTTGATCAGAAATCCCACCTAAGGAGCCCTTTTGATCAAATCAAAAGGAAGAACCCAAAGAAGAGGTATTGTTTTCACCACCCCTTTTGAAGTTGCTTTCTTCTTCCACTTATTCTTTATTTTTTATTACCATTATAAAATAATAAATCCAGTATCTTATATATACTGTGATGTTATTATCAATATGGTACAAACATATTCATTATTCTATCCACCCTTTGAATAACATATCACCATACGTGTGTACGTATGGCTTACCGTCTCCACGTCGTGGTGTAATTGTTATTCAATATATTATTATTTTGGTGGGTATAATAATGATGTGTAACTCATTTAAATAATAAATATAACATGATAATTATTCTTTATATATAATATACCATCCAATTATATATTATTTTAATATCAAAAGAATGATATTGTCGCTCGTACGTACGTACGGACTACCGTCTCCACGAACGCGATGAGATTCATTCTCCATCATATCCATTCAAGTATAATTATAATTTGATGATTTAAAAACAATGTTTAAAAACTTTATATCATTCTGTATATGAATAATATACACCCTATCCATGACAAAAATGGCTTATGTAACAAAACATATAGAAGAAAACGAGTAAGTTAACACCCGAAACGACGATAATTCTAAGATATTATTAACAAACAAATGTTAAAAGATCATATATGATATCATATTAATGTATATGATTCATGAATAATTTAATAACAATTATTTCAACATTATACAGGAGGTTAACCTACCCCAACCAAGGAAAAGTACAAGGTAAGGGGTTTCTTAACTGACTCTTAATTTCTTGAGAATTCCATTGTTCACCACTTAATTATTGCATGTGGTGTATGTGTACTACCCATGATTGTATTAATTATGTAATATACTTAAATTTATGGGTATTTACATCATCATTGTATGATACTTCTTTCATGGGTGTATGTTTCGCACGTTACCTAATTGATAAGGGAATTCAAAATCTCAATTTCCATTTATTCGGCTTTACGCAAACTTCATTGATTATTTTAAACCGAGATTATGTGTGGAATAACTATTCATTTTTTTATGTCATAATTTCAACTCCCCTTTTCTATGGATATACTTATGATACACATAAACACTCCATTGAAAATTTCTCAAGTCACCGATATGAATTTGATAAGAGTAATTTTAACTCATTCTCCATTTGTTGAGTTAAACATCAAATTCATTGGTGTTGTTTTTACAAGAATATGTGTGAATGTCCTGTGATTGTTTTACACTGAATATCCAATCATATTTAGTTTATTTATATTGGGAACACATAATTATGTCGTTGATGTATCCTTAACCTAAGGATGTGGCCTTTATGAGAGATTTCATCTCAATTTACATTCCATTGAGACTTCTTTGTTGTTATACACCAAATCACTTTTATGTGGTGTATATAATGTACTTTGACATAGTATATCATGAATTCCTTTATTCTCATGATATTACAATGTTTTTATTACCTCAATTATTTTTATTCAAGTGTCTCTCTTTTGGTTAGAAACTCTAACTAAAATACCATTTTTAAATGTTTTAAAGACTTATTCTTCCAAATCTTGCTCATTAATGTCCATGTTTTAATAAATGGTTTTAAGGATTTATTTATATGGACATTAAATTTTTAAAATTAAAACTTCTTTTAAAAGTTTCAAAGTGGTATGGGACACTTTTATTCAAAAATCTATTTTTAAATGTCTTCTTGACAAATAGTGTGACTTTTAATGTTTTTAAGAAAAAGAGGGATATTTCTCCCAATAGTTTGTTGATTATTTTAATGTCAATATCCTTCATTATTCTTGATTGAGGTTAATGTGATACAATAAAATCATCCATATTGTATAGAATGAGTTATGTTTGACTGTGGATGTGCTATTTTTATACCATTCACGGTTTGTGGTTAATGTATTGACATTTTGTATGGTAGTTTTAATACGAATGTTTATGTTATGTTTAAACCTGTTCATATGAGGAATGCATTGGACTTAATAAGTGACAGGTGGAGCCTGCTATAGCTCCTCGATGCATCGGTAGGTCTCATGATACAAAATAGTGTCTTGGCACAAGGCCTTGACAAAATCTTATTTGTAGTCTTGGCACGAGGCCTTGGCTATGTGGTTATGATAGTCTGGCATTATTCATTCCATCATTATGAAAGTGGTTATTGATATTTCATGTGATCATTCGACTAGTTGAATATCAATGTGAGTAAGTAAATGGCATTATTTTATTTTATCTTTTCCATTTTATACTGAAGTTCAAGTATAAAAGGCTTTTGTTTTAGTTATAAACTGCCTTAAGTGTTTATGCTTATCTATGAAAACTTCTGCTATAATGTTATCCTTACTGAGAATCTGAGCTCACCCCTTTCAATGTTTTATTTTCCCAGGATTATGAAGAAGTAATTTATGAATGACCTCCAGGGATAGTATGAGGGGATATGAAGAGAAGATTTTGTTGTAGTTTTTTTTACCTTATGATGTAATGAAAGACTTATGAATATATCTAGTGTTTCCAAGACTACTAAACTAATCGGTCTTTAGAGACTTGATCCTTTGTTATCATGCCAATGTTATGTAATAATGCACCGACTCTGGGTATCTAGGGTCGGGGCGTTACAGTTGGTATCAGAGGAAGTTTAGTACAAACCTTGGATGCTAGATTTAGATAAACTCTGATTAGAGCATGTAGACCTAAGATGAACTTTGAAGATTAGTATAGAATAACTTACTAGAATTTTTGTATTTTAGAGATTTTGTGAGTTTTCCGAGCAATACATCACTACCTGGATATGAGCAGGTAGAGGTGGATCTGGCACAGATGTACCTAGGGGTAAAACCCGAAAACACCGCTTTGAGCTAGACTCGAACGGGAACTAGTGCACGACAACGGGCCTTGCTGCACTCTTGGTTACGACACTCCCGGGGGATATGCTTAGGATAATTTACATTTTATTAACAAACTGATTTAAATTATTATATATATAAGATGATAGTAAATGACCTTGGTTAATCCTAATGTGTTTCAAATTGAGAATATGGGGACATGTTAATCTCTAAATGATTGTATGACTACTATTAATCACACAATGCTTTCTGGTTTTAGTCAATGGCTGGATTCCAAGTAAATCATAGTGACTTTGAGAATGATGTACAAGGTGAGAACTGTGGTGGGAATGAGAAACAAAATGGAATGTTGATAAGCGTAAGAGATATCATCTTTATGCCAAATAAATTTTCCAAAAATATGATCAACAATATATATATTAACCGATTACCAGACTCAACAAAGAAGATAAAGGTGATGAATGATAAGAGCTCCAGTAGTGGAGACCATGGAGAAAGAAATCCTCAATTTCCATCATGCAGGAAATGTGGAAGGAGACACCCAGGGAAGTGTCTCAATGGGACAATGAAATGCTTTACATGGGGGAAGGAAGGACATAAAGTGAAGAATTGCCGAAGAAAAATGAACAGTACTATGGAAGAAGATAAAAATGGTCTCAAGAGTCCATTTACAGTCATTTGCCATAAATGTAGGGGACTTGGCCATTACCCGAGTGAATGCCCTATTCTATACGATATTTTTGTGGTCAAATAAGAAGCTATGTGGAAATAAATGGTTGGAGAAATGTTTAAAAAGTATTAGTTCTCCTTGTTGATGGGCTTACTTTGGAAAAAATTTATCTTGTATTTGTAACCCCACAGTTTTCCATGTGAGAATGATATTTGAGGAAGAATTATCTTTTCTCTTGTGGATATAGTTATAAATAACCATTTGGTTTTATATGATCATTGGGTTTGAGCCAATTACAATTTATTATAATTTGGGATGAAAGTTCAAGGTATGAGATAAAATTTGTGGTTAAATTATGATAAGGTTGTTTTGAGGAATTTATCTCATCTTGGTAATGTTATAAAATATAGTTTTTTAAAAAGGACAACACGTAGACTGTGTAACAACCCGTCGCATAGGACAAAGCTGTGGGAATCGAACCCACAACCAAAGTGAGATTGGGATTTATCGCCTACCACTGGACTACGTGAAGTCCCTGGTTAGTGTGACTATTATTTTTAATTAAATGATATTATTGATCAATAATAATTTGATTTGGGATCTTATGTCTTACCATATGAATACCCTGAGTATAGGAAAATGATTTTGTGATTAAGTGATAAATGTTATTTTGGAAGTTTTTCACTTTGCTGAGAACACTATATGCCAAAGGAAAATAGAGTAGTATGGGATTTCATTTGAGGAGTAATGGTGGATTTTATCTATGTCATTATTGTGGATTTATAGTGATTTGGGTTTTTTATGGAAATGATTAGGTTAATTACTTCTATGTATGTGACTTTATGAGTAATTAATGTCATTTGGAGATATAATTTAATGTGGAAGACTACATTCTTATTAGTTTTGGGTTTCAATAGTAGTTTGGATTATATTGAAGGATTTTAAGGACAATTGATTATTGAATGGTATTTATTTAACTTTGGGGTATTGTTGGTTTAATTTTGGAAATTAAGATTAGTGCTTATTTCTCTCAAGGAATATCCTTTTGGGGGATCATTAGATCTTTTACTAACCATTTTGGTTTTGATTAATCTCTAAAGACAATGTAAATATATAGTTCATCCTGCATGGATCATGTGATTCTATAGAAGTTTATTCTAGCTCTTCCAGTGTGACCCAGTCTTCTTGAATACTCATCGTTTGAAAAAAATGAGTTAGTGGTGGAAATTTATTAAATAATGAAACTTTACTTAAAATAAAAGTATATATCTTTATATTCTTAGTCAATATCATAGATGAATTCCTCATCCTTATGTATTGTAACTTAAAACAAAAAATGTTGTCTGTTTACTTTCCTACTAGGAGACTAATGATCGTTTGTCCCAACACAAGTTTGTGGTTTTCTTATTGTTAACTTTCTCCTGATCATGATTACTATCCCTCCCCATTAGAACTTGACACTTAGTTTATCATCCACATCCATGTTTTCCTACCTAGAATCCTAGTATGGGTTATCTTGGGTGACCTTTATACCTCCCTTCCTTTCTTTTAAAGTGATAGTTTAATTGACTCTTTTTCTGATGTGGGAGTTTCCATTATATTCTCAAGCCCAATTTTAAAAATTTCGAGAACGCAATTTATTGAAGGAGGGGAGAATGTAACACCCCAATATTCCACGGTACGTTTCCCTTTGAATAATGCAATGGCGTGCATTGCACGGAACTTCGAGATTCTAACACACCACAACCAATCAATCTAGCCATTATGAAATTTTATAATTCTATCTCTCAAAATGGACTTCATTTTTGGATTCGGAATATCAAAATTATCCTAGGGTGAAATTTTGGTACTTTTCGGATAACTTTCATATTTTGATGAATAGTGAAAATTACTAAATTTTAATTAAAAACAAATTTTTCAATTGAAATAATTAATATTGATAAATTATGAATTTGAGTGGTTTTAAAGTACATTTAGAATATATTTTTACCATTTAATTCAATTTTTTTCATTGGACATAATTTACAATTAAACCAGACATAAACAAGTGCCAATCTTTTGATAGTTATTATCTCTTAAAAACACACTTTTTGTTTTAACAACGAGAATTAATTTTAAATTAATTTCTCCCACTTATGTGTATTGAATTTGTAAAAAATGATTCCATATTTGGAATCAGGATTTTCAAATTGTGTAAATAGGTAACTTTTATTTTTATACATTTTGAATAATTACTTCGGTAAATATTTTATTTACCATGGTTAAAAGGTGATTCTGGTAAATAAGGGTTAAACAATAATATTATAATAATAACAAAATTACCCTAAAACGTGTCCTAACCTTATTGGCTGATACATGTCCGACCATGGGCATATTTGGGTCGATTTTGGGACCCCATGGAGCCACTTGTAAGTGATAGGGACACTTTATTTTAATTAAGTTAAAATGAATACAAAAATGATACAAGCATATATCTTTTAGAAAATAAATTTTTACATAGGGTTATATATGTTGGATTTTCGACTAAAAATATTCATTAGAAACATAAAACTATTTCCTACATAACGGTATTTTATTTATAATTTTTAGACATTAAATAAGTTATTTTATTTATGACACAATGATGATGCAGTAATTACCATAATAGTATAAATTAAAATAATTGGTATTATAAATACCCAAATAAAAATAATTTGAGAATTTTAATGAATTAAAATAATTTTATAGGTTAACATGACATGTTAGTAATGATATAAATAACTTTTTTTGAAGTAATAATTCTGTTATGAGTTTTAAAAAAATCAATTATTGAATAGTTTCAAAATTGACATAAAAGAGTTTTTAAAACAAATATTATATTATTAATTGATATTAAATTCCTAAAAATCAAAGGTTCGGCCAAGAGACTTATATAATGATAGGTGTATCATTAATGGACCACTTTGGTGTCTCTTGGATGTATATATTAAGTTAATTAACTATATAATATAAAAATAAAAAGTGACATGGTAAATGTCAAACTAATTAACTAAGAGTTAAAACTAAAAGATAAGGTTAATATAATGACCAAAACATGTCTAAATTCTATTGGTTGAATTATTTTCGACCTATCCCCACCTTAACCTTTGAATAATAAACTTTGGAGCTTTTAGAAACCGAATATAAATTTATTATAAATTAATATTTCTAGATTTTCCAAAGGTGCCCCTCACCCCTCTTATAAAAGGGCACTCCTCCTTCTCATTTATTCACACCTTAAAAGCCTTTTGGATCGGCCAAAACCTGCCACAATACTCTCTCAACTTCCCTCACTACAACCTATAGGCCTTATTTTGATCAGAAAGCCATCCTAAGGAGCCCTTTTGATCAAATCAAAAGGAAGAACCCAAAGAAGAGGTAATGTTTTCACCACCTCTTTTCATGTTGCTTTCTTCTTCCACTTATTCTTTATTTGTTATTACCATTATAAAATAATAACTATAGTAACTTATATATACTGGGATGTTATTATAAATATGGTACAAACATATTTAGTATTCTATCCTCCCTTTGAATAACATGTCACCATACGTGCATACATACGGCTTACCTTCTCCATGTCGTGGTGTAATTTTTATTCAATATATTATTATTTGGGTGGGTATAATAATGATTTGTAACTCATTTAAATAATAAATATAACATGATAATTATTTTGTATATATAATATACCATCCAATTATATATTATTTTAATATCAAAAGAATGATATTGTCGCTCGTGCGTACGTACGGATTACTGTCTCCACGAACACGATGAGATTCATTCTCCATCATATCCATTCAAGTATAATTATCATTTGATGATTTAAAAATAATTTTTAAGAACTTTATTTAATTCTGTATATGAATAAGATACAACCTATCCATGAAAAAAATGTCTTATGTAACAAAACATATAAAAGAAAACGAGTAAGTTAACACCCGAAACGACGATAGTTCTAAGATATTATTAACAAAGTAATGTTAAAAGATCATATATGATATCATATTAATGTATATGATTCATGAATAATTTAATAACAATTATTTCAACATTATAAAGGAGTTTAACCTACCCCCAACCAAGGAAAAGTACATGGTAAGGGGTTTCTTAACTCACTCTTAATTTCGTGAGAATTCCATTGTTCATCACTTAATTATTGCATGTGGTGTATGTGTACTTCCCATGATTGTATTCATTGTGTAATATACATTAATTTATGGGTATTTAAATCATCATTGTATGATCCTTTTTTCATGGGTGTATGTTTTGTATGTTACCTAATTGATAAGGGAATTCTAAATTTCAATTACTATTTATTCGGCTTTACGCAAACTTCATTGATTATTTTACTCCGAGATTATGTGTGGAATAACTATTCATTTTCTTATGTCATAATTTCAACTCCCCTTTTCTGTGGATATACTTTTGATATAAATAATCACTCCATTGATAATTTTTAAATTCATCGATATGAATTTGATAAGAGTAATTTTAACTCATTCTCCATTTGTTGATTTAAACATCCAATTCATTGGGGTTGTTTTTACGAGAAAATGTGTGATTGTCCTGTGATTGTTTTACACTGAATATCCAATCATATTTAGTGTATTTATATTTTTCAAACATAATTATGTCTTTGATTTATCCTTAACCTAAGGATATGGACTTTATGATCGATTTCATCTCAATTTACATTCCCTTGAGACTTATTTGTTGTTATACACCAAATCACTTTTATGTGGTGTATATAATGTAATTTGACATAGTATATCATGAATTCCTTTATTCTCATGATATTACAATGTTTTGATTACCTCAATTATTTGTATTCAAGTGTCTCTCTTTTGGTTAGAAACTCTAACTAAAATACCATTTTTAAATGTTTTAAAGACTTATTCTTCTAAATCTTTCTCATTAATGTCAATGTTTTAAAAAATGGTTTTAAGGATTTATTTATATGGACATTAATGTTTTAAAATTAAAACTCCTTTTAAAAGTTTCAAAATGGTATGGGACACTTTGATTCAAAAATCTTTTTTTAAATGGCTTCTTGACAAATAGTGTGACTTTTAAATGTTTTCAAGAAAAAGAGGGATATTTCTCTCAATAGTTTGATGATTATTTTAATGTCAATATCCTTCATTATTCTTGATTTAGGTTAATATGATACAATACAATCTTCTATATTGTATCGAATGAGTTATGTTTGATGGTGGATGTGCTATTTTTATACCATTCATGGTTTGTGGTTAATGTATTGACATTTTGTATGCTAGTTTTAATACGAATGTTTATGTTATGTTTAAACCTGTTCATATGAGGAATGCATTGGACTTAATAAATGACGGGTGGAGGCCGCTATAGCTCCTCGATGCATCAGTAAGTCTCTGATACAAAATAGTGTCTTCGCACAAGGCCTTGACAAAATATTATTTGTAGTCTTGGCACGAGGCCTTGGCTATGTGGTTATGATAGTCTGGCATTATGCATTCCATCAGTATGAAAGTGGTTATTGATATTGCATGTGATCATTCGACTAGTAGAATATCCATGTGAGTAAGTAAATGGCATTATTTTATTTTATCATTTCCATTTTATGATGATTTTCAAGTTTAAAAGGCTTTTGTTTTAGTTATAAAGTGTTTATGCTAATCTATGAAAGCTTCTTCTATAATGTTATCCTTACTGAGCATCTGAGCTCACCCCATTAAATGTTTTATATTTCCCAAGATTATGAAGAAGTAATTTATAAATGGCCTGCAGGGATAGTATGAGGGGATTTGAAGACAAGATGTTGTTGTAGTTTTTTTTACCTTATGATGTAATGTAAGACTTATGAATTTATCTAGTGTTTCCAAGACTACTAAACTAATCGGTCTTTCGTGACTTGATCCTTTGTGATCATGTCAATGTTATGTAATAATGCACCGACTCTGGGTATCTAGGGTCAGGGCATTACATATTTATCTATATTTAGTATCCAATTTGGTGTCTCTTAGAAACTAAGTATTCCCTTATATTTAATTTTAAACTTTTTTGCTTATGGTTCAATTAAATAACAGAAATCTGAACATATTTTTTGAGAAACACTAATCATAGATAAAAAATATAATCATGAAAAATATCTTATTTGGTGTATAAGTAATAAATAATCCTTTGTAAGTATTAACATCTTAAGTTCATGATAGGTTATTCAAAGTCTTCATGCATTTTAATCCATCAGGATGGTTTGAAAATTGTTTTATAATACCTAAATAATATCCCACAATGTGTCAAGCTAGGAGTGAAATAAGGAAAATTATTGTACATCAGCTCCAGATTGTGTATAGATCAATATAGTGTTTTATTTTTTGTTACCCCTTGGTATAAATTTTCTAAATCCAAATCCACTTTTTGTATCTCGAAATGGAGATATTTTTATGAAACCACTCACTATATCCTTTACATAAACAATAGGAAATTTTCTTATACATTGAAACATTGTTACACTTATCCTTTGAGGAATCACTTTATATATCAATATATATATCCCTAGTGATATCAATAAATATTTCTCGACATAGTTTCCAAAGTATTACCAAACCTTCCATTTTATGCCAACAATAATGACCTAGTATTATCATATGTAAATATTAAAAAAAAAATTGAAGAATATTCATTACATTAAATAAACACACACTTTAAGACAATAATATTTTGGTTTCATTGGAAACAAGGAAAACAACATTATAATCCAATGAATTATCATTGACTTTTCCCACATAGATATTCACATTTATTACTCATACTAAAAACCTATATTCATAACATAGGGAAAGGAAACATAAGAATGGGTGAGGTTAGATAAAAAATAATATTGAATAAAGGAGATACAAATGCATAAAATGAACCTAAAGGTATCATAAAACAATCATAAACATTTAAAAATGTACCTGGCATATAAAATATAATAATCATGAGTCATTGAAAAATTATTTATAGAATAAAATTCATTATTCAAATGGTAATATTATTTAAATATCCATGACAAAATAATACATTGAATTTGGGGTATATATAACCATATAAAATCTTATGTTAAGGACACCCACCAATATCATCATAATATATTAGGCTTGGGATAATAACATGTGTACCTTCATTGAGATTTTTCAATCCATCAGTGTACCCTCCTTTTTTATAATAGGCAACCCACATGTATACCATTATCATTTGGATTGGGATAACCAACCATGTACCCGATATGAAATCATTGATGATTATTAATTTCCCAATGAATTATGGGAATATATATGTCCCACCATTCACATAATGAAATCATACATATGTTTTCTACAATATCCTAAAAATTCATCATATTATAACCCATCAATCCAAATGGTATGATCCACATTTTACCATATCATATCTTGTTGAAAAGAGACAAATTTTTTAATCATTGAATCCTTGAATAACTTATAAAAATAAAAGGGTTTCAAAAAAAATTATCATTTTATAATCCTTAAAAGGAAAATAGGTTTAAAAAACAAGATTTCATAATAAACATAATCTTTTGGAAGAAGAATAAGAATGGGTTACATGAATAATACCCATGGTAAATCATAAACTATATTAAATGATGTATTCTTAGAAGGATAATGATTTTAAAACAACACTTGGAAGATTACCTTTCATTACAAATTACATTTTAAAAATAAATCTTATTCAAAATCTATTTCTTTGAAAAACAATATGAAAAAATATTATGCAAGATTTAAAAATATTTTTAAATATTTCTTGAGGAAAATAAACATTGCATTTTGAAAACCACTATTTAATATATGAATAATTTTTAAAACTTATTTTTTAATGTAACAAATAAAAAATATAATGACATGTTTTAAACTAATTTAAAACAAATTTAAATCATAAAACATTATCAGAATCATTTTATTCGAAAATATCCATTAAATCTTAAAATGGATACATTAAAAATAATTTATTGAATTTTAAAAAAAATCACAATTTTGCTCCATGAAAATAATATTAATATTTCATTTGAAAAACAAATTTTATTCTTTTAACGGAGTATTTTTTTATTAAAAGATATTTCAAAATGGAGAATGAAATAAAGTCATATTTTCTTGAAAAAAAATTCTTCGCAATTTTATTTACCAAATAGCGGAAAATGGTACCATTACTATTTTATATCATGAAAAAAAAGGATAATATAATTTCGGTGAATTATTTATATTTAGATAATTATATTTCAAAATTATAGATTTAATAATATTCAATCATAATAAATGGAGAGATTATAAAATAAAAGCTGACTACTTTTGTTACATTGTATTATATTCCCCATGAATGAATAACATAAAATGAAACAAAAATTATAATTAGGATGAAAAAATTTAATGATATTACAATTAAATGGGTCTTTATATACACCTCATTTAATAATATTGATTCAAAACATAACATACATCTTAATGAAGGTTAATTTAGGGAAAACCCCTTAATAATTTTTTAACATATGTACCATAAAAACAATCGAAAATATATTTAAAAATATAAATGTAAATAAACGTATTTCAGGAGAATAATCATAATATTGATTAATAATAAGTATACACACAAAATAAATTAAATAAGTGTTGAATAATGCATGTGTCTTCCAAAAGTAGAAAGTGAGATGGAAATCCCTTACTATTAGGGTAACTTTTATAGTGTATTCCCTAAGAAATACGAACAACAGTTTTAAAAATTAAATCTCATTAGATGAGGAATATTCATGACATATCATGTAACCTGAAAATATATACACAATAAAAATGAATCAGGTGGAGAATACGGCTTAAGTGTCTCAAAAATTAATGTTATACTAAAAATCCCGATATCTTATGTTTTGAATCCATCTGTACTCATTTAAAATTAATGTATAATAAATAAATTTTAATTATAAATATATTATGAAACCATAATAATATATATCATATATTTTAAAAAAAAAATTATCACTATTTATGACCTTTTTTGTAACAATTCCATGTAAATATTTCTTTTTGGGTAAAAACAACTTTATCTTTTGTACATGTTTTTATATGTTATATTTTAAATAATCACACATTAATAAATATTTAATAATATCTAAAATGATAAAAATTATATAATTATAACATATATTAGGAATATATTTATTTATAAAAAAGTATAAAATATATAAATTGAAATTGAAATACACTGTTTAGGGAGATGGTAGGCCCTATATACATATGAACAGAATTTTCATTTTATTTTCATAATGAAATAATGAAATATAAATGATATATATTATCATTAAAAAAATAATATTTATTATATATAAATTATAAAAAATTATTAAACTAATCCATAAAACATTCCCTGTGTAGCATTAACGAATCCCATTTCTTTGCAAAGCAGTGCTTCTCCGTATAGACAAATGAAGTCATCATGTTCCCATTAAGTAAAAACCATATAAGTATATATGATATAACTGTTAAATAATATTAAAAAAATATTAAATATATTTTATGGAATATATAAATAGTTTTTTTAATAATATTCCAAACCATTAAAGGTGGTAATGGATAACAATAACACTGATTCTCTAGGTGGTATTCCTCCGTAAGCATGAATGACGATTTATTAAAACAATTAATGCATGTGTGAGTGGATTTTTTGTAACCTTGACATAAAAAATAAATCAATATATTTAGTATTGTTATGATATTTTATAATAATGATATAAAAGTAATTTAAGGGGTTTCAAAAAAAACATAACAAAAACATCTATTGATGAACATTTCATATTCCTTTGGTATATCCTATTGGTTTTCACCAATGACATTACATGGTTGGATGTATTCTTAATTTAAGGATTTTAGGATTAGATTAGAAATATATAGAATTTATTAGGTTTGTTATTGCCTGAAACATAGTGTTTTTAAGCTCCAATGATAGGGGAAATGTGGTTGCAGTTTTATAAGGTATACGAGTGGAACTCTTGTAATCTTTTAAAAATATTGACTTCCACCCTTGTTTCTCAATGAAATGGGGATAAAATAATGTACCAATACTAATAAAAGAAGGTTTGTGGTATAAACATTGGTAGAAAATGATTTTTTATATGTTTATAGGAAATATTTTACCTTACACATAGAAAATAGTCCCATGGTAAAATGTTTTTCTTTTAATCATATTGATTAATTTTAGATGATTTCAATAATTAATATGGAGAAAATAGATTTATAATTATTTGAAATTGAAAATCATTATAATTAAAAATATTTAATTTATTTTTCTAAATTCTATTGATACATGTAGAAAAAATAAATATATAACAAAACATCACCGACATGTCAGGAAATTTTGGTTTTAAACTGATAATGTTCAAATGATTAAATTGTTTTTATATAAAAGTTTTTTATTAAAATGAATAAAAAACCTAAATTAAATTATTTATATATAATTGAATTAATTATAAATATGAACCAATTAAATAAATATGTTAAATATATAAATAATTCAAATAAAAAGAATGTATGTAATTATATTTTAGTTTTATTTACAATTACACAAACATACCCTCTCAGAAAGATCCCAAAAAATCACCATATATAAAATTTGAAATTATTCATTACAAAATGATTTTTATTTTTAAAAATAAAAATTCAAAAATTTTCATAATTTATTTTTAAAATAAGTGATCAATTTAAATGCACCAAAGATTATTATCAGAAAAATATATCATTTTATAATTAAATTTGGATTATTTCTTATATCCTGTATGGAGAACATAAAATGGGAATATTAAATACATTATTGAATATATAATATAGTAATTATTCTAAAATAATTTATCAAAAGTGGGTTTTCTTATTTATTTAGATATAAAAAGTTTGTGCATAGGATAATAGTTTTTTAGAATATGAATGTATTTATTTTCAAATATTTCTTTGCATTCATTCAAAATTAAATGGATACTGAAAAATTAATTTTCAAAACATGAATAAATAATATTTTCATAATTTAGTTAATCATTTTCATATATTCCCTTCCTATAACTATGATATTACTATCATATTAAATGAAAAAAAATAACATTATATTATAGTGTGGTAAAACTGGGACTTGTGTGTAACACAAGGTGTCAGAAGAACATGGTATTTTTTGTATCATAATCCAAAAATAGTATTTCATGTTCCAAAATCTAAACTCATTATTTTAGGTAGAATATTTATAAATTGGTGTTACTTATAAAGAATGATTGAGTTTTTGTAGTGTGTAATGAAAGCCATAAACAAATTTATATTTATTCAAGAAAAATTAATTTATAAAAACTATGGCTTTTATAGTTCCATTTCTAACAATATTTGGATGTTGATTTTAAAAGATGTTTTCCCCTTGGTGAAGTCATAATTTATATTCTCTATTTATTATAAGGAAAAACATTCTAATGAATCATATTTCAGATAAATAAACATGGCCATATTCAAATAATATGTCATTTAAACATAACTATAAATTCAAATCTTTAAAGGGAATGCTAATAACATTATCATAAACTCGAATGTTATCTAAAAATTTCACTGATACCTACTATAAAGTCCCCAACATTATAATTACATTTTTTATTTAGAGTATAATTCACTCTCCTTTTATAAGTATATTTTCTTTTTATAGTTTATAGAATAAGGTCATAACTCAAACATAATGAAATTGTATTTTATTATATAAACACTTCTCATTAGTATCTATTTTCCCACAAAATGATACATTTAAAAATAAAAATGATTTATTTTTGATGAAATCATAATGACTTCAACTAGACTTATTCTATATTATTATCCATGATTAATGATTTTGAAAAATATTTTAAAGTGTTATAGGATATAAAAAATATTACGTTGGGACATAGAAAGAAGAAATCAATTAATCTAGTAAAAAACCTGAAAACCCATGTTTTTCTTTTATCTTAACAATTTTTCGGGTGTATGAAATAAAAAATTTCAACATTAAGAATAGTAATGTTTTTTATATAATAAATTCATTAAAACCTATAACCTATAAATAAAAATATTTTTTCCAACATTAAATATCATAATCCAAAACCCATTAAAAACACTAGAAATTAGAATAAAAATATATAAATATTCCAATATAATTATCTAGAGAACATAATAATTATCCAATGCATTTGATATTTATAATGGGGAGAAAAAATAATATAAGGAATATCAGACTCACAAATAATTATTGATATATAATGTTGTTCAACAAATTTTATAAGAAATGTCATGGTAACCCATGTGGTATAATGGGGTTCAACAAATCCTAAAAGATTTACTAAGATCACACGTTAGATAAAATGGAACTCAAACCATTGATGTGAGGGTATTTGTTTCATGAAATACGTAATCAATATTTATCCCCTTGAGAAGTGTAATATAAGAGTCCTAGGTTTGTCTCTCGAGTAGGTTTTAGTTTGAGTTGCAAAACGGTCACTTTGGATTTTATTTTGTTTTTGAAAAAGGAAATTTTTTGGGGGTTTAATTTAAATATATTAAATATATCATGGGATTAAGATATATGGAATTAAAATTGAAATAAATTAAAATGAATGAAAAATTGATAGAAAATAAAGTGGGTTTGAAAATCATTTTTAAAACAGTGGTTGTGGACAAGCATGAAGCACTCAGACACTCCCCTCTTACTTGTAAGAAAATATTAACCAATTTAATTTCTAAATGAACCCCCAAGGTGTCCCATGTTAACACTAAAATAAAATCATACATCATTTAAATACCTTAAAATGATTTTTTTTCTATCCTAATTATGTGATAAAATTAATTGAAGACCTCCATGGAATAATACTTAGTCAAAATCACAATGATCTAGAAAAAAACCTTGCCAAATAATTTTAAAATGTGAAGTTGATTAATTTAATTCATATATATAACAAAAATCAATACACAATTTTTTATTTTTTATTTCATAAATAAAATTAACATATTCAAAAAAAATATTCGATCAAGGGAAACTATAAAAGTGATTACATATTAATGTCGAAACTCATAAGAGACTGTCTGTCTGGACCTCTCATTTGAAACCACAAGATTCGTAGCCACCCATCACATGTAAAACCTCCATCATCTAAATCATATCATTTATGGATGGCATCATTGTCTTGATCTCAATCCCCACTAAGATGATGAAGATGGTGGTGAATTTTCTATTGTAGTGGCACTGCACACGATGGTTTGGAATGTGTCCTAGATGCAGACGAGGGGACCTATTTATAAGAAAAATCGTCACTCCCTCGGTCCAAATCAAATTAATTTCTTTCAATGTGTCATTGAGTACACGATGTGTACCTGGGTTTTACGTCGTGTACTCTATATGGGATTTTTCTTCCAGTTAGTTGAATCGTGAAAACTCTATACAATGGTTTCACTCAGGCCATATTCTAAATTGGGGGCTCACTACTTGTATCTTAGATTCATTATGTTTATTCTTGGACCAACATTTCCTATGTGGAAAATATAATTTGAAATGGTCACAATGTGTATGGTCATTACATGTCGTGTATGAGTTCTACTTCAGTTTCCATCTCCGCATCATTTCTCCAAAATCCGTTGTTGCACCACTTCCCTTCACTCATTGTATAAAGATTATATTACATGCAAACCTAGAATACCTAATACAATTAAAAAAATTTATAATCCAAAATTTTGGAAATATCATGATTTAACTCAAAACATTCATTATTCCAAAAATAATGCCTTACACCTCAAAATGTTTAATTAGTGGGGTTTAAATACTTAAATTAGATATACGAATATTTTAAATTTTATATCTATCTCCCATCTTCTAATATATATCTAGAGAACTCATTTTTAATATGATTATAAACTACCAAATTCTAAATAATTCACTTTTTAATTTCATATATTCTTTAAAAAATCCTTCTAATTTATTTTTTCCCATTTTCAAAACCATTTTGGAAATTTAAATTCCCTGTACTTTAAAAAAAATAATTTTCAATATAGAAATAACTATAAAAAGGTAATTAGGTGTATATTTTAAAAAATATTAAATATATTAATGTATTATAGATGTCAAATAACACGTACACTGATTAGAAAAGTCATTTTCTCTGTTTATGATGAAACAGAACATTCCTTTAGACTTTTGTAAATAAATTCAGACATTACATAAACAGAATCATTTTTTTGGAAACCATTGAAATAAAATAAAAAGAGACTTAAATTATTAATTATAATTACATCATTTACGTATAAATATATCTCTAAATAAATACCTAAAAATGTACATGAATGAAAACTATTTGGAATATAAATCATTAGAACTTCTAAAAGTGAGGCTTCATAATTTAGAGTCAATTGATTAAGACCATAATAAAATTCAATTCGTTTAAAATCAATTTTATAATATAAATTATAAAAATATAACTAATTAAATCAATTGAACCATATTGAATAAGTTTCATAAATATTTTATAAGAACATGGATTTGAAGAATTTATTTTATGGAAAACATTTAAAGATGGGTTTTTAAAATAAAATAGCATACCACTTTGGAAACATTTGAATTGTAATCCCCATAAAATAATAATATTAGAAAAACATTAATTATTATATATATATATATATATTCATGATATATACTGTAAAAGGGGATATATATATAAATATCATAAAATAATATGTATGCAAAACACCAAATTCATCAACAATTTATTGAAATTGAGGTGAAATCCCTTATCCTGAGTCAAACACATCACATATATTCATTATCATCCTTAAAAAAATATTCTTCTTTTTTCATTCTTAATTAAAATTTTCATTTTTTTATTTCTTTTATTTAAATTAATACCATGTTATATATGATTTCTTAATAAATTAAGTTTTCAATAGACGTTTTAATGTTATTCAGCTTAGGTGTCAAAAAATACTCCAGTAGATGGACTGTTATCAAAAGAGTTCGTTGTTTAAATATCTCCCAAAAGATAATCATGATATAAATTTGTTTTTTTATTTAATTTATATTTTAAAAATCAATCATGTATTATGGTTTTGGAAAATTAACTATCTTGAGATAGTGGATATGGTATGCCTTACACAAACAAAAGAAACAATTCCATTTTTTAATGATCATTATTTAAGTAGGGTATGTAATATTATAAAATTAAATAATGATAATAGTATAATAAAAACGCAATTATTATTTAAAATATACTCATATATCATCCATATATAGTGCTTATGGAAAAATAATCATATTTCTTCAGGTAGATCGTAATTCAATGAAACTCAAACACGATGTTATAATTTTTTAGTAAGTGGAATGGTAAGTTGTGAAATGATATATTATTTTTTAAAAATAAATAATATTTATTTAATATCATAACTATTTCATATATATGAATGAAAAATAATTTACACATTCTTTATTTACTTCCATGTAAATCATTAGTTAAAAAATAGTCACATCGCTTCATGAGATAGTATCCCACCAAACATATTAGCGATATTATCATATCCCCCTGAAATATAATGTTAGAAGGTATATGTGATATAAAAATTCAATAATAATAATTTTTTAAAAAATAAAATATATGTACTCTAAATTAATCCTTATAATTAGTTAAAATTGGAGTTGATGGACATTTAATGACATCGTTTCATGAGACGGTAGTCCCCTATCCACATGAATGATGTTTTTGTTTCCCAGTTGCTGAAAAATGAGATATATTTATGTTATTACAATAAAATAACTACATTTTGTATATGTCGAATTTTTTAGTTATTATATCATAAAAAATGATGAATTTTTTATAGAGGTGGAAGATAAAAAAAATGAAAAATACCCAGTTAAGAATAATGAAATTTATTTAAATAACATCCTTAGGTTAAAACCAAAAGCCTTCAATTATTAGTATTATATTAATAAAATGGGACCGATGATGTGTGGAGGCAATTCTAGAAGGTATGTTTCTAGGTATTTATTTAACTAAAAGGCTTTGTGGTGTGAAGAGGAGAGGAATTCCAGTGGCCTTTTATAAGAGAGATTAGTGGAACACTTATAATTTCTTAGGAGAAAATCTGATACCCATGTTTTTCATCTGAAAAATGGATCCATAATCGACCATACACAATTAATATAATATATATGGTCCGTTAAGATCCATAATATATCATCAACAATGTTTTTGTACATTTTAACCCTTATTATTTTATTTTTAACCCTCAGTAAACCTATTTTCACCATAAGAAAGGTAAAATAATTTTACTGTTTTCACTCTCAATTATTACCAAAAAATAAGTATAATTAATAAATAATATAAATTATCTTAATTATAAATATGGAAAACCCATTTACCAACATCAACTTATAGATATTGAAGAATTTAATATAAAATAAAACCCATCTATGAGTCAAAAAGTAGATTTTTATGAAATCTCTTTTTCAATAATAAATTATATTATAATAAACATATGTCTAGTAATCATAATTATATCAATTTAAATTATTAATTTTTATATAAAATCAATAAATTTAATTTAAGTTAATTATCTATAGGCATTTTATAACTAATTACAATGGAGAAACATTATTCACATTAAAAGTGTTTTTTGAAAATAACTATTTTTAACCCCCAAAATAAACATATACATAAATTTAATATGAAAACGACTAAAATTTAATTAGGTATATTAAATATTCATAATTATTAATTATTGTACATTAAATTATATTGATAACATAATTTATATATTAAATTAAATTGTTTTTTAAAAAAATATATAACATTTTTACAAAAAAAAATATGTTTTCACTATTAATTAAAAAACTTATATTTTATAAAAACTAACAAAATACCACCATAGTTTAATTTTTTTATGAGGATTTAAAAAATAAAATTCATTTTTTAAAAATCAAATTCAATAATTAGTAAATTATAATATTTAAAAAAACATATAATAAATGATTTATATTTTAACAATTTATTTATTTTTTATTTAAAATTTACTTAGTAAATTTAAATTAGAATAAAAATATCAAAATAAAAAATATCATTAAATATGAAAAAAAATTATTTCATTAACAAGGTTTTAATATAATGCTAACATAACAGAAATATTAAAATTCAAAAATAATTTTTACCAATTCAATGGTCAATTTATTTTAATTTACATTAAATCCATTGAAAACTAATATTGATAAATTCCCACATAAAAATGGAATTTGGATAAATGAATATATTATAAGATTATTTCTTATTACTACATTATAAAAAACCCCTTCAATTCTTGTTGATTCCCCCATTCATCTTTGGAATCATCCAAAAAACCTTATAATGGGTTTCCCAAATCTGATGGAAAATCCCTACACGAAACTAATTTGAATATATTAGGATGTTAAAAAACTTAATAATCAAATGAAATTACACTATCCATAAATATATAAAGGGGAATGATGTATAATTTAGGGGATAGATGCCCAAAGTCTATTCATGTACTGATGTGAAGAGATGAGGGAGAGGGGTTAAAATATTTTATATGGATAGGGGAAAATCATAAAATATTTAAAACCACATAGTATAAAACTACATTTACCATAGTTTTCCCTAAGTCCTGGTGAACCTCCCAAAATTCCGTGGAAAACAAAAAATTCCAATAACCAGGTCAATCCCCTTCTATCCATTTCTAATAATAAGGCACCATAACCAAAATGTTCAACAGACTAGATCTTTGCATAGGTGACCCCTAATTCCTTATATGAAACATTGGTCACATTGGTCACTACCATGTTTAGGAAAAACCCCATCCATGGAAATTCAGTCAACTGGTGACACAAAGGTGAAAATTTCATGCACCAAAGGCCTCCAAACACATATTCCATTTGTTTTGGTTACTATTTTTGAATCCAAACACACAGGATTCAACCAATATAACCCGAAGAAAGTGCCATGGAAGGGGTCCTCTTTATCATTTTTCATAGGCTCTAAATAATAGATCTATTTATATATCTATTGTGTAGAGTATCCTGTAGCTATCCAAAATGGTAGTAATAGGTGAACCACTATCAATAAATTGTCACGATGGACCTATAGGTTCCAAAAACACCTCCCAACCCAATATAATAGGTAATATAACCACAAAGAACACCTCTAAAACCACTATAACATTTAAAATTAAAATTAAAAATATAATTTCCACTAAAAAAAGTATCCATGGTTTTTAAATATAACATCCATACAGAATTCAAAAGAAAATTCATATCCCATACCATCATCAACATCGTGAATTTTATCTTGATAATATCAAATATTTTAATAACTATGATCCACCATAGAGAAATAACATGAAATAACGATAATCTATGACAACCCATAATAGGTTCAAGATTCATTTTCATATCTATTATATCCTTGATAAGTATATTTGATTCATATATTTTATGATAATATACTGTATTGAATTGTGAATTTAATTGAAGAATCATTCTAATTTGTGAATGATTTGATCAATTGTTCATTTAATGGTAAGATATAATGATTCTTTTAAAATGAGAAAAAATGGAGGAAAGTTGATTAAAAATACACTTTATTCCATGAAAAAGAAAAGTGGTGTGATATCTAATTTTATAGGAATCAATGCAGATGGGAAACATGAAGTAGAAAAATTGTGCGTCGTTTATTTTAGTTACAAATCATGAAAATTAACTCGTGAATCATACATTGAAATTAAAAATACCTTCTCCCACAATACGAATTTAATGATTAAATGTCATGCATTCAATTTACATGTTTTATAATACCCCAACAGACCCTGTTCTGGGACATCGATGGGATTATTATTGGAGAATCGTAAATATCTACCTCTAGGACACAAAATGGAATTTTTCTAGTTCTATAATTACACCATTGAATATTACATGATCCCCATGGAAGTCTATAAATAAGAATTCAGTTCACGACTTAAATAATTCATTCTGGAATAGTGCTTCAACGATGTACTACTGTCAGAGATGTACACCACCATTGATCCCTTTTACTATGGACTTCTGTAGTATTTTTCAATATTATTTTTCTAAACCCACTCATGGGTTGAATGAGTGGTGATTTTATTATGTCGAGGAATGCATGATAAATGGGGATTGATTATATTAGGTAATTTGAAAATGATTTCTATTAATGATTATAATTCTCATCTATTCTTCATATCAATCTCTATCTTTATTTGTTCTTGCATGATATGTGTGAGTGGTATAAGGGATTAGGTTTAGCTTCATTATTTCTTTGAGATTGACCATCACCTAAGTTGGATGAATTCCATCATTTAATACGATATCTAGAGTTTGGTGTTCACCCATTACCATTTGGTTTTTCACTACCATATGATTAAACTATGATTCACATTACCCATTCATTTCAAACCAATGTTTCTGACCATGAGAATAAAAATTCAAATAGAGATCATTTTACAAGACCACAAGACTCTATAGGAAAAGATTAAAATAACTTCATAAGAGTTAATTAATTATTTAATTTATTTTCAACCCATGAACATGAATACATTGCCTCCTAAAACCTATTTTATATTTTCTTTTCCCATATTATTCACCAATCTGATACTTAATAACATAAATTTAATTAATGGAAATTATAATTAGTTAATGAAATTGTTATTTAATTAATATTATATCCAACTATATTTTTGGGTTCTAACAAGGATTTCAATATCCTACAATACTACATAGTTTATTTTTGTTGTTTGTTTGGTGTTTTAAATTTCAACATTATGTAACCTGGTTGTAATTAACGATGCTCGTGCGGATATCAATCGTGCATCTATATAGTATCATAAAAACACAGAATATAAATGAAATTAAAACAACATAGTACACACAAATTATATGTAATAATGAAAAAACATAAAAATTAATCACAACAATTATTTTGATGAATGACCACCAAAATATACAATAATATTGATACTAAAAAATATTAATTAAGGACTTCATTATAATTAATTACCAAACATGATATTTTTAACAATTTAATTATTCTATTAATTATACATAACAACTTATATATGATCACAAATGACAAAACCCAAACATAACCCCCACATAACAATTATAATAACATAGAACTCAAAAAATAAAAACTATCTAGAATTTAAACCCAACCTCTTATTCACAACCACCAACCACCTAACTCCCTCATCTTAACCATGTTGGCCCCCTCACCATTTACCCTTCAAAATCAAACATCAAAATTCATATACATCATCATAGGGGACTAAAAACCCAATAATAGAGAGAACAAATACACAGTTTAATAAAACACACCTTCTATCATGTAATTACATTAAATCTTCAATTGAATAAACTAAACATGTTGTAATGAAAAGAAATAACTTCTAAATCAAACCTAGCACTCAAATATACCACAACAAATTAATAATTTTCAAAAAAATTGATAACCAACTACGAAATATTCTCAACCATAAAAACACTTATTTTTTATCATTCAATATATTAAATGTTATTATATTATGGTTTCATTATTGCAATTAATTTGATCGGATTAAATTTAAATAATGATATACATGTGGTAACCATATATATCTCACATCTCATTAAAATATATAATTTAACAATGTATTAATAATTAAATGAAGAGACCTAAATATATGATTCAGTATAATTCATAAATTGACCACATCATTACATATGTGATAAAAATTTCACAAGGGTGTAATATTAAAGACTCAAATTCAGATTTCTATATTCTATATTACCATTTCATTCCCCTTCACTGAAATATATTCTCACCATAATACCCATTCTTCTAGGATTCTAGTATATATATATTCTATAATTACTATCATATCCCAAGATAATGAATATTTACAATTATATACATTGAAAATAATAGATGGAGTAATCCACGTCAATGTATAATAACATGGAATAATAAAAAAGGGACGGAAAAATTGAGATGCATTTCAAAATACATACCGATAAAATAAATAACCATACTATTCATGAGAGACGAGCTGGATAAGGTAACTGAAAAATATACTGGAAACCTTTTATACAGGATAAAGAAATTACCAAAAATCCAAAGATAATAATATGATCATACCATACCTTATGGAATCTTGAATGTGGGATGATTATGAAATGATAATATGTTACTAGAATAATGGTTCATAGAATTCATAAATAAAGATTTAATCATTGACAAAAAGAGAAAAAAAAAATCATTTGATGTTCTAAAATTTATGTTTTATAGTTATGTTGGCTACAATGTGACCTTCAATCGAACAGTCAATGAATTGAAGTTTCTTAAGGGGAAAAAATTCCATGAGAACTAATTTTTAGAAGATAGAATATAGTCTAAAAATACTTTATCCAAGTTATTCCCATGAACTTCATGTAATAATAAGTAATGCTAAGAAACCATGAATCCGAAAAAAGATACAAGAGGCCTTCAAAATCATATTTATAACTTATAAATAACCAATACTCCTCCCTATAAAAGCATGAATGATTAATAGACCCACCCTAGGAGAATAAATAATTATGGTGATGTAAAATAGATGATATAAGAATACAATACAAAACACAGATCTATGTCCTGAATAAATATGGTTGGGAAACAAAAAGGGATAACAAATTTCTCAAAAAAGTGGTCATTAAACTAGACAAAATTATGTAGAAAATAAAAAAGGCAAAACCAATTGGAATGGTGGACCCATTATTTATAAGAAAACTCAACCAACCTCAATCATGATGCAGAGAAATTCATAATTTTTGTAATGGATTTAGTATAAGGATATTCAAAAATCATTCAAATTTAACATAGCTAAATCTCCCAAACATATTAGATATTCCAAAAACAAACAACCCTAAACACAGCCATTAACACCACTATATTATGGATTATTTATATATGTAACTTCAAAGGAATTAACTCTTGGACTATGGAATGGGGATTCAATCTTTGTTATTTTAAAAAAACCAACACATCCCTAGCCACACTATAACAAAACAAAAACACACAATCTAACAAGGTCATTTAAGAAACCCAAAATTTCTATATAGAATTATTTATAAAATAATTCATAAGACATAGGATACAATGTAATGTTAAATATATCATTATTTCACACTTTAAATCCACCAAGACAACCGAATGAACTATGTTGATTAAAATAAATTCTATTATAGAATCACTGAATTAACATACATCAACAAAACAACTCTATAAACATTATTATATCAGTACATTCACTAATATTAGTTTTCCATCCCCATTGTATACAATGAATAATATCTAAATTCCCGTAGATGAATTCCATGTGCAAGTCCATATTTTATTCCATAGAATGCATAATGACATATAACAATCCAAAATCACTAACTACTATTACCATAGTTTGGAAATATTTTACATCGTGGGCTGAAACATTATTATTTTTAAATCTATGATTAACACAATAGTATTATAAATTTCATCTATAGTTATATCTATATATGATCCTTCACCCCATGTTTTATTAAAATAATTTTCGAAAAAAAACTGTGTAAAAACTAAAACAATTACATAATGAACCCTCCAACACTATTAAAATAAAAATCAATGGTCTAGTAAATTTATAATCCATACATGATGTGTTTTGAGAAACTCAATAGTGATTCAATGTTAGGTACTAGATAAAAATAATAAAATTTGAGAATAAAATAGAGAATACCATGAATTGTATGTATTACAATTTTGGTAAGGATATTGTAATTATAAATCATGGAAATAATTGAACAGACATGTAGTCTTTATTTGATTGTCAATTAAATTTGTTGTGGAATCATGGAATGAATTGATTAAAACATAATAATCATAGTTTGATATAAATAATATATTTATACATTCACCTTGAAGTTCCTTATATAATATTGAATTTTTTTTATACTAAAAATGAAATTTTGTAAAATATATTAGAAGATGATTTCAGTAAAAATGATTTATGATTCCTCATACTCAAGAACATATTTTAGAATAATATAATGTATAAAAAATATTTATATAACTTAATTGTTTTATTTTCATGTTTGTAAAAAAAATTGATTTTGATCCCACCATCAATTGTACATTTTTAATAATATCATCTCAGATATATGATATATGCATATATATATATATTCATATCTGTTTCATTCATTGGTTTTTAAATATGAAAATGATTTATTATTATAAATATATAGTATTATATATATTTTATTTCAAAATTATAGAATTGATTTATGATTTTTGGACAATTTTAATGATATTTTTTCGATACTATAATATTGTAAAATTAAATTATGTAATGGTACTTATTCACATACTTAAGATTCACTAGGGAAATTAATATGGAATTTAAGAAAGTCGCAAAATGGGGACTTAATGCATAAAAGTATGTTTCTAATCCTTTATGTTGTGCTATTTTTTCACACCATAGAATCATAAGGTGAGATTGCATTAAATTAATGTTCATTCCAAAAGTATTCATTCTATGGATATATTAAAGGAATGAGAAAGTTAACTAATACATAAATATAGATTTCTGTAATTGATGGAGTTATGTAATGACTCTTACGAATTTATTCATGCATTATTGAACCCTTGGTATTATTCTATTGATATGTATAATTCTCTCAATAGTGTTCTTGATTAATGAATGTATTTACTTTATAAATTTTGATGTATAGTTGGTATTCATTCCTCAAATAGTTTATTCAGACCACAATATTTTTTTATACTAATGTAGGAACTATAAAATATTATTGGTTAAAATAACATAATTTTTTAATTGATTCATATCCATGAATATTTATAATAAATAATACAATGATGAGAATAATATGTGTGAGTGTTGTCTCATGTTGTTCCAAAGGTTCAATTTTCATGAAGAATTGTTTTCAGGCATGTGATGTTGTTCCTCACATTTAAATGAATATTGGTGTGATATTGTGAGAATACATTGTGGAGATATTGATTTTTTTATTGATAAATATGAAAGGTTGATTACCAGTTATTTTTCTTTAATATGAATGAATCATTTTTCTATGATGAAAAACTCTATACCAAGGAATGTGTATTTACATTTAATATTAAAGGTGTGAACTCCTAGATTCTCGAAAATGATAAGGAATATTTGAATGTAATTTGCCATATATACCTATGTAACTATTAATATAAAATACATATGATTTAATGAGGGAATATCCACTAACTAAGTGGATTTATAATCTTTCAAATGGGGGTGACTGTATATTTGGTTTTGATATCATATCATTTTCATTTCAAATTTTTATTTTTTGTATATCAAGAAATTATTCGAATGAAAGTTTCTTCTTTAATGATTTATAATATTATTAAACTCATTCTTTTTTTTCATTTTCTTATTACCTATTATATAGAATGGGGTATTAAATTGTGTGACCAATCGGTGATAAGTTTCTAAAACATTATGAGATGGAAGTATCTATAGGGGAGTTGTCTATAATTGTTTTGTAATTATTAATTTCTCATTGAATGATATTATTTAGTAGTTTAGTGTTTTGAATTAAATAATTAATCATATTAATTATTAAACTATGGTAATGATATTTTAAATAATAGATAATAGATATTAGAGGTTATTATATCATTAGTAATTTATTTTATTCCATGATTCAATCCTAATGAATTATAGTGATTCTAATTAATTAGTTTTTGAGTTTTTGAGAAGTTAGTGTAGTATTTCTAGAAGTTGAACAAATAGAGGTTAATAATTTCTATAATCATGAAATTGATATTTTTTTTTTGGTGAGGTATATTTGATGTTTAATAGAATAAATTCTTTGATATTGAGTCCACTATATTTTTCATTTTTCTATAATTTCATTATCCTTGATTCATTATTTTGTTAGCCTAATTTAGTTTATCATTATTTCCATGATCATTAAAATGTTTCAGAAATATTATGTTTATTTTTGTGTTTTCACTAAAATTCTTTATTCCTTATTTCATCACACATGGAAATTCATATCACAAACTCCTATAATTTAGTGTTGGTCTTAGAGGATAAAGAAATATAAAATCAAGAAAACCATTGCAAGTAACAACACTTATGGTTCCATCATGCCTTTTTAAGTGTCACAGTTCAATCCCCATGAATACTATATGTTTTATAAATTGAATACATTTTGTTAAACAATAAAACTAATTGAAATAAGATTTATTTATAAAAATAAAATTAGTGTGTACCCTAGTGTTATATTATTATGATAATATATTTTCTAAGATTATAGTTGGTGTATGTTCATAAATTAGGATGTTCAATGATTAAAAATAAAATATTGTACAAGTTAAAAGAAGAATGTAAAGAAGCACAGAATATCCCAATATAGTTCAGGGTATGTTCGTAAAGGGAAATGTAAAAAGATTCATTTATTTATCACAAAAATATTTAATGTATATTTATTACAAAATGAATTTCACGACATATCGGTAAGAAACATAATGATTTATATTTTGTTTCCAAAATTATCAACTTGAAATATTTTAATACAATGTGTTCAAATAATGATTATTATAATTAAAATATAATGATTTATATGAATAAAATAAAATTTATTAAAATCATTACAATGAAGGATGAAAATGAAAATATTTTTAAATACCTGTGAAAACCTACTTAGAATAATTAATATGGTTCCCCAAACTCAGTATTTTCCAAATTATATTACTTCTTAGATATTAATATCTAATGGGGTTTAGTGGTAGGGTCTTATTAGATTTAGATATACAGATGTTTTGGTAATTCCAACTGAAAAGTAATGAGCTTAAAAACATTATATTTTTAGGAAAATATCATTTATTTGGTGGTATAACATTGAGAAATGATTTGATATGGGTTTATGTTTTGTTTTTTAATATTATTGAATAAAGATAATGATTAAAAATATATCATGATTACAAATAAATAGCCTTCATCATTAATAATGGAAACATAAACTACATTAATTAATCTCTCATAGTATGCCTTTGAGTTATCCCTTTCTATTTATCATTGTACTGTATTACAAGTTGTTAAAAAAATTATATTAATTACAACTAGGATTTAATATAGATAAATGAAATATACTCATTAAGAATAAAAGGAGGTATGTGTGTTGGATGAAACAAATAGTATACCACATAAAGTATAATATTCTAATTATTTGATGTTCTAGCATTTTTTTAAAATTTTGATTTCATAAATTAATGAGTATAATATCGTCACATGGTAACCACAAATAACCTTCTATGGGTACAATAAGTGTTATTTAAATCTCACATTGCCACCTACTCCCCTACTTCTACCACTTGTTACCAAATACCAAATCACAGAGTACATGATTCCTTATATCTTCAAAATATAGTTCCTCACACCCATGTCACATTCCTAAACCCAGAAATTGGTATATTTAAAACCACAACGATACCAAAACAATAAAGAAACACACATGGTAAGGACTCTATCAAGATTAAATGTCCACATATAATATTCTAGTCCCTCCCATCACCACCAAAATAAAATAAAAAATCATTAATCTATCTCCCACTACATTCCATGAAACCTCTAACAATACATGATCATTCTGCACAATGGTTTTTGAAAATCTCAAGATGCTTTAAAGAACGATATTATAATCCTAGTCTCCCATCATTCTAACTCAACATGGTAATTATATCTATGGATACTCCTTGCTTATGGAATTAACTATATTGTCTCACCACAACCTACAACTCAATTTACTGATTTTACTATACTTGATCATCATAATGAAATCTACACACTGCAACTATAAAAACAAAGCGAAAAAATCAACCATAAAAACACACATAGTCAATCATTATTCTTTATTCAAATACCATAATAATCCTATGGTTACTTAATTTCTAAATAATGTATACAATGCATGAGTACCCAATTAGAAAAATACATAAAATAATATTCTCGTGTCTTACCACATACTATCAATCAATTTTTTGCATAATTTATGATGTTTGTATCAATCCTATCAAACAATTTACAAGTCAAAATCATTAACTCATTTCCCCTTATATATTCACCCATGGTGCTGACTACAACCACTAGTACTGGTTATTGCATCCACCAGCATAATAAGATCTTGTAGATGAATCTTATATACTTATTCATAGTATCAAATCCGGTATAATATCAGATACATGAGTTTCACTATATCATTGAACACCAACTAAATTTTGAGATAATCCAACAAAACTGATTCAAAATCCATATCTAGGAAAATTAATTTTACTCCATTTTAGATATATCATACATGGCCTCAAAATGATATGTCTATCTTAATTAACGACTCCTGGTAAATAATTAACTCTATAGTGGTAATATTGATACTCTAATCTATCTTTCTTGTCGGGCCTCCTTAAATTGCTTCTTTCAGCATCCCATATCTCCATTACCTTTTCCACTAGATATTTTTTATATTGGGAAACAATATTATAATTCAAGATTCATTCCTATATTAACACATATATTATAATGACAGAATAAAAAATCATCCGAAATAGAATTACATACACATCAATAGTATATTGGATATCATATTTGAATTTTGTAATATTGGTTATATCATTCATCCCCATATTCAATGGAATTCATTGAAAATATTAAAAACCCACTATATAATCAAGGAAAAAATGCCGCCATCTATCCTAGTTTCATTATTTTATAGGTTTGGTATTCAATAAATATATTAGGTATACAATTATCAAGAAAATTAAACTCAAATTCTTATAAAGCCATTTCATTTTTCAATCCAACAACACCGACACAACCCACATTGATATTTCTACTCCCCAATGTATATATGTATCTTAATTCACCATAAATAGAGGTTAAGTATCAATCTATTTGGAATGTGTGTAATCAATTTCCTTATAGTATTTAAATGTTAAGGTGATACCTTCTACCTAAAATAAATGTAAAAATTGCAACTGAAACTATCACATTACACATTAAATTGATGACTCAAATCCTAAAGCTCTATGATAAATGATATATGTAACTCATTCAAGGATCACTCCAGCTCATCATTGAACCACATCCAAAACTACACTATCAATATGTTCAATCAATTTATCTCATAAACAGAACAAGTGATATGAGATCTTGTCATCCCATATGGGACGCATGATATGAATTTCTCAATGGAACCACATTTGTACCTTTATAGATTCCCTAACAGAGGATATTAGGGTGGCACGGTAATGAAAATCAAATTCGTAGGTGAATAATGATAAAAACAATAATATATCACAAAATAGAAAATGAATCATAGGTAGTGCATCCCACTATAACTTACAAATACCAACATACCCACATTCTCTATATCCGTACTCGATAGAAACCCACTTCCCCATGTTAGGGTGGTGTATTATACAAACCAAACATATAGAGGATCTATATATCTAATAACACATTGAATCTGAATTCATTATTTAAATGAGTAGAATTACATAATAATTATATAGGAGGGTTCACTATAATGTTTTTTACTGTAACATTTAATATCTTTACACCTTGATCCATAACACGATTTATAGTTACTATCATGAAATTACATGCCATGTGAGTTATAAATAACATAACTGATTCATGATCAACCTCCTCATAACACTACTAAAATAGAGTCACCCCATTTAATTATAATAGCTACTAATGTATTTATATAGAACAAATAAACTAACAATAATAAAAAAAATAAAAAAAATATCATCTTATAGTTTTTTTAAAAGATCTCATTTTATAGATGAATTAAACTTCATCCAACAAATTGCACATCCCAAAACATACCATGATATATCTCCTATGTAATCAAATATAACAATACTATACTTATAATATTGAAATCAAAAAATGAGTCACACTATATAACACATCAATGAAACATTTATTTGATACCACATTATAGAATCCTAGAATTTGACATATTAAAAGACGCAAAATCTAAAGACCCATTAGAGATCATGAATGCCTCAATATATTTGAATATTAAAACTAGTAATAAGGGTGTCTGATGTTATATTGGGAAAATATCTTCTCTGAAATAAAAATACACACAAAAGTTGAATAAATATAATATTTTATCAATAAAAAATAAAAGACATAATATATAAAATTCAAAAATAACATCAATAATTTCATTTAAGTAATAAAATATCTAATATGATCACTCGTATAATAACCGTCCATATAATAGAACAAAAAAAAGTAGAATAATATTCAAACCAACACTTATGATCCTCAATGAAAAACTCTAGGATTGATTTCCAAATACATCATGTGTATACATAACACTATCAAATCCACTAATATATAGACCCTAAGGTCTTATAATTTCTAATGTCATGAACCATTATATCTTTGTGCCTTATGGAGGGACCATGTATAGTGTGATTATGCATTAATTTGGACACCATACATGGTGTCCATATATAACATCCTTATGTATAAAAGTGTGTGATAATCATAACACATTGGAACTAAGATAATTCAATTCATTCTATTCCATTTTTATCATGCCACACGTAATATCTAGTAGGTAATTTTCATAGTGAATTTTTTTGATGATTTATCCACAACATATCACATGTTAAATTCACTTCATATTATAAAAAATCAATACCATGTTGTGATAAACATTGTCTCATTACATTTGAAACACATCCAAGACATCAGAATTGATTCCCTATAGGTATATCCTTATTCTTAGCCGCAAGACCTATGGTCCATCATTCATCATTCTATATTCTAGATGAAAATCCCCCCAAAACCTAAGATCGATGATCGCCTAATCTGATATATTGATCTAAATCACCAGTAATAAACATTCTGAAGCCCTATGGTGTGTCCCTCATATGTATTGATAAAACCCATCACCACCTTAAACTCCTCATTTATGAATGAAACTAATAACAAACATGTTTTCAATACCCCACACGAGCCTTTTAAAATGAATATGTTATTTTAAATAATAAAAGTATTCAAAAAACTCAACAAAAAACTATCGCCCTACTCATGGTGATAAAAAATATAAACAAAATTCTTTTGAAACAGAAACTACCCACAACATTGTGTATCAATAGTAATTCCACATCAATAAGCCAACATCACTAAATTACCCGTCATGAATTGTTATAATGATCCCAGGGAACCACGTTATATCACATACCTCTTCAACCAACATCTTCCACATCTAATGTTTTTTCAAAAAAATCCACAATACCATCATGTGAGTATAATTTATTCACATAGTATCACCAACTATTACCCACATAGAACAATTCCCCGGAACCACTACAAAAATAATTAAAACCTTATATGGTTTATTCTCTATTATGAAGACGTACCTCTCCCTAAGTGATTATTTCATAACACAAAATCAAAATTATTAGATAATAACTGACTTGGATTCATTGAACTGATATCACAACAGTCCCACTAATCAAATATTAGGGATTTAATTAACATAAACATGAATAAATCAATGGAAAATTGAAAAACTCTAAAATATGAGGATTCATTGAAAATCATTGTAATGATGAAAAAACAATAATTCAATAGTGGATCGTATCAAACCATTCCAAGTGTTAATCTGATAGAATAACTGATAACAGAAATGTAATTTAAAGACTTGAATCCACTTAGAGGGAGAAGGAACAATATAATGGTGAGGGGGAGATCTATCTATATAAATAATGTAAAAAACATTTCGTTACTCATTTTAAACAATTAATTTATTAAGTTAACTAAATGTTTAAATAAAATACCCCTAACACAAACTAATTACCCTATCATAGAACACTGAGAACTTGGTGCCCCTATTTGTACATTCTCCAGTTTCACAAGGTGGTTGATGGATCTCATATAGAATACTTTTCCATTATTTCTACTCTAATGAATTTGTATCATGTCATCAATTACATGGATCCCTTTATCATTAAAGAAATATTTCCCTAATTACAACACATTACAGAACCTATACTCTCTATTACGACTCTATTACCACTAAAAAAACTAAATCACACAAGGTTAGAGTTATCCGGCATATTGTTACATCACTATATAACCTAAGATATCAAAACCCCCAAATAATTACATTCATCTACAAGTTGTCTTTGATCACAAAGGAACCATACTCTATTAAAACTCTTGTTTCTCTATAATATACCTCTTAAAAATTCAATAATATGTCGAACACTATTTTAAACTCAAGATTTCACACTGTTACATTCTATAAATTTTGATTCTATAAATTTCTAGTCCCCATAATTTATATCACATGCCTATAATAACTATAGTCACCCTCCCAAACACATTGGATAATCTATATTTGAACATCAAGCATAAGTCCTCACATAAATTATATCAAAATTTACACCATTAATCATGAATAAAATCACCCATACTCATTTTTCAAACCTAATTTATAAGGAACTAACCTTAAAACATTACATAATCTTGAATTAAATTAATAATTCAGAATGAGGATATTTTTAGGTTTAAAGTTATAGAGATTTAGGCAATAAATATTACATTAAGTCTCTGAATTTACAATGTTGATACTTCTATTCTGTTTCAATTTTTTCACAAAATAAAAAATCTTGTAAAATATGGTCATGTCTAGTTCCATGTTTTAGAAAACCTGACATTTCCTGTATCCCATCCTTGACCCTATTCATCATTCTACCCTATGAAAAAACATTTCAAAAGTAGGTATGATAATTAAACACTCATTAAGGGTTATAAAATAATTAAAGGAAGCATTAACACATCAATATATAAAAAACAATGAAACTATAGTTTTCAATCATAACATACCTCATGAATTCATAAGATTTATGAATAACACATAGATATTATAAATAACAAAGGTAACTAATGGAATTCATAACATACATACAATATCACTTTCATATCTACAATGAGAGTTACATTTTGAATACCCATTACAATATATTCTATAATTCTCTTTGGTTAATCATTAATGTTTACCTCTGACACATTACCCAATGCATTGGAGGTCTATCTCGCTCTCTCCCATCCTAGGCTTATCAGGGAACCACCCGTATATGTAAACAATGACTGATAACCACAGTATATTCATAACACATAAAATATTCTTAAAGTTAAGATAAAATTTCCACATTGCAATAATAATATATCATTTCAAGACACTGACATAATTAATGCTTTATCAAACCATTTTCAAAACCATTTAAAACATTTAATAAATTGATTTTCAAATCAACATTTCACCTACCACATTGAAGCATTTGAAAAAAAATTTAATTTCAAAACAATCAATTCCATATAAATTAATACTTAAAACATGTTTAAAACATGGACATTAATGATAAATATTTAGATGAATAAATATTTATAACATTTAGAACTGTATTTTAGTTAAAGAGTTCCTAACCAGATGGGAGACACTTGAATACAAATAATTGATGAATATACATAATAAAAACATTTTAATATCATGAAAATTAATGTATTTTTGAAATACTATTCTAAATTATTGTATTAACAACAAATAAAAGTGAATTGGTTCATAACAACAATTAAGTCCGAATGTAATGTAAATTGAGACGAAATCACTTATAAAAATTTTATCATTAGATTAGGGATAAATAAAATACATAATAATGTGTGAAAAATATAAATTCACTCAATATGATAGGATATTCAGTGTAAATGATTCATAGAACATTCACATATGTATTTTTATAACAAAACCAATGACTTGTATGTTTAACTCAATGAATGGAAATTGAGTTAAGATTACCATTATCATGTTCTTATCAATGACATGAGAATTTATCAATGGATTGATTATGTGTATCAAAATTATATCCACACTGAGTGGAGGGTAAATTACAACATAAGTAAATAATCAGTGATTCGACACATAATCCTACCATAACATAATTATGAATTAAAAGATTAACCCAAGGAATGGAAATTCAGATAAAAAGATCCCTTACCGATTTGGTAACTTACGAAACATACACCACATGAAATAGGATCATAAAATTAATACATGAATACCCATAAATAAGAG
This sequence comes from Viscum album, assembly GCA_963277665.1. Lineage (NCBI taxonomy): Eukaryota > Viridiplantae > Streptophyta > Magnoliopsida > Santalales > Viscaceae > Viscum > Viscum album. The sequence continues at coordinate 1,296,966,638 of OY728158.1, forward strand.
TATATTACAATAATAATACAATAATTGGTTGTACAAACACCACAGAAAAGGAAATAGTTTCAAACATAGCAGGAATATCATGGGATCAAAAAGTGAGATGAAAACCCCTTACCTCATGTTCGACCTGACTCGTTTGTTCATTGTTCATCATGAATAATAAACATAAGTTAATTTATAAATTCTTAAGAACTTTTTTCAATTTTATTATATATTTTATCACTTATTATCTTGCAATAACAATTAGTTAATTATTTGGCATCATATTGGACGTTTTGTCAACGTTTTAAAATTGAGTTAAAAATAAACATTTTATAACTACAATTTGTCCATGTGGTAAAAAGTAAATTATCTCAAGAATTATATTAAATATTTGTATATAATATATATCATATATATAGAGTATATTTGTATTTATAATAGTCCATAACATTTGGACATATGAAGTGAAATGCACGATTCATGGAGACGGAAAGTTGTACCTACACATGAATGGTACATTCATTTCTCTTTTTGGATTTTTAATGAAATGAAAATGTAATGAAACTTAGGAATATTATAATTCTATTGTAATATAAAATTTTATATATATTTCATAATTTCATTATAACTATCACCAATACGTTCCATTTATGGTATGAACGAGCCATATGACTTTGAGCGGGTGTTACTCTGCACTTCTTCAAATTAAATTATCGTATTTATACAACAAGAAAAGAATAAATGTATTTTATAAAATAGAATAACATTAAAATATTGAAAAAATAATATAAAATTTATATCATATATAATTACAGTGCCATCATAATGGACACTATGAAAGGAGGTTGCAGATATTTGAACAATCATCGTTTTGTGAGGAAGTAGTTCACGGTCCATAGAAACAATATATTCGTATCCATTAGATAGAGTTGTGAGTATGTTTAATTAAAATAATTCTCATAAAAACATCTTGTTATATAGTAGATTATTCTGTTGATATAAATGATTGAAATAAATAGAATTTAGGGGGTTGTAGAAGTAATGTAAATGAAAATAACTTAAGAGAATGCGTTACCTTTAACTCGGGTATCTCCCATTGGTTTGAATCCAAGGGTTTACATTATGTGCCTTATGCATAAGTTAATTATTTTATGTGGAATAGAAATATCATAAGAGATTATTTATGAAGAGGTTAGTTTATCCAAGGGGCTTGAGAGATGTGACTAATGGGTTAGAGGTGAGGGCTTTTATAAGGGGGAGGAGCGGCTCTTTAGGAATATTTGAAAATGTTATTTTATTATATAATGAATTTTTTTCCAAAAGATGAAGATTAGATGTATCGTGTTCTAAATAAAATCATTCAATAAGAATTTAACAGGTTTTGGATATTGTTTTAATCATTATAATGTTATTTATTTAAATCATTCATTAATGAGTTAAACACATCATCATTATTGTGTCACAAAAAATATTATTTATTTAAAGTCTAAAAATTATAAATAAAATACCAGGATGTAGGAAATATTATTTTGCATTATAAAGAATATTTATAGTCATATATAACAATTATATAACCCCACATTAAAATTGTTTTTGCAAAATAATACATGTTTATGAAATTTGTTTTTACTTTAAATAAAAAGTTAATAACATCATTGTCTTACCCAAATGACATTCAAAGGACATAAATCTCACCCAATTATTTTATTGGACGGAAATTACTCATAGAATAAGGTTAGGAAAAGTTTCATGGTAATTGTAAATTATTATAATATTATTTTTACCTTGAATTGCCCTATTTATCTTTAACCACGGTAAATAAAAGTCAAAAGTTATGATTCGCCAAAAATTATTTTAATCCTATTGAACCAAATTTTACATTTTAATAATAACCATGTATGTCATATTTTATAAATTCAATTTATAGAGGCATCAATAATTCATTGAAATGAAGAAGTCGGTTTGTTAACTACTACTTTGTGTTTCACTATTCATCAAAAATTTGTGTTTATCAAAAAAAAATACCATAAATTCTTCCAAAGATATATTTGATACTCCAAATTAAAAAATGATTTATTTTTAACCAAATTAAAAACATTCATGTTACAATAATTTAGCTAAAATTAATTACACTTTTCAAAACAGAAAATGGGGTTTTATGAAAAAATAACTACTAAATGATTAACACTTGTTTATGTCCAATTTCAATGTGAAATTACATTCAATGACCAACATTAGATTAAATGATAAAATTATTATACAATTAAAATTTGAAACCCATTATGAAATTAATCTATCCATATAAATATATTAGATTAAAAGGCAGTTTTGAATTAAATTACAGTATTTTTCAATATTTATTACAAAATGAATTTTATTTGAAAAATAAAAAAAATTACCCAATGTAAATTTTGATTTCCCAATTCTAAAGAAGAATTTTATTTTTTCAAATAGAACATATAAAAATGTCCAAAACTATATTTAAAAAGGGTTCACCAACAAAAGTTAGTAAATCGACAATTAAATGAATATTAGTGTATTTTTGCTTTAAATCGGAATCATTATCATTTTATTCTTCTAAATATTATTAGATAAATGTAAAAAAAATAGAAAACATATATAATCATATTGTAATAATTCTTATTAATTCCTACAAATAAAATGTCTATGCGTTAACTATAATTTAAAATAATAATAATAATATATTATTTTTGGTATAACATTACATTATGTGTAACGTAAGATTTCAAAGAAACACATTGTTGCATATCAGGTACGCCATCGAATATTTTCATCCCAGTTAATGTAAAATTAATATTTATTTCAAAAATATTAATAAATATGAATATTACATATACATTATTCACCTAGGTTGATGAAATCCATCCCCTTTTTGTCAATTGCGTCCTAGAAAATTTTAATTTTGTGCTCAAAAACCTTAATAAATGTCCCACATCAGAAAGTGTGTAAATATAAATATCACTTAAAAAGAAATATTGATAAGTTCAATGGTCACCTAAGATAACCCATACTAAGATTACATGTAAGAAAACACTGATATGGATGAGAAAAAAAGTGTCAAATTCTGATAGAGAGTGATAGAAAACATGATTCGGAGAAAGTAAAACACCAAAAAATAACAAAACAATTATGGGTTAAACTTTCTTGTATTTCCTAGTATGAAATCTTAATAGACAATGTTTCTATTTTATGTTACATTTAATAATTCTAGAGAATTTATATATGATATTGACTAAGTACAAAAGCAAATATACTTACTTTTCAAGTAGAGTTTCATCATTTAGTATGTCTCTACCAAAAATTCATATTTTCTCTAAATGATTAGTATTAATGATGAATTGGTTACACCAGAACGGCTAGAATGAACTTCTAGAGAATTACATAATCCACAAAAGATGAACCATATATTTTCCCTTTCTTTAGACATTATCAAAAACCAATATAGTTAGTACAAGATAAGATAATCCACAAAAAGGATAATCTTTTATAAAAAATAAATACTTCTCATAATCTCTAAAATTGAATAAACAATACCCAAATCTCAGCAAAGACCATTCAATACACAAATGTCCTTAAAATTAATTAAAATAATCCAAAATTATTCTTGAAATGCAAATTTCAAAAGGATTTCATCACATTGTCTTCCATAGTAAGTCTTATCATTTTTATCCAAATAACATCCACATCTCTTAAAGTCTTATAATAATGTTTAATTAAAAAAATCACATTTTCTATATGATATGATAATGATTTCCATAAATAACCCAAATATCTATATTTCCATAATAAAAAAATAGATTCTTCCAAAATAAAAATCTACCATTACTCATCAATTATAATTGCAATGTATTCTATTTTGCATAGGCATATAGTTTCCCAACAAGATAAAACGTCTTCCAAAATAACCTTTATCATTTAATCCCCCAATCATTTTCCTATACTATGGATATCCATGGGATAAACCATAATCTCCCAAATCAATAGATTCTTGAGAAATAAAATAATTTAACTAAAAAGAATAAGTCATACTAACAAGGGACTGCACGTAGTCCAGTGGTATGATATAAATACTAATCACACTTTGGTTGTGGGTTCTATTCCCACATCTCTGTCCAACACGATTGGTTGCCACATGGTCTGCGTGTTTTCCTTTATCCAAAACCCTATAATTTTACAACATTCCAAAAAATGATATAAAATCCTCAAAAATAACCATTACATGATTTAACCTCAACTGTTGTCTTATGCCTCTCATTTTCATCCCAACTCATAATGACGTCAACATATTAATTCATGAATTCTTATATATATTATGATTTTATTACCTCCATAAAATAAAATTATTCCCAAATAAAGATCAATGTAACTTGATCATGGTGTCCACCTGGTTTCATCGTCATATTGTTGACGTAAATAGATGGTCCATGCAGTGCAACACTGATTTAGAGATCCTTCAAAATAATTTTCTACTTTTATCCAAATAAATCTCGTAAAACGTGATTCTTATGGGTTATTGTAGATAAATAGTTTCAGAAAATAATCATGTATGACATATAATTTCAAAACACCTGATAAGACATGTTTTCTATAATATTTTATGACCGAGTTTGAGTTGAAACATTCAATAAATATCCCTTATAAAATACCATAAGTATGTTATGAATGGATATAATTTATAAAGAAAATATAAATAGGTTGTGAAAGGGACTAAATCTTCACCTCCTTTTTCAAAATCGTCATATTATTCAAAATCTTGTGATAAGGTAAATTATTTGATAATACCTTTATAATATTTACCTTTCAATAAAATATGAGAATATTGAAAAAATTGGATTTTATTAAATTATCCCCTAGATCCACAATGGTATCATGGTATACAGGAGGTGTTTGATATCTCAAAAAATTGGTTGCAATTGGTTTTTATATTATTAAATGTTTCACAGTCGTCTGGACATGACATTGCAATAATTATTGCAAGCAAGTCATCATGAAAAGATTGGAATGTCATTTGAGATCCCCCTCCTTCCATTTGTAAAAATCATTCCTTGATCTACAAAAGTTACAAAATAAGGATTTAACTTAAGGAATTGACATAAATACTATACATGTGTCTAAAATAATGTCGTAATCACTAAAGTTGTCTAAACTAAACATTGATAACAACTATAAGGACCCAGCCTTAAAACATTACATAATCATGAATTAAATTAATAATTCACATTGAGGATTGTTTCTGGTTTAGAGTTTTAGAGAATTAGTCCATACTATTACATTATATATAATAAATTACAAATTAGACACTTCTACTCAGTTTCTATTTTTTCATTAAAGAAAAACTCTTGAAAAAAACAGCCATGTCTAGTTCCATGTTTTAGACCACATGACATTTTCATGATCCCATCATTGACCATATTCATCATTAAGTGCTTTGAAAAATATTTCAAAACAAGGTATGAGACTAAAAAGCTCTGTAAGGGTTATAATATAAGGAAAGAAAACATTATAACATCAATAAATACAAAAAAATGAAACTATTCATTTCAATCATAACATACCTCATCAAAAAAATCATAAATCATAATGTTTACATATGTATTTTATAAAATATTTACATTGTATATTTCATAGATACATAGGGAGATATGTTTGGAATACCCATCATAGTATATTCCCTAAATCTATTAGGAGAAATATTAATGTTTACCTATATCATGTTTCCCAATTATTTGGAGAGCAATCTTGGGCTTACCAGCCCTAGGTTTATCATGGAACCCCCTGTATACATAAATAATTTCCAATAACCATAACATATTCATGACACATAAAACAAGCATAAACGAAAAGATATCATTTCCACATTACAATCCTATTATGTCATTTGAAGATATTTACATAATCAATGCTTTATCAAACCATTTTTAAAACCATTAAAACATTTAATAATGATATTTTTTAATCAAAGTGTCTTATACCTCTTTGAATATTTTGAAGGAAATTTTAATTTTGAAAGATTAATGTCAATATAAATAAATCCTTAATACCATTTTTAAAACTTGTACATTAATTATAATGATTTATAAGGATAAATCATTAAATAATTTAAAATAATATTTTAGTTGAAGAGTTTTAACCAAATGAGAGATGCTTGAATAAAAATAATTGCTGAGTAAAATTAATAAAAACATTATAATATCATAAAAACAATGTTATTAATGATATAATATTCCAATGTACAATATTAACACCATATAAAATTGTATTTGTGTATAAAAATAACGATTCCTTAATGGATGGTAAATTGAGATGAAATCCCTTATAAAAACTGTATCCATAGATTAAGGATAAATAAATAAAAAAATAATTTTTGAAAAATATAAATAGACTAAATACGATTGGATTTTTAGTGTAAATCAATCAGAGTACATTCAGACATGTTCATTAAAAAACAAATTACGAGGATGCTTAAACCAATGAATGGAAATTGAGTTATGATTACCCTTATCATGTTTTTTCAATGAAATGAAAATTTATAAATTGATAGATTTTGTGTATCAAAAGAATATCCACACTAAGTGGAGTTTAAATTAAAACATAAATAAATAAACAGTGATTCCACACACAATCATATAATTACATAATTAAGAATTAAAATATTAAACCATTGAATGGAAATTAGGATAACATTTCTCTTTAACAATTTTGGTAACTTACGAATCATACACCACCTGATATAAGGATCATACAATGAAGATGTAAATACAAATTAATTAAATTATATTACTCCAAAAAAACAATCATGAGTAGTCAATACACCTCACAAAATAAAATAGTGGCAGACATATCATGAATCTCACGGGAAAAAAAGTGAGATGAAAACCCCTTTCCTTGTGTCTGACATGACTCGTTTGTTCCTTGTTCTTCATGAATAAAAAAATAAGTTAGTTTCTATATTATTCATATTATTTTCCGAGTTATAACTCCCTCTATATCACTTATTACCTTTCAATAACAATTATATAGTTATTTATGTTCATAACAGACATTTTGTCGATGCTTAGAAATTGAGTTAAAAATGAACTTGTTATAATTAAAAATTTTCAGTGTTGTCAAAAGTACATTATCTAAAGAATTATTTTCAGGATTTAGATATCATATATATCTTATATATATTATATATATGTATATATAATATTCCATAACAATTGGACATAATAAATGAAGGCACCGTTCATGGAGACTGTAAGTCGTACGTACGCATGACCACTAAATTAATTTTTTTTCTTTTTTAATGAAATGGACACATAATAAAACATATAAATTATATAATTGTGGTATAATAAAATATTTTATACATGTTACTTAATTTCATTAAATACAAAATTTATACATTCCATGTATGGTATGAACAAAGCATATCACTTTGAGGGGGCGGTAGCCCGCACTTTCTCAAATGAAATTATCGTATTTATACAACATGAAAATCATTAACATATGTTATAAATGAAAATTACATAATAATTTTTATAAAATAAAATATATCATATATCATATATAATAATAGTTCCATCATAATGGACTCCATGAGAGGTAGTTTGAGATATTTGAACAATAATTGTTTCATGTGGCAGTAGTTCGTCGTCCACTGAAACAGTTTGTTCTTATTCATTTGAGGGAGGAGTGTGGATTTTTAGTTTCAATATATATCCTAAAAAATTATATTTAAGATAAATGAGTATTTATAAATTAAATGAATAAATATATTTTAGGGGGTTGGAGAAGTAAAATAAAAGAAAAGAACATAATTGAAGATGTTACCTTTAAATCGGGTTTCTCCATTTGGTTTGAACGAAACAGTTTACATGAAGATGATTATGCCTATTGTAAGGATTATAGGTGGAAGAGAGGGATCTAGGGACATTATTTCAGCTGTGTTTGGATGATCCAAGGGGCTTGACAGGTGTGAGTAATGAGTTAGATTAGAGGGATTTTTATAAGGGGTAAGAGGGGCTCTTTAGGATAGTCTGAAAATATTATTTTATTATATAATGATTTTCGGTTTCTAAAGGTCCAAAACATATTAAAATAGAATATAAGACGACTATTGTTCGAAATATAGACATCCAATAATAATTGGATAGATTTCGGATATTTATTAATCATTATAATCTGATTTATTTATATCATTCATTAATGAAGTAAACACTACATTATTATCGGGTCTTAAATAATAATATTTATTTGATATCTAAAAATTATAAATAAAATAGCATGATGTAGGAAATATTTTTATCTTTGTAATTAATATTTATATTCAAATATATCAATCATATAACCTAACATTAATTTTTTTTAGCAAATCAATAAATGTTTATGATATTTTTATTTTTACTTTAAATAAAAGTTTATTAATGTTATTATCTTACCCAAATGTCATTCAAGGGAAATAATCTCACCCAATAATTGTATTGGACGTCCATGAATCATATAATAAGTTTTGTACTAGTGTTAAGATAATTTTATTTTATTATAATAATACTTTTACCTCAAATTACCATAATTACTATTAATTGCAGTAAATAAAATTCAAAAGTTACTATTCAAAAAATTTATTTTCATCTTATTAAACCAAATTTTATTTACTAATAACAACCATGTATGTTGTTTTTTTGATATTCAATTAACAAAAGAGGTAAAATTTCATTTAAATGAAGATGTCATTTTTATCTACTACTCGGTGTTTTCACTATTCATTAAAAATTGATGTTTTTCTGAAAAATAAAAAATATTCAGCCTAAGATATATTTGATAATTAAAGTGAAAAAAATTATGTCTGTTTTACCAAATTAAAATTATTGAAGAAGCATTAATAAATTTAATATTAATTCACACTGTAAAAACAAAAAGTTTGTTTTTTTAAATATTAACTATCAAAAGATTGACACTTTTTTGTCCAATTTCATAGTGAAATTACTTCAAATGACCACCATTGGATTAAATGATAAAAATATAATCTAGTTACATATTAAAAAACATTAAAAAGATAATATAACTATATATATAAATTAGATTAAAAGGAAGTTTTTGAATTAAAATATAATATTTTCACCATTCAAAAAAAACATTAACATAAAAATACCAAAAATTTAATGAAAGTAAATTTTGATATCCCAATTCTAAAAAAGAATTTCATTTTGTCAAATATAAAATATAAATGTGACCAAAACTAGATTTAAATTTTTTTCCATCAAAAGGTGGTAAATCTACGTTTTAATGAATATTAGAGTGTTTACGCTAAAAATAAGATTCAGTCATATTTTAAGCATATAAAATTTGATGGATAAAAGTAAAAACAGTTAACAACCATGTATAATCATATTGCAATTATTTCTATTCATTTCCTCTAATACAATAGCTATTCTATAACTACAATTTAAAATAATAATATTATTATATTACTTTTCAGTATAAAATAACATTGTGTGTAATGTTAGATATCAAAGAAACTTGTTGGTGTGTATCGAGTACGCCATATAACATGGAGTCCCCAGTAAAGTAAAATAAATATATAATTCACTAATATTAATAATTATAAAAATTCCATATTCTTTTTTCACCTGGGTTGTTACACAATTTCCAAACTTCAACTATACAATAGTCATTACAATTAAAAATTATTAACAACATGCACTCATATTGTTCATGAAAAAACCAAGAAACAATAATCTACTAGAGTACATATGATCATCGATGGGTGTCTAGAATTACTAAAGAAGTTCAAAACCCTCACATGTAGTTAACTAAAACTATTACACCATGAGGCATGTCCAACCTATGGATTCAAATAAAAAGTCTCATATTTCCCTCAATATAAGGAATCTTAGTAACTAGAAGAATATGTGAATGTGAATGAATCCATATAACTGTCTCTCATAAATTTCATTGATCCTTCTCTAGTTGATCATGTCTGAAACAATCCCTGAACCCTAGTTGATGCATATAACAACTAAATAATTCTCTCCAGGTTCCCCATCTGGTGACATGTATGGAAATTATATAGTTATAAATCACATTGAGCCTAAGAACTGTATTCTATTTAATATTTATAACACTTCATCAATAACCCTCTCAATTATGGAAATGTTGATCTTATAACCTATATATACTAGTGGGATTACTCGTAATCCTCTTTCCATATACCTCTTTATTTATTACCTACCCACTATAGATTTCTTCCTAACAAGGTATATAACTATTATTGAGGTTCTACTTGTTGATTAGAAGATATTTCACTATATCAAAAAATAATGTTAAAATTAAAATATTTATATTCAACATAATTGAATATTCATGGCCATCGTCAATTTATAGCACTAGTTTGATCTCATCCCCCACGAAAACTATAAATAAGCATAAAAAGTAACCAAAAATCCAATTGTAAGCTATTAAAAATTTATTCCCTTGTATCTTGTAAATTAATGTGTGATATTGGTGAACCCTATGCATCGTGTGAAATATTTTCATAACAAATATATCCATATTGTCCTTCTATGTCATTTTTTTTGAAAAAGAACATGTACCTATACATACCACCACGATTTTTGGACCCCTAAGCATATATATACCTATATTCACCTTGTACTTTGGTGGAATATCTCAATCAGAGGAAAACACATATAGGATAGCTTGATTTATCAGTTGGTTACCTAGATTTTACCCGGTCTATAAAATAATTTATCATTATATTAATAAAAAACATTCATTATCCATTCTATAGAGATATTATATACCTAAGAACCATTGTTAATTATTTGGATAACCAAAACGATGTTCTCAATGTGATAATCATTAATCTATTGGTCAAGCTCCTATTAAAATTACGATTGACCAATCTATCTTTGAACCTTCATCAATGTATTATATGAATCTCCAACTTAAGAGATCATATATAGTGAAATCCTCTATGTCACTATAACATACCCTTATAACACTGTATTTGAGGTTTTAAATGTATAATTACATAAACAACCAACTATCATGACCAATATAATGTTTATTGTTTTGTATTTACAATTAAAAACATTATAAGGAAGTGAATCTCACTGTACCTTACTCTTCATTGCCTATTACTATGTCTCATATCCATCATCCTCATCTACCTTCTTTCCCATTACATGGATACTTTTCTCACATACCATATATATTCAATATCCACACATATGATAAAACCAATTAATTTATAACACTTTAAAAAATTACAAGCAGAAACACTTATTTTTAGCAAGTCTTATGCTCATACGATTATGCATGAGAAACCCATTTACCTCTTGAGGAAATGATTCAAACAATAAATCCATAATAAAAAATACCATATTTATCCATATTAAATAACTAAACTATAATCATGAAAATATAAAAAAATCTCATTTGCATAGTTATTTTATCTTCAAACATTGATTTTGTTACCTAAAATTTGAACACAACATATTTTATATATCTTTAAATCATCCTAAATTCCATATTTCATTTCCCAAATAAAGAAGGACTCATTTTCAAATTATACTAATCTTTCCAAGATATATCATTGTAGCACCCATGGATAAATTCACCAGAATACAACCGGTTATATAGACTCACTATACCACAGTCTCACCTAGAAACATTATAGATGGAGATATTATGTTGTGATGATATGAAAATTAAATGTGCAAAGACAATATCCACTAAATTAAATTTATAAAAAAATATTGAATGCGACTAATAGATGATAAATATCTATATTTAAAATGATAAAATATATAAAGTGAGTTATAATGTGGACCCTAAAATATTTTTTTATTCGTACAATAAAAACATGATCTTGAGTATACCAATTATAGAAATGATATTCCCAAACGAATTAAATTACAAGTCATCTCTACACTACGTATTCACTCGGTGCAATTCAAAAACCTAAAATATCCACTATTCATATCCACAACACCTAAAACTCTAATATGGTCTTATGGAAAATAGCATAGCCCTTATTCTTTTAGGACCAATAAATACATCACATGTTGTATTGGGATATTGTTTGATGTGACTATGAACTCAATGGACTACAATCAATGGTGTAACTATATGATATCAATAAGTATATAAGTCATTGAAATGTGAAATAACGAGTAATAAATGGAATACACATCACTCCACACTGTTATCTTTAGTCAATGAGTTGATACATTTTCCATACTCATCCACTGTCATAATGGGATAATGCAGTGATAGGGGATCACATATAATTTATTATTGTCTATCTAAATAGTTACTTAATTTTCCTAAACCCACTCATAACCAATAAAAAAACAAATTTTAATTGATCCACTAATGGAACAAACAGATTATATGTAATGACCCATCTACAAGAAATTATAAAATACAGTAAAGATGGTCTGGAAAAAGGTGAATAAGACATATTGGAAGCACCATGTTTCATTATAATCTTGAGCAAGGAAAAACGACTAGGTAAAATGTGGGAGAAAGATAACATATCAACGAGACATACACAATTAATCCACATAGGCCAAAATATAAATATAATAAATAATTAGTCTAAACATGTAACTATGTGACCATCCATCACAAGTAAACCACATTTCTTAAAATACGACGATTAATAAAGAAGCTGACATGCAACATAACACTATTCCCATTAACTGGTTATAGGTAAAAAATCTATATTTTCACAAAATTATTAGTAGGTTTTGGAATCAATGGCTAGTAGGATACATCCCACGAATCTATACATGTTGAAATATTAGCAATACATGAGTTCTAGCATTAAAATAAATCCAGTTTACCTAGAAATCAAATAAGGTAATACAATTTTTTTAAAACATTTTTTTTATTAAAATTCATACCATATTCACCAAATTTAGTAATGTGTAATGTATGAACAAAAATATGAACGAAACATGGATATTACTCGTATTATGTATGTGTAAAAAAACAAAAAATACTCAACCAAGTCTTAAAAACATAAACAATTCTAGAGGACACCATTTGGGATCTAACCTTTTAGAATACCTTGTAGATATCAAAGTAGACCCCTAATCTAGAACTAATATGGAAAAAACAAATATGACCTCTTTTAGAATTAAACAAACTAAATAGATATAAAACCCCTAAATTAATTACTCAGAAAATTATAGAAAATTATTTTCCTGAAATGCCAAATGTTTTTAAGGTTAATAGTCTGTAAAAAACCATTACAATCTATAGGCACAATTTATAAAATATGTTCCCATAAATTTATTTCTTTTTCTCGGATTAAAGACCCATTTAAAAACCAAACACTCTATTTAAATAATTAAATCAAACACATAGTGTGTGGAGATAAATTTTATAGAAAGACAACTAAATCCAACAGTATAATCCATATTAACTAATAAAATTTCAATTAATTAATTTTAATATAATAACCCCAATGTAATTAGCATGAACATGTATCAATTAATGCATTTTTCTATTTTATAGAGTCCTTTTTGGAATGTATTATATCAATAATACACTATAAATAATTTTTTTTATTCTGTAAAATACCATCTCTTCTTTTACGAATGAATTTAATTTATGTATTTTTCTGGAATATATTTAATGAGAAGATTTTAAGGTTATTTTATGGGTTATAATATTTGTTAATGTATTCTGAAAGTGTTTTTAATGTACTTTAGATAAACTTTTTGTACCATGTTTTTTGATGCATAACTATCTCATATGATTCTGATACCCTATGATTGGAACAACATGTATGGATCATATGCACTATTTTTTAGGAATGTATTGTTATACAACTATATATATGAACGGAACTATAAATTTCATAAAATATAAAGTGTCTTTAATCCACCTTTCATTCATTAAGAACCCTAAGTTTTATGAAACATATGTATGGTACATAAACCCTGCTTTTTTGATGAATTGTAAATTGTCAACCCTACATTGGGAGTTATGTCGTCACATGAAGGAACCCTACGTCAGAATATTCAACAATATATTTTTATTTGATGTTATTTTTAGTTATTCCTAAAATAATATCAAGGAAAGTAAATATTATATTAAACATATTTCTAAACCTATTCAAAGGGTCGTATTCAAATGAGTATATCATTCCTATTTCAATATGACGATACGACTCCCTTGAATGATTTATATTTTAATGATTGCAATCAATCATGTACATTTATTGGATCATCTCAACCAAAGAGTAAAAAATATTACTATATAATATTAAGGGTAATTTTTCTTTCTATAGGAATGTATATATGAAATAACTTCTTGAATACAAAACTGTTGTGAAGAAATAAAATATTAAGTGACTCATTTATTTCTTAATAAGTTTCACATTGGAGATTCACATATTTTAAATATCCTGATTATTTTTGTTTGTTTTTACTATTATTTGAAACCTGGATCACTTCTATGCTATTCCCTATTGAATACTTTATTATTTGAATAAAAATATCTCTATTCTTTTGGTTTCCTCTACAGATGACATCAAGATCCTTCAATTCAATCCAATCAAACACTTTTTATTTATTAGATTCATGAAACATAAGAATTTGTCAAGGAAGAATATCAACTTAATGGCCTAGGCTATGTATAAAACAATTTATAATTAATGAACCATGAATCCCAATTTTTACTTGTTTTAATTGTATCAATACCATGCACTCAATTATGAAGGTCTTATGATAAGAAGACCATGTTCATGAAAACCATCAATCTTGTAGAGAAATAATTAGTTTAGTAGAATTTGGATCTTTGTATCCCAAACAACTATAAAATTTATGTGTGTTTTCTTTTCTATTTATAATCTTCTCAAATCAATCAATGAAGAGAACACATCATATCAACATAAATCTTAGTGGAAGCATGAATCAATAAATTTTCATGATTATCTAAAAGACACAATTCACCCCCAATATTGTGTATCATTGTATTATTGCAACCTAACTATTGGTATCATATTTTAACTTTTTGATAAAGTAGATAAAGCTCTAGAAAGGATAATTGTATATGGTCTATATAATGAAATATGTGACTGGATAATCCTAGAGAATGTATGCCAATTATACATGATCCACACATTAATTAAGAAATTTTTTTTTTGGAAATCACATTTTTTCATATATATAAAAAATCATATATTTAATGATTATTTGAAAATCATCAACCCTTATGTAATTCATAAGAATCCAAAATCATGGGATGATTCTAAGTCAGCTAATTATGACATCAAATAAAAATAAATGAATTCTATAATTTGTGGACTTGGTCCTGATGAATTGAATTGAGCAGATCAATGTCCCACTTCTAATGAAATGTGGCATAAAATTTCTGTTTCATATGAAGTAATTAATTATTTCTGATAGCTAATGTATGTTTCTACAAAAGTAAAATTTGACACATTTAGATTGTATTGTGGTGAAATCGTCACCCAAATTAATGGGAAATTAATTTAAATAGTAAATGTTTTATCTTATTTGGGTTATAAAATTACTCAGTCATAAAAGGACATAAAATTACTTATATTACAACCCTAATAATAGAATGGGTTATACATATCAATTTTAAAATCATCATCAGTCAAAAAATAGACAATGAAATAATTTATTGGAACACTAATAATGTATTAATCATATATGAATGATAAATTTGAATACCAAAAGATATTTTAATAGTATTACACATCCATTAATTTAATATCAGTGGAGCATGAAACAAAATTAGGGGAAGAAATTAAAATATCAAAAAATTCATAATAAATAGATTCCAAAATGGAACAAGATTAATTAGCAAGGAAATTCATAAAATTCAATATGAAAAATAGTGGATTTAAAAAATCTATCAAGACTGAAAAGAAATGATCGAAATAAGTAATATATCATGATTGTTATAAAATGGGGTATATTATACTTTATTTCCCTCACCTAAATGAAGAATTATTATTGGTAGAAAATAAAAATCATAATAAAATTGTTTGTGAACATTCATTGAAAAATCAATGAAGAATAATTTGAGTGAATTTGAAGACACCATCAACTCTTCCCAATATTGTTCAGAAAAAGATCCACAAAACCTAAAAGAAAACTTGTTTTATATGTATAATTAATAAAATGAGGAAAAAGACTACATGATCAGAAACACAATATGTAATATGGATTGTGGTTTCTTAATAAATATGAGTGTATAATTTTATTATATTAATGCTCATACACAAAATGTATAGAGGACTAGTTAATTTGAATAAAATTTAAAAGGGGTGGTAGTTTTAGTTGGATCAGTTGGAGATACAAATTCAATATCTATAAGATAATTATTTCATGTACAAGGGATGGAGAATTACCTGATGACTATTTCTCAACTTTGTGATAATGTAATTTCTTTTAATTTCTCTAATAATAATTACTCAGTTTTCGTTGAAAAATTTCATAAATATAGATCACTTAGAACATAAAATGTTAATACCGTGGTTCTTAATTCCAGGTGTAAAAAGTTAAAATTTTAACTTATGAGAAAAATGTGTTTTGGATTTGGAATAGAAGATAAAAACACTACAATATATTTACTTTTAATAAATTCTCTTAGAAACATCTGTTTTCATATTTTCCCACTCTCAAATTCGATAGTGATAGATTTTGAGATGAAACTAAAAGTAGAAAATATAAAAAACCTTCTTTCAAATCCATTAAAAAGTCAATATATCAAATAAATTAGAACTTATTCATATTGTTTTTTGGGATCATCATGGGTAGATGTTTTTCTAGAAAATTTTATTTTTTTAAATTAATTAATGATTTTAGTGATTTTCATGGGTTTGTTTTCTAAAATTAAAATTTGAAATATTCACTATTTTTTAGAGTTTTTTTTAAATTTATTAGAATAAATACTATTTTAAAATATTATCATTAAAAATGATATTGATGGAGAATTTTAGAATCCCGAATTTTATTTTTTATCATAACATTTGATATTAAATACACATTATCTACTACAAGAACTCTATAATGGAATGGAATTTATGAATAACGAAACATAACTATTCAAGAGATAGAAAGAACTACATTGAATTAATATAACCTTCCTACATATTTTGTGAATAATTTATAAACAAAACTTGTTATATCATTAGAATATCTCAAAAAATCACAATTTTAAAAGACACACAATTAACATTGGAATAACAAAAAACCTAAAGTAAATTATATTAGCGTGCTTCATATAATGATTATATTTGGAATACTAAGGAAAAAATCATAAATTCGATCTAACCGCTGATATATTTATAGGATGTTTTACTACTTCAAATGCATATATAGTATATAATAAAAAATCAATGATTATTGATGAATATGATCATGTGTAGTTTTATTATATTGACCATTTCGATAAAAAGAAGGATAAAATAGATTAAATATATGAATATTTTGTGAATATGGGGATTTATACAATATAAACTGATATTGAAAATAAAATAAATAAAATTCAATCAATTAAAAAAGAACATGTGACAGAAGAACCAAAATTTATCTTACATAGATATTCTAGAACATTAAAAGCTACCCTATAGAAACTATTATAGTAAATATTGAGAAATTATTAATAACAAATTTATATATAGGAAACACAACATCATTTTATGAACTTCAACCACATTTTGAACAGTTTACAATTTAGGATGCTTTTTGTGATTAAAATTAGATAATGGCCAAGAAAGTAATACAAAATCAATTTAGTAGAAGTAAATATTTGGAATTTCATTCCATACCATCTAATTTTCCAATTATATGAACCAAAAGGGTTTTTTAAAAATAAATAAGATGATCAAGTGATAATTACCTTAAGGAACTTTAGATTAGCAGAAAAAGGTTATAATTTGGAAGAAGGTATATATTATGATAAATCATTTGAACATGTGGCAAGATAAGAGGTCCTTTGAATCCTTCTATCTTATGAATCCCATCTGAATCTTAAATTAAAATATATGAACGTATAATATGTATTTTTTAAATGGATATTTAATTAAATAAGTTCATATTTAAGAAACACCAGGTTTTTAAAACCCCCATCTACCAGATTCAGTTTTCAAACATAACAAATTTGATTATATAAATAACTAGTAACCTAAGTTTTGGTATGAAAGATTAATCTCCATTTTTGTAGATAATGTATTTTTTCTACGATGGTCATATTTTGATCATTTTATGAAAACCATTCTAACTTATATATTATTAGTGAAACATTATGTAGATTATGTTAATTTCATATCAAATTATAAAAAAATTCATAATAATTTTTCAAATAATATCCAAAAAGAACATGGAATGTGTATGATTAGAGAATTGAATTTTTTTAGTTTTTAAAATCTATTAAAAATTTTATGGAAACATATAAATTAAATAAAATATATTATAGATTTATTCCAAAATTATTGACCAGAAAACATTATGACATAAATGACTCCAAAGCATACCAATATAAATCGTGATTTGGATGAAGGAAAGCTAGTTGAAAACTTGTTATACAGGGGTATGATTAGTATTCTATCGTAACATACTACTAGTATACCAATAATAATGTTTTTTGATATGTCTATGTGATTGGTTTTAGACTAACAAAAAATACTCATATCATACTACTATAAAAATAATTTTTAGATATTTAAAAGGTACTATATTTCAATTTATACATTACCCAAAAAATTATGGTCTTAAAATAATTTCATATTCAAAATATGACATTGAAGGATGATGGTTAAAAAGAAAAATCATATCATAAAACACTCGCTTTTTAGGAAAACTAATTCCATGGTTGATTATGAAACAAAATTCTATTGAATTACCAATAGCTAGGGAAGAATATATATCTACATGTAGTTTCTTTGAATATGTTTGGTGGTTGAAAAACTTCTTACTAGACATTAGACATCATTTTAATAATATATTTATTTAATGTGATAACACCAATATAAATAATAAGTTCAAAAATCTTATAAGTCATTCTATAACCAATAATATTGATATAATGAATCATTTTCTAAGAGGTCGTGTCCTCAAAAGGGTATATATATTATATTTCAAAAACATTGAATTTCAACATACTGAAATTTTTAATGAATCATGTCACACTAAAACTGTGAAGTTATTGAAGAGAGTTGAGAACATTTAATATTCAATAAATATTTACAAATATTATTTATTAAATTATCTATTAATAATTGTTATTCAGATATTTATTTAATTATTTTTATTTTTTGAATTTTTTATGAAAAAGTTCAATTTTCAATATACAAAATGATAATTTCTACTGTATGTATATAGGCTTGAGAAACAATAATTATCTCCCCAAAAACCATCATAAAAACCTTTACGCTCTCTCTATTTATCTAAATTACTATAAGGATTAAAATATATAAAAATACTAGTGATATCATTTCTCTTTTTATACACTAGAATCAGAAACCTTCCACACATAGTGTCTCAGAAATATTGATGTTCACATAACTGATTCCTGGGAACAAAGAAGAGAAAAGAGGAAACATATTACCTATTGAAATATTATTAATGAAAATATAATGTATTTTAAATGCCTTAGTCAAAATAGTATTCTTTGGAAGCATGATATATCATTTCAAGATCTATAATCTATTTTTATAGAAGGAATCACTGAGTTCATTTTTGACATAAGTGTAAAAGTGTTTTCTTTAAATGTTCAGTTCAGTTTAGGTGACATAGAAGATTTCATCGTATCACATTTATATGATATGGATTTTTTTACCTCATCTTTTGAAATAGAATATTTTTTATGAGTATCCATGAATAGGTTTTCATTTTGATCTTCTATCCATTTGGAAACAAGAACAAAAATAAGAGGATATTATGTATATTTTCTTCAACTCTACCCAAATAAGATATATTTTTATAAATTATCTTGAAGAAGAATAAAAGGGCATGGTCATGATTATTCAGTTATATATTATTTGAAGAACTTATGAGCTCGAAAATATTTTCTATCAAGACATGTATATAATGTTTTCATTGATAATTGATATTATGTATAATTTCATAATGTACATGTTAAGGTACATGCTCCATTGTTTCTAATATGAGGAAAAACATAAAATTATCCTTATGGAAGGTTAATGTTTTTTAATTTTTATAAGTGATTCCTTATTAAAGAAATACATACGAACACCATGTTTCTTCACATCAATATTATCAATTCTATTAATCTACTAAAGATACTATTCTTATAGATTACATTCTAGGAATGTTTTACCAGTTGGTGTAGATGATAAAAAAGGAACTTGTCTTATTGCTCATGGGGAGGGTGGAATGTTAGGATATGCTTCTCTGGTACAAATTCAAGAATAAAAAGTTACAGAACAAAGAATGGATGATACCAATATCCCAAAGAGATGAATATTTGGATATAATTACTTTTATCAAGTAACTGCAAGAGTTTATCCTAAATATCTTGAAGAATATATTATAGAAATAAATGTTGAGGCCCTTTTTATTTTCCTAGTCAATAAAATGAACCTTATTTTTTAAAACATGATGTTGACGCTGAATGAATAGATGAATTTGATCATCACGAAAATAAAATAGAACCTAGAGAAAAGAAATAGGTTGTTATTATAAATTAATCTAAAATTCAGAATCATAGAACAAATTCTGAACTGCATGTTCAGGAAATTTGACATAGAAATGAGCAACATCCATAAGAAGTACTTGATACTACAAGTCAAGTCCATAATAAATCAATTTATTTGATAAATGGTTCAACTAAAAAGAACTATTTTAACTTGATGACATTAGAGCGGTTTATAAAATTAAATTTTCTTCCTCTTCTGAGAAAAGTGATGAACAATCATTACTTTTATATAAACGAGGTCAACCATATCACGTTCAAGAAGCAGAATCATTTGAATCTTTAATCAATCAAATTGATGGATTTTTTATAAATTTTAATAATATTATAGAACAAAATTCATTTTTCACAGTGAATTACAATAAATAATAAATCATTGTATGTTTTAAAAAGTAAAAAAATTCTCAAAGTTGAATCAAAATATATTCATAGTAAACTAAATTCCCTCCGAGAATTCACTATTTCAAGAAGAGATTTTGAATATTCTTTATGATAGATGACTGATCAGATTAGTTTGAAACAGTAAGAATCTATTTCAATAATATATTTCATTAATTTTAAAATAAATTTATGAATCCAGTTTGAATATGTTATAAGTATTTTTAGTCAATCTAGAGGTTCTATAACTTTACTTCTTTCTTCTCCACACAAAATAAGATGGTTTGATTCCATTACTACAATCATGTATAGTTTCAATGACATACATCATATATTACAGTGTGACATTTCTATTTAAATTTCATTATTGCACAATAAAATGCATCTTATTGAGAATCTTTTTTCATAATGGAATTCTATAAAGACTCTTCTCAACAAGTTATGGTAAATTATTTCAGAATTTGATCTTTTGGGGAAAAAATTTCATGAATTTTTTAATGTTAATTTAGTTTTATGTGTCATGTTTTTGAATGATTCAATTTTCTTGATGTATATTTTTTTAACATATCACTGAAAATTTAAGAGGGAAGATAAAAAATTGAACAAATGTGTTCGGGCTATTAAAGTTTCACTAGAAACTAACAAATCTTCTGATCCAACATTTTCACCATTAGACAACCCTTAAATTTAATCATTTCTCTTCCAATATTATTCTTATAATAATTAACATCATATTATAAAATAATTTTTCTTCTTATATTTGATTTTATATCATTTCTGTTCATTACTACTACCAGAACAAATGACCCTATTTTCCCTTTAGTTTAATTTAACATCAATATACTGTTCTTTATTACAGTTATTTTTTTATTCTATTTTCCCCAACATTATTTTTTATCTCTTAATTGTGTCAGAAAATATGGTAAAAACAATATTATTATCTGAACTACAAGTTTATGTTCTCAATCCACAACCCACTTAAATAATATTGTTAAAATTTAAATTTCAAAAATAATCAATCTTTATATCATTTTAAAAATATTATTTCATTTTTTTTACAATTCCTATAATTTATATAAATTATATTTTAGGTTTTCAGTTATTAAAATGGGTGAGATAGTTAAAAATTTATTACATAAAAAATACTCTTTAAATCTTATTGATTTTTTATGCTTAAAAATACCCTTTTTTGTTTTATTCATGAAGTCACATTAATTTTTGAGGAAAATAATTCATTATTAGATTATAAGTTCATTTAATGGGATATATTTTTTCAACATATTTAGAAATTGTTTTCAATAAATTCTATAAATGAATTTATATACCCTATGTTTATAAGTATATGTGTAGTGTATGGTTCGAAAACCAATGATTGAAACCAAATATATGGATCATATACCCTTTGACCTGAGAAATTGGCGGTTCAGAAACCCAATGCTTGGTTCTAACCATACATTTGAGAAAAGGGAAATTATGGTTTAACCCCCTTACATTGTTGAAGAACCATATATTTTAGGATTCAAATGCATGGAACATCAACAATAATTTTGTGACTAACCATAAGTTAAAAAACCTTTGTGTTGAGTGTTTTCACTGCATGAATTTACCGTACATTTAAATATTCCAAAATAGAATTTTATTTAATGTTATTATCTCCAATTCTTATAATAGTATCAGAAAAATTAAACATTTTATTAAATATGGATTACGCCCGATTCAAAGGACGAATTCAATAGATTTAATCATTCTTATTTTTAATTGAAGTTTTGACTCCCTAAACTGATTTAAATATGAATGATTTCAATCTATCTAGATATTTTCTTAGATCTACTTAATCAAAGGGAATACAATATTTTAATATTATATCTTCAGTATTTTATCATTCTATATGATAATATATGCGTTTTATCGTTTTGAATTCTAAACTACTATGAAGAAAAACATGACTTAGAGACTATGTTATATATGATGATGCTACACTATGGAGATTCACATATTTTCATTATCATATATTGTTTTTTCATTGATACTATTATTAAATATCATATTCAACTAGGATATCTTCAATTCTACTATTACTTAATGTATTTTATAATTGAAGAATAAAACCTTTATTCGCTTAGTTGCTACTAAAACTATGATCAAGATTCTGTCAATTTAATCAAATGCTTATCTTATGATTTTTTTAGAATCTCATATGCTGAGACTCGATTATGGATGAGTATCACCTTTTCAATATAATATGAGAAGAAACTGGTTCCATATAAAATAATATAATGTATATATTTAGACATATTGTAATGATTTGAATTACATGAACTCAGTTGTAAAGGTCTCATGATAGCTGCATCTTACTACTAGAAATCAATATTCCTTCAAAGATAGTGCTTTTGTAGTGGACAAGGGGATCTTTGTGCACCAAACCAGAAAAAAAATTAAGTGTTACACTTTACTATTTATATATCATTTAAATCAATTACAAAAGAATGTATTTCAAATCTACCTAAATAAAAAAAATAAATCTTGAATATGTGAAGATTATAAAAACGACACAACTCACCCCCCCCCAACTTGTGTGTCCTTGTATTATTATGAGCTAACAACACCTACCTCAGGAATAGAAGAAACATAATTTTGATTAACAATAGAGATAATAACTAATAATATCAGCCTCTAAAATACATGGAACAAGGTAAATCTAAAAATAATCAATAAAAAACCAAACAAGATCAAAATATGATCCATAAATGTAGTTAACACTATTATTTTAATTATTTTAAATGAATGTAGATAAATATTTCTTTCCAGAGAGAAGTGATGGAACCAAAATATGGATCAAATGAAAATTAGAGAGATTATGATGGATATTGATCACTGAAAATATCACAATCATTCCTTATTATTTGGCCGGAATTATTACAAAATGAATTGAAAAGGAGTCTGGCATGCAGTATAATAAAAACATCTTGGCATAGGCATTTTAATTCTGGAACCCCTTTCATAGTGTTAATTCCACAATTTTAAAAATATTTTAAAAAAAGTGTCACCTCTAGATAAAAATCCTGATCTAGTACATTTACTATAATGAAAATGTTTAACTGATCATAATTTTTCATTGTCTGTATTTTAATCATGGTATCTTGCCTACAGAATTTTCACTTCATGTAATATTTTCATGATGTGAATGTTTCCACTTAGTAGTCCACTAACCTGATACTCTAGAAAACCCATAAAAATAATTCCATTACCTTCCAAAACAATAGAGGACCCTTCCAAATAATTGAAAAATTTATACCTATACTAAATTAATTCAAAAAAATCATACATCCACGTTTTTTAAATTATAAAATGGTTAAGTAAAACATGAAATAATGGGATGTTACAATTCACCTAATAATAGAATCTTTCTATCACTATGAACTATTCATGATCCAACCATTGTAGAAAGAGAAGGAAAACATTTCCTCATCAGTATGTCTCATTCACATATCTCATAGATATCCTATAAACACATCCACATTTCATTGAATGTGGGAATATTTTCACCACATGATTGATTTTCATTTAATCCATAATATGAACTGGTTTCTCATCCACAATGGTTTCGGGCTACAGATCAGCATGCACTCTCTCATTTACATTGGAATAATCTAGTAGATAACTACATAGTTGGGAAACATAAAATAAATTTTGGATGGATGTAAAATGAGATAAAATTTCCAAAATATAATCAAAATTTTGAATATTATCCACAATCTCAAATGGTACAATAAATGTCATTGTTAGCCTACCCTATCTACCTGGATAATGGTGTCCCAAATGAGGTGCAACTATGAGAAAAACTTGATCACAAACCTCAAACACTTGATGACCAAAAAATGGTCTATACTGTATTTTTAATAACTATGAGGAAATATAAATATCATTTGGATCGACTACCCTTATCCTTATTTCAGGAAGAAGACTCAACCCATCCAAAGAGCACACTCCCAACCCAACCTAGAAAAAGGAAAAGATACATGGATTCACATATAGATCCTCAATGGTAAAAAATTTAATTATGTACTAATATGTATTATTATAATAAGATATGACATGAGGGGAATTATTTTCTCAATAACCAACAAAATCATGCACAATAGCCTAGAACATATCCTAAAAAACATATATTGGATTATTTTTCTACCTATCCATCTACAGATGATAAATAGTTCTAAATATCTATTGGGATGCCATCACATATTCCAAACCATTCACTATCCAGAATGTGAACCTAGTTCCCCTTTCAAATATAATCATATATTGAAAAAAAATGAACTCCCACAATATCTCAGGCATTCAGTTTCCTATGAGCCTCCACTTTCACCATCATCAGGATGAGAAGTAAATTTGACAATTTAGTCATTCAATCAACTATAACTCAAATAAAATTATTCAAAATTTATTTCCTTGGTAAAATAATGGAAATATCAAGGGAAATTTCATCACACGTCCATGTTGGAGTAGTTTATGGATACATCAAACCGAATTTTCTCGTGATATCTTACTTAATTCTATGGCAAGTAAGACATCACGATACAAAATATACATTTGACTATAACATACCCATCCACCAATACCAACAACTCGTGTAATGGTACATCATGTTACTTCTAATGGGAATGGGTTATAAATAACAATATAAATTTCTCAACAAATCCAACTACATAAATAAAGGAGCAACCAACTTACCTCGGAAATAGAATGCTCTACTAAGAGAATGATACTACTAAATCGAGATCTCCTCACCCCTTATGATTCTACTAATGCACTACAACATGGAATTATTTACATGTTTGAGATGAATCAACTCATAAAATTATGAGTCATCATTTTTTTAATCCAAATAAACCTTCCTACTATCTTCTTCCACACCAAATCCTATCTAAAAAAATAACTATAGACCACAAATCTACTAATAGAATAATTCATTACATCGGTAATTTACTATTTTGGGAAAAAGTGACCACATTCCCTATTCCAGAAGTAGAATAAATTTCATAATAGAAATTATAGAGTCTCTCAACCTAGTGTCTCTATAGCAAGTTCAACTGCTTCTTAGTAAAAATATGCATCATGATTCTCTGATCATGATATACTCTAAACCACTCAAAAAATAGGTAGTGGTGCCAAATTTTTATTGTATATATAACCACATCCAACTCAAGATCATGGGTATGGTATTCCATCACATAAGGATGTAAACAATAAGATCTGTGCCCCCCTGTCTCCAATATATTATGACACACCCAAACTAGTACCATAAAAATCACAAAAAACATTATAAATGTAACCTAGTTCTAGAAGAATCAAAATAGAGGATGATGTAAAAATATTCTTAATTCAATAAATATATCTTATTAATTATTTAGTCCAGACAATCATTAAACTTATATCGGTAAATTATATCATCTAATATATATTCATTCCTAAATAAAAACTAAACTGGTTGTAATAATACTAAAACCCTAATAAGCATACAATGAGAAACACATTTATGGCCCATTCCCAAGACATAACCTCATATATCTTTTTATGGTCCACTTAAACTCCCCTATCGGATATAAAATTCCCTAGAAACCTTACTAATTGAATCTAGAAGTCATAATTGAAAATATTACTATACAATTTATGTTCCTTCAATATTAAATGAATGATATAAAAATAGTATTTTTTATCGTACTCCGACATGCAGTGCACCAAAATATCAATCATGAACAAAAATACTCTAAGAACTGATGATATATCTTGTAAATCAATGAAATAAATACAAAAAGAGAATTGGTTAGACTGAATGGAATATAGAAAAACTCACAATTAATATACAATCTCTTAAATTCAGAATTATGTATACCATATTTTTGAAATATCAATTGGTGGTATAATAACTAGTATATAATATTAGAAAAACAACATGATCCCTAAGATGATCGAAGTTATTATCAATCCTTGAAAATGTATAATTTTTCTTTCTAGTCAACAGATTTATCATTTGATAAAAAATAGAATATTTAAGGATCTTATATGTGTTTATAGAAAAGAAAACTGGAGAAACCATTAACATTACACTATGATTAATGAATCCAGTATCATCAACATACACAAGTTGGATCATATATTCCACCAACTAAGTTGGAGACATGTGATATGATGTAATATAAATGGGAATAGTTTCTGGTTGTAGGATTATATTAAAATCATCCTCTACGTTGGAAGTTATCTAGGAAAATTATTCAAAAAAGACCACAGAGTAATAACCCACAATTTTAGGAAGTGGAATTCCCAAACTTGGATCAATGATGTCAGGAATTTTGTTCAAAAATTGGAATTAGATAACCCCAAAGTATCGTAATATGTTATATTCTACACTATATTTAGTATCTCACTCACCCTAAAAAAGTTTTGACACACTTCAGAGATAATAAGGAATACTAATACCATTAATAGTGAATATGTGCATGTACACTTATAATGAAATCAATGAATAGAATCTAGTTGAAGATATCATGATTAAGATACAAGACCTCCCACCCCACCGTAAGTACTTATACTATCAACTGACATGCATTACAATTGAATCCTTGGCCTAACCTCTATCCCATATATAAGAAAATATCCAAAAAGATTATAATAAAATTCAAACACAATCCCAAAATATATGTATCACCATAGAAGAATAAATAAATATGATTTCTCTAATAGTAGTTGTCCCAACATCATATTCCCATAGTTCAATCATCACAACATAAAGATATTTATTTTTTGATCTTCCTTTATATTTTTTAGTTATATGAAAATCATCATTATCCAAATGGTAAGTTAAAAAACCTTTGGAATCATTGGTACAAACCTTCAAAAACACGGTGATAGTGGATCATCATTAGTAACATGGGACATCATTTCACAAAAATAATATAGATCGCTAGATTTTCCACAATGATGACTTGTTTTATGAGCCTCGACAAAATTAGGCTTAGTATTACTACGTATTATTACTAATAGTAGGAAACTATAAACTTTCCGAATAGAGAACCCAAAACTATCCCTAAAGAACACTATATACCATTTTTCATCCAATTCTACCCAGAAGATACACCCATGATTACAATACCACCAATAAATTCTCTTCTCAAACCTCTTTTCTTTGTTATGTCTACCTCTATTATAACCGGATTATTGAATAACATCGAAAAGTTCATAATAAACATGAGTATCAACATTTATCAAATATTATCAGTCAATCCAAAAGAAACCCTATGATTCTATAGGTAATCATTCTTAAATATATATAGTTCGAAATTATTTAACTCAACAATAAAAAGGTAATTATTCAGAAATTCATTCCCCCTTACACAACATTCAAAAACATCTGGTTTATTCCCCCTCATAATACCTTAAGATAAAACTCTCAATTGAATTTTTTCATCAATGATGTCCAGGTAAGATCCACATATAATATAACATTCACTATAGTGTCCCACCACATTCATCATGGTTCATGGAACACATTCATGGAGATTCCAAGATTAGAAAAAACAAGAGTTTTCTGGAAGTTGTGTATCTTATAAATCCACTAATGAAATTATTTAGATTCCTAGGGTCCATTGTCAAGAATAAATATTGGTGGATACTTATTTTTAAATTTTGATCCATGGTCAAAAACCCTTCATTGGATCCCAATGTATAACATTCTATCCCATCTTACAATCAAAATGATTACCAAACTGGTGGGACACATAGCCTCAAGAACATATTTACATACACTAGTGGCTGTCGACTAGCAGCAAGTTTCTCAAGAGGTGATAGTGGGGAGACTAAACCCTCTTATCAAAGAGGCACAACTGTTCAAGATAGTTAGTATAAATAAACATCAAGAGTAGTAATACAAAATTGAAAATGCAATGGAATAAATATTTGATATAACTAAAAAACATATGTCTAATGAATGTTTATAAAATAGGTGAATGAATTTCAATGTGTTGATACATATTTGAAAGCATTAAATAGTAAAACTTGAATTTCAATATAATAAAACAATAATAAAAAGGCAAAAAATCCCCATAGGCGATATCCCTGATCATGCTGAGATCGAGCTCGGTCCATTGTTGTTAACTCCTCATGTAAATGAAACAAAAAAACAAACATAGGTCCAACAATTATAGGGTCTACTCGGGTACCAACGGTTCACAATAAAAGTGTGAGATGAGACCTTAGTAGACCGATGCCCACAGTATCTACCCCAGTCTAATGTAATATACATTTGATAATGTGTAGGTATATAGATTTTTATAAATTGAATAGCATATGTAAATAAATATCATCTATGTTTCTAAGGGACATCCGAAAACTATACTAGTTATGAATTGTTGTCGTGGTAATAGTCTGATCATGTCACTACAAAAACACACACACAAACACACACACGCCCAAACACAGACACACACACACACACACACAGACATATATATATATATAAATTACATTGAATGAAGTAAAAAATGCATCTCATTCATACATGTATATAGAGGATGTTATTGGCATGGCTAAGATTCCCTTCCACTTATACATATATAATATACTATCATGTGGTAAGAATGACTCGCATCCATAATATAGGATAATTTTCATGGGTTAATCGTACCTCCCATCAATAGAAGTTTAATATTCTAATGGGGTAAGAATTACTCCCATCCATAGTAGAGATAACTATCCTGAGGTATGAAATCCTCCCATTAATAGATGCACAATACTACCTTAGGTTAAGAATTCCACTCATCCATAGTATATTTCATAAGTGGAATGGGTTATTAATGCATCCCATCTAGAAACATTTAAAATAGATAACATGGGGGGTAATAATGCCTCTGATCCATAGTTCTTTACATAGATATCATGGGGTATGAATGCCTCCCATCCATAGTCATTTACATAGATCATTTTTAGAATCATAAATAATATAATGCATAAGGATGTACCTATTATGTATTATAATAGAAATACCATATTCATAGTCATCCATGTAGACCATATATTTATAAGTGCATAATCACAATCATAAGTTTACTTAAGGTAAAAATACATAATCATTTCAATTAAGACATCAAAATGGTGTTTTTCACATTCCAAAAATCCAATGGGAAATAGACTTATCATGTATATCATTATTTATACACAACTACATTGCAAGGGATCCATTTCATTAAAACCATTTAATATAAGGCAATAAATTCATTATGACTTAAAATTTAATATAGGAACACCATTTAGTAGAATTCATCCTATTCAAGGTGATTCCACTAATATTTTATAATCATTGAACATTGATTTATTGAAAAATAATCTTGGTAATTTCAATTGAAGGTTTTCACTATCTAATTTAATCCATCCTAGTATATTTCATTAAATTCATATATCTCGTAGACAATTTCATTTAATGTTTAGGCTGGAAATAAATAGTTGTTCAAGGAAACATGAAAATTTCATTAAGGATAACTCATAGAGGATTACCTATAAGGGTCATGTGCTAAAAAACTACAATATATTCTATATCAAAAGAAACAATCATATAGAAAGACCAATGCAATACTCCAGCCATTCTAGAACTCATGAGTGATCACTACGAATTTTCGAATGCATTTCCCCTCTATTCGGGGGGCTTTCTTAGATAACAATGATTGTGTTTATCAAAAAAACATTTATCAGAACTAGCAGTTTATCAAAGAACACGGTTCTACTTATCATAGGGTCATTATGTAATAAATTAATTAATATAAATAAAATGGAATGGAATGGGATCCTACCTCATAGGGGAACCAAACCCAACAAATCTGCTCATAGAGAATTAAATTTAGAAGGGGATGCTCCCCCCTAAACATACAGGCCATCACATACATGTAAGAACACCATGACCATATGTACACACCTTAATTACCATGCACACATTCAAGGGGATTCTTACATGTATTATTATATGAATATACCCATCTCTACTAACATACACATGCATTCTTCACAATTATACACAGGAACATTGAGCCCCATACTTGTATATTCACTAACATTAATGAATATACATGTACTTTTGAAACATACATATATAGATATACACTTACCTATGCATACATAGGATAGTTTCTTTAAACCTGACGTCTCAAAACCACATAGAAGAGTTCAATGCACATGTATAGCAGCAATGAACCAAATGGTAATGAATCGATTCAACTTCAGCAACGGTGTCCATAAAACTAACTAAATGTTCATGAGATAGAATAATCATAACCTCTATGGGTAAAATGAAATCCCTGAAGATATTTCAATAGATTAATGAGAGGAGTGGGGCCACAATGGATGAGGGTTGTACATCCAAGGGTGAACCCCCTTGGGGTCTCGTGGGTCGAGTAAGGGGTAGATTGTGTGGATGAGGGTTTTTAGTTTAACTTAATTTAATTTAGAATCAATTAATTCATTAAAAATTAATACACATCTCAATTTGGATCATACGATTAGCCAAATCCGGGACTGACTGTGCGGCACGCCTTGCTTACGAGACTCCCGTCGCACAGTTTATCCAACAAGGTTAGCCTAACTGTGTAGAGACCATGTGATGAACACTGCCAAGGTACTAACTCAAAATATCAACTGTGTGGTCTAGGAAAATTTATTGGAAACACATTAATATACAATGATAATAATATCTTCTTCCCTTGACCATGACAACATTTTTTTCTTACAATGTGTTGCATTGTTTCAGAGAAACTGTTCACCCTCTACACCTTTTCAAAACAAATACTCTATGGGTCCATCACTCCCAAAACATCTCGATCCACCCAAAAAAACTTCTTGGACCTTATCCCAAGTCCCAAAAAATCACCATGATGTGACCCAACTCATGGAATTCCATTCTGACTATTAGTATTATATTCAGTACATTTAGTAATAGAAAAAGTTATAATTGATTTTGTTTTTCATCTCTTTCAAAAACATCGAACGATACAAACTTCCCAATGTAGAAATATTAATCCCTGAGAAGCCTTTGTAAACGAAAAACCACATCACCCAACCTATAGAGGTTGAAAAGATTCATTCAAAAGGGTATGTTTCCTTCCAAAACGGCCAACAAACTGTTAATCATTCTATAAGTACATGGAAATTAAGTTGTTTAAATTCAAACTAACACTTTAATTCCAAAAAAAATTCCGAAATAAAATTTACCCAATCCCATTTATCCAAGGACATGATCCCATAGTTGTATCATTTTTCATCTGGGAAAAGGTAATTCCTACATTATTCTCTAACATTAAGGAAGCCCATTCCAAACTACGACTAAAGCACCATTGTAATTGCCCTACAATCCCACATCTATGATCTAGGATGACATTCCTGGGGGTATTCGTGAAATAATTAAATAAACATTCCACATCAACCTCAAAGCCGATGTCGAACTAGCGGTTCATGTAATGAACTGACGAAATTAAACTGAACACATCTACTTTTGACGACATTCCATATAATGGTATATCACAGAATAGATATCGAGTAAGTTATGGAGTAGGAATTTGAAATAAGTAGTCAATAATTTCACATCATGGTCTTCATTAATGGCCTGAATTCCATAGGTTTTTATATTTTTTTTAGGTATTCACTCAATTTAAAAAAACGTTTCTTCTCCGTTTCACATCGGGAAATGATTTCACAACATGTAATTTTCCACACTCTTAGGTAGCCTTAAACTATCTGAACTTTAATGGATTCTTGTCATGTAACAAGCACACTACATGAATGTGTCCATCTAAAATTTTGTTAAATAGATATTACCGAAAACCCTAAACAAATTCCAATGCCCACTAAACCCAAAAATCAACCCCCAATACCATTGAATATTTTATTATTGGACACTATTAATTCAAACAAAACATCATTAGTCCTTAATCGTACATGTGTTGAGAAATACATGAAATAATTATATGTCACATTCTAGGACATAAATATAATTCTCAATAATTTGCCATTAAAATGGATAGCTTTATTGCCCGATTAATATTAGGCTTGTTGACTATCAACTCCCATCTGGTGATCTCAATCAGAAACTATATCTTATGGACATGCCATTGGAGTATTTTTAATTTATATTGATGGAAGGTATCATCACCATAATCCACTCATATACGGAGGATATCTATAAGAATATAATTTTTAGCACTACCTAATGGGACCTATCATCGATTATCATGACACCAATGAATTTATCCAATAATAAAAAGTAATATCCATCAACCAATAACCATGTTGTGGAAAACCAGTGTTTTCCAATCCACAATAGTCATAATCACTCACAATATAATACAGTTACCCAATCCACCATTGATAATGTTCTCACCCAATATTTCCACTATATACAGGATACATCAGTATATTATAACACGAGCCACAATGACTATGCTTATAAGGAACTACATCATTTCACATGTCTCATTAACCAACACCTTTTAGAATTAGAAGCATTATATATAAGTAATGATTCCACCATATAAGAACAATTTATTCACACTATATATCCAAATGTAATCTAAATGAAACAAAACCTCATCATAAAAGATAAATAAAGAAATATCTAGTTATTTTATACTAAATAGAAAAAAATCCACAAATCCATTACTATAACATGATTAATAAAAACATATATACCAGGATAAATATAGTAACATCTTACATAATACATGAAAAATCATGCACATCTAATTTCATGGGATTATTCAACCCAAGAAGAATAAATTAAAGAACTGAAATAAGTCACCAGCAAGTGGATTTTAGTCCCAACATTTCACATCATTGAAATAATTGGAATGAAATAGAGAAATTAATAGATCTATACCTACTAAAACATTAAATGTATATATTCTCAAAGAGTTTAAAAAATCATCCTAGAATAAAAAAAGTGTAGAAGAATGAATAAAATAAATGGGTGGGGGAGAGACAATTGTTTGAATAATAATAAAATGGTACCCTCATATAATATATTTGAATAATTAATTAATTTATCTACAAATTTTAAAAACTCATTAATAACACATCATGTACATTCACAAAAAGCATAGAATATTAGATACCCATATGATACCCACTCAAGATCTAGAAGGTGGTCGGTGGACCACACAGACCCACCTTCTTAGCTATAACTACTACAAGGTACATGGAACAAAGTCACCATGTATCCAATCTCCTATGTCATAAATGCATAATTCCCAAAAATAAGGATACTTTTATTAACCTGAATCTTGGACTTTTTAAACCCAATAAAATTACAAAAAACCCCTAATGTCACATGGTTAGGCATCTATGTAATAAAAAATAACCTATCCAATAAAACAGACCCATCACACCATTTGGGTAATTGGATCACTATCACTAAAATAAATCAATTAGTGAACATAATATTTAAAAAGATGATGCCCTTTTTACTTATTAACTAAGTTTTCTTGATTATGGATTATCACCTAAAAATAAATAATGATGAAATATCATAGAGAATTTTTGTACATATAAAACCATTAATAATTTTATTATGAAATATCTCTATATTTACAAATAATTATTTCAACATCATGAAATGAGATGATAAATATCCTACACACTTGAGTCTTATAGGAGGTGTATTCATTTTCCACTTACACTATTATTCTCTCTCATGTAAATGAAAAACCCATCTTTACACCCCTTGATGGCATAACATGCAATGTAAGTTAAAATTTCCATTTACAATTCCACGGAACAAATAAATCATCATTTATTTCACACTTAAATTTGAGTCATTGGGTAAATACAGTTCTCTTCTTCTCCATTTATATATTTTTGTGAGTAGAGGGAACAATTCTGGATATTTTTTAAGTTATATATTGATAAAAATCATTATATAACTATATACTTTAATTAAAAAATATAGAATGACCTTGTCAAGTATCATATGAGAATTATAATAATATCATTGTATATTGGTTTTTGGAATTAAATTTCATTTACCGAAATGGTTTCTCCCAACTAATAAATACATCTAATAGTATAGTATAGTGAAACACTAAATTACAGAGTCATCAAGGAAAATCCTATCAAAGTATAGAAGCAAAATATTTTTATGTATTCTGACATTACAATATGGTCACAAGATTGAAACCAAAATCTAATCATTCAGAATTAAATTTCAATTCTTATACCAAATATAATGAAAAAAATATCATTTCAAACCCACTATGGCATGGTTCACATTTTATGATAAACCAACCCCAGTATCACAAAATTTAAAAAAATTTAATTTTATGATCATACCTATTGTCGTTAAATTGTTTTTATATAAAAAAATCATCAAATATAGCAAGAAAATAAAAACATAATCCTCATAATTCTATAATTATTATTTTTATATTTTAGTTTTATGTCTAAAAAAATCTTTTGCATCAAACCTCTTCTAATTACATATAAACCTAAAAAAAACTTCTCCAAAAAATTAATGCAATGATCATCTTGAGTGAGACTAGGATTTATATATTGAATAAAAAATTAAAAAATACATCACAAAACTCATAAATAATTTTACAACACTAATTCATTAATTATCAATTTTAGATAAAATACCTAGAACCCCAATACATAAGATGATCATAAAATATCCAAAAATTTACACAATGCACACTCTATAGCGCATTTAATGAGTACATTAATTAATATATAATTTTTAAATTTTAATTAACCAGTTTATCATCATTTTTTGGTTTGGAATCTCAATTTTATCTAAATAGTATTTTTTTGGGATTTTCTAAATATATCATTTTTATTAGAATACAAGCAAATATAGGATTCACAATAAAATGTTATTATTATGTCATTATAAAAAAGATACATAATTTTATAAATCTATTTTATTAGATTTATATGTATTTAATTTTTAAAATTATAAATTTTAGAATTAATATGTTGAATTTATAAAACATATGATAAATATTTTATAAACATAAATAAAATTTTCCAATGAAAACTATTTCTCGTCATTTCAATTAATTTAATACTATTTTAATTAAATTTTGGTTTGGATTCTATTTATAACCACATTACATCATTAATAATCCAATTTGAATCATAAAAATAAAATATAATGATAAAATAATATTACCTAGAAATTTATTTTTCCGTACATTAGAGTCACTAATGTTAAAAAATATTTTTATTAAATATATATATATTTATATTATAAAATTGATTTAATATTTCTGAATTATTTGGTCAAAAAAACTATATAATGTTCATTTTAATTTTGGGAATTAAATTTATTTACTTATGTAAAGATTATTTATGATGATACAACATAAAATGGTAAAAGTAATAAATATATGGGTAAACAACTTGAAAATGGGTAATTTGTTTATAAGTATGTTTTTTGGATAATATTGACCAAATATTAATCCTCCATGTAATTAATATTGAATTATGTAGGCACCTTACATCGGAACCATGTTCCATTATTAAATTAATTTTAAATTTTTTTACTAATTCCATTCAGATTACCTATAAAAGGGGCCCACAAAAACCCCATCAATTCCACTCAAAAAAACTAGTAGCCTATTAAAACCCTTACCTATTTAATTCTCATGGAATCATATTTAACCCTCATAATATTATGGTTATAGGAGGATATCTGAATCCCCCCATTTTCAAGGATTCCTCCAAGGAGATACCATGTCCTCAACATGATAACTTGTTAGGACCCGACACACCAATTCACCTCTTGGGCATGTATTATGTGGTTTCTTTAAACTAATGACCCTATATAATAAGCCAAAATTTCGGTAATTAGAGTCCATATGTATTAATATATTGGCTTCTATATTAAGACTTGTCTCCCTGGCCTCAGAGAGGGTCTCGAGATAGTTTAACAACATTTCCATTTATTCCTAAACTAATCATCAGACAATGACCAACTCTAAACATTTACACGGGGGGAGACCACCTCTGATACCTCTTTGTAGTGACCTGAACTATCGAGAACCTTCCAAGTGTAAATGTAACTCAATAGTGGCATCCAAAAATTGCATCCAAATAGTCCAGTGTTTGCGATAAGAATAATGTCAGAATAATACAAAAATGGGAGCCCTTGTCCAAAGTAACTATTTGAAAACACATTAAAACATCACTAAATTGTGTAGTGGTTTAATATAATAATAAATATTCTAGTTTTTAATCCATGTATATACAAAACTATAGTAAAATATTGTAATACAGTACGATAATACATGAAATAAAAAGGGGGAAAATACTCACCCATGATAAAATGAGGTCCCAGCCTGAAGAAAAGTGAAAAATAAATGTTTAAGAGATACCTTCTAAAAATATTCATTCTTGACCACCAAACGTTGTTAACTCTATGAACAACTATGATCCATAGAATCCAATTCCACATAGGTCACCATCATTCTACCTATTATCTTCATTAGAGACAACAAGTTTGGGAAAATACTATACTAGTATGAGTATATACATACCTATTAGGATGCCCCAAAAACCAAATTTTAGGAAATATATAAACAACATTCACCTAAACCTATAATAGAAATGGAAATAAAAACCGAATATCATCTATGATTATAAGAAACATAAGAGAATAGATGGTGGATCTCTAAATAAATAACCAAATGAAAACTGAGAGTTTTCATGGAGTTCCAATGTTTAATCTATTATTAATATATATCGCATATCATCTATAAAATATGAGGTGTCACACCACACAATTGTGTATCACAACAGAGGGAGCACCACTCCAGTGGGGGACCTGCCCACTCATAGAGCTCAATAATATAAATATAGGATATAAATTCTCTATAATGTTGAGGATTTTGGTTTGTACATTGATAAAAATATATGGGTGACCCACCACCTTGAAATAGATAGTGGTATACTGACCACAATAACACACTTATGATCACCCCATATCAATACGACTCATTAATTAACATTGATTGAATAATATTTTTTGAATATCTTCATGGGGTATCTTTTGTTCCATAATTAAATCAATGAATATAAAATATATGGAATAATAATCATTATAATCTACTCACGATCACAATTCAATGTTTTGAAATGGAGATATAAAATATGATTTTTTTTTAAAAATGATCATTACATGTTGTTATGGTCACATGGAATGTGACATCACCAAGACACTTGGATGTTTTTTCTTTCCCATGCCAATTGTCGGTATCCATGTATGTGTACCCTTGGAATGTATTGGTTCTTTGTCCATTTATAGGTAATCAGGTCATGTATGGGGACTCTTGTCATCTATTTTCCATTGATCCTGGTTATACTTGTCTATATGGTCATGCATGTATACATGGCCATTATAATGTTCATATACCTCGTGGTACATACTTTGTCACCATATTTTGGGAAATTAGATTATGGATAGAAAACAAAATGAATGATATATAAAATCATCTTTAATCCCATCCCATATTGGAGAAGACTGCAATGTTTTTCAACCTATAAGATATATTACATGTAGTCAAGCATTTCACATAGAGTGAATCCTTAATTTATTAATATTCAAGGTCCCCATTTTCCACCAACATATTCACATTTTTATTACATTTAGCTCATTAAAATTGATGGCTAAACCTCGAATAATCAATTTATAACCATCTATGGATGGAAATGGGATCACTAATTAGTTGATCGGTATTTTGTTCCACCGTCGAGCCCCTTTTAGGGATCCAATCCTTGAAACAATTTTGCAGAACACATCATAAACCTATATTTATCGAAAATTAACAAACTTATAGGTCAGTATAATATACTAAATGAATATTATTGTTAAACCACACTCAGATATAGATATAAATTGTCAAATAATGACCTCACGGGCTAATATTGAAGAATATAAAGAATGGTGTTGTGGAATGAAAAAGAACATAATCCAAAACCTTCAGTGGTTTCATAGATCCCATACAAAATATTTTACCTGAAATATGGTTGAAAATAGTGCACGACATATATAAAAAGCAATGTTCAATTAATCAAAATTAATATAGGATCACATGATCAATAGATTGTCCCTCAAGAATAGTTCATATATGAAAATAATTGATTTAGAAATAAATAAGAGTGTATATATTGATGAATTAATGTGTTATATTTAAAGAATGGTTCAATCAATGAGTATTAGTTCATATTTTAGAAATGATAATGTTGGTCCAATAATGTTCATCATCAATCCCACAATTAACATTAATCCCTTATCATGAAACCATTTTCTTGAGTCTCTAATGCCAATGAATCTCTTTTCCACCTCCTCTATAATGTCCTTGGGTTTTTCAAAAAACCATTTTGAACTTATTACAGTGGAATTAATATATATATAATATGTTTTATACATTAAATTAAATAAATAAATAATTAAATTATTTCAATTAATTCACCTTCTAAAGGAAGGCTCTTACTGAACAACTGATAGAAACTAATATTATCACACCACAAGGGTGAAACATGCATTTAAGAAACTACTATAGACTATGATTTCCTACATATTGACAAGGATTATGAGAAACCATTTATTATAAACATATGAAAACCGAATCATTAATATATATTAATATTTTTAATTATATAATTATTGGTCCCTACTCAACCCAAACACAATGTACTCTATGACGAAAAATAAAATGATATATTTATTAATATTCAATTGACTAAGAAAACGGGGGTCGTTACATAATTAATATTCTAAGTGTAATTTCTTCTCTATGTTAATATTTGAATGATTTTTCCACATCGATATATAATTACATAAATATTACTTTTTAAAAATATTTTATTACTTTATCGTAACAAATATTTGCTATCATTTTAACTATTACTTTAAGGAAAAAATGGAAATCTTATGTTTGTGTGGACTTGCACCTCCAAAAAGAGTCTTGTTTTATTTTCATTAGACACCTTTCATGAATTTTAATAGAGTTGTTTTTAATTTATTACAATTATATTTAAAAAATATTTTATATTCTAAAATGAAAAATTATATAATATATTTTACTTTTTCTCTACAATAAAAAATAATCAACCACAAGTATGTGTAGACTATTAGTTCCATTGAACTA
The DNA here is from genome assembly GCA_963277665.1 of Viscum album. Classification (NCBI taxonomy): domain Eukaryota; kingdom Viridiplantae; phylum Streptophyta; class Magnoliopsida; order Santalales; family Viscaceae; genus Viscum; species Viscum album. The sequence continues at coordinate 1,297,006,885 of OY728158.1, forward strand.
TTAATTTCCATTAATCATTTTATCCCCACCTTACATGGCATTTTTAGTGATATGATATAATTGGAAAATATAATTTTTATAAAATTAGTACATTTTTTGGAAAAATTAATTAAAACTCATATAACCTACTTGATCAATAATCATATGTGGTAAATTAAATTTTTGAAAAGGGCATTATATGGGGGAAAAATGTTTTATATATACAATTTGATATCCTCATATAGATTACCTCAGACATTTAATTCTCTATACTTATTCTTTTTCATAATTATAAACACTAAATATAAATATTCAACTTATTTTATAATGATATTAAATTTTTTTCAATTTTTAATAATCTATTTATTTTTTTATATTATCCTTAGGATTATTTTACCACCGACATTAACAATTCAGTAAATCATATTCAGGGCTAAATATGTGAACATAATTTCTTGTAATATATGATAAGAATAATGAAATTGTAATTCTATCTTAGTTATGGAATATTAAAATTAATTTTAAACTCATTATGTAATATACCTATGTATGTATGTTAAATATCACAAAAATATATTCATCATTGATTTCTTCATTATGGATCGTTATAATAACTAATGTAAGGACCCGACCCTAGTTTCTCGGAGCCGGTACCTTATTTTATTACATTGGCATACAAACAATGAATAAGATTCATGAAGGACCATATACATTAGTATTAATGGAAACAAGATACATAAATAAATTCAAATTCACATTAATAAAGGAAATACAACATTAATTTATTCCATTAGAAACATCCATTCCTACTCGATTATGGTTGAAAAACATTCATAATTTACTTCTTCATATTCTTGGATAAATTAAACATAAGAAAGGGATGATCTCAAAGTCTCATTAAGAGTAATAAATACAGCATAACATAGCATAAACATAAGACGTGGTGCATAATTGAGAAAACATGACTTTAACAATAAACATGAACACATTATGGCCGAAATATGAGTTGAGAAAATTATTCCATAAGAAAACATAATCATGGGTATTCTACTAGTCGAATAACCAAATGAACATCAAATTAATAGATTTAAAAATATGGAAGTGAATATTCTAGAAATTCTGAATCATTATTTCAAGGCATCGGCCAATATATCTAATGATTAAGGCCTCATCCAAAATCTATATAACACATTGGGAAAGGCCTCAGCCAATTCCATGTCTATTTGTCTCATTAGACCTACTAGTGCATAGAGGGGTTATAGAGGGCCCTACCTGTCACATAATAAGTCCAATTAATTCCTCACATTTGTCGGGATAAACATAAACAACATATACATTCATATTTTAACTGTCATATGAAATGTAACTAACTTTCCCAAATCATTAAACATAAAACACATACCATTCCGAGAAATATGGTGACTAGTTTTAGGATAGATAATCCACAATAGAGTTAGTAATGAACCATTAAATAATATATGGTAGATGAATTCGTAAATGATTAAACCCAATAATACAATGTAGACAACAAGAGTGTTGAATTAGATGAAAACACTCTTATAAAATCATTATGCAATTCTTGAAATAAATACTCTTTTATTTTGAAAAGAATAGCTCTTTTGAGATAATTATTTTATAAAACTAAAAGTGAGGTAATATAGAGTTTTTATAATAAAAAGACTTATTTTATAAAGATATAGGTTTCAAAAAACAGGTTAAAGAGTTCCCTCAGAAATAGGTAAGAATTTGAAAAATTCCTTTGAATTAGGCTTGTACTTTGGAAACAATTTTGAACGTTCCTTTTAAAACGTGTAAATATCCATAAAATAAGGAAGGTTTCTGGTTTGTAAACATATATATAACACTCACACATATTATATGAGGTTTACATAACAATACATAATAATTTCATTGAGATAATCATACAATAAAAGTAACCCAAATGAAAATGGAAGTTCGGGTGGAAAAACCCTTACCTTAACTGCAAACGTGTTCCGCTCTTGAACTTAAATCCTGTAATATGAAATTATACTTATTAATAACTTATATAAGAACCTGTTATACATGTAATTAGTTTATCATAACATTTATTATTTCATTTATACCCTTATTTCTATGTTATTATGTTGAATTTCGTTGTTCTAGGGTGTTCGTTTTCTTTATTTTCATAATTGGTTCACTTGTTTTTAAGTAATGGATTTCATGTGGAATGGTTATAAATCTCAAGTATTTGAATTATATATTATTTATGAACATGAATAATTCATAATGGTCATTTCTATCATTTGGTTACATTGAATAAGGATGAATCATTAGATGACAACCACTTCGATTATTCGGAGGTATTTGGATTATTATGAACTAGTTTTGTCATATAACATAATTAAATGTACATATTCTGGTTCCTGATAATTGATTATGTTATAATAAATAGATTATAGTTTGGTTCAACCATAAATATGGTTTCATGACCAGTTATGAAGAAGAAATTAAAGAACGAAACATTATCATCCATGAAGGCTATAAATTTGAACCTCATGGAAGTTCATTTCGTTTATTAAAATAAAAGGGGGAGAGTAATAATATTAATGATGGTTATTGTATTCACATGATATAAATCTAGTATATAGATTATACATGAGTCAGTGTGATCATTTTGACAGAGGAGGTGAGGAGAGGATAAAAAAAGAAGATAAATTTAAATGAAACCAAATGAAAAAGATGGGTTCTTTACCTCTTGAAATAACCTCCTTGAGAATCTCCTTAAACGAAGTGGTTTTTGACTTTTAGCAATACCAGAAGCTTCTTTGACGTGGGGAGAGAATAGGGAATGGTAAATGGGCCGAACATTGAGGAGCTTCATGTCTTATAGGACTTAAGAGAAGAGGGACTAGTGAGGGGTTTTTATAGTGGAGGAGAGGAGTAAATTTTGAATATTTAATTCATTATTTCATTACATCCCTCAAGAAAAACAATAGTGTTGTTTTATGTGACCTTAAAAGTAATAAGTTCAGGAGAGTTTGAACCAAGTGGCGTTACATCACTTATTATTTCATAAATAGTTTATTTAAATGATAATTTTTATATATCGTATTTTATTGTATTTCACTATTCATCAAAATTTCAAAAATTTCCAAAAAATCCCAAAAATTCCCCCTACCATTTATCAACATGTATAATTCAAAAGTGAAATCCATTTTTCAAAAATAATTTTATAAATATTACTAATTTAATTTTTTTAAAAACTTATTGTTAATTCAAATAATTACAATCTTAGAGGTATACATAGTTTAATGTGACATTGAAAAACTAATTAAGATCACATTAACTTATTTTCTTAATAAAACAAAATAATATCATTATATACTATTCATAAGGGTCATATTACTATTCATAAATGTCTGTTACTATTCAATAAAAATCATGTTTTTTCAATCAAACTCCAAATGACTTACTAAACAAAACTCTAGATGACCATTTTTCAAAATTCAAAACATAGTAGAATAAAAGTTGTGTTTAATGGATAGATTATAAAATTACATTCTATATTTATTTTCAAAACATTGGGTTGTTACATTCTCCCCTCCTTAAAAAATTTCAACCTCGAAATTCAAAAAAATATTACCTAAAAAGATTCGGGTATGTCTTTATCATAAGCTCCTCAGGATCCCATGTTCCTTCCTCTATCATATGGTTCCCCTATAGAACCGTTACCAGATGAGTCTTCCGATTTCTCAACACTTGTTATCTAGTATCAAAAATCTTGATAGGCTCTTCACAATAAGATAGATCGGGCTCAATTTCAACTTCATCATAAGTGAGTACATGTGTTGGGTCATGCAAGTACTTTCTTATCATTTACACATGGAACACATTGTGAACTTTGGAGAGACTTGGCAGCTTTGCCAAATGGTAAGCTACAACTCAAATTTAGTCCAGAATTTCAAAAGGGTTGATGTACCTATGACTTAATTTTGCCTTCTTATTGAATAGTATAATACCCTTCCATGGATATACCTTTAAGAAAACATGATCAACTTCATGAAATTCAAAATCCTTCCTTCGGTTATCAGCATAGCTCTTTTTCCTCCTTTGAGCTGTTTTGATTTGATTTAGGATAATCTTGCCTTTTCCATTGTTTCTTCAACAAGTTCTGGGCCCATGAGCTTGTATTCACCAACATCATCCTAGCAAGTTGATGTATGACATCTACCATATAATGATACATTGGGTGCTATATGAATACTTCAATGGAAGTTATTGTTTTAGGAAAATTTCATGAGAGGTAAATATTGATCCCACATGCCTTAAAAATCATGTAAACAAGACCTCAACAAGTCTTCCAATGTTTGAATTGTCCGTTCGGATTGTCCATCTATATGTGGATGGAAGGCAGTGCTCAAACGAAGATCAGTATCTAGGGCCTTCTATAGACTCTTCCAGAATCGTGATGTAAAATGGGGATTACGATCAGAAACAATTGATGAGGGTACACCATGAAGTCTTACAACATCATTAATATATATTCTTCCTAAAAATTCAAGTGGAAAGTCTTCCCTTATAGAAAGAAAATGTGAACATTTTGTAAGACGGTCAACAATGACCCATATCATTTCATTCTTTCTTGGAGTCTTTGGTAGCCCCATGACAAAGTCAATTCTAATATCATCTCATTCCCACATAGGTATAAGAAAGGGTTGTGTGATTCCACTAGGATGTTGTCTTCATGCCTTCACCTGTTGACAAACCAAACATCTCGACACGTAATCATCAATCTCCCTCATCATTTTTCCCATAAAAATGGTCCTTTAGATCTCTGAACATCTTTGTGCTACCTGGATTTGTAGAGAAATTATAGATATGAGCATCATCTAAAGGTTCCCTCTTTAGATCGGGAATAGCCGGATCACAAAGCCTTTTTCTGAATTTCAAAATGCCACCTTTATATGCGAATTTAGTCAACATCCAATCATTTATAGCTTTAATTTTCTTTTGAAACTCTTTATAATCAGCCTAATAACATTTTATCTTTTCCTATAAAGAAGGTTTGGAAAAAATTTGAAAAATAATGGACTGTAACCTTCCTTGATAATTCCCATATCCATCATTACGAGATCCATGAATAGAGGGTCCCTTTTATCTATAATATTCTTCAGAATTCTGTGGTCCTTTCGACTCAAAGCATCTGCCAACTTATTTTTTTTTTTCGGGGTGGTAGTGTATTGTGAAATCGTTGTCTTTGAGTAGCTTGATACATCAACTATGTCTCATGTTTAGTTCTTTCTGTGAGAATACATATTTCAGACTGTTGTGATTTGTATATATCTAAAATTTCTTACAATAGAGTTACTGTCTCCAAATCATCAGAGTAAAAATTACTGTTGCTAACTCAAGATCATTAGTTGTATAGTTTTTTTCATAAATTTTTAGCTACTTAGACTCATAGACAATCACTCGATCATTATGCATAAGGACACAACCATTTCCTTTCTTTGATGCGTCACTACAGATATAAAACATATCATTCCCCGATGGTAGGGTTAGGATTAGAGCATTCACTAACCTTCTATTCAATTCTTCAAAACACTCTTCACATTCCTTGGTCCTTAGAATCATAAATCCTTTTCGTGTGAGATTTGTCATTGGGTTGGCTAAACGAGAAATGTTCTAAATGAAACACCGATAATAACCTGCTAAACCAATAAAACTACGTACCTCATTTACATTCATTGGAGTAGTCCATTCTTTCACATCCTTTGTCTTCATAGGATCTAAATATATACCATCATTAGAGACAATGTGGGTTATAAAGGAAACTGATTTGAGCCAGAACTCACACTTGATGAACTTCCCTAATAATCCATTTCTTCTCAGAGTCTTTAGAATGGTGTGCAAGTGATTTTCATGATCTTCATAGCTCTTAGAGTAAACTGGGATATCATTGATAAACACCACTACAGAGTCATCAAGATATTCCTTGAAGACTCTATTCATGAGATTCATGAAAACAGATTGTGCATTGGTTAGTCCAAAAGGCATTACTATAAACTCGTAATGCTCGTACCTGGTTCGAAATGCTGTTTTTGGAATGTCTTTATTTCTCACAATCAACTGCTGATATCCAGATCAAAGATCAATCTTCAAAAAATATTGGTCTTCGTGAAGTTGATCGGATAAATCATCAATTCGAGGTAGAAGATACCTATTCTTTATTGTAATAGCATTGATCTCCCTATAATCAATGCACAATCTCATACACCCATCTTTCTTCTTAATTAAAATAATAGGGGCTCCCCCTAGAAAGAAACTAGGGAAAATTAATCCTTTATAACTCAATTCCTCTAGTTTTTTATTTAGCTCCACTAACTCCACAGTGGAAATTATATAAAGGGACTTTGATATGGGCCATGAACTAGGAATTAAGTCAATGGAAAACTCAATTTCTCGTTGTGGAGGACGTCGAGGTAAATCCTTTGGAAAGAAATCAATATATTCATGCACAACATGTACATATTTTATTTGAAAATTCTTTTTCTCACCCATAGTTATTTCATTATCTTCCTCCCCAATAATTAAATTTAGTTGAGCTACTAGTGGTGGGTCTAGATTAGAATCAGTCGGTGATGTTTCTTCTTTAAAGATAAGTTACTCCTTATTATCAATAAAAATTTTAACCTCTTTATTCTTACAATAAATTTTCAAATCATGGTCCGAAAGCAAATCCATATCGAGGATTATATCAAATTCAATCATGGGTATGATAATGAGATCAGAAGACAAAGAACATTTACATTCCCTAATGGGAACTAATTCACAAAACATTGTTGAAATTATACATCCCTTAATAGTTTTGACTGAAGCCTCCCTTGTTAAATCAAGTTGGAAATATCTAATTTTCATTAAAAACATATAAGATATGAAATAATGTGATGATCCAAAATCCAATAAATAATTTTCTAAGTTTGATGAAATGATCAGCGTACCTTCCACCACATCATTTGGAACTTCAACCTTTGTAGTTGTGATTGTATAAGAATGTCCCTGATCCCTAGGCCTTTTTTTCATATTTAATTGACGCTTTGGAAATTCATTAGCATAGTGTCCCACCTCCCGAAATTTGTAGCATTGAATATCATTGGATTCCTTATTTCCTTTGGAATCACCAGGAAGATGGTTTTTCTGACCACATTTGTAGCATACTCCTTTTCTTTTTAATCACGCATCAGGGTGTTTCCTTTCGCAATTGTCACATGGTGGAAATTAAACTCTTCCCTTCTTCCCCATTTCCTTATTTCCTTTTCTATGGTTTTCAACATCCCTCTTCTTTTCTTTTTTTCCCCTAATTTCATAAGACTTATCGAATTCATTTTCTATCTTGATAGAACATGAGAATATATCCTCATATGATGAAAAACTATGGGAGACCAGTGCCTTCCAGAGGAATGGATTTAGGCCATAAAATAATAGATCAATTTTGCTCCATGAATTTCGTATATAGTTCACAACATGTCTTGATAACCTTGTGAAGTTATCTTTGTACTAAAAAAGATATGGGTATTGATCTAGAATATCAGTCACCCTCCCCCAAGAGTTATCTTTAGTTTTATCATGCTTCCTCTAGACAATCACAAGGGTAATCGATCACTGATGAAGGATTCTCTCATGATGATCCTCAATCTCCACCTGGTACTTAGCAAAGGTATCCCCATTCTCGATGTGCAGCTCAACCCAGAAGATAAAATGTGATGGGTTGTACATATAACACATAAGTAAGGACATGTAGAAAACATCATATACCTATTATAACTATGGTGGTAGAGCTATGTGGTATGAAAAATATACAAATCCATATAGTTTCTACAATGGGATAATGAATCCCAAAGAAAACATTCAACATTGTACAAACATTCTTAATCCATGAAGAGGAGAGACAATCTGGGACACATGGTCACTCTCCTTGAACTCCAAATTCCATCATCTTCAATCCAAATTAGATATTATATGGATCTATACAATCATCATCCAATCCTAGATGATTTTCACATTCAATGACATCACATATAACAACTCTAGGAACATTAGTACCAACTCTACTAGATCATCCCTGCAATGTGGTGCCCATATAGTTTCACCTATACAAGTCCTAAAATTGTGCTATACTAATAGTGTAATTACATATATTTTTCATATAAAACTCCATTATGGATATATGATCTTCCTCACTATGAAAAATTATAACATGTAGTCCCACATCATGTCCTCTATTTCATTAATGGTCCACTCAGTCTGGCCATCAATCTACGGGTGGAACGTTATGCTCAAATTCAAATGATTCCCAAATCATTCCAACAATCTGCTCCATATTTTAAACATGAAATTAGAATCCTAGTATAAAACATCCACTAAGATAACTTCCAAGATATTAATAATCTCATACATGTATAAGCATCTTAATCTATCTTCATAAATAATCTCTTGAATATCATTTAAGTAGGATGACATAGTGATATGGTTTATGATCTCTCACATGGAATAGTTTCCTCAAGGATTATTTCGGAACCCCATCATGAATTCCATGTATATCTAATCACACTTCCACTCTGGAACATAATGGGGTTGTGCTAATCCTTCTGAAATCTATTACTTATCCACAACCCTTAGAAAAGTGATGCATCGAGAGAAAAATATTTTAAACAATCTCCTTAATCCGAGCCACCAAAACTAATATCACATGTTCAGGATTATCATCACAGCTAATAGATGTACTTACACTAGGGATATATGAAAAACCATCATCACCTCCTCTATCAATGTCTATGTTAGCATTTTTTATCCTATGAAAAGGATAACATGATCCCAAACATCATAAAATTCATCAGGATCATGATTAAAGGATATATAAGAACTTATGGTCTTGAAGTGGGTATCACTACACTGAGATTCCCTAGCATGATATAAAAGAAATGGGGTAAAAACCATTAACTAAATATTTTAAGGAACATACATGTCCAATAAGGGAAACACAATGAGGATTACTTCTCCGACACCTTGGTGAACAACTGAGCATAAGATATCATACTAGGATAGTCATTTTCAAAATTCCTCATCCAAAGAGTCTAGACTACATCAATATTATAGTAATATAGGACATTTATCCATCAAAAATATCTAAAGCTTGAACATTCTAAAACAAGATATACTTTATAATATTGTGTCCATATTAAAATATAATCCACTCACCAACAAGGTAGTGTCTCCCCATATTCATGGAGAAATATACATTCACTTTCTCAAGGTCATGGGTCACCCCAGGGAGTAATTCAATACGTATGTATAACTCTTTGATGGATGTTAATACACGAAAATCCTCCAGAAATAAATCCTCATTCCCCATCACCACTTTAGAGAACGAGTTTTCCAGTGAAACCTCTAATACAAGAGTCCTTATAGTCAACTGGTGAGTAATCAATTATACTCTATTATTTATGAGAATCTCATTCTCCACCATGGTTACTTTTTCACCCAAAAAATGATTATATCATAATATAAGACACGCTACATCCTCATCCTAAAATTAAAATTGTCACATTAATCATTTCATCACTAGTTCATACTAAATATAAATTGACAAAGATTCATCGTCTCTGCAATGAGAAATCATATAAATCTCTCAATAATATGCATCATATCTAATTTTCAATGGAATTTTATAGTTTAGGAGACGCCTCCTTTAAAATTCAATAAGAAGAAGGTTCATGGGGAAGGTTGAATGAAAATATCGCCATCTCGATCTAGATAAGTGGAAGAAAAGTAATTATCAACACCCATTTATATCAGTACTAAAACTAAGGTAGAAAAGAATCAGATCATACCTCATATCATAAATGTATACATGGGGTTATGGCCCTCTATAACTTCCAAATATCCTCATCCTTAACTATTATCCCCCTAATCCTAATGTGAACCACCATGGGGTGGTTGTGAAAATTTGTTAAAACTTCAAATACCTCATACTATTATACCTACACATCTATCACATTCACCTCTCTATGGATATTATTTATCTTACCTATGTCTAATTATAGTTGGCCGCTCATACATATCTCAATAATACGTATGATACATTAGAAAATGAAACATTTCACCAACTATAAAAAGATAAACACAGCCTCTCCCTCAGGTGAATCATGTAATACATGGATCCCTACATTAGTGATCCTCTATACTGGGATAATCTCATAAATCTTCTAACATACCTGCATACCTAGTAATATCTTTCACTACCTTATACCACTGTATCAACTTCTGGGATCCCAGTTCCAAGACCCATAGCCAAGATCTAGTCTTCCTAGAATCTCTCTACTACTATGGCCTACTAAATCACTCAAAAATAGTAGGGAATGTAAATAGATATCACAAAAAAGATTATATATATAAAAAATTTATGATCAAATCTCAATTCCCTAAAAAATTTACCTCATATCACATTTTTATTATACCATTAGAGGTAAATAATCCTCTACAAATACTCGTTCATGGTTATCCTGCCCTTCTGTAGGGGAATAAGATACTAGTTATTAACTTATTAAAACATGAGATGAGAAAACTCCACCCTGATGAGAAGCTCTATGTCTAACCATGAGAGAGTTTTATCATCATGTAATGAAGTCAAAACACTCCACCATCATCAATTAGAGATGTAAATAATACTTTATATGAGGACTACTATCTGATCTATATGCTTGTTTAAAAGGAGAATATATCATGTGAGTGTCTCTCTATCTAATCATAAACCACACAGGGGACTAGATCTCTATGAAATTTTAAAGGTATTAGTCTCTATAAAATGTGAGGTTCACTTATTCAAAATGAATCCTCATATATTATAGATGGATATTACTATTTATCAAAGTGTGGATAACCACGTGGAAGAATACTGAAATAAAAAAGATGTACAATAGTCAAAGAGTATGTTTGGGGAGATAAATGAAATGGGAAATGTAAACCATAACCCAATACTATATTATATAGTTACCGATTTTTCCATGATTCCAATGTCAACGTGTACCAAGTAATATGTCAAATTATCAGAGTCCTGGTGTATTGATACATTGACCGACATACCAATACCATAGTCTATGTCCTAATAGAAAATCTAGAAAAAACATTAATCTATTTCCATATAACCCAAAATATTCTCATAGATTCTCGAACTAAGGTAGAATCTACTCCTTTTATACCAAACAGTCATGAAACGACCCACAAGGTCTTGATCCGCTACAACCCCAATCCCTCTTCCATTAGGATAGGGGTTACAGACCAATGCAGAGTTAGAATATCCCAAACATGGGAGGAATTAGTCTAAGGATCATGTATCAATGCACACATATCTAGACTCATAAAATGTTGAAATTTAAAAAAACATGCATATATCTACAACCACAATCATTGTAAAAAAATAAAACAATTAATGTTATAAAGGGATGAATAAAGGCTCATCCAAAAATAGCAGAGACCAACCTTCATAGAATGCGGTGACTTTTATCATAAGAAGCCACCCCGAAAACTCCATGTTCAATCCAGACCAAACAAATATCCACCAATTCCTTGTCCTCTTAGGACACCATTAAAAGGGTGTTCATATGAATAATGAGTGAAACATGCTGGCATAACCCATGAGTGGTTGATTATAAAAATACTTAGTAGGAAACCTTGAAAGTACTAAACATAGAGTTCAAATAATGTAATTCTCGTAAAAAGGATATAGAAATCAATAGACAAAACCGTGATATACCCCGGAAGGACATATCACCTCATATAAGTTTCAAAAATACTCCTTCCAGTAATTTCTTCTAGAAGATGTTAATAAATACTATAACAATGAGAACCCACTCAAAGAGGCGTGATATCTCTAGAGACACGCATCAAAGTGGTCATTATTGTTGGGACCCTCCCCTGAAAATTAACTAGTCTCTAATGATCTCAATACTCAGTTGGGGAATCACACCTTGTACTATTGGTGGACACTAAAAAACAATTAGGATCAACCAGCTATGTAGAGGATCATATAACAACAATACCTTGATCCCTATAGAAACAAACTACTATATAGAGGATCAATACCCAATGTATAGAGGTTACACCTATTCCACAATCCCTGACTAGTTTATAAGAAGGAATGACAGAGGTTCACACTCAGATATCATGAGTGGACATCTCATACTATAACTAAGACTCATTCTATAGAGGGGATTACAATCCAGATCTATGGATGCAATTATACCCCATATCTCGAAGTGGATGGGCTAATAGAATGAACTAAACCAATACAATTAAAAACTGAAGAACTAATGGGATCTAAACATCATCAATGGGTACATAAAGAATATACATTGGGTACATAGCATGCTTAGACAACACTAGTTTTCCCAGATTTCCAATAATCACATGAATTTTATGCCATAAAATAAATGGAATGTGATATCATGGAACATGAAGTGTAGAGGATGAGATAGAACTCTAAATAGTCATCTATCCCATGCTTTTGTACTTCTAGTCATGCTCGTATACCAACTTATTTTCACCTATCAATTCCCATGTACACCTTTGCATGCCCAAATACACAGTTATGCCTAAGTACATGAGATGTTTCCATGTACTCTAATCTACCAACTCTCATGTAACCTTTAACGTACACACCATGCCTCTTGAAGAATTCACACGGTGTGTGACATATTTGAAACAATGTCTGATATTTTTCACTTTGTAGTAAACAAATTACCAAAATAAGGGTCACACAAAACTTGTATCATCATACTAAATTCTCTATATTTTAGGTTTTTATACAAAAAAGTGTTACTATTCTCATCACCATCTATGATTTTACAATCTCAATTGAAATAGGATAATTTTAGTTCTAAATATTTTTAACAACACCATAACCAAATATCAATATCCTGGCATCGAAACTGATTGAAAAATCACTCATTATTCATGTCCTCCTCTATATTTAATACTAGGAAGAATGAAAACCATCAATATATATTGGACAATCACCCATTTTAATCGACCATTCCCACACCTCGATCACACCCTCAATCATAAAACACACTAGAAGTACTGATTTATTAGACTGAATAACTATCTCACAATGATCAATTAATTTTTATTTGTCAAACCATAAGAGAAATATACTTCCCATGGTGAACATGAAATGAAATGGGGGATAAATACTTAAACCAAAAAAAATGAGGACTAATCCTTGGCCTTTGTTTGATTCATCCTCAGTCCATTGGCATATAATTAAACAAATAATGAATGAATAATCAAATAACACTTAAATAAATTGAAAAATAATTCTATCATTGATGAATGAATTAATTCTTATTCATTGAATTTATCCACCCCCATCTAGGATAGATAAGGGAATGAAATATCCTAAATTAAGCCTCTTAACCTTATTTTGGATCGATCACAACTAAAGAATTGTCTTTTATTTCCTTCATTGGCCATAACCAAAAACTCTGATGACATAAATATCCTCAATATCAATTGTGTCTCATAAAAACCTCCAAAACATTTTCCCCCCAACATTCCACTGTACCTTTAGGGTTAAGGGGAACATAAGGATATCTCAACATAACTATATATTTACAGTGGAAATAGTGTGATACATAAATATAATTTAATAAATAAATAAAATAATTTTTTTTTATTTTCAGTTACAAAAATACATTACTGAAAAATTTTATGTTGATAATGACAATGTCACACCTAAGAAAAATTCCATATAATGAAATCATTTGTGACATATGATTTTAATTTGGTCCTCCATTTAGTAGCCATACAAATTTTGTCAGAAAATTGTGTGTACATGAATTTAATATTTTGAGAATATTTTCAGTATTAATTTCATTCTCACTGGTCATTAGAATCTAATGTCGTCTCAGTACCGGGTTCCAAAAATTATCCATATAATATTATAATGTAATACAAGGAAATATCAGATCTATCAAATACATCTAGATTTTTATTTTATGTTATTTTAGATTCCAATATATTGGGATGATATTGGGGAAAGAGAGAAATAGGGATAGACCATGTCAATGAGATAATATAAAAGGATGAAACTATCCAACAATATATAAAATTTTAAAATTGTAAAAAGATGATATATAATGTAAATAATAAAATATTTATATGATTTTTAGTTTTGGAAATGGTTATTCTCTCTTACACTCTATAAAATGGTTATAATATTTTGAAATAAATGGATGTTAATCAAAATATACATTAGATCCATCGAGTTTTTTGATCCTTTTGGGATGGTATAATATATATAGTGTTACAACATTTTTTTACAAAAAATGATACATGGGAAGGTTTCCCAACCCATATCCCGGAAGAATTTATTCAAAAATTAAAGAGTTACAAAGTAGTCTTGAGGTGTAATGAAGCTACACCAACAAGGAAAGGAACCAGATACATGGGGATAGGAAAAAAATTTAAAATAGGTACCGATTCAAAAAAGAGGAACTGCAGATCTTCAAGCTTGTTCACCATTCATCATTCTCCATTCCACCTCAATAATACAGGGAAGTAGAATCTAGGTATCTCAACCAAGTAGTGAAGCCCCAAACTCCTGGTTGTTGAACATTCTATCCAAATAAAACCTTCAAATCCATAAACTGAAGCAGATGACCATTGAAACAGAACAAAATCAAAACAAAATTAAGGAGGTAGATCCAAATCATCCTTAATCAGACAGAGGAGATGAGAGGACAGTCCAAAAAAAGCAATATACATCATCTCAAATGTAGAACCAGCACGGGTAAGCATGCACAGCCAGGATGGTAGCAACAACCAGGAGTGTGATTCACCAGAGGAGATGGAGGCATCAACCAAAAACAAGCCAGAGAAAACAACAACCGATGTAATCAGAAATTCGTATAGCAGAAAAGAATATTCAACAGCTTTCAAAACCTACAGGATAGTGAAAATCATAAAGCATGAGACAAACCACTCCTGCAATAAAAACAACAAAACAGTAGCTTCACCCAAAAATAAAACATCATATCTAGAGAACTGAAACAGAAAGGAGTAAAATCTTCAAGAATTAGGATGATTTGATACTCATCTTTGATTTTTCCTCAGCCATAGATCATTTTATACTAAGGTATCCAGCAGCTGAAATCTTCTTTTCTTGAATTTCATGATGGGAAATTTCATGTTTCCTATCCATATACTGAGTCCACACTTGTATATCTTGTTCATCAAAATCCTGCAAAAAGTAGTACAATAGAGTGCTAGAAGCAGCAACCTGGGTATTTTCTTGAGTTTCCTATGCAGGTTTAGGTTTGAAAGAATCAACAAAAGGTTTTTCCTGAGGGACTTCAACAGATTCAGACTTGGAAGCATTCACTGATATGGTCACAATTGTGCGTTCTGTGTTCAAGTAATCCTTACGTCTTCTACATTTTATTGATTGTGGGGTGATGAACCCATCCTCATCAACCAGGGGTTTCTTATCTTTTTTATCATATAATTTATAAATGTTTCTTCATTCTGTCCTAGTTTATCATTATAACCAGAGGGCACAAGATCTCTTTCATCTTCTTTTTTTTCTAGAGCTTGTGTGTTATCTTGATTCAAGACAAGTCCTTCATTATTATTTGAGGTAGGGAAATTATCACACCCTTTATCAATGACCACCTTAACAGGTTCCTGTAAATTAGCCTAATTAGGATCAGGAGGTAGGGTTGTATCCTCTAAGACAGCCATGAAAAAATCCACAACTTGATTCTCATCAATGTGATTATCCTTCAAGATATCTCCAGACTCAAAGTTAGAGGTTAAAGAATAAACAAAATCAACCATTACATACTGAGCAACATTCTGGACAGAAACAGTCTGATTGTTTTGCAAACTTGGTTTTTGTTTTTCAACAAATGTTGGCATAGAATGTATTTGAGTGACAACATTCCCACATTCTTTATAATAGTGACCTGCTTTGAAGCATTTTTTTAAAAAAAGGTGGTAGGTTCTCAAAAACCACATCCTGGAAAAAGCCGCTCTCACCATTTTGGATCCAGAAACAAGAGGTAATATTTTGTATAGGTTAATTTCAGTGCAAACTCTAGTAACTGAAGGCCGAGTGAGGTTCAATGTGGAATAATCTAATTTAATTGGAGTTCTGAATAGCATGGAAATTGAAAATAGGTCCCTCTTTTTAAACAGATGAATCGGAAAATCAGGAAAACCTAACTAGATGGGAGAAATGGGGGACTCAAAGCCCGAAACAAAATCTAGTGACCATTTATGACCTTTCATAGTTTCCCTCCAAAAGACCACGAGCCACGCATCCAAATATTAGTGTTACATCCTCACCACTACCAATTGAATTATTTTGGTCCATGTATAATTTTTTAGGAAATAGATACCAGATACCTCATGAGTACTAAACTCGGAAGAATGGAAATTGAATCCTCTAATATTAGGAACAACCTATGGAGATATTTGGTTTCAGTAAAAAAGAATTTTGGTTGATGGAAAACCAATATAGTCAAGGATCGATGGTAGAACCATATTTGATGAAAAGAAATGTAGGAACCTGATGATTTAAATATCCAAATAATCTTCAATATTTTCCTACTATTTTTATATTTTTTCTGAAATTATTTTAATGTTGTTGAATGTATTAACATGAAATTTTAAACATTACAATAGTGAAGATTTGAAACATATCAATCATTACATAGTACACCCAACATATATAAACAAAAACATATTAGAAGTACATTTCTAACAATAATATTGTAAAATAAATCATGAAAAATAATTGAAAACTATTATCTTTAGAAGATAATCAATTACTATATCCTTTTATTGAGAAATGATAACTTTAACAGATATGTTCTATGTAATTTATGTTTTATTTAAAATGATAAATTTTGAAATATTATATTTAATATTAGAGATAATTAAGTTATTTTTATAATTCATAATTCCAATATTTACATAGTATAATTTTTTTAAATTTTTCTAAAATGATTAACTTTATCACAAAATACTTTTTTTAATAAAATAATTATTTGTTTGATTTGATCAATTTATAAGCATGATATATAAGACTAAAAACCTTTTTAGTATAAAAAACTCACTCATGGAATGAAATTATTGTTTTTATTATATTTATGGATCTTAAAATATCTATGTAAAAAATATTATAATTATATTAAAATGCAAGTTAAATAAGAACAAAATTTTTCATTTTCATTAAATGAAGTTTTTTTTCAATTATTTATTATGATTTTTGTTTCCTTGATATAATTATGAAATAGATTTTATTTATAAAAATTAATTAATTCCATTAAAATCATTAATAATTATAATGATATATTATATATAAATTTTGAGATGAAAAAAATAATGTTGTCTAAAAAATGTTTTTTATCACGACTTAGTGTGTTAATTTCAATATTATATTTTCACACCAATAGAAAATTAAAATTATAAAATTATTATCGATTCTAACTTATAGTGTTTAAATTAGTCTGTATAGTCAATTTATATTTTTTTCAAATAATTAATCACTGTGTGTTAAAACATTTTCACCCTAGTAAAAAGATAAATATGGTAAAAAATATTATATTCATGGGAAATTTCCAAAATAATTGAAAAAATGATTTTAAAAGAGTATTTTAGGTTATTTTTAACTAACACCAAATTCTCCAATATTTTTCTATTTTCTAAATATTGAACATTGAATAGTTAAATTAAATTATTAAACGTGAATGGATTACTACTAAAACTACATTTATTGTCATTTATAAAAATCCAACACTTATACCATTGGAAGATTCACCATACAATATAATTTGTACTTGAAACTTTTCCACAATTATCTTATTGAAAACTAATCCCACCACTATAATCATATGATCTCCTTTATTTTTCTTATGGAATTCATCTTTTAGTAGTTTAAAAATAGATGACCTGGAAATCCAATATGAGTATAACATTGTCTTTTTATTTCTTTTACCCAACTCCATCCTAAATTACAGAGGCACGAGCCATAAAACACAATATTACATGTATTTTAAAATAATTTCCCAATAATAAAATCCACTAATATTGATTTATAGTGTATTCGGAATATTATAAAATGATATAAATAGTATTTATTCTATAATCAAAATCCTTATTTAAAACTAATCATAGTGATCCTATCATCCATATATTTTCTAAAAATTCATAGGATTCAATGGGTAAAATACATAAGAATATGGTGATATTGAAAACCATATAATGGAAAAGTTATGGAAATAAATAACAATATAATAGTCAATATATATAACATGATATCATGGAGATAGTGATTATAATAATGAAAACATGATAGATGTAAATGAAAGAATAAGGTCATGGAATCTTAAGCGTATTGAAACATCATAATGATTAACATCATAAGAATATTTTAATCTTAACCACCAGGAAAACATAATAATGAATTTCCATCATTATAAAAATTATTTATTTCTATTAAACACTATTTTAACAATGTATTCATATGATAATAGCTCATTCCCCATACATTTTTTTCGTAAGCTAATCTCCATTGCACTATATATGGAATATTAGAGGACATTATTAATACCCAATGAATTTTTGGTCTATAATGGACCCAAACCTCACTACACTGGCCAACATCCATTATATTTTTTTATGTTTAAGTTATTATTCAGAATACATGGCCCCTCATGTGAAATTAACATTAACAAACGAATTGAATTTATATAATATACCCACCTCTCACAATATATTAAATATTCCATAATAATATGTACAAGATTATGTGATCCACTAATGGAAATGTAAGCCATATAAAAATCATATGGATAATAAATATAGAAACCATGTCTTAACATATATAGATATTACAACATTTTAGATGATAATTCATCACATTAAATAAAAAATCCTAAGGACCATGATTGTATAGGGACTTTGAAAAAATTAAACACAATAACTTTTAACATGATAAAAGATCTAAAAAGTCTCCCTTAATGATCTCACCCTTATGTATTCCCACATAATAATATTATGTATAGCATTGGGAAATAAAACATAAGACAGTGGCGAGCATAGATGTTCTGTAAGTGTAAATAAATGAGATATGTAAGAAAGTCATGAGCATAAGGGTATGAGATCAATAGAATATAATTTGAGGATAATACACTACAAATATAAGATCAAAATCATCTGTCCTGTTACAATGATTAGCTATACGTATGAAATGAATCAAAAGGGAATCAATAGAATAATGCATTAGAGTATAACCTGAGAATATGTCAAGGAATTAGTGTCAGACATGTAGTTATTAAAAAATGATTTTTATAACACTCAAGGACAGCTACCAAGGACATATTAGTGGAAAAAATCATTTATTAAACCTGGATAACTCTCCATTTCAACAGGTATTTCTGACCCATATTCACTTCATGTTCCAATACTATACTACTAATCTGAGTTCACATCCCATTACAACCTGATATTATTGAACTAGATACACTTCACATTCCAACCATGTACTAATGATCTATGTTCACTATTAATTCCAGACCAATCATAGTGAATAGATTTCACTCCTCATTCCGGCACTATCATAATGAAACCTATTCACTATTTAAACGATCCATGTCATACTTAACCAAGTTTAGTCATCGTTATATTCATATAATAATGGACAAATGACACTCCAAGTTGCATTCATGTCATACTAAATTGATTTCACTCCTTGTCCCATCTATGTCATACAAAACTGAGTTCATTATTCTTTCCATCCATGTCATACTGTACTGAGTTTTGTCACCATTCCAACCCTATTATACTAAACTGGGCATAATCCTAATTCAAGCCCTATTTTAATCAGGTGATAAAAAATCCATAACCAAATAGTTAGTAGGAAATGTAGGTCCCACCAATAACATTAATAAATCATTCCTCTATGTTTTATGAAATAATAGTGCTTTTATAATATCAAGACCCCTGAAAAGAGATGGGATTCATAAATATCATATCACAACACATGAAATAAAAAAGATGTTATAAACAATTCATCCTACTATAACCTATGGAAAAGATACATATTGAATGATAATTTCATCATAGAATAACCCATGAAAATGAGTGGGTTTCACTATCATTTTATCATTGCATAACCCATTGAAGATAAATGGGTTTCCTAAAAATTGTTTTATCCAAAAGATACAAAAATGATTTAAAAAATAAGGGATTTTTTGGATCATATGCCATATAATGATTAAAATATATGAATTTATATCTAATTAGTTGTAAAATTACTTTAAATCTGTCATTTAAAACATTTCTTGTGGAAAATAATATTTAAACATTTCAAAGCATCTCATACCACATTGAAACATTAAAATCATACTCCCTAAAATGTAATAACATCACATTAATCATATAAAACAATTAAAAGAAGTATATTGGTGATATAACATGTCAAATGATGGTATATTAACTTTAAATAATAATATATGTGCATAAAATAACATGTGTCCCAATGATGGAAAATTGAGACAAAATTGTTGAACTGATATGATGACTTTTGAACTGTATATCCCATGAAAGAGAGATAATGAAATGGTTATGTAAATAAAAATAAATTTATGAATATTAATCATAGAGAAACTTTTTGGAATTTATATACTTGATTCCAGGAAACAACTGTTGAATAAGGTGTTTCTCTTTCAAAATCAAAGTTAGATTATAAATCCCCATACTACATGTGATCCTTTTGAATCATCAAATCCGTGAAGAAATTAAAATAATTGAATATTTTAAAATAATTATATAACTGAAAATAAATATATATCATGTAATAGAAAAGTATATACACCAGAAGACATGAATACATGTTTAATATAGCATATATCTCATTGAAATAAATGCTTGATAAACAAACCCTTTCCTTAAATCTAATATTTCATCATAGATATCCAAACCTACTATGTAATAATTATGAATTTTTATACAAATAAAATATAAACATATAACAATATATCATATCATATATAATTTAATTATGAATTTTTTCTTCTTATTAACAATTCATGTTAGCGTAATGTTCCAGGTAAAAAAACTTAGTTTCTCATATATTTTTTGACATTCTATTCATGATTCAATTACTTATATCAGGACCTAATCATTTAAAAAGTTTAAATCATTATAGAAGTATCATATATATTTCTTATTTAGGTTTTTATTATAATATATAAAATACGAAGATATGAAATGGGAAATACCATTCTTGGAGATGGTAGGTTGTACATATGCATGAACGTTCTTTTAGTTTTATTGTCATTTGTACAGATAGAACTCTAATGAAATAAATAAATATATATATATATATATCATTCTATTATAATTTTTATGTCATATATATAATATAATTTCACCAAAACCATCTATAATACATTCTATTTAAAATGTGAATGAATTACATCACTTAGAGGTTGTGGCAGTACATACATCAATAAAAAAATTTATAGTTTTTAAAAAATAAAATTTAGATAGATATTATGATTTATTAAATAATCCCAAAAGAATAAATTTATAATAAATACCATATATATCAAATAAAACAACAGTTTCCATCATAATTTAGAACTATAATAGTTTTTAATGAAAAAACAAACAACATTAATTTCTGAGGTGGTAGTTTACCAAACACGAAAATATTAGAGTGGATAACCATTAAATGGAGTTGTGTGTACATGTAGGTATAAACAGTACAATAACGACATATTAGTAAGTTTCTAATAAATAGGATTTATATTATAATTTAATAACATGAATTTCGGTTGTTGATACTAAAAATAAAACAAAAGAGCACATATATGGATGTTACCTATTCTTTGAGTAACTCCTTTGGGTTTTCACCATAGATATTAATTGGGTAGCTTGAATCCTAATGATTGGAATATAAGTTGATATAATGGATTTTTTTTCTTATTTGGGTATAGTATGGATGATACTTGGTGGCATGAGATTTTTTTTGAGGGTAATGTGGAATTCCTTTTTCAAGAGGTGGAGGAATGGCATTATTGTAATCAAAAAAATGTAAACACTATAGAGGGTAATGTAATTGGTTTTTTATCCGATATAATTTTACTATTAAGCCTAAATTAAAGTGAAATTTATGAATAAATAGAGTAAAAATTATTTATAAATACTATATGTAATTTATAGTAAAAAATACAAAGATTGGTGGAATATAATTTCAATACAAGGGCATTTGACTCACAAAAAAGTACTTTAACTTAAATCATGGTAATAGTTTTTTCCTATATGTGGATAAAAATGACAATTATAAAAGAAAATTAGGGCCCTTAATGGATGAGAACATATATTTAATAACACATTGAAATTTATTTGAAGATGTTATGATTATTATTATTTTTAAATCATTCAATAAAATATGATTTATTGTAAAATAATATTACTATCAATTTTGACATTTTTTTATATTAATTTAAGGATATAAAAACAATATTTTAATTACAATATTTTAATTTAATAACATTTTAAATGTATATATTAATATAATTTATAATGGAACATAATAATTCATTAAATTTACATCCCTTATAATGTTTTTATCATCGTTTTTATTATTTAATTATAAATTAATATTCCACTCACAAGCGATTGTTAACTGTTTAATGTAAAAATTTCATATTTAGAAGTTATTTTTAAATTATAATCATAAAAAATCCAATTTAGAATTCATATTAATTTTTATAACTAAAACATTATAGCTTCTCCCATACACAAAGGATTTATAAATGTTAAATATATAAAAGGTTCCTTTTTTATATTTATTTTCTAAAATTATTATATATGTAATTTTTAAGGAATAAAAACCAAAATAACTTATAAAATTCAAATAAAAATATGGTATATCATAAATCAATCGGAAACCAGTGCATTTTAGAGAGGTGTCTAGGTAAATGTTTCCCTTATGTTTACGTTTTAGTCCCTTATTAAGCTTAATTTTTCATTAATAGCCTTAATTAATTTAAATTATATTCATATATTTTTTTGGTAAAAAACTGTGTTGATATTTTTAATATATAAATATTATTTTGATTAAAACATTTTCAGTCCATTTTTCAAAATTCAATTTACACTAGTGGAAAAATTATGTTGAAAAGTAATCTCGTAAACATAGTGAGACAATGGGTTTTTAAGGAGAAAAGTTCCAATTCATTAATTGTTATTGCCTGAAAATTTAATGTGAAAAATGTACTAATGACCTATATTGGTTTTATTGCTATAAAAAAGATATAAGTAAAATTTCAATTACAAAATAAAATATTATTTATCTATATAATTATATTATACAATACAATTAGTTTTCAATTAAAATTATATATTTTTCACTAATCACCTAGAAATGTAAATTTTCATGAAAATATAAAAAATTCACCATTAGTTAATTTTAAAATTACTAAATCAAATATGATGCTTATTTTATTTAATGAAAATTATAAAAATGTGTATAATTAATTTAAATATTTTTCCCATGAGGATATAAAAATTACTTCATTTTAGAAAAATACTATTTCCACACATATGAAGACTTTTCCATGAATTATATGTTTTATCATAATTTTAATTAATTTATTTTAAAAAAGTATAAAAAATATTTAAAAATTATTTATTAATATTCAAATTTTAAATTTTTTATGACAATATTATAAATATCTCGTTTAAATAATTATAAAGAAGATATATTTTTAGAAAATTAGTATTTTATATACTGTAAGATGAGACGGTGAATCGTATAGATCATGATTTTCTTGGTGTAGAATATAATGAAATATTACCAAAGAGTAATGTTAAATGAAATAATTAATTGGTTATTTCATGTAATATAATATATATTCAGTGTTTTATGAAATAAAAAATATAAAAGAAGATTACATTAATTTGAAAAAAAATATCAAAAAAATATCAGTGTCACATTCTACCAACAATTAAATTAATTTCTCTATGAAAATTCATTTTTTATCAATGGAATAATACTTGAAAATTCTTTCTATATAAACCAACATAATAAAAATTAATACTAAAACTCCCTGAAAAAGTTATAACCATAAAATTCCCCCAAAGTAACTCTAAAGTATGATTCGATAAAAGTGAACATTGGTAATGATAGATGTTTTGGACAAAGAGGAAAAAAGAAAATAAATATAGTGTGATTAAATATATTTGATCAACATAAAATTTATCAACAATGGAATGTTTAAGTCCTCAGACACAAAAATCTATAATGATTTTTAAGACCATCAGTACAAGAAAAATATAGTTATTAGGATAAATATTTTTCAATATCATTTTCCTAGATGAATATTTAATTTCATGGTTTCATTGCAATCCATATTCTCAATATCAACTTTTTTAAGCTTGAACAATTCCCACGCCAACTCATACTCTAGAGAATGATGGTGAATTTTACATTCCTGAAGAACTAACAAATCATGAGATCCATAAATTGAATAATAAGTCATTCAATCTGTATTTAGTTAACATTAATGAAAAACAGTTCGAATAGATTACTAAATAATAATCAATACTCATATGATGTGATAATACATTTGTCTTAGAAACTTAATATGAAAATTATCTTAATAAATCCATAAATCTGTATCCACATAGCCATTTTTGGAATCTAAAAATTGAAGAAATTTTTAAAAAAAATCATTAAATTTAGCATCATAGAATTGATCCCCCGTATATCATAATTATTTTCTTCTTTGTCAAAAAATAATAATTTTAATGTCATTTTTATGTATTCTTTTATGATGTGGTAATAAAATACATATCCATAAATCATTTTGGTAAACATAGCTTCCCCATTATTCCAAATATTTATGAATATGTTCCCTAAATATAAAATATTTCAAAACATCATCCATGATATAAAATACCACTAGGTCAAAAAATACATAATCCTTCCCAATATAATTATAACTAACTAACTTTCATTATCCATATCAATCATCTCATTATCCTAGATAAACACAATTTTCAGAATATCAAGAAAAACATAAACGAAAAATTCCGTTAATAAAAATATCACATTTCTATTACATTAACTTTATTTGTATTTAGATCTATTCATCGTATGATTTTCATTCCTTAATAAACATACGATAGGGTTATAAGGCATCATTGTTTCCCGATAGCTCTATAAAAAACAACAATTTATTAAACTGAAACTATGATTCTTAATTAATGAAAATGAGTATAAAAGATGGTCATGATCAATCCATAGAGGAGGTGAAAGTAGTTTTATTAGGTTTTCTGAATATTTAATTATTTTGGATTAAATAAAAAGTGTGAAAATAATTTTTTGATTGATTTAATGAAAATGAAACAATAAAAAATGTGTGAAAGATTTTTTTGGATTTGAAAAATATTTTGAAAGAAAACTAGGGTTATTTAATATCAATGATTAAGTGATATTAGATTTTAAAAAATAGGCTGATTAATTCCTAATTGGTGTTAAATTTGAGGTAAAGAATATTCAATGGTCGTTGTTTCCCCTCTTGGATGTGGTAGTACCCTATTTCCATTTGTCTAGTTATTTAAGGGTTTTTCAAATCATGTTCGTCTCGATACCAAATTTAAACTTTATTTACCATAAATTCTATAATTTTCATTCATCATTTAGGTTTTCCAAAATAAAATTTTTAATTTTCCATTTACATTGAAATATTAATTTTAATGATAAAATAAAAACAAAGGATTAGTAAATTGATTAATGAAAACACAGAAACCGAATACATAAATAAATAAGATAAAACAAATCCAACACACATATTGCCTTCTATTTGAATAACACTATGAAAAAAAGAGTTTACCTCTTCATCAGAGTGATGAGAGGATACAAGGGAATGAAAAAAGGAAAATAATTCTTTATAATATCAGAGATAAACATGGGGAGGGTCCAACACAATGAATCTTCTCACACTAAGATTTGGTCTCTATGATCTGGATCTCCGATATCAATAAGATGGTCATCAATTTATTAGCATTATATAGGTCCTGATATAATTTAATATAATAAATTAATTTTAATAATTGGTTTAGGATAGGTCCCAAGACAAATATGTTTACAAAAATCAACGAAACGGTGATTCATCATCTTAAATTATCATCTCGGAATTTACATGAGGTCTAAATTGTTAAACCTTGTGTAAATGTACCTGATTCTTTATATGACTGCACGACAAGTCTTTTTACTCATTACTGACATCGATACATGATTTTTATTGATTATATGATTCTTAATATCATTTTTTTCTCATTAATCGTAATTTATCGTCAACCATTTAGTTCATTACACCAAATGTTCCCCGTGATCAACCTAAAAACCCCAATGACTACTCATTTATCAGTTATCTTTTGTATCCATCCATAAAACATAAATCAATTATATTCGTTCAAAAAAAATAAATGATTTATTATTTAAATACATAAATCAAAACAATAAAATACCATAAAATATATTCAGGAAATACATATATCAAATTCCTACACACATGGTATCATACATTACCACCAGGATAGATTTAAATACTTATACAACTAAGGATCACCATACCAGGATTCAAATTATATTTCAACAAAAAAAATATATTAAATATAAAATTAAGATTTTGGGCATAAAAAATAGAAAATTTACCAATGCCCCATTTTAAAAGAATACAAATAAACCATATATTTTACTTTTCACATTTTGAAGTAGCCAAATATTTTTCGCCCTCTATTTTCATTTGTGAAATCATTATTAACACATATGCTGGTTGAAATCTTCCTCATATTAAATTTTCTTCATGTCATCACTGTGTAAATGTAAATATTGTTCCACACATACCTCAATAACATGTAACTTACCATAGGATTTCATTTCATCGAGCAACTCCACCGCCTAAATAAATAATATTAATTAATCATGAAGGATTAACCATTTTGGAACAAATGACTCTAATGATCTTTGAAAATATATAAATGATGTAAATATTTAATGTCTCAAGAATTAGATTCGACTCTAATGTAATTTCCATGATTATAAAAAACTTCTGAATGGATGCCTTTTATTCCCCTAGTATCCAAGAACATGCTCATAAAAAGATGAAATGCATTAAATGAAACACCAACTTTTATTATTATTTTTTCTTTTTCAGATGGTTGTGTATGGGAAAATTATCATATCCAAAATGAAACCCCTAATTATCTCCTCATGAAACTATTAATAATATTTATAAAGGGATCACTGATATGTAATTGGTGATTTTTTAATTTCAAAAGGCAAACACCATTTTTTGTGGTTTTTAAGATGGAATGACAAAAATTCAATGAAGTTGTATTCCCCACATATTACAAAATATCAACCATTCTAATTCATTACTAAATTACCATCCCCTCCATTAGCCTCTATTTCTACAACTATTATGTTTCAAAAGCATAAAATATGTTTAGATTAAGATAAGAAAGGATA